>OX031060.1:58360685-58960685 GCA_943736015.1 Tridacna crocea | reverse complement strand
TCAGATCACGAGAAATTTCTTTGCAGTTTAATAATAGACTTTGTTCTACAGTATACAGACTTCCGCGATACAGAATTTTTTCATATGAATGGAAACTGTTGTCTCGGCTTAGTTTGCGCGGACTACCCAGACTGATCCACTGTATGCCAATGTCCGAATGTCCGTTTTCCCGTGTTGCAAGCCAGTTATACTACTTACAGAATAGTCTAGACTTATTTGAGATTCGCGAAAGTAAATGTCTGATGAAGCCAATTTTCCTGTATTTTTTCCCGACAAGCTTTGTTTCACGTTCTAATTAAATTACCTTTCCGAATGAAGGAAAAAATGAATAATATTTGGGAATTACATATATCGGATTTGTAGGAAAATTACTGACCCGTCACGCAAAAAGGGACAATCTAGGAATTTTGTACATCAATTAGATGAAAACAGATCAACGATAGTGCAGGTCAGTTTAAGTTGACAATTAAAAAATGATTATATAACAAGGTACAATGACCACTTTTCATACAGAAAATGTCAATAAAGCGAAAAGTGCCAACCCTGGTCAGCCTGCGCAATTCGCGCAGTCTGACCAGGGTTGGCACCTTTCGCAGTTACTTCCCAGAAGGTCCTTTTTTTGCGTGATTTGTCACGATAATGTATTACTACCATTTTATCCTTATCTATTTTTTTTACCTCTTCATTTTTAGATGAAAGATAATGTCCAGTGTGAAAAGAGGCGAGACCCTACCTGGTCAACTTAGAGGGCCATTTTATAGCCGATACACAGAACATAAAGTAGCTTTCTGTTTTCAAAACAGCGACGATAACTGTTCCCCACAACCGCCACATTATTCATCCAACGCGGACCAAAGATACAGAAATAGTCTAAGTGACAGCCCCTTGACGGATTCAGTTTTGGGATCGTTTGAGAAGCCTTTTTCTCCAACAAGATCTGGGTCAACGGATCAACAGAGTTATTTTATCGAGACTTGTACCCCGGATTTGCCCTACCCTGTATCTCGGGGTAGTTCTTCGGACAGTTTTCAGTCATCTCTGCGTGCGAGTCCTTTGGAATTTCGACCTGTGTCTCCTCGATTAACTGTTCATGAAAATCAAGTGACGTCATTTAGACGTGATTCCTCGGACATTCCTGCCACGTCTGTATCTACTGGAATTTTAGGTGATTCTGCCAGAGAGAAAAGAAACGCTTATTTTGAGAAAAACTCCTCTGTGAATAACAACTGTTGCCGGGGTAAGTTCGCCAATCTTGTTGGCAAACATTCCGTAAACATTCTAACAGCGGCAGTGTTTAAAGCCGCGCACGAAAAGTCCCGCCGAAAACAGTTGACCCATTCCTGTCCTGACCTGATCACATCCCGGGTTGGTGATCGAGATTCGACTGGGAACAACACACAGAAAACAGTGAGTATTGGGGAACTTGGAAAGTATTCCACCAAACAAACGGATCCGATTCCAACGCGAAAGAACAAACTTGGAGTGCCAGACATTTTCACCACATCTTTCACTCACTCCCCACCTAAACAATCCACAAAGTCAAACACACAGAGTTTACAGGACATTTCTGTGGTAGCCAAACTACAAAACAAAGAGGCCTTACGTAGAACTATCTCCCTCACGAAAACTTTACCAGAAAATCTGAAAGCTAACCAACTTGGGGACCAAAGTATGTATCGCGATGAACAGATTTCACAAATAACGGACTATTTGTTCATTGGTACCATCGAGTCAGCTTTCAATGAGAGACGGCTATGTCGACTCGAGATCGAGTCTTTAGTCGACATTAGTAATCTGAACGAGATGCAGGTACCGTCCCACAGAAAAATCCAGTGTCCTTGTCTGTGTCAGACAGAGTTCAAACATTTTAGATCTAGACTGATCATCGCGGTAGCTGACGAGGAAAATGAAAATATCGACCAATATTTCGAGGAAGTCAGTAAATTTATTGAAGGTGCGAGACGGTGCTCAAAGAAAGTTTTGATCTACAGTTTTGAGGGCAAGTCACGATCGGCTTTGTTTGCGATACAGTACCTGATGGCTTATGAGGGACTGCTGTTACGTCAAGCTTACAATGTGGTGAAAAAACAACGCCCACAAGTATCGCTCAACCCATCTTTCCAAAAGGCGTTAGAAAAACTCGAAAAAACGCTCTTTCCCGATGAGAAACATTCGGTTAATATTTGTAATGAATATTTAAACGTGGCTGACCCACAAGCTATTAAATGTGCATGGATTGACTGTTAACTTTAACTCTTTACCAAACGACAAAATTTTAGACTGGTCCAATTTGAAAGCATTTGCAGACGACAAAAATAAACGTAACTCAAGAATTGAAACATGACTTTAGAGTAGTATTATGATTATTTTATGCGATTGTTGCAATAAATCAACGCCTTAACATTTAATCTTTTCATTTTACCTACGAAAGAATTCCACGAAACTTTGACTTATCGCAAGTGTCTTTAAAATAATCATGATACACGTAGTCATCTTGTATCTCGTGGCATAAATATGCCACCATACAACAGCAAATTTTGTTCGTAACTACTTTAGTAAAACGGGCTGGTCTTTAAAACATGGGGTTATTTGGTAAAGGAGCATTGCAAATTCAATCATATTTCTTTCAGAATGGATGTTGAATTGTAAATCATAAGGGAACATCCTAAGTATGAATCATTTTGATCTTCCGTGTACAAAATTGTGCTAAGTGGTCAGCAGATTGAAGAAATAATTCTGGTCTCTTATGCCTTGGTCACAAATAAAACGGGCGCTGGACGTTTTCTTCCAACTTCGCCGATTCAAAGATTTGAGACATCGTCCGGGCGCCATACGATTTTCAGACATTTTGCTCAAGCAGTCACAAATCAAACGGGCATCGGACGGCAGTTTATTTGGAAATGCCGTGCGTGCAGTTTTCAGTTCAGAAAGGCACCGGGCGGCAACCGGACGCTCATTGGGCGGTGACCGGACGGCGATCGGACGGATATCTTTCGGACTATGTGCCGCCGTCTGTCTACCTACAGAGGAGTGTCATATTGTCCGAGGATGACACGCCTCTGTAGCCACGTTTTGACCCATACAGTCCTCACTCTGCGGCCTCGCCCAGCACGCTCCTGATCGTAAACAGCAGCAGCTGCAATTACATTTATGATATGCCTTTGGCGAGCAGCTTGCAATTTCTTTTGATGAAGGAAAAGGTTCAACAGATTTTGTGGCGGTTTAAGTGTCATTTTCACCTCAAAACTGATAATGATAAATTATAATGACGTAAGATATTGATATACACTTTTATAATATTCTCATGTCGCCAAAGTATATGTTTGCCGTCCGGTCGCCGTCCGGAAAGATTTAACAAAATCAATGCCGCACAGCGATCTGACGGTCACCGGACGGTGTCCGTACAAATATTCATAATCAGGGGTTACCCGTCCGGGTTCCGTCCGGAGCCTGAACGGAAACAGTTCGGTCGCCGCCCGATGATCGTCCGGTCGCTGGACGATTTCGAGATACACATTTTCATAAAAATCGGCCGGGCGCCGTCCGACCTCCGAAGGCATCGTCCGGTCACCGCACAGCGGCCGGACGGTGCCCGGACGATGAGTTAACGGGCTTTCCGATGGCCAAAAAATCGTCCTGTCGCCGTCCAGTTATAACTTTGTTTTAAAACTCGAACGGGCGCCTGACGGCGTCTCAAAATTGAACTGCCGCCGTTCAAATTGAACTGCCACCGGGCGGTCGCAGTGCAGTCCCCGGATGTTTGCGTCAAAATCTCCTGAAAAACTCGCCGTCCGGCGGCAGTTCGTTATTTGTGACTGGGGCATAACAAGGGCATATGTCATGTATTCTTGCTGCGCATCTCGTAGCGCATATTACGTTTTTGTTAATCATTGTAACTCTGATATATTTCATTTGACAACTATGAAAGTTAGTTACGTGTAGTATGTTTTTTATATGCTTGTTGCCTTATGCCTATCACTGACGCGGAAGACGAAAAGGAGATTGGTACATGACAAATATGCCAAATTAAACCAAAATAGATGTTTGTTGTAATAACTATAAAAAATTCACTGTGTCCCTTAAAAATGCAAAGCTTGGTATTCTTTTATTCCCATTCATTAAATGGTATTAGAAAGAAACGTTTCTGGGTGGGGAGAGTGGAAGAGGGGGAGGGGTGGAATGCAGGAAAATGACATTTTTCTCTCCCTTTCCTAAGCTTTAAAACATATATGCTACCATTTGATCCTGATTCAAAGAGACGATTCTAATGAGTACCCATAACATAGGGTTTAGTCAAGAATTATTGAGATTTTCAATTTCGATATCAAAAATCAGTCTCTCTATCTGGAGCTCTGCTCAATGTTTCTTGTAATGCGAATGTGGAAATGAAAGATCAATAGAAATGAAAGAATCGATTCTTATTATCGCCAGTGCCTATACAGACGTATATGACCGATATAATCCTGTTTGTATTCTTCTTTGATATGATTTTCTGGGTTTTTTTTCTCCCTTTTTTTTCTTCCTTTGAAATTACGCGTTATCAGTTGGTATTTTCAAACCACTGTTAACCCTTTACCCAACAATCCCTGGTTTTTTACGACCAAAAGGAAGAAGCCTTCTGAAAATATTGTGGGGAAAAGGAGAAAATGCTGGTTACCAGCATTTTCTCTTTTTTACCACAATGTTTTCGACTGTTCTCAAGTTAATTTTCAAATTTTGAAAACATTGTGGGAAAAGGAGAAAATGCTGGGTACCAGCATTTTCTCCTTTTCCCACAATGTTTTCTTCTTTTCTAAAGTTAATTTTCAATTTCCGAGTCATGTTTTATTTCGTCGTCTGCAAAATTCTTTCAATTTGGACAAGTGTGAAATTTTGTCGTTTGGTAAAAGATTAAGCCCTTTTCAGTTAATCCGTGGTATTATAGAATCCAGGGGGAAAGTTTTTGAAAATATTTTCAGGAAACAAGGTAATGTTGCTAACCTTGTGACCCAGGTTTTCCTTGTACGCTCATTCTAATATATCATAACTGGGTGACAATGATTGGGCGGCATAGATTTAGATCGGACTGCACAAAACGTACAAGTAAAAGTTTTGATCTATACGTTCCGCTTTTTAAGTCTCATATATAATATATAGATTATTCTCTGAGTTTCATCGAATTATATTTGCAGTCCTTTTGATTGAATTTGCGTCGTCGATGGTTGCCCATATGGGTGACGTCCCCTGAAAGTTGTTAGCTATAGTATTGTTACGGTGGATAGTGCAGATACAGGACGAAACCCATCTTAAGTCACGCCTGGTTTTTTTTACGTGCTCGATGCAAAGCACCGTCACACAGGACCTCGGTTTAACGTCTCATCCGAAAGACTATTAGTAATTTTAGTGAACCTAGACAGTATTAGTTGTACGGTCAGGTGGCAGGGGACTTGAAAACTTGTTCACAGCTGTGGTAAATCATGTCGCCCGGAGCCGAAGGTTTCCAAGTCCCCTGCCACCTGACCGTACAACGAATTTATTATACTGCAAAGTTTTTACTCTTTCAAAGCGCGTTAAGCGAAATTTTCCTGTTTTATAATTTCACGAATCGAGTATGCTGACGAAATAGAAATTCCCTTCTGTATGCCCCAATTCAATGAAAGCTGACGTCACTTGAAATTGACGTCACTAAAACGTGCAGTTTGGTGAATAAATGTGAAGTCTGGTGATCGATCGACGCCGCCATTTTGTATGATGTATTGCACGTGTAGTGATGTTTACGGGGCACTCAAAAGGGAAACTGGTTTTACGTGGTTTTTGCCTGGGAACATGATATTATGTTCCCGGCATGTTAACCAATCAGATCATGAGAAATTTCTTTGCAGTGTAATAATGTTTTTTTTTTTCATACATACTGCTACTACTGTGTATTCTATATTTAGAAGCAAGTGATTTGCGTTTGCAGACATACTCTGCACAACATCTTCTTGAACAAATTGATAGCAGACGACTTTTAAAGATACATGTGTACTTGTTTTCACTCACTCCTCAGCCAGTTTTCCATCCATTTCACACTTATTTTATGAAACTATAATCATTCCTGAATTTTCATGCCAAGTTTTGGCCCTGCTGGCTGCAAGTTTGCACAGATTACGACGGACAGAAAATGCATTTAATGATTTGAAAACCCTGTAAGCTACCGCTGTTGTTACTTCTGGTTTTAATGAGGACAAATCTCTTGATTTTTTGAGGTATTTATCGAAGACAATACCACAATGACTTTAATATTGAATTTAGAAAACCATGTATCGTATTTGGTGCAAAGCCGAAGGAAATAAACCCAATTAAACTCATTTTTTCTCAGGCAAATGAGTTTTTTCGGTATATACAATTGAAAATGGCATGTTAAATACATTGGGTGAGGCGATCGATTGTAGAAATACTAATTTTTGATTGAAAATAGCTTCATTCGCTAAAAGCCTTCTATTGGCGCAAAAATACAAAAATTGTCTACCGATCGCTTGGCTTTTTCGTTCCAAAACCAGTTCGTCCAATGGCTTGTTCATCCCATGATTGTACGCAACTCCATTTGATTGGGTATGAATATTTATAGATCGAAATAATTGAATGTAACGTTGGGAATTAAATAAATGTTAACGACCATAGATATTTCAAAATCAGTTTTTAAGTACAAACTTAATTTTATTCGGTATATTCACATGGTTCCTCTCTCTATTCGTCATACTTTCTACTGTTTAGGGATGTTAGTCCTAACTCCTCCTAATGATTGGAGGGAGACCACCAATGCACAAAAAAATCCTAGATTTGTCATGACTACTCTCCATCCATCCAAAAATGTATTCATTAGCTTTAAAGGTTGACTTTCAGGCCAATATTTGAATATTTTTTCTCTTTCAGTCAAATTATTAACTCCTTACAATGGCTTTCTTGATAAATACCAGTTCAGCGTTCTCAACGCTTTGATTTCTCAATTTCCATGTATATTGTTAAGTTATCTATTCAGCTGAGCATTTCTACACTTTCAAGTTTAAAAAGCGTTTTGCTTTTTTTAGCTGCAAGGGTATACCTTTATATGCCCATCTAAAATACAGATATCTGAAAGCCCAAAGCAATAATACAAACGAACCATGACATCCTTTTTGAAAAGGGGGAGGGGCTTAATGCATCTACAAAACCTATCGACCAAGGTCAGCTTGCGCAATCCGCGCAGGCAGACCTTGGTCCGAAACGTTTTGAAATGTCTCAGTTTTCTGCAGCTCAAAGGATCATTTTACCGCATGATTTTGTAAGTTGTTTAAATGAAATGGAATTTTTGGATAAATGACTTATACTTGGTTAATTATTCATCATGATTTTGGAGGAATATAGCTAAAATTAAATACTATGGAGGAAGGAGAACAACAGCTCGTAACGTAAAGAAATGTGTGTGTGTGTTTTTTTTTACACATTCTTTTTTTTTTTGTGGCCGGTAACGAGGCGACATTTTTAAAATCTTTCGCTGGAAGCAATGTGCTACTTTTAAATTGGTTTTGACGAATGAGTTACCAGTAGCAACCCACAGAAAAGCAAATGTCAGAGGTCGTGATACAAAAATAGAGGCAATATATTAACCATTTACTCCATAGATACTCATTTCTACGCATTGCTTGTAGGAGCCTTTGGAAAACATTGTGGCTAAAGGTGAAATTGGTCGTGACGAGCAATTTCACCTTTTGTCACAATGTTTTCTATGCTATCAAAAGGTGTCATACACACATAAGAAATGGTTTCATCCTTGCTGTTATTTAGGGTCAGTTAGAGATAACATAGAAATGCCTCATTGTGTAACGGGTTAAAATAGTGACTTAATCGTATACTTTAATCTAAACTAGACATTTACGTACTGGATTTTCTCTTCTCAGTAATTCTCATTACTGAGTCTTTACGGGCTACATCAATTGCTTGTCAACCTGTCATCGATTGATCGGAGATTAACGCCATATTACGGCGGTCAGTATACCTATGCATGTGTTTCCTGGCTTTCTCACATCACTACATACACTGGCTTTCCGAGTCATAGTAGTGTCAAAAGTACCGGAGGAATCGTCGGTATTCGGAGCAAAATCCTCGTTGAGCAAAATCTTCGGTGAGCAAAATCTTCGGTGATCTGATGACGTCAATCCATTGACTTTGACGTCATAACAGATTGAACAAAAATTTGTTAAAAGACAATACGGCGCAGGTAAATCGTCGCAACCTATCAAATACACGTACAATAGAAAATGCAGCACTAAACGATCGCATGACTTTTTAGAAATAAATTAACAATGTCAGTGTTTAACGTAGAACAATTTAAAGAACGACTTGTGTCTGAACTTGATTTATTTGATTTGCCACCGTCTCAAATCAGCGTAGACGTTTATTATGAAGAAATTCGACCGTTATCTCAGATGTCGGATGACAGTCCGTTCGGGTTTAAGACTCATTCGCAAAATTTTTGTGATTATTGCGATCCAAAGAGTTCTCAAATTTATGTGAAATTGAAAGTGGAGCAGGATGACGGTACTGCATCAACAATGGAGCCAGTTGGACCGGCTAATTTGTTTTTACAGTCACTGTTTTTTAAGAGTGAATTGACGCTTCAAAACAAAACCAGTTTAACCCTTTACCTGCTATGCCAATTTGAGACTCTTCCATTTCAGCAGCAAATAAAGATATGATGTCAAAAATATGGACAAATGAGGATAAAAAGATCTGATTGAGTGGAAAACATTGTGGGAAAGGGAGAAATTGCTCGTTACGAGCAATTTCTCCTTTTCCCACAATGTTTTCAAAGCTGTCTGTTGTTGATACGTCAAAATGAGTATCTATGGAGTAAAGGGTTAACGTGTACCGTCAACCCATATCGAGCGTACATACAGACACTGTTGAAATATGGTCAAGATGCGTTGGCATGCAAGATTCAAAGTCAGGTCTGGGTCATTTCGTAGGGGAGGGTCATTACACCGGCTAAAGCTTTCGCAGCATCAAAAAAGGGGTATTCTCCTTGTCGCACATCTGTGTGACTTTTTATCGGGTACTTATTGTCATGCCACAACTGGATTTGCATGCGCTACGCAAAAATTGAAGGACAAAAAAAAACATTCCAGGAAAAATCTGTGGCATATGCCCTAGAAGAGGTCCAGCAACGATAATTCTCGCGAATCGCCAGAGAATCCCAAAATGCAGAATTGCAGCAAAGGATTTGTAATTTCTATTTTTAGTTTTTGATGCCATGGCAACCAGAATTCTTGATGTAATAAAATTCTGTGAAGGAATTCTAAAGACTACAATGGCAAATTAAGTCAACTTGCCATCAGCAACAATTAATGACGTTTTCGGTAGTAATTATTGCGCATCATTTTTGCTATTTCAAGGGAGACAATAACAGAAAGTAGCTCTTCTCAAAGAAGGTACGTGTATATTGTTCGGACGAATGCCTTGAATTTCGGATAGGTACGTTTCGAAACGAAGAATGAGTCTACAACATCGACATTTTGCAAAATATCTAAAGGGGAAAAGATCAGAAGAATACAGGACAGTTTTGATTGATTGTATGGTGTTTAACGTCGTTTCCAACATTATTTCAGTTACACCGCGGTGGCTGGAATACCTGTCTATGTTTTCCTGGAGTTTCTGTTACAAGTACTTCGAACAATGCTCTTCTTAACCGTTTACTACACAATAACGACTTTTAACGACCCCGAGAAAGATGCCTTTTGAAAATATTGTAGGAAAAAGGAGAAAATGCTGGTAACCAGCATTTTCTCCTTTTCCCACAATGTTTTCAAAGGCCTTCTCTGTAAGGGTCATTTAAATTCGAGATATTGAGATAAAGAAATGAAACAAGAGCCTCTATTTCACTTTTACATTTTCTGTCCGAGGCATATATCATCGGTTTACTTCCAAAACCCTCTAACTGCAGCTTGCAACAAGCTGTAGTTACGAGGTTTTCGAAGTAAACCGACGATATGAAAGACTTTTGCACATTGAACTTTGGCTTCACAACAATCGAGCCTTTCAGCTCACAAAGTTCAGCAGTTCTATTTTTAATTTTCACGACGCCGAGGTAAAAAATATAGTTCATGTAAAATATGTGGGGAAATGAGAAAATGTTCGGGACCGATGCTTTCTGCTCTACTCAGTTATTCAAATATGAAAGCTCGAAACAAAATTAAATGCATAGCTTAAATACAAACCGCATCTGGCGGGTTTCGAGTCAGTGAGGCAAAGATTCTTTGTTTTTCTAGGTTTAAAGGTGGCACTTCAGATTTCGGGACAAAAATACAAAGAAATCATCCTTATACTCCCAAGGCCTTTTAATTTTCATTCATAAAACCTCAGTAGTCGAAAACCATCCGACAACAAGAGAAAGTAGAGATTTACTACGGCCCAGGTCGACACAGACGGGAACCATGGTATATTTTTAGATGAGCAACTTGCTCATTTAGATAATGGAAATACACAAACAACGCTTTAAACAGAGCGTCCGAAGAAGAAATTATGGAAAATAATTATATGTTTGTATTTTATGGAAATTTAAGCGTCATTAGTCACGTGCCAGTCACTTTACATTCCCACAATGCTTCTTTTGATTTTTGGCGCGAAATCTAAAAATACCTTAAGAGGCTACGTATCCTTTTAAGGGAATACCATCAGACAGGTTTATTTTGGTAATTTTATGATTCCTAATTATTGATGATTTGTACTGTTTTTTTTTTTCATATAAATTTCAGTGATAGATCTATATATATTTTTTTAATTTGGTGAGATGTGAAAATTCTAAATACCCACCTTTAAATGACCAAAGGTCTCACCACTGAGCTAAAGGGAATTCTCCCTTGCGTACTTGTCACGGATTGGTTTTGTAACGGAAGAAGCTATATGCGGTAAGGAAGGAGTGAAGTCCCGTAACACCTAACCAAACAAGGTTGTCTACGCATGTCATATTCTTCGAAGATCCGACCTGTCTTCTATGACTTATCACTCTCCCCAGTATTTGGGGGGATTGTAGTTATACGCGGTAATAAAGTAGCAATGGAGAAAATGGCTTTTATCAGTACGTTTGAGGAGAAATCAGGCCTGTGTTAGCTCCAGATTTCTCTAAACTATAACTATTTAGCTGATCATAGCTTAATGAGTCACACCAGGTTGCATTTTATTGAGTAAACGTTTATTTTAGTTTGAAATTCAAAGTTATAGTTGTCACGTAGAAAAGAGTCCAGTTCTATACCCAGAATGCCCAAACTAGATGGATGTGTATTTGTAGAATGCCATCTAGCGGAAGATAATGGGGAAGAAGCTCATTATCTCCCGCTAGATGGCATTCTATAAATACCCATCTATCTAATATGGGCATCCTGGGTATAGAACCGAACCACTTTCCTCCGCGACAACCGTTACTTTGAATCTAACACTAAAATAAAGGTTTACTCAATAAAACGCTACCTCGTGCAATTCGCTCAGCTATGATCAGCAGTTTAGAGAAATCTGGAGCTAAAGCAGGTCTCATTGCTCCTCAAACGTATTGATAAAAAGCTATTTTTGACATTGCTACTTTATAGAGCGTAATATTACACTCAGCCCGCTTTCGGGGCTAGTGATGTGTCATATAAGACAGTCAAATCTTCGAAGAATATGACATGCGCAGACAACGGGAAGAAACTATGAAGTAAGGAAGGAGTGATCTCCCGTAACACTTACCCAAAAACAAATTTCAGGTTTTCGGTCACATTTACGAGTATTTTGTCGTCTGCAAATGCTTTGAATTTGGACTGGTCTAAAATTTTGTCGTTTGGTAAAGAGTTAAACCCATAGAGCGCCGAACAATCCCACTAGTTACACTCGGTCAAAGACACATGGATTTGACAAACTTCGCCGTCTATGGCCCGATAAGTAAGCCTTATATTTGTTCTCTACCAAATTCAAAGGATATACAGACGACAAACTGAAAGACCATGACGACATTCAAATGATGATTTCTGTATGTGACAGAGCAGAAAAACATTTTGGGAAAAATAAAGGAGAAAATGCTGGTTACCTGCATTTTCTCCTTTTTTTTCCCACAATGTTTTCATAGGGCTTTTATCTTAGTGTTCTTTTTTTTTTAAGATATTAAGTTATACAGAGTAAACGTGTCAGAAACCAAGTGGCTGTGGCTGTGCTTTCGGTCTAGACAAAAAAGAACCTAATACGTGTAGTAGTACTTTCAATTTTTCTTTTGCACACAATGTCACGGGGACAGCTGGACGTGTCAATCGAAAATTAGACTGGACTTTCTGCACCAGGTCTGCAACTCGGTGCACCAATCAGAGCAAGGTAATCACTTTCTAGACCAATCAGATCAGAGCATTTACATGGCCGTGACTGTGCTACGTGTTAATTCTCACTGCAAAGAGTTGCGAACTTTGTTCCTTCGATAGGAAGTAACATAGATGATTTTTTTCCAGTTATTGTGGGCGAAGAACAGAATGCGTAGAATGTATAATCTGAATAAATTAACCCTTTCCCAAACAATCCCTGGTTTTCACGGGTCTGGAATAGTAGCCTTTTAAAAAACATTATGGGAAAAGGAGAAAATGCTGGTAACCAGCATTTTCTCCTATTCCCACAATGTTTTCTACCCTATCATAGACAGAAATCATCTTTTCAGCAAGAGCTGAATTGTCGTCTGCAAATGCTTTCAATTCTGTCTAGTCCAAAAGTTTGTCGTTTGGGAAAGTGTTAATTAAAGGGCTTAATGCATCAAGTGATAGGCGGACTGAAAGTCTGTGCAATCCAATTGCACATACAATAAACTTTAAAGTTAACTGACATATAATTAGCTCTAAACTTGAATTGAAGTTCGTTTCGCAGATTTGATATGACCTAGTTTATAAAGTCGGCCAAAATGCGGCCTCCAGAGCGTCATGAGCCTGTGACCTTTGGAGGGCCGTCGTAACCTTGACTCTTTGTTGTGGATATTAAACTCTTTGTTGCGTCTCGTCGAGACGATTCTAATGAGTACCCACAACATAGGGTTTCAAAGAGAAATAATGGATTTAGAATACCACCACTCTCTCTTATCTTTACACGATTTTGATGGTAATTATATCGGTGATCAGCCCACATAGCTCAAACGGCAGAGCGTACGACATGTATCAGGTCAGTTGAGGGATTGGGTTCGAGCCCCACGGCTGCCCATCTAAAATTACTAATATTCTTTCAGATGAGGCATTAACCCATTACCATACGAGAAAAATTTAGACAGGTTAAAATTGATAGCATTTGCAGACGACAAAATAAAAGGTGACAGAAAAATTGAAATTTGTTCTGGGAAGGGTAGAAAACATTGTGGGAAAAGGAGAAAATGCTGATTACCAGCATTTTCTCCTTTTCCCATAGTGTTTTCAAAAGGCTTGTTTCTCAGGGGCGTCAAAAGTAGGGATTGTGTGGTAATGGGTTAAACCGAGGCCCCGTGTGACGGTGCTATACACCGACCATGTTAAAGAACCAGGTGTAACGGTAAAAAGTTGGTACAAATATTTTAGACAGCGACTTATCGATAACTATTCCCAAAATTGTTTTTCTTTTATTGCCAATGCCTCTTCCTTACAAGTCTATAAATATTTGAAAGATACATCACAATACGAATTATATTTGGACTTTCTGCCGCCTGAGCTCAGATCATTTATAACTAGGCTTAGAACTTCCCCTCGTTCCTTAAGAATTCAAACTTGTCGTTTTAGTGAGAAAAAAATTCCGAGAAATGAACGAGTATGTCTCCTCTGTACCTCGGGAGAAACGGAAGATGAATTTCATTTCGTGTTAAAATGTCCGTTTTTTTTTAATCAGTTAAGAAAGAAATATATTTAAGAATATTATCGTATAAGACCAAGTACCTATAAACTTTTAGAACTTTTGAATTCAACAAATAAAAATGAGATTTTCAACTTGGCTATGTAAAAAAACACCCTTTTTGAAAGAACTACATACACGCATCAACTGACTGCTGATTAAGAGTTCGTCTTTAGAACTAAATACACAATGTTTCCTTTAAAATTCAGATTGTATGTGTGGGTGGGTGTGCGCGTAGGTGTGTGTGTGTGTGTTTGGGTGTTTGTGTGTGAGGATAAATTTCTGTCTCCTATTTCTGTTTCCTTTTTCCCCATAAATTATCATAGACCTTGACTTTTGACATTTTTCTTTATCATATTTAGAATGTTACTATGACTAAGTACTCTGTGCTTGTCAATAAAATATCTATATCTGTATCCGTAACTTAGGACGGATTTCGAACTGTTGTTCACTATCCCCCTTACAATACTAACACCCTTAGGGGCTGGGGGCGTTGCCCATTTGGACAATCGGTGGTAACTACGATTCTAACATGACACGTGACTTTGGCTTTATAAACACAGTGCAAGGAAAACGTGGTAAAATCTGCGACAATCCAGAGTGACGTCATTCAATGAGTGAGTTATTCAATGGAACATAATCTTCATCCGCGTTTTTACTCTTAGTTTGAACTTGTTTTCCTTTCATTAAGAATTGGCCATGTTAGAATCGAAATAATCTTCTTTCTATCGTGGTATATCGTTCAATAAACCACGTTGTGAGTTATGAGGTGCAATAATTAACCTATCGCCCTCGTGAATTATTTATTGTGCCTCATAACTCACAACTGTGGTTTATTGAACGATATACCACGATAGAAGGATTATTTCTTAAATAAACGTGTCGTAGTCAAAACTGGAATATAGGCATATTCGGAATCTGCCTAGACCAACTGGAATTCTGTCTATATTAAACTAGAGGTCTAGTTCAACAACCTGCCTTAACAAAAAAAAATTCTCATTTAATATACGCGTATAAACCATCTTATTTAACTTAAAACCCAAAATAAAACAAATTCTAATCCGAAATTCTGAGTAAAATTAAATTTGAAATATTTTGTATTTTTGCATTTTAGAGGAAAAAAAAGAGTGTAGAAAATGGAGCAATTATGGGAAAAAATGAATTGTTTTATTTAAAAATACATCTCAACTGTAAACATATGTGGAATTATATGTTCAGAAAAATGAAAAACAATCTATTTTTGGTCTACAAAAAATTATAATTCTGATGTGGTGTAGGCAGATTCAGGATCTGGCTAGATTCCAATCTGGCCTACGACAAACGCAAATTCAATTGGTATCAGGACATTTGCACCCCCCTGGACATCTCCGCCCCCCGGACTTTTGCCCCCGTAGGACATATGTCCCCGTAGGACATTTGCCCCCCCGGACATTTACCCCCTGGACATCTGCCCCCGGACATTCGCCCCCTTAGGACATCCCCTCCCGGTCATTTGCCCTGGTAGGACATCTGCCCCTGGATATTTGCCCTGGCAGGACAACTGCCTCCTGGGAAACGATAAGCCTCTTCTAAATGATGTTGATGAAGTAACAACATCCTGAATTTTGCTTTATTTTTCTTAAAATGAGAAAAAAGAATTTTTTATCGGGTTTTATAGCAGGTGTGCCAGATGAGTAACTGACTCTATAGTTATCATACTGGAAGTTTGATATTTAAACTGAAATCAATTTATCAGCCGAAGATTTTCAACAAAATAGCACTTAACGATACAACAGCTGAGAGATCTTTTTCATAGTACCGGTCAAAATTACCATGTACAATATACGTGTATATCTCAAAGTTGCTTTTTTCAGATTAGGAGCTAGACGTCCAAGTTGTAAACAAACTTAGGGGGCAGATGTCCAGGGGGCAGATGTCCTAAGAGGGCAGATGTCCGGGGGGCACATGTCGGGGGGGGCACATGTCTGGGGGGCACATGTTCTAAGGGGGCACATGTTCTAAGGGGGCACATGTCCTAGGTCGGCAGATGTCGGGGGGGGGGGGCAAACGTCCAGGTGACAGATGTCCTAAGGGGGCAAAAGTTCGGGGGCAAAAGTCCGGGGGACAAATGTCCTAGACCGATTCAATTAGTTACACCGGTGTAATGCAGAGAATTGACCCTTCCCGTACAAAATGACCTGGGTCATTATTCTACGTAGAGAAATGACCCCAGAAGTCATTTCACCACGTAGAGGAATGACCCGGGTCATTATTCTACGTAAAGAAATGACTCCCTTGGGTCATTTTGTAGGGGAGGGTCATTTCTCTGCATTACACCGGCAACTGTCTGTTTATCTTCACAGTATTCAGTACAATAAGTTCATGCAGTTTCTTTCAAAATAGTCCGGTGTTTCTATAGGACCGTTAGTAAGAAGCTTTTCGAAAGTAATGTGTGAAAAGGAAAAAATACCGGAGATGCGTATACATAACTGAAACTCTTTCATGGCAACGTCATCAACTTCTACAGTTTCTCTCTATCTTTCTTCGTCTCAAATTTTACTATTAAGATGCACACGTGTACACGCAGTGTAACTGAAACAATCGCTTACGTCATATACCGTAACAGACTTTCATATGTATAAGATTACCATTTAACCCTTTCCCAAACGACAAAATTTTAGACTGGTCCAAATTGAAAGCACCTGCAGACGACAAAATAAATGTAATTCAAAAATTGAAATTTGTTGCCAGCTGGGTAGAAAACATTGTGGAAAAAGGAGAAAATGCTGGTTACCAGCATTTTCTCCTTTTCCCACAATGTTTTCTATCTCAGGGATTGTTTGGGAAAGGGTTAACTCTTTACCAAACGACAAAATTTTGGACTGGACCAAATTCAAAACATCAGCAAACCACAAATTAAATCTTATTAATTTAATGATTTATGACTTGGATAGGGTAGAAAATATTGTTGGAAAAGGAGAAATGCTGCTTACCAGCATTTTCTCATTTTCCCTCAATGTTTTCTGTGAGCTTCTTTCTCAAGGTTGTTAAAAGTCGGGGTTGTGTGGTAAAGAGTTAAATGGGACTTTTTTGTGTTTCTATGGATCGTTTTTAAAAACATTGTGGCATAAGGCGGAATTGCTCGTCACGAGCAATTTCGCCGTTTGCCACAATTGTTTCACTTGCCTCAGTGTTTTGAAGCCAAATTTTGGTTGATTTTACATTGATTCTACAAGAATGTATTTAAAATCTGAGGCTGAACAGTTGTTTCAAATTGTTTCAAGAAGTAATAAATGAAAAAGTGACTTTTGTGTCTGTGTATTTCTTTTACAATTCTTCTTGACCTTAAACCTTTTACCACACAATCCCGAAAAAAGTCTTTTGAAAACATTGTGGGCAAAGGAAAAAATGCTGGTAACCAGCATTTTCTCCTTTTCCCACAATATTTCCTATCCTACCAGCAAGAGAAATATCAATTTTTTAGTCACAAATATTTTGTCCTCTTCAGATACTTTCAATGCAGAAAGTGGAAAAGTTTTGTCTATTTTAGAACAGTTAACCAAACTATTTTCGTCTTTAATGACACCCCCTCCCCCCAAAAACAACATTGTCGGAAAAGGAGAAAAATGCTGGTAACCAACAGTATTCTCTATCTTTTGAAAATCCGTCTGATTCGAGCCATATTTAACTCGTGGTCTGTGAAAAGCTATGATGTTGGACAGGTCCAAAATCAATTGTTAGGTAAAGTGGTGAAATTCTATAGCCAACCGGAAGTAAATCATTTGCAAAGAATGCTATCAATAGAACAACCATTCGGCATACCTCGGGTGATGGTAGCCATTATATCAGATGTAGGTACGGATTCGGCCGAGTTTTGATGAGCGTAGAACAACAAGAAATATCATTGTCTGCGCATGTCACATTTCTCAAAGATTTGCCGCATCACTGACCCCATATACTTGGGAAAAGTAGGGCTAATACCCAAGTCTTCAGGGCCTGTTTGAATAAAAGGCAGCTGCATGGGTTACATGCTAGCAGATCATAGCTGAATGAATCGCACCGGGTAGTGTTTTACTGAGTTTATTTGATTTTGAAATTCAACGTTACGGTTGTCCTTTTTTTTAAAAAAAGTAGTCCCTTTTCCTAACCAGAATGCCCAAATTAGATAGATGTGTATTTGTAGAATGTACATCTAGCGGTAAATAATGCAAGAAAAATTGTAAAAAAAATAACGGCGTAAATGTGTTTGCCATTGTGGCTAAAATGGCCCGCAGATTAAACATGTCATCGTTTTTGACCAATGACAAATTTCTCATTATTCTAATACCAAAAAGTAGGTCAAATGCAAGCGCATTTAGTTACACCGGAAAAAGACAATTAAGAATGCAGTTTCGAGCATGTTTTTTTTTTTCCTGTTTTTTTCTCGCGAAACGTCATCAAACTGTGGAGATCAAAGGTCCGGCTACACTTTCTATTTTCTGTTGGCTGTGGTTTTACGATATTGGCCGAAAAAAGTAGATTGGGTTGTAATAGCCACTTAGAGGGTTATTTATGACTTGTTTATTTCCTGGCTGTTAGCCAATCAAATCCTCTTTTCTATTTTTGTATTTCCCACAATCCTTTACCACAAAATCCCGTGATCCTAGGAGAAAATCTCATTTAAAAAAACATTGCTGGAACAGAAAAAAAAAGCTGGT
This sequence comes from Tridacna crocea, assembly GCA_943736015.1. Taxonomy (NCBI): domain Eukaryota; kingdom Metazoa; phylum Mollusca; class Bivalvia; order Cardiida; family Cardiidae; genus Tridacna; species Tridacna crocea. Next base: position 58,942,158 of record OX031060.1, on the reverse strand, counting down.
TACCAACATTTTCTTCTACCCCATCAATATCTTAACCCTTTCCGAGATAAACCTGGTCATTTGAATTCCATTTACTATCGACTAAAAGTCTATAAAAACTTGTAGTTTAGAAGAATAGTCCCTGGTTTTTGTGACCCAGATGAAGACGCTTTCTGAAAACATAGTTGGAAAAGGAGAAAATGCTGGTAACCAGCATTTTCTCCTTTTTCCACAATGTTTTCTACTCTCTTTAAGTCAAGTTTCAATGTTTAAGTCACTTTTATTTTGTCGTCTGCAAATGCTTATAATTTGGACGAGTCTAAAATGTTGTCGTTTGGTAAAGAGTTAAACAGTTACCATTTGATGGTAACCCAGTTGCTACAAGGAACTAGTTGCAGATCAAATAGCTTTAGTAAATGTTGGCTTAAATCTTTGTCAAACCGTTGTAAATGTAATCAGCTGGTTTACACTCAGATTATTAACGCGCAGCGACAGAGTGCCTATTCATATTTTTCCATTTTATGTTGATTCTTCATTATCAAAATTCATTTGGACGACTTTTCTTTCAACAACAGTGCTATTTTTTTGGGTGAAAATTGAAATTTTAGGGTGAAATTAATCATTATTGTAATCGTCGTCATTATTACCATTATCATCTTGATCATCATTAACATTCGGTTATCATCATCGTCGTCGTCATCATCGTCGGCGTTTTGGTTGTGCTCGTCGTCATCGTCATCATCATCATCATCATTTCCATAATCATCACCATTATCATAATAATCGTCGTCGTCATCGCCGCCGCTGTCGTCGCCGCTATCATCATCATCCTCCTCCTCATCATCATCATCAGCATTGTCATTTTATTTTGATTTGTTTGTTAACAATATCTTGTAAAATCAGGGTTTCTCGGTTTTTAGTTACATGTAAGTAAGTAAATTTTTTATTATAGTGACATGTGTTATACTAAAGTTTGACAAATACAAGATATATAAAAAATTCAACACCCGGCCCCATGGGTCTATATGTCACCTAAACGATAAATAGAACATAGATAGAAAATGAATGGTGGGTTACTGAAAAATACTAGAACGAAGCAAATGAATGAATGAACAAATGCAAGAATGCATAAGCAAATGAATGAATGAATGAATGAATGAATGAATGTTGGCTGGCTGTGGTAAAAAAAAAATGTTGACAAGGTTAAACAAACATTAATAGAAAGGATGAAGTCGAACGGCTTCAAAATGTATGTGCCATTTTTTTACAGAGCTTCGAGATGATCGTACTGTTGATCTAAATAACACTTCTATTGACCTATGCCTGTGTAAATATTTCCTCATTTTGCCACAATGGTTTCAAAAGCGATGTACATACTGCAAGGTGTCGTCTCAATTGAGAAAATTTAGCATGTCATGGAAAGAAATCATTGTGGAAAAAGGAAAAATATGCTTTACAACAGTGTTTTTTTTTTTTAACTTTACTTCCTTGCACCATTTAACTCTTAACCAGTCGACTTTTTCAAACTTTTTCGAATATTAAAAGCAAAGGCAGACGACTGATTAAAAGTGATTAAAACGATATAATAAGTCTTAGAAAGAGCAGAAAAACATTGCGGGAAAAGGAGAAAATGCTAGTAACCAACATTTTCTCCTTTTCCCACAATGTTTCTTTCTCAGGGTCGTCAAAAGTAGGGATGTGTGGAAATGGGTTAAATGAGCCTAACGAAAAAAGCTTTACCAGCATTTTCTCCATTTCTTGCAATGTTTTCTATCTGTTCAAAGAAAAAAGAATAATATTTCATTTGAATTCACTCTTCATTTTTTGTCTGCAAAACTTTTCATTTTAGACGGGTCAAAAATTTGGACTTCCGGTAAAAAGAATTATGAAACTAAGTAATGCCCTGAAAATCAAATAACCATTGAAAAAAAAAACCGCATAAATTGTATCATGGATTTTCTATTGTTTTATTTTGCTTTCCAATCGAAAACTGGCAAAGATTTAATCCCAGATAACAAACAATCCTAAAGTTTGCTACCTTCTACGAGAAAATTTTTAAATTTTCAGTCTCTATTATTTTGTCGTCTGCAAATGCTTTCGATTTGGACAAGTCTAAAATATTGTCGTTTGGAAAAAAGAGTTAACCCATTACCACACAATCCCTACTTTTGACACCCCTGAGAAAGAATCCTTTTGAAAACACTGTGGGAAAAGAAGAAAATGCTGGTAACCAGCATTTTCTCCTTTTCCCACAGTGTTTTCTACCCTTCCCAGAACAAATTTCAATTTTTCAGTCACCTTTATTTTGTCGTCTGCAAATGATTTCAATTTGGACAGGTCTAAAATTTTCTTGTGTGGTAAAGAGTTAAACGCGGAACTGTTCGCTAACGGGTTATAGTTAAAGGCATAGTTCAACCGATAAAAATCTTTTCCAAAGAAACGGTTTCCTGATTGATTCATCTACCGTTTATTCATGGGATTTTTACAGGGCCTTTTTATTAATATCCCCATTTAGATTTCCCAGCAGATTTTCTATATTCCGAGTACTTATATGTTTGATAAACACTGTCATAAGAACAGTTACTGTTTCATTATCACACTTGGGCTGTGGACTACTCTTTGATATAGACCTGTTCAAAAAGGCCTATCTGGTCATAGAAAAAGTGTAACTTGAAGAATAAACTGTTTAAAAAAAATAAACGCCAAACAGCAGTTACAATAATTTCATTGGGGAAAAATAAACTTGCTTCAGTTCATTTTCATTTTAATTGTTGAGTTGGCTCGAAAATGCCGGGGGATGAAGAATCTCAGAGTTTCACCAAAGAGGTCTCTCGACCGATCCGAGCAGTGGGGTGTATGAAGACAGTCTGTATTTCTGTGGTAACATCCCTCGTCACGTGTGCCTGTGTGGGCTGGATCATCTTTGCTCTTCTTTATGGAAAAACCTTGCCGAAATCTGATATAGAGGTTACATGCAAATACGTCTGTCTGTCTATATGTCTGTCCGTATCCCTCTGTCTGTCTATCTGTCTCTCTCCTTATCTTTTTTCCCCCTTTGTTTTAGTTGCTCATTAAATAACCTCATTTCTAGACTGAAGTCGATAATATTTTTTGTTCTCTAAATTCTATAATTTTTGGCTCTTTACCAAACGACAAAATTTTAGACTTGTCCAAGTCTAAAAGCATTTGCAGACGACAAAATAAATGTCACTCAAAAATTGAAACCTGACTTTAGAAGAGTAGAAAACATTGTGGGAAAAAGGAGAAAATGCTGGTAACCAGCATTTTCTGCTTTTCCCACGATGGTTTCAAAAGGCTTCTTTCTCTTGGCTGTAAAAATCGCGGATTGTCTGGTAAAGAGTTAAAGCTATCATGAATAAAATCTACCGAGTATTTGAAAAAATAAAATGGAAAATTCTGGAGGAGGCGATCCAATATCAACTAAAACCTAATACCACACAATCCCTACTTTTGACGCCCCCGAGAAAGAAGGTTTTAGAAAACATTATGGGAAAAGGAGAAAATGCTGGTAACCAGCATTTTCTCCTTTTCCTACAAAGTTTTCTACCATTCACAAAACAAATTTCAAATTTTCAGTCACTTTAATTTGTCGTCTGCAAATGCTTTCGATTTAGAGAAACCTAAAATCTTGTCGTTTGGTAATGAGTTAAGATAAGGTCCCAGTTAAAAACTAACAAAAATCAAAACAAAACTTTGGGGACGAAATGTACTTATGTTTCGTTTCTGATTTTTTTAGCTTTGCGCAGGTCGTTTATTTATTCATTAATTCATTTATTCATTTTGTTTTCTTTCGTTTTGGAGAAAAAAGTCGTATTTCTGAGTATATTAGTCAAGTGTTCCGGCTATTTTTGTAACAGCTATTTATTTTACACTCCGATATTACTTCCTCATTACTTACTGGGATACATGAATACGCGGCAGCGAGCAGACGACTTAGATTTAAAAAAAAACCAAGAAGCGTACACATTACGTGTACATATTGTAATCTTACATTAGGTTTAAAAAAAGTAGATATACGTGGAAACATCGTGGCAAGTGGAGATATTGCTCGTTACAAGCATTTTTTTCATTTGCAACAATGTTTTTTCAAAGTATCTGCATGAGGCAGAGGGCGTCTGCAAGAAGGAAATGACGTCATATTCCTTGTATTTTTCCAGAACGAGACAACCACGCTCCGGTCAACAGGTAAGCCACTTTATCAACAATATAAATAGTACGACAGTACTTCTTTTTAGATCAGCGCTTTCTGGTACAGTACAAGATCAGACTGCCCAGAAGGCATTATCTAATCGCATCTTTATAGTTTGACACATTTTAGTTATTATTTTATAAAACAGCTTGAAGAAATCTCTTATATCTCTTAACCCTTAACCTGATATGCGAATTTGAGGCTCTTCTATTTCAGCAGCAAATAAAGACATGATGTCAAAAATATGGATAAATGAGGATTCAAATATCTGATTGAGTGGAAAACATTAGAGCAAAACGAGAAATTGCTCGTTATGAACAATTTCTCCTTTTCCCACAATGTTTTCAAAAGCTGTCTGTTGTTGATACGTCAAAATGAGTATTTATGGAGAAAAGGGTTAACTAACTAGTTGAAAATAAGGGCCATGTTTAACCCTTTACCAAGCGACAAATTTTTAGACTGGTAAAGATTGAAAGCACCTGCAGACGACAATATAAACGTAACTCAAAAACTGAAATTTGTTTCCAGCAGGGTAAAAAACATTGTAGGAAAAGGAGAAAATGCTGGTTACCAGCATAACTCCTTTTCCCACAATTTTTTCATAAGGCTTCTATCTCAGGATCGTAAAAACCAGGGACTGTTTGGTAATGGGTCAAAATCTCAACCTGCCAAGTAAGTTAATGAAAACTTTCCAGTGGTAAAGTTGCTATTTAAAAGCCAATTTAGATGGAAGGTATCTCCTCGAACAGTGTGGATAAAAGATCAGGCTGCTCTTTTTCGAAGTCTGATCTTGACCTACACTGTCCACTAAAGTTCCTCGCCATATCTTCTTCTCGGAAGCAGAAGAGGATTTTGTGAGGAAAAGAATATTTAGCTAGATATAAACAGTTTAAAACAACCTGTCCATACTGTCAATGGTATATTTTCATTAGCGGGAGAAACCTCTGATGGTAATAATTCATACAAATACTGATTATTTACCTTGATAAAAAAAAAAATCGGCAGATGCTTTCCGTATCAGAAAATTGAGATGTTTGTATTGATGTAACGATGTGCGATTTTAACCTGGGTGTCAAAGGTTCAGTCCTGCCTGGAGGAACAAGTTCTTTCATGGAAGTGGCTTTGGCAAGACAATCAACTCCGTATTACAAAATCCTGACTGTTAGTGACCCTGAGAAATAAGTCTTTTGAAAACACTGTGGGAAAAGGAGAAAATTCTGGTAACCAGCATTTTCTCCTTTTCCCACAGTGTTTTCTACCCTTCCCAAACCAAATTTTAATTTTTCAGTCACTTTTATCTTGTTGTCTGCAAATGCTTTTACTATGGACCAGTCTACAATTTTCTCGTGTGGTAAAGAGTTAAAAGCCCTGGCCAAGCCACAGTGAAACAAAGGACACAAATGGACAAGAGGAGTGTTGCCTAAAATAATGTTGAAATCGGCATTAATATCAGTCAATGCAATAGACATAACATCAATAAGTACAATGCAAGATAGTGTGATGTATGAAATAATGAGATTCTATTTTTCTTTTATTGAATGACTCCCAACTTAAGTCTAAAACTCCTAAAAAAAGTGACCATTTCCAAAATATTAAAGATAGAAAATGTAATTGCATCATATTTCTTTTCAAGAAAAATCTCACCGTATTAGGAAGTGTCGAACAAAATCAGATCACACGTTCCATGCAGTCTGATCTTGATTTACTCCTTCTGCAAAAGCACACTGCCTGGCACTCGGTATCCAGAGGGTGAAACAACACTCTATCATTAGGTTCTACGATTCTAAACCCCATTTTTGCCCCGAAATGAATCAATATTATAAATTCATAATTAAACCTTTACCAAACAATCCCTGGTTTTAACCCATTACCACACGAGAAAAAATTAGACTGGTCCAAATTGAAAGCATTTGCAGATGGCAAAAGAAAGGTGACTGAAAAATTGAAACTTGTTCTGGGAAGGGTAGTAAACACTGTGGCAAAAGGAGAAAATGCTGGTTACCAGCATTTTCTCCTTTTCCCACAGTGTTTTCAAAAGGCTTCTTTCTCAGGGGCGTCAAAAGTAGGGATTGTGTGGTAATGGGTTAACGAACAAGATGAAGAGGCCTCCTGAGAACATTATGGGAAAAGGAGAAAATGCTGGTAACCAGCAACTCTGTTAAAGTCAAGTTTCAATTATTCGAATCACGTTCATTTTGTTGTCTGCAAATGTTTTCAATTTGGACAAGTCTAAAATTTTGGCGTTCGGAAAAGTTCAATGAAGTTTTTGAACTTGTGATATCAGATGCTCCAATTAAAGAGAAACTGACCATGAAGAAAGGAAGTGAAACAAGTTTATATGGAAGATTTACAATTCAACAAGACCGCCTCAGTGCAATGAAAGAGAATTCTAGCGTGTCTCTGGGAAACAATCCTGGTATGTATTTTATTTTATGTTTCTAACATCCAAATCAAATGACACCATTTAAAGGTGGCCCTTCAGATTTTGGCATGAAAATGTTATAAAAATACAAATAAAAATCATCTTTATACTCCTAAAGTCTTTTAATTTTCATTCATAAAACCCCAGTAGTCAAAAATCATCTGACAACAGGAGAAGTTAGAGATTTACTATAGCCCAGGTTGACATTGATGGGAAACATGTTCTATTTTTATATGAGCAACCCGCTCATTTACATACCAGAAATACAGAGAAAAAGCTTCAAACTTAGGACAGAAGAAGACATTATGGAATATAATATCTTTGTTACATTTTGTAATTTAAGTGTCATTATTCACGTGCCAGTCACTTGGCATTCCCACAATGCTTTTTAGATTTTTGGCGGAAATCTAGAAATGCCTTAACAGGCTATGTAGCCTTTTAAGGGAACACAATAATTTTTTTTTCTAATTTCATGATTCTTAATTATTGATGATTTGTATTGTTCTTTCATATAAATGTCAGTAATATACACCACAAACGGGTATCGATTTCGGGAAAATAACAAAAGTATCAACACATAATTTCAAGATAGGAACTTCTGGTCGGTGAGAAATGTGCAAAAATATCATAGAAGTATAAATCTTTGTTTATAAACTAATAAGAAATTTTATTCAGTGTTGCACTGGAAGTTTTAGGAGAAAAATTAAAGACAAATGTAACTCAAAAATTGACATTTGTTTCCAGCAGGGTAGAAAACATTGTGGAAAAAGGACAAAATGCTGGTTACCGGCATTTTCTTCTTTTCCCACAAAGTTTTCTAAAAGCTTTTATCTCAGGGTCATAAAAACCAGGGATTGTTTGGTTAACCCTTTACCACACAATCCCAACATTTAACAACCCCGGGAAAAAAGCCTCATGAAAACATTGTGGGAAAAGGAGAAAATGCTGGTAACCAGCATTTTCTCCTTTTCCCGCAATGTTTTCTTCCCCTCCAACAAAAATTTTTAAATTTTCAGTCACTTTTATTCTGTCATCTGCAAATGCTTGCCATTCGGACCTGTCTAAAATTTTGTCGTTTGGTAAAGAGTTGAAGGTTAAGTATCGCTATAATACATACAGGATTCTAAATATTTTTGGTCATATTTACAGACAATTTTAAACTAAAGTGGACAGCAGCAAGACAGTTTGCCAACAGCACCCAAATTGAGACATTTCAAGTCAGCAAGGATGGCTGTATAATTATACCTAAAACCGGGCTATGGCTCGTTCACAGCGAGGTCACATTTACTTACAGCAATATGTCAAATGACAAGATCTGGGTCTACATGCTTATCAACGACAGCACCATGTCAATGAAAAAAACTATCACTCTGCCCAAGGCAAAGTACAGAAACAACCATGCCCATCTACCAATAGATCTCACTGATGTCATGTTCTTAAATGAAACAGATAAGTTATGTATCTCGGTTTCTGATTGGAGAATTGTATATGCATCTACCGTTGACAATTCTTTAACCCTGGTTTATCTATCGACAGTTTCTTAACTTTTTATCTGCATGGTGAACAAATTTGACTTTTTTAAGATGAAATTTAACCGTTTAGCAAAAATTCCAGTGAGGAAGATGACTTTTTAACTCTTTACCTCACAACAAAATTTTAAACTAGTTCAAATTGAAAGCATTTGCAGACGACACAATAAAGGTGACTGAAAAATTGAAATTTGTTCTGGGAAGAGTAGAAAACACTGTGGGAAAAGGAGAAAATGCTGGTTACCAGCATTTTTTCCTTTTCCTATAGTGTTTTCAAAAGGCTTCTTTCTCAGGGGCGTCAAAGGTAGGGATTGTAAGGTAATGGGTTAAACCATACTGGAAAAGGGAGAAATGCTGGTTTTTATGTACGTGTATTTGTATTGTATTTAACCCTGAATGTATATATTATATGGTTTTAACAGTAGCATACAACATATTCAAATAAAAAATCAAATATGGTGGAAATGCACTGAACAATATCAGGCCCATCAGCACCAAGGATATCATAAATTAGGGTAACCAGCATTTTCTCCTTTTCCTACAATGTTTTAAAAAGCGCCTTTTTGTCTAGGGTTGTTTAAAATGGGGACAGTTTGGTAACAGGTCCCCATTTTTAACAACCCTGGGCCTATGCAAATTCATGGTTTGTTTCAGCTAAAATTATATGATCATCTCTTTTCAAAACTCTATGATGAGTCATCAGTTCCAGAGCTCCAGATAGTCGGAGTGATTTTAATTTCAAAATTGAAAATATTAATCATTATCCGCTAAACCCTATGTTATGGGTAATCATTAGAATTGTTTCATCGAGACAATTTTAATGAGTACCCGTAACATAGGGTTTCGAAGAGAAATAATGGATTTAGAATACCATCACTCCTTCTTAACTGGAGCTTCGCTGTATGGAAAAATGTACATAATTTTTACTATTTATTATTATTAGGAGGGCAAAATAGATAGTTTAGTTAGTTATGTGAGTCATGCTCTGGCAAAAAGAGGTTTAATGCGTCTGCTTGATGAAAGACACTAGGCAAGTTATTGCATCATTATGTATGCATAAAATCCGTTGTCTTATAACCCTCTAAATCCCGAACTTAACTCATTACCAAACAACAAAATTTTGGGTTTGTCAGTGAAAGCATTTGCAGGAGCTAAAATAAAAGTGACTGAAAATTTGAAATTCGTTTTGTGAAGGGTAGAAAACATCGTGGGAAAAGGAGAAAATGCTGGCTACCAGCATTTTCTCCTTTTCCCACAATGTTTTCAAAGGTTGTCTTTCTCAGGGTCATCAAAAATCGGGATTGTGTGGTACAGTGTTAAACATTTTGGCATTCAGCAAATATACCAAAAGCTAAAAGTTTTGACCCAGATCAGCCCGTGTGGAATGCGCAAGCTGATCCTGATCAATAATTTTTGCAGATGCATAAAGCCTCAATCTCAGACAGCATGGCACGTTTATTGTTATCTTCTTTAACCCTTTCCCAAACAAGCCCTTGTTTTTACGTGTCTGCAGTACAAATCTTTTGAAAACACTGTGGGAAAAGGAGAAATTGCTCATAACGAGCAATTTCTCCTTTTCCCACAGTGTTTTCTGCCACTTCAGATAATTTTCTGCCATCGTTATGAAAGTTAAAATTGACGTCTGCAAACTCTTTCAGTTTGGAAGAGTCTAAAATTTGTCGTTTGGGAAAGGGTTAAAAATGGCTCTAACAGTGGCAGCTTTTTTTGTTTGTTTCACACAATTGAAACAAAGCACATGTACACAGAATGTATTTGAATGTACATGTATTACCTGAACAAATTGACATGAAATGAATGACCTCTATTATCATATATTACACACTTGAGTTGTACGAACTTTGCTCCATCTAATGTTGTCTACATGCAGAACTATGTGCACGTTTCTAAACTCTTTATGCAGCTAACAGATTTATAGTGTCTTAACCCATTACCACACAATACCTACTTTTGACATCGTGAGAAAGAAGTCTTTAGAAAACATTGTGGGAAAAGGAGAAAATGCTGGTAACCAGCATTTTCTCCTTTTCCCACAATGTTTTCTACCCTTTACAAGACAATTTCAAATTTTCAGTAATTTTTATTTTGTCGTCTGCAAATGCTTTCAATTTGGACCAGTCTAAATTATTGTCGTTTGGTAATGGGTTAAAGGAAACTTGAAGCACCTGAAATAACCATTGTATTGTTGGTTTAAATTGGTAACACATTGCGGGCGACTTAGATATAGGATGCGCTTTACGTTCAGCCTGATCTTAATTTATGCCACCCGCAAAAGCCTTTTTATTTTGACTAAGGCCCAATAGGGGTCAAACCCGTCATTTACCGTAACAAGGTTCTCGTACAGTCCGGTTATATCCGATGATTTAAATATTCATGTTTTAATTATTCTTTGCATAGAGGTCAATTTCAGGTCAATTTATTCCAGTAATAGTATTATTGAATTTACTAAGTGTATCCTACAAGATTAACCTGTGTATAGATGAACCATAAGCTTGGATCTACTATTGACAACATTTAGAAAATCTTGGGTGATCCTTGATAAAGGTAGCTTAACTCTTTACCACACAATCCCGACTTTTAACGACCCTTAGAGAGAGAAGCCTTTTGAAAACATTATGGGGAAAAGAAGAAAATGCTGGTAACCAGCATTTTCTTCTTTTCCCAGAATGTTCTCTTTCTTTCTTTCCTAAAACAAACTCCCAATTCTTTAGGCACATTTATTTTATTGTCTGCAAAGGCTTTCATTTTGGACAAGTGTAAAACGTTGCTGTTTGGTAAAGAGATAAATAGTGATTTCTGTCCTTGTAAGGGTAGAAAGCATTGTAAGAAGAGAGAAAATGTCGTTCCCCAGTATTTTCTCCATTTCAGACAATTTTTTCAAAAGCTTTTTTCTTCAGGGTCATAAAAATACAAGATTGTATACACAGGTAAAGGGTTAATTTTGGCTTAGAATGTCTCTTACATATCTATAGCACTACAAGGTTTAACCCATTACCACACAATCTCTAGTTTTGACGACCCAGAAAAAGAAGCCTTTAGAAAACATTGTGGGAAAAGGAGAAAATGCTGGTAACCAACAGTGTTTTCTGCCCTTTACAAAACAAGTTTAAAATTTTCAGTTACTTTTATTTTGTTGTCTGCAAATGCTTTAGATTTGGACAAACCTAAAATTTTGTTGTTTGTAACAAGTTAAAAGGATGACAAATATTGTGGAAAAAGCAGAAAATGCTTGAAACCAACATTTTCCTCCTTTTGCAATGTTTTCCGTTGTTTGATAAAGGTTTAACCCTTTACAGCATAATCCCAAGTTTAAATGACCCTCAGGTAGAAGCTTTTAAAAACATCATACGAAAAGGAGAACATGCTGGTAACCATAATTTTTTCCCTTTTCCCACAATTTTTTCACTCTGTCAATGGTAAATCCCATTATGGGAGAAAGCTGTTCTCTGCAAACGCTTTTCAAGCTATACAAGGCTAAAATTTTGTTGCCTAGTTTAGGTTTAAGAACTTTACCAAAGAATCCCTCATTTTTACGACCCCGACATAGAAGTCTTTTGAAAACATTGTGGGAAAAGGAGAAAATGCTGGTAACCAGCATTTTCTCCTTTTCCCACAATATTTTCTACCATACTGGAAACAAATTTCAAATTATTGAGTTACGTTTACCGGTATTCTGTCGTCTGCAAGTGCTTTCAATTCGGAAAAGTCTAAATTTCTGTTGTTTAGTAAAGAATTAAGGAGAATAAAAAAGAAATTCTGTCAATCATTTTAAAAGGATTTATTCTATTTCTAGTGCTGAAAAGCTCTAGCACATATAATGTATCCTTTTCAAGACACTGCCTAAATACAATAATAACAATCTTAAAATTACATACTGCATTGTCAAAATACCAGATTATCTTGTACAGAAATACCATCCTGCACTCGACTCAGACAATCATAGAAAGCACTGCAACAAATGAATGAATTTGTTTCACCTTTACCATATACATGTAATACCAAGTTCTAATGACCCTTCTGAGGAAGAATTTTGAAATTGTTGCAGGAAAAGAAGAAAATGCTCGTGACCAGTATTTTTTTTCTTTCCCAATAATCTTTTCTACCCTTTGTCTCATAAAAAATGCTTCCAAATTGGACAAATCTAAAATTATATATTCTGTTAACGGTGGCCCTTCAGATTTTGCGACGAACATTTTCAAAAAATGCAAAAAATCATCCTTGTACTCCCGAAGCCTTTTCATAAAACCCCAGTGGTCGAAAACAGATCCAACAACACGAGAAATTAGAGATTTACTTCGGCCCAGGTTGACACCAACGGGAGACACATTCTATTTTTAGATGATCAATTCTCTTATTTACATACAGGGATACATAGACAAAGTTTCAATCATAAGGTCTGAAGAAGACATTATGGAAAATAATTATTACATATTTGTTATGTAATGGAATTTAAGCTTTATTAGTCACGTGCCATTCACTTGACATTCCCACAATGCTTTATTGATTTTTGGCATGAAATCTAAAAATACCTTAAGAGGCTACGTAGCCTTTTAGGGGAACACCATCAAAAACATTTTTTTTTTTTGTAATTTTATGAATCTTAATTATTGATGATCTGTATTATTTTTTCATATAAATTTCAGCGACATATATAGTTTTTAATTTGGTGAGATGTAAAAATTCTAAATACCCACCTTTAAAGAGTGACAATAAGCAACTCATCCATTTGTTTCAATGTTTTCAACACTTTCAGTATTTGTTATTCTGACTTTTGAAGGTTGATTCTTTTTCTCATTTCCTCATAGGATAATTCTTATGCAAAGCTCCAGATAGAGGGAGTGATTTTGATTTCAAAATTAAAAGTATTAATTATTCTCCACTATACCCTATGTTGTGGGTACTCATTAGAATCGTCTCATTGAGACAATTCTAATGAGTACCCACAACATAGGATTTCAAAGAGCAATAAGGACTTTAGAATACCATCACTCCCTCTTATCTGCAGCTCTGCTTTTGGTACCATTTTTCTTTCACGGATGCTATAGTACCATCTCATTCCTTTTAACCCTTTACTCCATATATACTCATTTTGATGTATCAACAACAGACAGCTTTTGAAAACATTGTGGGAAAAGGAGAAATTGCTCGTAACGAGCAATTTCTCCTTTTTTCAAAATGTTTTCCCCTCAGTCAGATATTTGTATCCTCATTTGCATATTTTTTCATTACATCTTTATTTGCTGCTGAAATGGAAGAGCCTCAAATTGGCATATCAGGTAAAGGGTTAAAGCAACTTCAAATTTGATTTGTCAGTATACTGCATAATTTATATTCATCATGAAATAATTCTTTTAAATAGGGCAAATGTTAATTTAAAATTGTTTCACAAACCATGCCTTCTTCATCATTCCAAACATTTTCTGTTAAACCTTTACCACAAAATGACGACTTTTGACGACGCCGAGGAAGAAGCCTTTTGAAAACACTGTGGGAAAACAAGAGAATGCTGGTAAACACCATTTTCTCCATTTCCAACACAGTTTTCTACCCTATCAAAGGGAAATTGCATCGTGTAAACCACTATGAAATTGTTGTCTGCAAATGCTTTCAATTTGATTAGGTCTAAAATTTTGAAATGTGGCAAAGACTTCATATCTTATTTATAGAATATGTTCCAGCAAAATAAACTTGTGCAATTATTGGGAAAGAAGCTTTTCAAGTTCAATATATACTCCCCCACCCTCCAGATCCTCCCTGACATCTTTTTGTCTCTGTGTTTTTTTCCCCTTCTTCAATATCCTTTGCCAAAATATCGAACTATTCCAGTTCTTAATGAGACTTAGGTAGAAGCCTTTTCAAAACATTGTGGGACATAGAAAAAATGCTTATAACCCGCATTTCTTCACTTGCATTTTCTCCTTTTGCCCTTCGTATCTTCTACTTTCCCCATGATATTTTCAAAAAGGTCCAAACACATAGGATTAATTTGTAAAGGGTAAACCCTAAAGAAACAGTAAAATTTTAGACTCTTTTGTGTTGGAAGTGTTTGCAGAAGACATATGAAATGTGTCTCAAAGGATGCTTATTATTGGCTGGAAAACATTGTGGAAAACGGAGAAAATGCTGGTTACCAGCATATTCTCCTTTTCCCACAATGTTTTCCAAAGATTTGTTTCTTCTGGTCATCAACTGGGATTGTTTGGTAAAGAGTTAACCCATTTCCACATGCAAGCAACTTTTCTACCTTTTGCAGCAAACCATGAAAATATTGTAGGATTCTTTCAAAATTAGAATCTTATTTGTAGCAGTTTTCTTTCATTTCCAACAGTGTTTTATATGTCATATTAATTCCCATGTTAAACCTAAATCCACAATAGCTGTCACAGTTTTAAATGGAAGTTTTACGAGTTGTTTGCTTAAAAATTTTCTTTCAAGTCAGAAATGTACAGAAAAGAGTTGAAGTATTTGGGTACTGTTGTATTTTCACTTCCAGTATAAGTGGAAATTTTTGTGACATGTAAAAATTTTGCTACATTGCCAATTTGAAAAATTCACTAACTTTTCTGTTTGCGTATTTAACAACAATAAATAAAGAGTGTCCTGAATTTGAAAACATTTCCAAATGAAAAATACATGTATCTGTAAATGGTAATTCACAAATTTTTGGGCCACGTATATATCCACCTATACAGTAAACGTGAGTCATACTTTTGAGGAAAGTTTCATGCATTAGCAAAAAGTATTGAACCGCGTCGGCTAGTTCGGGCTACTCTGGATCAAAACTTTTTGCTATAGGTCAATTTTCAGCATATAAAAGGAGCAGTCTACCTCATGATTCAATCTGTTATTGAATTTTACAGTTGAATTAAGAAATAATCTTCTTTCTATCGTAGTTTATCGTTCATAAAACCATAGTTGTGAGTTATGAGGTACAATAAATAATCCATGAGGGTGACAGCCCAAGTAGTCTATTCATTGCCCCTCATATCTCACAACATGGTTTATTGAACAATAAACCATGACAGTTCAATAAACCATGACAGAACGAAGATTATACGAAGATTATTTCGATTCTAACATGACCAACTCTTAATGAAAGGAAAATGGGTTCATACTTAAGGTGAAAATGCAAATGCAGATTATATTCTTTGAAGAACTCATATTATATAGAATGACGTCACTCTATTTAGAATAACATAGATTTTACCATGCTTTTGTTGCACTATGTTTACAGTGCCAAGTTTATGTGTCAAATTAGAATCTATAATGTGTGAGCTTGTTAGTATAATACATCATAGAGATGTATTAAACCCCCTTTTACCGGAGCAGGACTCAAATGACACAGACCTCTAGCCTTCAATAGCAGAATTATGAAATAAATACCATTTAACCCTTTACTCCATAGATACTCATTTCTACGCATTGCTTGCAGGAGCCTTTAGAAAACATTGTGGCAAAAGGTGAAATTGCTCGTTACGAGCAATTTCACCTTTTGCCACAATGTTTTCTATGCTATCAAAAGGTGTCATATACACATAAGAAAAGGCTTCATCCTTGCTGTTATTTAGGGTCAATTAGAGATACAATAGAAATGACTTATAGGCTAAAGGGTTAACATTACATACAAGTACAGAAGTTGCTGACTACATCAGTTGCAACTTTCAACTCATGACATTTTACAACAATTCCAGTCTTTCAACAAAACTTGATAAAATTCATCTACCACTTACTTTAACTTAAACCCTCTACCACACAATCCCAGCTTTTAATGACCCTGACAAGAGAAGGCTTTTGAAAACATTGTGGGAAAAGGAGAAAATGCTGGTAACCAATGGCAAATTTCCTCATTTGAACCACCCTGAAGTAGTCGTTTGTGAATGCATTGAATTTGGACTGGTGTAAAATTTCACCAGGTGGTAAATTTCTAAACAGTGTCATAGCTGTTAAAATCCTTTACCAGACAAAAAAAGAATCTTAGCCGAAGCTTTTTCAAATCAAAAACATGCGAACGCGATTATTTCAAAGTGGCTCAAATCGTGGAAAATTTCCTTTGATGGGGTAAAAGACATTGTTGGAAAAGGAGAAAATGCTGGTTACCAGTATTTTCTCCTTTTCCCACAATGTTTTCAAAAGGTCTCTTTCCAAGGATTGTTTAAAGTTGGCATTTAGTGGTAAAGGATTAAACGTTTCCAAATAGTCCTCTGCCAAGATTGCATTCAGTCACTTGTAGCTTGTCATTGTTTGAGGAAAGATGTGGCTTTGAGTTCCATGTGTGCAGAAATCAGTCGAGATCAGGCGACCCATTCGTAGTGGTACTGGTGGTGCTTGGGCGCTCCTCTGTGTAAATTTTTAGAGCCCTTTCTTTCCTTGGCGAATAGGTGACTCGTTGAGAAGTCTTTGATAATCTGAAAAAATATACAATAAAGATTCAATATTTTTACCAGGCAACAAAATTTTCAACTAGTCCAAGTTGAAAATAATAGCAGAAAACAAAATATACATGTATGTGATAAGGGAAAAAGCATTGTGAACAAGAGCGGCAAACTGTCGCAAGATACGCCCGTCTTACCCCAAGTTGTAAAGCTGGGGCATGCACCAGACTAAATTCAAGTATGAAAAACGACAAAGGGCAGTAACTCAAAAATTAAGCAAGCAAGAGTTATGATTCCTATGCATTGCACTCCCCCTTGATGAGATCTATCCACCCATGAAATTTCATAACCCTAGCTAGTATAGTTTTGGAGATATGCTCCGGACAAAAATCAAGTATGAAAAATGACAATGGGCAATAACTCAAAAATTAAGCAAGCAGGAGTTATGGTTCTTATGCACTGCACTCTCCCTTGATGAGACCTATCCACCTATGAAATTTCATAACCCTAGCTAGTATAGTTTTGGAGATATTCACCGGACAAAATTCAAGTATGAAAAACGACAAAGGGCAATAACTCAAAAATTAAACAAGCAAGAGTTATGATTTCTGTGCACTGCACTCCCCCTTGATAAGATCTATCCACTCATGAAATTTCATAACCTTAGGTAGTATAGTTTTGGAGATATTCACCGGACAAAATTCAAGTATGAAAAAAGGACAAAGGGCAATAACTCAAAAATTAAGCAAGCAAGAGTTATGGTTCCTCTGCACTGCACTCCCCCTTAGTGAGATCTATTCACCCAAGAAATTTCATAACCCTAGCTAGTATAGTTTTGGAGATATGCTCCGGACAAAATTCAAGTATGAAAAACGACAAAGGGCAATAACTCAAAAATTAAGCAAGCAAGAGTTATGGTTCTTATGCACTGCACTCTCCCTTGATGAGATCTATCCACCCATGAAATTTCATAACCCTAGCTAGTATAGTTTTGGAGATAAGCTCCGGACAAAAATCAAGTATGAAAAACGACAAAGGGCAATAACTCAAAAATTAAGCAAGCAAGAGTTATGGATCCTGTGCACTGCACTCCCCCTTAGTGAGATCTATTCACCCAAGAAATTTCATTACCCTAGCTAGTATAGTTTTGGAGATATGCTCCGGACAAAATTCAAGTATGAAAAACGACAAAGGGCAATAACTCAAAAATTAAGCAAGCAAGAGTTATGGTTCCTCTGCACTGCACTCCCCCTTGGTGAGATCTATCCACCCAATATATTTCATAACCCTAGCTAGTATAGTTTTGGAGATATGCTCCGGACAAAATTCAAGTATGAAAAACGACAAAGGGCAATAACTCAAAAATTAAGCAAGCAAGAGTTATGGTTCCTGTGCACTGCACTCCCCCTTGATGAGATCTATCCACCCATGAAATTTCATAACCCTAGGTAGAATAGTTTTGGAGATATGCTCCGGACAAAGAACTGGACGCCGCCTGCCCACCCACCCGCCCGCCCGTCACGGGTGATCCCGTAATACGTCCCGTCTTCGACGGGCGTATAAAAAGGAGAGAATGCTGGCTAACGGCATTTTCTCCTTTTTCCTCAATGTTTTCAAACCCCCCTTTTTTTTTCTCAGGGTTGTTATTGCACAGCTGGTGTGGTAAACAGTTAATGTCTATAAGAATGAATTATCAAGTGAGTTTGCAAAGCCAAATACATAGGGTAAGGTAGGCAATTGATAAATGCATACAATCAACAGTAAATGAAATTAATTTTTCCGTATTGCTGATTGAACTTGCTTTTGACCAATTTTGCATATGACAGAATTGTAGAATAGATGTAAAAAATCTAAATACCCAGCTTTAACCCTTTCCCAAACAACAAATTTTGGGCTCTTCCAAACTGAAAGAGTTTGCAGACGACAATTTTAGATTTTGAGAAAATGGCAGAAAGTTCTCAAAAAGGGTAAAAAAAAACTGTGGGAAAAGGAGAAATTGCTCATTACGAGCAATTTCTCCTTTTCCCACAGTGTTTTCAAAAGACTCTTACTGCAGACACGTAAAAACCAGGGCTTGTTTGGGAAAGGGTTAAAATAAATCCATCTATTTACTTACCTCGCATTTTCTTTTTTCTCAATCTCCTTTTTTCGTTCCTCGTCCAGTTCAATGAGAGGTTCAGTTTTGTCTCTGTAGTACACCAAACATCCATCATCACAAATATATAGTGGCCACATCCCTAATGAACTGACGGAGGGGTTCCAATCTAGGTCCGTGTGGATTTCTAGCAAGGATACTTCATACGGGAAGGTTCCCCGACCCTGAATGAAATCATTTTGAGAAGTTTTCATGCAGTAGATCACTTTTAAAAACATGGATGCAAATGTAGAAATTCCCAGCTGTGTGCATTTTGTGCTAAAATGTTCTATCAGTAGTAACCTTTTACCACACAACACAATTTTAGATTCGTCCATATTGAAATTAAATTTTGTAGAGAATTTAAACACAACTAAAGTGATGAAATTTGTTATTGACAAAGAACAAAACAATATCCAGCATTTTCTCCTATTCCAACCATGTTTTCAAAAGCCTCTTCCCTTAGGTTCACTCAGACTCCAGATTGTGTGATATATGGTGCATTACAGGTGGTCCTTCAGATTTTGGAATGAAAATTTTACAACTATACAAAAAAATCATCCTTATACTCCCAAAGCCTTTCAATCATGAAATGCCACTAGTCGAAAACCATCCTACAACAAGAGAAATTAGAGATTTATTACCCCCAAGTTCCACACCGACGGGAAACACGGTCTATTTTTACATGAGCAACTTGCTTATTTACAGGCGAAGCTTCAAACATAGCATCTGAAAAAGACTTGTGGAAAATACTTACATCTTTGTTATGTAATTTAAGCATCATTGGTCACCTGCAAGTCACTTGACATTCCCACAATCCTTTTTATTTTTGGCACGAAATCTAAAAATACCTTAAAGACTACCCTTTGAAGGGAACACTTTTTTTTTGTAATTTTATAATTCTTAATTATTGGTAATAAGTATTGTTTTTGTCACATAATTTTCGGTGATACATGTATTTCTTAATTTGAAGAAATGTGGAAAATCTAAATACCCATTTTTAAACCTTAGTATATGCTGATTTTCCAGTAAAGAAATTTAAATATGTTATGGTATAATGATTCAAAAATACTGCTTTAACCTAAAGTTGCAATCTTGACTTATTTTCAGTTTGACTGTTATGAACTACCTTATCATCAATTTATTAAACTACATTATTCTTGTGGCTTAAGATTCCCTGGCTACTGCAATACTGCACTGATAACAACCAACAGGAAATACATTCTTGAGTTCATGCGTCTTGATTCATTCACCTGATCTTTCCAGTTTTTAATCCAAGAGAATTTCAGGATCCTTGTGTTCTAACTATTTATGACCTTAAACTTGCATGTCAATGAGGCAAACATAGAAAACAATACAAGTACTCTACACTGATACAAGATCACTTCAATTTTGGTCACAAAAACTACAAATCCCACAACAAATATCTCGGTTCCTAAAGAGTTTTTTTTTTATTTTCTCTCTGAAAGGGTACAAAATATTCTGGGAACAGGAGAATATGCAGATAAGTATTCTTCCTAACAGTCATTACTACATTGCATTGCTACATCAGGAATTAATGCTTCATTACAGATTTCTAGGTTCTTCTTTACCTCATTTGTTATCAAGAAATCCTAGTTCTATATTGGCTTTGATCTCATTAGTAAGAGTGTCTTTCAGGAAGCCTAATACTGATGAAACCAAGATAAAAATACAAGTAAGCACTTCTCACGCCTGAAGCATGCACTGGAATTGATTGACTGTATGGTGTTGAAAGCCATTTCAACATTTTCTGTAACATAATGGCAGACAGGGCACCTCCACCCTTTCCTGGAGGTGCTTTCACCAATATGATTCCAATGCCACTGGCTGCTTTCCCATATATCCACTTTCAAAATAATGATCAGTGGTGCTAGTGGAGTACTACTGGGAGTAAAACCCTACCCAAACAAACATACAAACTGTGCCTGATCTGATAACAAACATACTCAGATTTGACGTACACAGATCTATGCATGACAATGTATGTACCAACCTTGGCAATTTCTATATCTTCTGTGTTAATTCCACTCAAACTTGAAATCTGAAAGTAAGAGAATTCAAACAAAATTAACCCACAAAGCGCTGGGACTGAGTTAAGTTGTTTTTGCAGACAGTTTAGGTCAAGATCAGACTGCACACAATGTATAGTCTGATCTTAGATCTACAGTCTGCTACTTTCTTACATATTCTGGCCATAACAGCAATGAAAATATGGCATTGCAGTATTTAATTCAGCACTGTAAGAAGTCAAATAAGAAACAGGTGATGATGGGTTTAATGCAGATACATGTAGGAATATAACTCAAATGACCCATTTCAGACCTGTCCAAATTTAATGCATTTGCTAAATCGAAAAATCAAATAAAAATATTTCTCTTTAATAGTGAAATAATAATATGATGGACTAACTAAGTACTGGCTATCGCCATTTTCTCCCTTTCCCACAAAGCTTTCAAAAGCTTTTTTACCAGGGTCATTGAACACAGGGCTGTTTAGTAAATGAGTGAAAGGTTTGTTTCTATTCTTTTGAAACAAACATGCAGTAGAAGAATTTAACCCATACTACACAATCCCTACTTTTGACGCCCCTGAGTAAGAAGCCTTTTGAAAACATTGTGGGAAAGGAGAAAATGCTGGTAACCAGCATTTTCTCCTTTTCCCACAATGTTTTCTACCCTTCACAAAACAAATTTCAAATTTTCAGTCACTTTTATTTTGTCGCCTGCAAATGCTTTTGATTTGGGCAAACCTAAAATTTTGTTGTTTGGTAATGAGTTAAAAAAAATCCTTGTTCACCTTTTACAACACAATCACAGGTGTTATGACCCTGAAAAAGAGGCTTTCAAAAACTTTGTTAGAAAAGAAGAAAATTTTGGTAACCAGCCTAGTCTATGGTCCTATTTTCAATTCAATCGGACTAACAATACGGAGAAACTTACATGTGACTTCAATTCCTCAACTGTTTGTTGCGTAATGATCACCTCCTGAAAAGGTTCGATCTCAAACTTTGATGGCCTCCATCGCCTGACATACACGGCTAGTTGAGCTGTCGTCACCATTGTCTCTGGCTCTTCCAGAACTTCTAGAAACACCTCCCAGTTGGGATAAATGGGAATTTCATCCTCGTAAACTTGTTTGTCCACATAGATTGTCCCAGGGTTCTTCCATGTCTTTTTTCTAAGCCTACATCTAAACCAGATATAAAAATTTATGTACAACAGCATGCATTTATTTTATAAAGCAGTTTTAACCCTTTACTCCATGGATACTCATTTCTACGCATTGCTTGTTGGAGCCTTTGGAAAACATTGTGGCAAAAGGTGAAATTTCAAAAGCAATTTCACCTTTTGCCACAATGTTTTCTACACTATCAAAAGGTGTCATATACACATAAGAAACGGCTCCATCCTTGCTGTTATTTAGGGTCAGTTACAGATACCATAGAAATGCCTTACGGAGTAAAAGGTTAATGTAAAAACCAAAAACACAGCTGTTTTAAATGAAATGAGAGGATATCATTCACAGAATTTTTGTTTTGCTTGTGCAGTTTTTCATGCCACTTTGAACAGTACTTCAGGTATACCAAAGTGCAGCAGTACTTTGTTTTTGCCAAAGGTCCATCTAACTAATTCAGGACTCTAACATAAAGACCTGGGATTTCAATATCACCAGTAGAGAAGACTATTCACAAAAGTGCATGAAAATCTAAATAGGATAACTGAATATCATGCTATATCTGTAATATCATGGAAATAAGTGCTGAACACAAAACTGATCAACTTACCTATCAAGGGGAACTTCCATGTTTTGGGCTAACTTTAGTTCAGGAATAATCTGTTTCTTTGACTCCAGAACAGTCATTCCTCTTGCAAATATTGTATCAATTAGAAATTTTGATGGCTGAAATACATTTTGATATATTTTCAATGGAACAAAGGTCAACAATAAGGGTATCAGAAAGTCTGAGAGCACAACAAGAGCTTCGCAAAGCAACGAAAAACATCCGAAGGGGCTTGTCAGTGAAATGTCTTAAAATCTAGAAGGCCTGCAGATATCCAAATTTTAAGAGTCACGTGCACAACTACACGTCATAGAGATTTATTGAGGTTAGTTTGCACTTATTCCAATGAAAATGTAGGCAGAGTTGTGCACACAAGAAATTGGTGACAGATGGACAACCGGAGCCATAACATACAATGACCCTTTCGGCATATAAAAACTTTGAGATACCTTCCAAAGATATAGAAAAAGACAGTACCTTCCAAAGATATAGAAAAAGACAGTAAAGTGTCTCTCATTCTGCTTGATAAAAGTTTTGGCAATAGAGTTATTAGGCTAAAGCTGAATTTGATTTTACACATAAAATTATAGGTATGTCAGCATTTTGTAGACGACAAATTCAGTGTGACTCAAATGATTAGATTTTGTCTTGATCTAGAAGAAAACATTGTGGGAAAAGGAGAAAATGCTGGTTACCAGCATTTTCTCCTTTTCCCACGTTTTCAAAAGCCTTTTTTAACAGAGTCTTTAAAACTCGGGAATGTGTGGTGAATAGTGAGCGTCATTTTACAATAAAGTATACACTTAGTTAGAAGATGGAAGTGTTAACTCAGTTCAGCAGTACAGAAGACCTTTACAAAACTCACCTCTGGGTCATTAACAAGAAGTTGGAACACTTTCACCCTGTATTCACCACTTTTTAAAGCTCGTCCTAATTTGATATTGATCTGTAAGAGAAGATAAAGGTGTCAGAAAATCTGTATAAGGAAAAAATAAAGTCATATAAAATGTACAAACGTACCTTTTATGCACTTAGTAAGGACTAGTTTTTCAACAAAAAATGTACAACTTCTTTTCCAATAATGTTCTCATTAACATTCATAGACAAACATTTTTCTTCTCCTTTTCCCACAACGTTTTCTAAATTTCAAAAATCAAATCCTGATACCAACCTTCCCATCCTCTAGGAAAGACAGAGTTTCTCCCAGTCTTGTACTTTCAAACTCTTGATTGTTTGTATACACTCTGTAGACCTGGAAAGTAATAAAGAGAAACAAATAGTAAATTATCTCCAAACTTTACATCTTTAGCACACCATACAAAAATTCAGTTCTATCCAAATCTGGAGTACTTCAAGACAGCAGATTAATTGTAATTCATTTTAATGGGTCTTGCCTTTGAAAGGATAGAGAGCATTGGAGGTAAAAATTTAAAAAATGCTGTTTTTCAGGATTTTCTTAACTCTAAATCAAACAACTAAATTTTAGACTTGTCCAAATTGAAAGGAGTTGCAGACGATAAAACAGATGTTATTGAAAAATTGAAATTTGATTTGGGGAGGGAAGAAAACATTGTTGGAAAAGGAGAAAATGCTGGTCACCAGCATTTTCTCCTTTTCCCACAATATTTTTTAAAGACTTCTTTCTCGGGTCATCAAACGTAGAAATTTTGTGGTAATGGATTAAAATCTGAAACATTTACATATTTGGCACACAAAAAAAAGGTCATTATAATGTGTCTTGCCTTCAAAAGAGGGGAAAATGAGGAAATACTGGTTATCAGCATTTTCTCAAGTAAAGTATTTCCTCCTTTTCTTGCCATGTTTCCATAAGTTGTTAAAACTCTGGATGACAATGTAGAGGTTTGAGCCTTGGTACATGAATACACATAAATGAAAATAATGTGGAAAGGTCATAAATTGCTCATTATGAGTAAATTCTCTGAGCACAATGGCTTCAAAACTGCTTAGCTGAAAGACTATAAAAATCTGTTTGAAGATTGCAAAGTGTTTCATAAAAAGACAAGATAAAACATATTTGTTCACAATAATTTCTTCATTTGCCACAATATTTAACCCTTTCCCAAACAACAAAAATTTAGACTGGTCCAAATTGATAGTACTTGCAGACGACAAAATTAAGGTAACTCAAAAACTGAAATTTGTTTCCAGTTGGGTAGAAAACATTGTGGGAATAGGAGAAAATGCTGGTAACCAGCATTTTTTCCTTTTCCCACAATGTTTTCAAAAGGCTTCTATCTCAGGGTCGTAAAAACCAGGGATTGTTTGGTAAAGGGATAAAGAATCCGCATATTGTGAGGCACAAAAAAATCATCTGAAGGGATACTGTTCCACAACAACAAAACAGTTTGTAAAAATAAAGGCGCATACCTTGAAGTTATCTGTAGGAACACCAACAAGTGGCTCGAGTTCTGATTTAAAAGCACCCAGAGTTATTCTTTTATCTACATACACCGTCAAGCCTAAAAAAAACATAAACTTATCATCTTCAGTACTGAACATTAACAAAGGGCCCAACACCACACCTTTTTGCATCCCCCCCCCCTTTTTTTTTTGTGTGTCTGTGGTGAACACAGAAGGTTACATCAATCCTTTCTCATACAATACAGATTGTAAAAGACGTGAGGAGGAATGCCTTTGAAAAAACATTGTGGGAACCAGCATTTTCTCCTTTTCCAATATTTTTTTCTAACTTTCTAACAGTTGCTTTGAATTTGGACAAGTCTAAAGTTTTGTCGTTAGGTAAACTCTACTAAACAATAAAATAATATGTTTGTTCAATTTGAGAGCATTTGTTGATCATATTTTAACCCTTTCCCAAACGACAAACTTTTGGACTAGACCAAATTGAATGCATTTGCAGACGACAATTCAACTCTTGCTAAAGAGATGATTTCTGTCTATGATAGAGTAGAAAACATTGTGGGAAAAGGAGAAAATGCTGCTTACCAGCATTTTATCCTTTTCCCACAATGTTTTCAAAAGGCTACTATTCCAGACCCGTAAAACCAGGGATTGTTTGGGAAAGGGTTAACTCTTTAGCTATTGACAAAATTTTTGATAGTTCCAAATTGAAAGCATTTACAGACAACAAAATACATGTGAATCAAAAATTGAAAATTAATCCTGGAAGGGTAGAAAACATTGTGGGAAAAGGAGACATGCTGGTAACCAGCATTTTCTCCTGTTTCCACATTGTTTTCAAATTTTTTCTTCCTAAGGGTCATAAAAAGTAGGGACTGTGTGGTAAAGAGTTAAGTGTGATTCAAATAATGATAAAGTTTGTCTTTGAAAGAGTAGAAAAAAACTGTGGTTACCAGCATTTTCTCCTTTTCACACCATGTTTTCCAAAGGCTTCTTCCATGTGTTTGTTTAAACTTGGGATTATGTGATATAGAGTGAAAACTGCATATACTTCTCTTCATTACTATTATGGGGGGGGGGGGGGGGGGGGGGGGGGGAAAGGAAGGAACCCACAGAAAGCTACTGACTCTTTACGAGATTACAAAATTTTATGCAAGTCCATGTGAAAGCATTTGCAGATGACAAATTGAATGCAAGTCCATGTGAAAGCATTTGCAGATGACAAATTGAATGCAAGTCCATGTGAAAGCATTTGCAGATGACCAGATGACAAATTGAATATGGCCCAAGTGATAGGTTTATCTTTGAAAAGGTAGAAAACTTTGTATGTAAAGAAAAAAAAAGTTGATTACCAGTGTTTTCTCCTTTTTCAACCAGGTAACCACCATTTTTTCCTTTTCAACATTTTTTTTTTATCTTCATCTTTAGGGTCGATAAAACTAGTAATTGTGTGATAAAGAGTTAAAAATTCTTAACAAGTTTAATTTTGGCAGAAGCTGTTATATAGCTCTAGACCATTGACAAAATACTAGGCCTGTTTAACTTGAAAGCATTTGCAGATGACAACTGACTGTGGCTGAATTGAAAGGATCCGACTTTGAGGGAAAAAGGACAATATGCTGGTTACCAACATTTTTTCCTTTTCCAACGAGTATTCAAAAAATCTTCTTCTCTAGGACCATTAAAACTTCTGATTGTGTGGTTAATAGTCAAAACTGCATCACTGTGCATTACTGCCTATTCTGTATTTCCTATTCAGGCAGAGAGCTGTATTACCTTCTTTACAAGACAAAAAAATACTAGATTTGTAATATTTGAAAGCATTTGCAGAGACTGACCAAAATTTTTTTTCATCATTGGAGAATGCAGATAAAAATTGGACTGCATGACAACTCCATGAATTAACTCTTTGCTTTAACCTTTTACCACACATACCTGACTTTAAACGACCCTGTGAAAGATGCCTTTGAAAACATTGTGGGAAAAGGAGAAAATGCTGGTAACCAGCAATTTCTCCTTTTCCCACAATTTTCTTCTTCCCTTCCTATTAACCCTTTCCCAAACAAGCCCTATTTTTTACATGTTTGCAGTAAAAGTCTTTTGAAAACACTGTGGGAAAAGGAGAAATTGCTTGTAATGAGCAATTTCTCATTTTCCCAAAGTGCTTTCTACCCTTTCTGAGAATTTTCTGCCATTTTCTCCAAATCAAAAATTGTTGTCTGCAAACTCTTTCAGTCTGGAAGGGTCCAAAATTTGTCATTTGGGAAAGGATTAAACAAATTTCAATTTTTCAGTCACATTTGTCATATGCAAATGCTCTCAATTTGGGTATGTCTAAAATTTTTTTTCGTTTGGTAAAGAGTTAAAATGCAGTGAATAAATTCCACCATCCATTTTACAGTATTAACCTTTCTTCTATGAACCATTTCATCATATAAACAAGAGGACCATGATGGTCCTATATCGCTCACCTGAGTACCAAGCAGCAAAGGTCTACTATAAAGATAAATACCAAATATCAAGGTTCAAGGCTAAATGATAATGAAACAAGAGCAGCGATTTGTCGCAATTTGACTTGAGACTTTGAAGTTCCATTCCAGACAAGCAAGAAATACTGTAAGAATGAAGATCAATGTGGAATTACATGAAGTTCGCACTAGGTAGAGTTATTGTTCTTGTGCATTGTACTCTGTAGTGCTGCAACAAACATGCATACCAAGTTTGAAGTCGTTCTGACTTGAGATGACAAACTTATATTCCAGACAGGCACTAAATGCTGTAAAAATGACATTAAAAGGGAAATAACTCGACAGCACAAATTAGAGTTACAATTCTTGTGCACTGCACTTCCAAATATTGCACCCAATTTCAAGTCATTCCTACTTAAGATGACAAAGTTTTGCTCCGGACAAGCAAGAAATGCTATGAAAATGAAGTTCAAAGGGGAAATAACTCAAAATTCAAGCTAGGAAGAGTTATGGTTCTTGTGCACTGCACTCCATAAATATACAACGATCATGCATATCAAATTTGAAGATGTTCTGGTTATAGATGACAAGGTTAAATTCCAGACGAGCAGAAAATGCTGTAAAAATGACAATCAAAGGGAAATAACTTACAGACATTTTAAGGTAGAGTTATGGATCTTTCACATTGCACTCTGCATTATTGCAACAAACACAAATGTCAAGTTTCAAGTCAATCAGACTGGAGATGACAAAGTTATGCTCTGGATTAAGAACTATTATAAAGAACTTTCTAATTCAAGGGCAAATAACTCCAGTTGTTTGCGTCCGATTACACCCATAATTAAACTCATCCAAGGTCTTACAGTTATATATATTTTGGCCAAGTTTACAGCTGATTGGTTAAAAATTGTAGATGCTAAAGAGTAAACAAAGTGCAGTATACCAGTTTTTCTAATTCAAGGGCAAATAACTCCAGTCGTTCTGGTCAGATTAGACCCATGATCGAACTCATCTGAGATCTTATGGTCATATATATTTTGATCAAGTTTGGTGCTGATAGGTAGATATTTGTAGATGCTAGAGTGTAAACAAAGTGAAATACAGCAATTTTTCCAATTCAAGGGCAAATAACTCCAGTCATTCTGGTCAGATTAGACCCATGATCGAACTCATCCGAGATCTTATTGTCATATATACTTTGACCAAGTTTGGTGCTGATTGGTAGATATTTGTAGATACTAGAGTGTAAACAAAGTGAAATACAGCAGTTTTTCTAATTCAAGGGCAAATAACTCCAGATGTTCTGGTCCGATTAGACCCAAAATCGAACTCATCCGAGGTCTTATGGTCATATATACTTTGACCAAGTTTGGTGCTGATTGGTTGATATTTGTAGATGCTAGAGTGTAAACAAAGTGAAATACAGCAATTTTTCTAATTCAAGGGCAAATAACTCCAGTCGTTCTGGTCCGATAAGACCCAAAACCGAACTCATCCGAGATCTTATGGTCATATATACTTTGACCAAGTTTGGTGCTGATTGGTTGATATTTGTAGATGCTAGAGTGTAAACAAGAAAATGTGAACGGACGGACGACGGACGGACGGACGGACGGACCACCTAATTGAAACAAAGGGCCAAATTTCAAAGGGCCATTTATGAGGGGCCATTAAAAAATATTCGACTGAAATGAAACGACGTGACACTGAACAAGGGGCCAAAATTGACGGCCCCTTACTACATAACAAATATTTGAAAACTGACAAAGAGAAAACTTGGACGGAAACAAAAACAACACAATTTTTCAGTAATTATCTCGCCTTAACCCACTCTCAAACTCATCCAAGTGTTTGCCTAGTCCACCATTCCAAGTTTGGTGAAGATGCGGTCAAAAAAATGCTGGACCTTTTTGTTTAAGTTAGTTTAATTCCATATTTAACTTGAAAACCTAAAGGATTGGAGAACAAGAATTGTCAGAAAGACAGCTCGATTGACTATTCTGATGCTGGATAGTAAAGAAAGCAAATTTATAAGATGGAAAAAAGGGAAAAAATCGCACTCAAACGTCTAAAATCCAAGTGAGACAAAAGTAATATGCCCCCATTGTGCAAAGTTTCAAAGATATAGCTTGAGTATTTACAGAATGTGAACATAGATTTGATGTCGACTAAAATTCCGGAGGTAAAAAAAAAAAGGGTAAGAATTACACTAAAAAGTATAAAATCCATGGGAGGCAAAGAAAATTCGGCCTACATCCTTGTATTTAGGTCCCAAATGTATGTGCAAAGTTTGAAATCCATAGCTTCAGTAGTAACAGGTTTGATCTTTTAAACAAAATTTTCTATGTCTAAAAAGGGTCAAAATGATACTAAATTTCATGTTAGAGTAACAATACTTTGCCAAGGTTCTTGTTTAATGGTCAAAAATGCATATGCAAAGTTTCAAAGCCATAGCTTCAGTGCTTACAGAGTAGTAACAAAGAAATGATTTTGCATACAAAATTCTAAGTAAAAAATAAAGGGTAAAAAGAAGAGTAAAATGTCTAAAATCCCAGAGTAGCAAAATTTGGCCTAAGTCCTCGTGTAATAGTCTCAAATGCATGTGCAAAGTTTCTAAGCCATAGGTGGAGTAGTTCCAGAGTAGTAAGAGAAAATTAGCTTGCACACAAAACTTTAACCAGAATTTTCTAAGTCCAAAAAGGGTTGAAATCGTATTAAAATCAAAGTCTGAGTAACGAAATTTGGTCTAGAAATAGGTATTGGGGTCAAAATGCATGTGCAAAGTTTCAAAGCAAAAGCTTGAGTAGTTATAGAGATATGATGAGGTTGCACCAAAAACTTTAACCATGGGGTATTACACAGATGCCAGGGCGAGTGGGTAGGCTCTACTATTCTTCGAATAGTCAAGCTAAAAACAAATTATGAAGTTAAAGTTTAGTTTCATACCCATGCCAGTGTAGACCTGAAGAGCTACAAAGTTGGGTTTAAGGCCGCCAAGGGAATATTTCTTGGCTCAGTGCGAAACAGTTGTAACTCACGAAATAAAGGAGATACAACTGTTTCCCACTGAGCCATCGATTTCATTTGTTTGCAGAAGATGTCTACTCGAGACAAATACTAACTAGTATATTGCTGCCACATTTCAGCATTATGATGTGCATGATGCCACTCTCAGGCACATTATCCCATGAACAAACCCATCCTAGAACTAGCCTTATATGCTATGTAAGATAACTTTTACGACTTACGTAGCAAGGGATTGAATCCATAACCTCTCCTCCAGAGGCTGTGACAGTTTACAGATTTGTTAGTAGGTGGCTCACAAGAATTACCATTAAGGATATACTTAATTACTAGTACATGTAGCAGCAATAATTGAGGCATCTATTCTGTGGGGAGAGCTATACTCCCCTACTAGCAGTTGAAAGATATCTTGGGTTGATTCTACTAAAAATAACCAATATTAACCCATTACTCCAAACATACTAATTTAACACATTCAAGTTTGGGGATTTATGAAAACATTGTGCCTGAAGGAGAAATCACTCATAATGAACAATTTTTCCTTTAGGCACAATGTTTTTATACCATGTCGCAAAGTGAAAATGAAAATTGAAATGTAACTTGTCATCTGCTGACCTTTGGACCAGACTTCCAGTGATTTTTTTGCCTCTCTCCTCTGATCATTTTATGTGAGAAAACAGTCAGCATCTCAGAAAGAAGTTGCCTAAGTACTGGTGTGATTAGGCCAGGAAAGGTGCCTAGGTGCGCTGACCGCCGTTATATGACCAAAGGTCTTAAACTCCAAATGTTTTATGGAGTTATAGGCTAAACTTTGGGTCAATTACTCAACACTAAACAACACTGGAATCGAGTAAACTATGTTTATTTGAACAGATTTCTCATAACACATAACTAATGTCATGTAATGGGTCTTTATTTCATGCTTTCCGGTGGGATATCGAGAAATAGCAGTGAAAATATTTTTCGATCTTACACCAGTGAAAATACCGATTTTCACGTTCTTGTTGCCTAGGTAAATTGCGCGTGCCTAACAACCAGATGGGAAATATGACGTCATATACCTTACATTTCTCGCGCTTGACGTCACGTTGCTATGCGGGAGGGGTACGCCACGGGGAATGAGGGAAAAAAATTGTACTGAATTTTGATAAAGCTCCTCCCAGAAAGGGTTAAAAGCATAAAATAAATAGAATATTTGTTTTTTTCGGTGTAAGATCGAAATTTATTTCATCTTGTGAACACCATCGGTAATATTTTCACTCGTGGCTGCGCCACTCGTGAAAATATTACCGATGGTGTCCACTCGATGAAATAAATTTCGATCTTACACCGAAAAAAACAAATATCCTCTATATCTTACATTACAGCTCTCGACTTGCACATCCAAGTCTGCTCAAAATTAAAGTCATCTGAAACTTTATAAAACAAGGTTTGATTACCATTGGTGAAAAAATGAAGGTGCTAGAGTGTTCAGAGCTGAAAAATGGCATTTTTCCAATTCAAAGGCTGTTAACTCTGAATTTTCAAGTTTAACGATATACATTGTGAGAAACGAAGATGCTACAAAACAGATAGTGGATGACATTCATCATCCTTCAAACTCGGCTTTGACCACGGCGTGGTGAAAGGAGTTAAAAAGATTAGAAAATTCAAACGAGTTACATTTCCAATCACCTGTGGGCGTTATTAAAGTAACCTTCTTCAGTAACAATAACATATGGGTAAACATTGGCAAAACATAAGCCATCACCCCATATATCCTCTTGAGATCGGTCGAAATTGGCAGCTTCAGCAGACAACGATATTTAATTTGGAGAAGAAAAATTCTGTTTTTATTATATAGCAGGAAACATTGAGCAAAAAGGAGAAACTGCTCATCATTAACAATTTCTCCTTTTGGCACCATGTTTTCATAAATGCTTCAACATTTATATGAGTATATATTGAGTAATGGGTTAAAGGAATAAGTTTTTGTTGCTGGGGATTGATCAGAATGATAATGAATATATATATAGTTTATCTAGAAGCATTAAAATGCAAAAATCCTCAACACCATCATTTAACTCTACAAAAACTGCAGCTGATCTGCAGCAGAAGACTATAAAACAGTTTTATTTATAAAAGTATGGAAAATCTCTCAGAATTATCATCTGATATGCAAGTAGTACCTGAAAACATTGAGGCAAAAGCAGAAAATGTTAATTCTGTTTTCAAAAGTTGTCTGCTGCAGAACACATATATGTGCCTTCAGTTGTTATAGACTTAAGTACTGAAGTTTGACTTTAACTTATACATTTCTTTCAAATTGCCAATTAACTAGCTGTCAATTTATCATAGGACAAATGATATAACTTTCAACAACCAACTGATGACTTTGCCTTGCATTAATCATCAGAATTACTATTTGCAAGCTTTGATCACTCAGCAAGTGTTTTCCAACTATACTAGAAGTTAAGCCAGTACACCATATATACTTGTTTTAAGAAAGTCAAGTCAGATGTTGTAGGAAAACATTGTGCCAAAAGAAGAAATTGCTCATGGTGAGCAATTTCTCCTTTTGGAACAATGTTTTCTACTCCATCACAAATGAAAATTGCTTTTATTGAACTGCTGACCCTTCCAATTTGGACCAAACTCAAAATGTTATATGGAGTAATGGTTTAATGTTCATCAATAACAACTATCCCCAGTAAACAAATGATTTGAGTCATACATGACTAACATTCTAAGTTTGTTACTTCTAGTTTTTATTTGTCATTTTTTCGTGCTTTCACGTTCATGGCACTAATTTTTTTCAAAATATTTTCCGCTGTACGTTCTTGCAGAACTCCACCTTTGTTTCTGCTGAGCTGAATGTAAGTTCTACATGTTGCTCTATTAGGAGTTTTTCTTTTCTCGAGGTAATCTTTAGCATATTTTCTCAACTCCTCCATTTCCGCATCTGTCCAACGGTTCCTTTCTGAAAATATAAAAGTGTCTTTAGTCTTTTCAGCACACAATTGCAATGTTCAAAAATGGGTGAAATAAATACAGGGCAATAATTAAATTAATAAGAGAAGGTAGATAACCAAAGACCATCTTTTTGTAAGTATTAATAACAGTTAACAAATGAAACTACCATACAAGATCAATACCATATATCCTTTGGCTAAAGTTAGATTCCCTTCCATCCAAAAAGTTGTTATTTAAGTACATCAGGGTTTCCACAAAATCGGAAAAACGAAATTCCCTGACCTTTCCCTGATCAAACTCAACATTCCCTGTCCAAATTAATACCGATCATCTTTGATCACCAAAGGAACTATGCGCTTTCAAAATCTAAGTATTTTTTTTATAAATTTCTTCTTTTGGACATGAAATGAAAATGACGGTGTTTCAATTCGATACTACTCTGCACTTATTTAATATTATGCTAAACTGACAATTCAAATTGACTGAAATTGGCCAAAATGGAATAGTTTTTGTATTACAATCCTTCTTTTGTCCAGCCCACATTCCATGATTGTAAAATTCCCCGACTTTTTCTGAATTTTTAAATTTCCATGACCAATTTCAAAATTCCCTGACTTTTCCCTGACCTTGAAATAAAATCATTTTTCCCTGACCATGGGAACCGTGTACATGCATAATAAATCTTAACAAAACTTATCTAAATATTAAAATATTCTAAAATGAAAACAAGCCACAGGTTATGGTAAGTTATCTTAATTTGATTGTTTGATACTCCTATAAACTATTATTAAGTTTTAGATGCCAAAATGAGTAAACTAGCTTGAGACTCTGTGGTTAGCCTAAATAAAAACTTAGTTTGGACAAAGTTAAGGAACCTCCTATTCTAATAATCCATGGCACTAAATGTTCAAGAAATTTACCCAGCATAATCTATATAAATTTGCTTTAACACATTGAAGTAAGAGATTTTAGAAAAATATTGTGCCTTAACAAGAAATTGCTCATGAATCAGCAATTACCGGTACTCCTTTTGGCACAATGTTTTCTTTTCCATCACATAATAAAAATTGTAGCATGCTTTTATTTAAATTTAACAGTTGTCTGCTTAGCCTTCTAATTTGGACTAGTCTAAAAATGGTATATAGGGTAACAGGTTAAAGTATTAAATGTATCTTAAATGATTTACAGACCGATCTTCTTTTTCTGTGCCTTCTTGTCCAAAATCGGTACAGCATCATCTGCATCTGCAATAAATTGCAAAACAGCTTATGAAAGCCACGATATTTTCAGTATGTTCATTTGTTTCAAATAAAATATATGTACCGGTATATTGAGACTGAGGGAGCATGAAATGTTTTCTTTAAATTTTGTCAAATCTGTTACTTCCAAACGATACAAAATTTGGAAAAGATGCATTCAAAAGAATGAAAAAATGGTAAGCTAATCAAACAGGTTTCTTTCATGTTGTGTTATGTCTGTCTAGACAGCTCAGATCTGTTACCGCCTAACATGACCTGGATGCAGTAGTACTTTAGAATGCTAGCTGATTTCCTTACAGAGGTAACTAAAAGGTAAACTTGTGTAGTGTTCAGTTTGAATCTCTGCATGGCCATATCAGTAATCAAGTATGTACTTTGTTTTAGCCTTTTTCCCCTCAACTATCTTTTATGCATTTTGGTACATTTTGTACATGGTAAATTTTACTTTTTCTTTTTGAATTTCCAAGCCCATATATAGGTAAATAATACTCTTCTATACCAAATTTAAAATCATCATTTCTATGCAAGGCACTACCATTCAATCCCGAGTTTTAACAACCCTGGAAAGGAAATCTAATGAAAACATAGTTGGAAAATGAGAAATTGCTCATGGTGAGCATTTTCTCCACTCCAATAATGATTTCTACATGAATTATCGTCTGCAGACACTTTGAATTTGGGACAGTCTAAAATTTACTAAGTGGGAATAGGTAATTAAAAGAAATATACCCTTGCAAGAAAGTTAAATAAAGCTAAGCTGTTTTTAAAATATTTTTAACATTTAATTGCATAATAATCTATATCCCAAATGAAAACAAGACCAACTAGAGCTGTCCGCAAGACAGCACGCTCGACTATTCAGCGCTTATTTCTGATTGGTTACCTTCAGTGCATGTGGAAATAGAAGTTGTACGCAAAACCTGAAAGTTATAATCTTATATAAGCCATACTTGCAGAGATATAAGCCTTGATTTGGGTTGATCTAAAAAACTTAACCTAGGATTAAGTCCAAAAGGGGCCATAATTCAAGCAAAATGCAAGGCAGATTTACCTACCTTGAAATTGAAGACCTATGAGAAGGTTGGGGCAAAGTTAAAATCCCATAAAAGACAATTGCACTGATATAAGCCATCTTCTAGGTTGATCCAAAAAACTTAACCTGGGAAGCCAAGTCAAAAAGGGGCAATAATTCAAGCAAATGATTATGTGATGCAGAGTTACCTGCCTAGATAGCTGAGACCAGTAAGAAGGTTCAGGTAATGTTATAATCCCCCGTAAGGCAAAGTTGTACAGATACAGGCCATATTCTAGGTTGATCCAAAAAACTTAACCAAGGATGCTAAGTTGAAAAGGGGCCATAATTCAAGCAAAATGCAATGCAGAGTTATCTGCCTTCATAGCTGATACCAGGGAGGAGGTTGGGGTAAAGTTATAAGCCCATAGAAGGTAGAGTTGCACAGATGTAAGTCATGTTCTAGGTTGATCTAAAAAAACTTAACCTAGAAAGCTAAGTCAAAAAGGGGCCATAATTCAAGTAAAATGCGATGCAGAGTTATCTACCTTGATTGCTGAGACCAGTGAGAAGGTTCTGGTAATGTTATAATCCCATAGAAGGCAGAGTTGCACAAATGTAAGCCATGTTCTAGGTTGATCCAAAAAAAACTTAGCCTAGAAAGCTGTCAAAAAAGGGGTATAATTCAAGCAAAATGTGATGCAGAGTTATCTGCCTTGATAGTTGAGACCAGAAAGAAGGTTCGGGTAATGTTATAATCCCCCATAAGGCAAAGTTGTACAGCTACAGGCCATATTCTAGGTTGATCCAAAAAACTTAATCTAGGAAGCTAAGTCAAAATGGGGCTATAACTCGAGCAAAATGCAATGCAGATTTATCTGCTTTGATAGTTGAGACCAGTGAGAAGGTTGGGGTATAGTTAAAATCCCATATAAGGCATAGTTGCACAGATGTAAGCCATATTCTAGGTTGATCCAAAAAACTTAACCTACAACACAGCCAGCGACGCAGATGCCAGGGTGACTATAATAGCTCTCCATATTCTTCGAATAGTCAAGCTAAAAAGTATCAGTAGTAGGCAGCAATGGCCCTTTGCAACTTATCCAACAATTATCCTAACTGTAGCCTATATCATACAAAAGGACAAATATGTAACAGAGGGCCATGGTTATCTGTTATGTAATCTGTCAGACTCATTTTTATTTTGTCACTCTTAGTCTTGCTATATGGGTATTTTCTCTTGTAGCAGTGAAATGAATTAAGACAAATCTAATCACAGAATAGAAGGCATAAACTTAAGTTTATCACACTTACCTAATTCAAAGTCTGGTACTGTGATTTCAGCATCTACATCCATTTCTGTTCCAGTTTGTTTGGAATTGGCACAAGCAGGAGTCTCAGTCTCCATGGACACTACGTCTTTAACAAGAAATACATGCAAATATCAGAATCAGTGATTTTCGTAGAGTAAATAACAAAATGCACAAAATGTATTCCTAGATACTTTGCTCTAAACAGTGAATCTTTATTAACACTCCTACACTTTACACAGAAAACAGTAGGACACTAACTGAATCAAAATGCAGAGTTAAAAAACAGTAAACTTGATCTAGAGGTAGGTTTAATAAGCACTACACAAGAGTGCTATGATTGCCCTAATTCTCTAACCTGGTATAATAAAAAGAAATTGGCTAGTGATCTTTTTTCCCAAATTTTACCCATATTCAAACTTTTCTGAGCTTTCATCAAGCAAAACATACTGATCAAGTGTTCTGGGTGATGAATACAGCATGAGCTAGACATGAGCTTACTCGTTGTCTGGTGTGCTAAAATGCAACAATTAATTTATGAATTCAGGTGATTTCATTATAATCTGATTGCCATTGAAACATCTGTTAAAATTTAACTGGTTGTTTTTCATAAGAGTAGTGCAATCATCCAATAACAGCATGACTTTAACTGGATGTTTTCTTTCTCTTCAATGCCTGAACACGCATTTATGTGTTCGGCAGCAGACGACTTTGGAAAACATTGAGGCAAAACCAGAAAATGCTCATATTTAGCATTTTCTGCTTTTGCCTCAATGATTTCATATACTAATCTACTTTTGAAATGGCAATTCTAAAATATTAATGGCTTGTCCTAACAGGTTTTGAATTCCTGTGAATTTTTCAGCTAATGGAGAGTTTAGGATGTCGAGAATGTAAGTCTCAAGTTTCTGACAAATATACTTCCATGAAAATCCATATTGTAGATATATATGGCAAGTGTACAAAAGATCAAATATGTACACATTACTCAATATAGAATTTAATGGCTGGGATTTTACCAAATAATGTTGGGGAAAGTCGTCTTATTGATTCATGTGTAATTTCCCACAACAAACTCACCTTCGAATTCTATGTCTTCAAGTCTGGTATCTCGGAATTTACTCAGCAAATTTTTATCTTGGATTAGCAGTAATTTACCAAGCTGCATTCTCTCTATTCCATCTAATGCAAATCGGTAATGTGTCATGTGCACATTTTCTGTGTGACCAAGGTGAGAACACAGCCATTGTACTTGATGGTCTTTCAAACCAAGGCACTGAAGTACAACATAAAATACAAATTAAAAATTTAAATTCACAAACATTCTCTGTCCTATTCTTCAGGTAAATTACGAAATATTAAAAACAAACATGGCAATACCGACAAACTGCAATGGCATGCAGAGTAAACACTTGGATAAACATTTCTTCTACATTCCTTAAATCTATACAATGGCAATTCAAAAGCGTCTGGTGAACATTTTTTTTTTTTTGGTAAATCATATGAATCATTCCTGTGACATTGAATCCTTTAATCATTGTCAAATCTTGTTCTAATCAAACGTCTTCAACTGCTTCCCTTTTCAAAGGTAGGTAAATCCACTCACATGAAGAAGGAAACTCATCACCAAGTCTACAACTTTCTAATTTAATTTGTTTGTTTTGATTGGACGTTAATTTCCCTTATAGCCATCTTTACTTTTCTTTGGTTTTGCACACCTGAACCAGCATAGCAACTTCAGATGTTTACTTTGAATTTCTTTGTATGATTATACTGTTATAAAGAGAAATCATCAAGGCAAACGCTCTGACCATGTTTGAAGTTATTGGCCTAAAAATGTGGCATCTACAGGTCACACAAGGTTTTTCTTATATATGACATAGTGACCTACTGTCTGACCTGACATGACCCATAATCAAACTCATCCCAGATATTACCAAGACAACCATTCTGACCAAGTTTGAAAAGTTTGGACTGAAAATGTGGATTTTAGAGCACACACAAGGTTTTTCTAAGATTTGGCCTACTTTCTGACCAAATGTGATCCCTTTTTGATCTTATTCAAGATATTATAAGAACAAACATTTTGACCAAGTTTTTTAAGTTAATTGGACTGGAAATGTGGCCTATAGAGTGCACACAAGGTTTTTCCAAAATTTGACCTAGAGACCAGACGTGACCCATATTCAATCTCGTCCGAGATATCAATGAGACAAACATTCTGACCAAGTTTCATGAGCATCAGACTGAAAATGTGGCCTCTGGAGTGAACACAAGGTAAAAGTTGACACGGGATGACAAACAACTGACACAGCACTATCACAATAGCTCACCTGAAAACACTAGGAAGGAAAAGATCGCTTAACACAGTTTTCACAGTATGACACCTTTTCAGGGAAGCTATAAAACTAAGACTGTATTGGTCATGGGAAATACTTGTCTTGCATCCATATTCCATTTCAAGCGCATACAAAGGATATTTCTGTTGCAGAAAAAATGTTTTGTAGAAGGAATTTCCCTTGTTAACGTCATCATGTCCTGTGATTTAAAATGTAAAACATTTTATGATTGGCTAATGTGAAATGTAGCCAATCAGAGAGCATTGTAGTGTACAACTGTGTTAGGTGATGTTTTCGGACCTGGCTTTTTTTAGTTCAAGGGGTGTTTGTCATTAAATAAATTTGAGTTGTTTTCCATTTTGACTAGTATGATGGTTAAGCTTTTAGAAAAGGCCTACATTGCTGTATTTAACCAAACATTCTCTTGTAAATAGCGACCTGCAGGCAAGTTCTGCATATATATCTACCCCCCTTTTCTTTGCATTACAGGTCACTGTGGTCATAAAAACACACAACCATTTTGGTAAATACTGATGTATAAATACTGAAGTATTTTTTTACCTGTGCCATGGTTGCCATGTAAGCTCTATAGCCTGTAGAGGTTA
Organism: Tridacna crocea; assembly: GCA_943736015.1. Taxonomy (NCBI): domain Eukaryota; kingdom Metazoa; phylum Mollusca; class Bivalvia; order Cardiida; family Cardiidae; genus Tridacna; species Tridacna crocea. The sequence continues at coordinate 58,902,341 of OX031060.1, read as the reverse complement.
GTCTATTTGGATGAATCAAATCTCCAGCATGTTCACTCCCTAATTCATTAATACACTCTGATGCACTGATGACGCCATCTCCTTTAAATTGAGAAAAAAAATAACATGTAAATGCCATTGGCCCTTACAAATCATCCATGGATTTGCAATACAAAGCTCAGGATCAAATTTGCAACTGGATAGTTTAAGCATAGTGACCTGCTTTTACACTAAAATAGATTTTCATTTTGTCATGAAGTAGAAAACATGGTGCAAAAAGGAGAAATTAATTATCATGAGCAATTTCTCCTTTTGACACAAGGTTTCCATAAATTCTCTCACTTGAATGTATTAAAACCAGGTTTGGCTATAGTATATATTATCCTTATATATTTGAATAAATACATGTATATTCAAAATATCTACTTATTCATACCTTTAGTTGCAAACATATATTTGTTAGTTGGTTTAAGGCCAGCATGTCTACGCACTTCTGGATCCACTATGTACTCAAGCGCAGTAGCTGCATCAGGAGGAATAAGGACAGGCACTCGTTTTCCACGCTGAAATAATATTGTGTCTGTAGTTTTTTTTTCCCTTTTGGTTAAACTATTATGGTCAAGTAGATTGCAGGGTATAACTTTCGCGTGCAATTAGAAAATAAGAAACAGAACAGATTTAATCTATCCAAGAACAATTAGAAAATTGACAGAAAGTAATAACAATACCAAAAGAAAAAGTTTGCTAATTAATTTACCTGTCTCATGCAAATTAGTGTAGAACTATTGATTTCAAAATAAATTGTATGCATTTAAAATTTTAACGCTAGAATTATCAGAGAAAAAATAATTCATAATAGTAGCTTTTGTTCTGAAAGACAGTATACCTTTCCCCTAATCCACATTAACTCCTGGGTTTTGATAAGATATTTTTCAGTAGTGGTTAGCTCTCCAAGTAGTGATTGCTCAACATCATCCATCTCTTTATTTCTTCTCAGGTAGGTCTCCATCCTGTGAATATTACAAATATCATTGAGAAACACATATTTGGACCAGAAATGTGCCTACAGTAAACCCCATACACTTTGACACGAAATGAAAATTCTTTAGCAACAAGCACTACAGAAATATTGCATTTGTATTACTTAGACCCTTCTGAAAAAAAAGACTGCAAACAATTTTATTACTTCAAGTCCTGTAATTTCATAAAAAATTACAAGACCAGCAATAAACTCGAGCTTAAGCTGTAAATGATAGTGGTAGATATGCATAATAACAAATTTCAGAACAGTGCCTATAAATGTTAAGAGTGGGAAAAAAACTGGAAAAGTGTTTCTGACTGAGTGACATCCTTTATTCTTGGTTGGCTTAGGTGGTAGGAAACTTAAAGAGTGAATAATGTCATCAAAATGCATGCCAATATTACGTAACTTCTGTTTTAAAATATTATATCTGAGGAAAACATTGAAATATTTTAGCAAGACCAATTAAAATGTCAGAAGCAAGAGAAACAACACCTTGCCTATAAAATTTAAAAGCAATAGGGTTAAGATTATGATGTGACCAGCTTCAATTTATTGTAATGTAACTCTACCATAAGCTCTGTAGCTTACTTTTACTTTGATTTTCTACACATGTATGTGAAATAGTAATGCTCCTGCATGCTCCAGTGGCAGAGGCAATGGTTTGATCCAAATGATAGCTTTTGCATGTACGAGAGCCATTTGAGTAAAATATAGCCACATAGAGGACCCCTTACACCCTCCTCCCCTTAAAAAACCCAGTCAAGTCCCTGGCAATTTCATAAAGCATCTAGAGACATTCTCAGCTTAAAAATGCATATAATTTTATCAAGGATTGCTTACTTCAACTCCTCAATTTCACCACTACGCCTTCTATTATAGACCATTAATCGCAGTAAAGCTGTCCTGGCAACTTGAACATACATTGTTTTTTGCTCGTAATTCTAGTCTGCAAGTTTTTCTGATAGCCTTTTTGCCACAATTTCAATGTCCTTTGGATGTGGAAGACGCCGACGATTTTCAAAATGTCTCTGACGTAGCAAGACACCTGCATGTGTGGTCACTTTTGTGGCCCAGTCGATTTTCATCAGCTTTAGAAATCCATCCGCTTCTTCTTTTCCAACTGTGTCCTTTTGTCTTAAGCAATAGCCATACTTCAAACCAACTAATCTCCCGAGGTCAAACCCAATCTTATTGGCAGTACTTGGATGAAGAAGCTCATCATGCTCGTTCTTTCCACACAGCTGCAATGTCACCTCTATTATAGTATCAAAGTTTTTCATGGTAAGTAGGTCATTCATATCAAGGTTGGAATTGTTCAGCTTTTTCCTGCATTCCATCAACAGCTTGGCTGCAAGACGCATATGAAAAGAACTATCTTTTCCCTTACGGAGTTCATGACCTATTGACTTGGATAACCAAACATCTCCCAAATTACAAATCAGGTGATCATTCTGAGCACAAATGCTGATTTCATCTTTTCTCATTTTAGGAATTACATCCTTACGAAGCATATTTGATCCAGACCCTTCAACTTTCCCAATGAGGTGTTTTGCTTGCCATACTAGAGCTTTTTTTCCAAAAAAGTTTTGTTTCACAGCAGTTTTGGGGCAGATTTTTTGATGAATTTTCACGCTACTTTCAAGCTTTATCCACTGCTGACATTCGGGACATGGTCCATACTCATCAACGTGAAAGTCTTCTTTAGTGCATGACTTTCTTTGAATGAGAAGCTCTCCTTCTTTACTATGAAGTACTGCTTGATTATGAATATGATCCCCAGAATAACGAAGACAGTCTTGACGTCTTTTTATTTCCTTCTTAAATTGTCCTTGATCATTATCAAGTTTCAGTTTTTTCTTCAATTCTGTTATTTCCTTCACCTCACTTCTATCTGCATGCTTTTTTTCAATATGATCTTGAATATGTGTGAAGAGTTGTCTACAAAAACAGCATGCATGCACGGTATCATAGGGCCTCTCATCACTTTTCAAACCGGATCTTCCATCTTTTGACTTCACATATCTTTTTATGTAGATGTTTTTATACTTGCTATCCCTGACTATCTGATCTTCCCGCAACTTCCTTTGGTAAGGCTTCTCTACTTCCGATTCAGGTTGATTTGTTCCCACAACTCTAGGAGTATCTTCAATCTCTTGTCTAATAAACTGAAGGAAGTTTGGCAAGCTATTGGAATCATCCGACACATTGTCTATTTCATCCTCTGTCTCGGAGACATAATCATCTACCCTGTTACTTTCTGGTATGTAAACTTCATCATCTGTTATATTTCCTTCACTTTCCTTCTCATCATCTGTGTCTGGGACATAATCCTTATCTCTATCACTATCAGTCATGTACTGATCAATTTCGCTATCTATCGATTGTCCATCACTTTCCTTCTCATCATCTGTCTCTGGAACATAATCTTTACATCTGCCACTATCAGTCGTATACTGTTCGATTTCATTATCAGTCAAATGTCCATCACTTTCCTTCTCATCATCTGTCTCTGGAACATAATCTTTACATCTGCCAATATCAGTCGTATACTGTTCGATTTCATCATCAGTCAAATATCCACCACTTTCCTTCTCATCATCTGTCTCTGGAACATAATCTTTATCTCTCTCACTGTCCCTCTGATAAACTTCACTTTTCTTTGTGATAACAGTCTTATCTGAATGGTTTCTTTCATCATCTGTCTTGCAACCATCACTTTTACTTAAAATTCTGTCACTGTTCCTTTGATCAACTTCATATTTCTTTGTCACATTAGTCTTATTTAATTTTTTTCTTTCATCATACATCTTAACAGCACCACTCTTTCTTCCATTATCCTTCTCATCACCTGTATCTTCGTCACAATTGTCGTCTCTGTCACTATTTATCATGTACGATTCAATTTCATCTCCAGTCATATTATGTAAACTTTTCCTTTCATTGTCTATGTTATTATCTACCCTTTTTCTTTCAGTATCATTATTTTCATCTATTTCATTATCCACCTTGTCATCATCACCTTTTGAATTTTCCCCTTCATCATCCCTTTCATCATCCAATCTTTTCACTTCATTTACTGCCCACTCTATATCTGTAATGAGTTGCTGTTTTGTATGAAATCTCCTTTTTTTCGTAAGGATATCTGAAATAACAGAAACGTGTAAAGGACAAGTTCAGAATAAATTATCTTTCTGTATTGTTTGTCACCAAAAGGCCCCTTTCCTCTACATTAGTAGCACGCAACAATTTAATAAAACATGGCAACATTTTATGTACATTTGTACTTTGAGTTGAATGCCAATTTTGTTTTACCTCTTTTAATATCCCTGGTCATGTCATGAGCAGAGTAACTACCTTGCCTGCAGTGACACTTATTTAATTAATTTAATTACATGAACTGCATGTCAAAGGTGAGGGCGTATCTATTATACGTTACTAAGTTTGTCAAACCAACAACCTCTAGATCATTGCTTTCAGGTATGAAACTGACTGAGCTATCAATAGGCAGATGCTATTTTGTTTTAATCTAAATGAAGATGGAAGGCTTTTTTATGGCAAAAAGTTATTTACAACTTACTCCATTCACCCAAACTGAAATGAGATTTTTGTAAATCTAATACGTATAATATGTACCAGTATGGTATTAACTTCTGAAAGAAAATATGAATAATATGATATGATATAATATGAATACATACTTAAAAATTTGTCTTTCAATGGTCCCATTTCATCAACCACAAATTCTTTGATGTTTGCTTTTTTCACAGAAAGTCTGGAATAAAGTAATTTGTATAGATTTAAATAAGAAGGCAAAAGCAATACATAGTGATAGAGCACTCAGTTTAAATTCAATTATATTGCAACGAAATGCTTTAACAGGGGCACATTGCTCTTTGAATTTTATCTAACAGTCATCCTCATTCTTACTGATATCTTATCGAAACTACCGGTACCAGTTGAGTAATTGGCATTACTCTGTTTAAGACTATTAATTTTTTAATGTTTTTGCGTTTTTTGTCAAACTTGTTTTTAAAGCTGTCTGCTGCAGATTGCTAGTACGTAACAAAGGGCCATGGCCCTTTGTTTCCTGTCCAACAATCTTTGTCACTGAATCATACCACACTATTTATTACAAGGGCCAATGGCCCTTAGAAACTTGTCCAACAACCATCTTCATTCTTTACTGTGCCATATAGAAACTAGTATCACTAGTTACAGGGGGCTATGGCCTTTGAATCCTGTCCAGCAATCTTCTTAATTGAATCATACCAAAACCAAGAGTATCACTAGTTGCAAGGGGCCATGACCCTTTGAATCTTGTCCAACCATCATCTTCAGTCTTACCAGTATTATACCTAAACTAATGTGTATAACTAGTAACATGGGGCCATGCTAACAGGCATCCTTATTTTTACTTATATCATGTTGAAACTACTTGGCATAACTGGTAAGAATTGGGAAGGGGGGACCTATTCAACAATCATCCTTATTCTCATCAACCATATAATTTAACTCTTCATCTAATAATGCCACACTACTGTGGCAGTGCACCAGACAACATTCCAAAACTTTGCTGTCAAAGAAGAAACTGCTCATAATTAGCATTGTCTCCTTTGGCCGCAATAGTTTATATCTTTTCCATGGAAACATCTCAAGTTTAAGTTGAACTATTTTAAATGTTCTTTTTTTTTGCTTTTTGCAACAATTGTTCGTCAAGTCATCTGCTGCAGATTTGTTGCTGTTGGTGAGAGTTATCGATACTAAAAAGTAATACTAGTATCAAGGGCCCATGGCCCTTCGAATCCTGCCCAACAATCTTTGTCACTAAATCATAACTAGTTTTTACAAGGGGCCATGGCCCTTAGAAGCTTGTCCAACAACCATCTTCATTCTTTACTGCATCATATCAAAACTAGTATAACTAGCTACAGGGGGCCATGGCCCTTTGAATCCTGTCATACAATCTTCTTAATTGAATCATACAAAAACCAAGCATATCACTAATTACAGGGGGCCATGGCCCTTTGAATCCTGTCCAGCAATCTCATTAAAATCAGATCGACGAAACCGCTACATTTCACAATCGCTATGTGGATCTGACTGCATGTCAGATTGACCTTTTCGATTAACCAATCGGAAAGCCGCTGTCAAAATCTGTAATGTAAAGTAAGAGGGAGTAACTTCAACTGACTTCAAAGGGAGGTAAATTGCGAGATGGCTGCACAGCCATACAAACAGAACTTTTCCGTAAATCATCATGACAACAAACATGTCATATATAATGATGATGTAGGGGTCACTCTGATGTGACCTTTATCGGGGTACTGTCAGATCTACTTTGCGGTAGTGATACAGTAGATCTGATTTCAATGAGATTGTCTTCTAAATTGAATCATACCAAAACCAAGAGTATCACTAGTTAAAAAGGCCATGGTGAAGAGTTACCTATATTTAAAAGCATTACTAGTAACAAGGGTCTATGGCCCTTTGAAACTTGTGCAACAACCATCTTTATTCTTAAACTGTGTCATACCAAAACTGGTATCACTAGTTACAGGGGGCCATGGCCCTTTGAATCCTGTCCTACAATCTTGTTAATTGAATCGTACCAAAACCAAGAGTATCACTACAGGGGATTTTCTTCCGTTCCTGCGGGGCCGAATTTCGGCCCCATTCCCAATGGCAAAAAGTGTATTTTTTTCCCAATTCCATAAAACAAAATTCCCAATTGGACGCTAGAAAAAGAAAATAGTCTGATGTATCAGCAAGGACCTTCCCTGACCCACAAATTCCACAAATTCACGGGCACTGACAAGAGTTCAACCAGGAAATCGACAATCGTCTTATTGTAGGTATGAAACTATTTGGGGGCTAATGAACTATAGACTGTGTCCGTATATTTTCACTATTTTCAATCGATTCATGCATTGACTTGATTATCTGGTTGTAAACCGTTCTTTACGTCGTAAAAATAGCATGTTAACTTCCAGGCATCCGCCTCGCGTAAAATGCAGCGAAGCAGAGTTTCGCAAAGCAAAAACAAAGAACCCAGCTCCGAAAATGACGGTCTTGAATCAGGAACAAGTTATGAAAAATACCCGACCTATTCTAGACCACGAGTTTCTTTTTTCTCTGAAATTTCGAGCTGTTGTGCTTCATCTCTGTCTTAGCAAAGAATCATCTGTAAAATTTGTGAGCAGAGTTTGTTGTCGGCCGAAATGTGTGAAGTTTCTGCATCACAAATTATTTCTAACAGGTTTTCTTTCAATACTCTATTATATCTGCCTCAGAAAATGACGATTTATCGATCTTTCTATATGTGTCAAAACACACAAAGAATCGTTTTTAAAGATTAATCGTCATGGGAAAAAACTACGAAAACACATGACAAAACATTGCCAAAAAGCCCTCGCACGATCAGAGACTCTTCAGTCTGTCTTATTTAGCCTTGATAATGACTTTTATTAGCTGACTTGCATACACACAATATAGAAAATTAGACAGGAAATAATTCTCTGTTCATTCGCCTGAAAAACAGGTATCTTTATAATAGAATTAAAAAATCCTACTATACTGGGGGGGGTTGACAATCTTTTTATATTAAGTCAATATTATTTTCCCAATCTGACTTTTTGTCGATAATTTTTTTTCCCAATTTGGCCAGGGGCCTTTTCCCAAAATGCCTGGATAAAGCCCTGCACTAGTAATAGGGGGCCATGGCCCTTTGGATCCTGTCCAGCAGTCATCTAAACTGAATCATACCAAAACCAAGAGTATCACTGGTTACAGGGGGCCATGGCCCTCTGAAGCTTGTCCAACAATCATCTTCATTCTTAACTGTGTACTATCAAAACTAATTAGTATCAATATAATTGCTAGTTACAAGGGGCCATGGCCCTTTGAAAGCTGTCTGACAGCCGAATATAACCAGTCACTACAACTAGTTACAAGGGGCCATGGCCCTTTGCAACTTGTGCAACAACCATCTTTATTCTTAAACTGTGTCATACCAAAACTGGTATTACTAGTTACAGGGGGCCATGGCCCTTTGAATCCTTTGAATGGGGCTATCCAACAAACATCCTTGTTCTCATCAACAATATAATTCAACTCTTCATCTAATAATGCCACACTACTGTGGCAGTGCACCAGACAACATTCAAAAACTTTGTGGTCAAAGGAAAAACTGCTCATAATGAGCATACTCTCCTTTGGCCAAAATAGTTTATATCTTTTTCATGGAAACATCCAGGTTTAAGACTATTTTAAATGTATTTTTTCCGTTTCTTGCCAGTATTGTTTGTCAAGTCGTCTGCTGAAGATTTGTTGCTGTCGGTGAAGAGTTAACCATACTAGTTTAATAGTTTAAGACTATTTTAAAAGGGTTTGTTTTTTTTTTGCAAAAATTGTTTGTAAAGTCAGATTTGTTGCTGTTGTTGAAGAGTTACCTATACTTAAAAGCATTACTAGTAACAAGGGTCCATGGCCCTTTGAAACTTGTGCATCAACCATCTTTAGTCTTAAACTGTGTCATACCAAAACTGGTATCACTAGTTACAGGGGGCCAGGGCCCTTTGAATCCTGTCCTACAATCTTCTTAATTGAATCGTACCAAAAGCAAAAGTATCACTAGTAACAGGGGGCCATGGCCCTTTGGATCCTGTCCAGCAGTCATCTAAACTGAATCATACCAAAACCAAGAGTATCACTAGTTACAGGGGGCCATGGCCCTCTGAAGCTTGTCCAACAATCATCTTCATTCTTAACTGTGTACTATCAAAACTAATTAGTATCAATATAATTGCTAGTTACAAGGGGCCATGGCCCTTTGAAAGCTGTCTGACAGCTTTCTTTACAGAATCTAAACAGTCAGCATCACCAGTTACAAGGGGCCATGGCCCTTTGCAACCTGTCCAACAACCATCCTTATTCTCATCAACCTTAATGGTTTATTTCCTTTTAATAGAAACATCTCAGTTTAAGACTATCCAACAACCATCCTTATTCTCATCAACCTTAATGGTTTATTTCCTTTTAATAGAAACATCTCAGTTTAAGACTATTTTTAATGAATGTTTTTTGTGCTTTTTGCCAAAATTGTTTGTAAAGTTAGATGCTGCAGATTTGCTGAGCACTCTCATTGAAAGGTTTAACTAGTTGCAAGGGGCCAAGGCCCTTTGAAACTTGTCAGACAATTTTCCTTACTGAATCACATCAAAGCTAATTGATATCAATATCTGCAAGGGGCCATTGCCCTCTGAAGCTTGTCCAACAACCATCTTCATTCTTAACTGTGTAATATCAAACTTATTAGTATCATTATAATCACTAGTTACAAGGGGCTGTGGCCCTTTGAATCTTGTCCAACCATCATCTTCAGTTTTACTTGTATTATACCTAAAGTAATGTGTATAACTAGTAACATGGGGCCATTCTTACAGGCATCCTCATTTTTACCGATATCGTATTGAAACTATTGGCTATCCAACAATCATCCTTATTCTCATCGACCGTATAATTCAACTCTTTATCTAATAATGCCACACTATTGTGGCAGTGCACCAGACAACATTCAAAAACTTTGTGGTCAAAGGAGTAACTGCTCATAATGAGAATACTCTCCTTTGGCCAAAATAGTTTATATCTTTTTCATGGAAACATCCAGGTTTAAGACTATTTTAAATGTATTTTTTCCGTTTCTTGCCAGAATTGTTTGTCAAGTCGTCTGCTGAAGATTTATTGCTGTTGGTGACGAGTTAACCATACTAAAAAGTATTACTAGTAACAAGGGGCAATGGCCCTCTGAAGCTTGTCCAACAACCATCTTGATTCTTTACAGTGTCATGCCAAAACTAGTATCACTAGTTACAGGGGGCCATGGCCCTTTGAATCTTGTCCAACCATCAACCTCAGTCTTACTGTATTATACCTGCACAAATGTGTATAACTATTAACATGGGGCCAAAGCTCTAGGCCTTTCTGTTTCAAAGAAGAATATTTTTTTAACTATGTAAGCATATGTCACACTTCTGGCCCCCGGGGACAGGCCAATTTTGACCCTTGGGCCATAGTTTGAACAATCTTTGAAGAGTTCCAACAGATGATGCCACATACCAAATATCAAAGCTCTAGGCCTCTCTCTTTCAGAAGAAGTTTGTAAAGTTTTCACTATATAAGCCTATGTAAACTTGTGACCCTCTAGGATTGGTCAGTTTTGACCCTGGGGCCATAATTTGAACAATCTTGATAGAGGTCCACAAGATGATGCTCCATACCAAATATCAAAGCTCCTAGCCTTTCTGTTTAGGAGAAGAAGATTTTTTTAAGTTTTCACTATATAAGCCTTTGTAAAACTTGTGACCCCCTGGGGCAGGTCAATTTTGATCCTGGGGCTGTAACTTGAACAATCTTTGTAGAGGTCCACTAGATGATGCCACATACCGAATTTCAAAGCTTTAGGCTACGCTGTTATGGAGAAGATGATTTTTTAGATTTTTTTCCCCTTAATTTTGTCATTTGTTGCCATAGCAACCAGAGGTTTTAATGGAATAAATTTCTGTGAACAAGTTAGAAAGAGCTTGACCAAAGGAACATTCCTGTGAAGTTTCATAGAAAATTTTCCCTGCAGTTTAGTAGGAGGAGATGTTTGAAAATTGTTGATGCATGACAGATGACAAACCAAGGTGATCACAATAGGTGAATTAAAAATAAAACTTCTGCATTTTCGGACCAGTACTGGTTACTAAAGTCATTGCTCTTAAGCACATGCAGACATATAAAGGTTAATGGTACATAGCACTGTCAAATTGTGTTAATGTTTACTGATTTTACATTTCACTTATTATTCAGAAATATATTGGTAATATTTTAATGTAAATGTAATTAACTTACTCTGCATTGTCACACTTTATGTACACACAAATCCTTTCATTCTTTGACTTTGACTCAACCAGTTTTGCTGGCCACAACACACCCTTTGGTAATCCTTTTAGGTGACTGACCCATAGAAATGTCTGTGGAAAAAATAAGAAACATAATGATTTGCCACCTACTTCTGTGCACCTGATGTTTACATCATTTCAGAATAATAAAATATGTTTGAAGCTTATAGAATACTTTCATAATTATACAATAATCTTGCATTTTCCACCTTGTATGGTGGTGATGTACCCCAATACCACCAGAGCAAACATTTGTTTTAAATTACTGAATAATTATATTTTTGTGGGCATTTTTGTGATATTTTCAAACCGAAAGTAGGCCTAATCAAAGTTGTGCCCTCAATTGACGCATTGACGACTTCGACTCTTTGTCACAGCAAAATAATTTTCCCGAGCAATAATTTAAAACGCCCATTATCATGGTGCAAAGATTTAAACGTTCACATGTTCGTTTCTCTTTCAACATCGATTTTTATGACATGTTGTAACGTCTAAACAGGTTGGACCGTTCCAATTAGGAAAATTCAGAAGAACCAATCTCTTTAAATCCGGAATTGTTTATTTAAAGAACTCTGTTTAACTTAAAAAACAACTCATCTGTCACCTACTCATTGAAAAATGGTAAGATTCATTGAAATATTCCATTACAACTGCCAAGGCAGGCGCCATTTTCTTTGTATACATGTAGGGTTAAATAAATAAACGAAGTCAAAACTATTTTTTTAACGAAACTCCTTTGCTATAACACTACCATAATTTCGTTCAAAAATATTCTACTATTGCATGTACGCTTTGTCATTTGGAATACTCGGCTCTTTTCGCCTTAGTAAACACAATGGCTTTGAAAATTTAACAGGAACTTATCTAACCAATGAAAGTTCAGTTTTACGAAATTCTATTAACTATCAACAAAAATTGTATTATTATCTTGATACTGATGTATTTTTTGGGGGGTATATTTTTGTTTTAAAGTATCAAAATTCTTTTATCAAACGGCGACACTGTGCTCGCAACGACGTTTCGATAAATTAACGTTATAAACGGTGGAACTAAAAGTAGAAAGAGATTGGGATTCTAACCAAGAGAAAGACTAAATAAGACTTCCTTTTTAAGATGCCATCAGGGTTCTCCCCAGAAATTTTTGAAGGCGTGGTGGCATTTGGTCGTGTTGTCAAAATGTGTAGTATTTCAAATGTTACTCAAAGTGTTATCAAAGGTCATATAGTTTAAAACCTGACATCCACCTTTAATTTAGTGATGAAAGAAATCATTTGTCCTTCTTTTCTAATATCAATTTCTAAACAGATATCAATAAAAATGAAAAATGCAGAATCTCTCAGATATTATATGTTTGCCACTAACCTTTTTTTTCTCACTTTTATAAATGAAGAGCTACTTTAATTAATCATATTACAGTTAAAAAGTTTATCATCTATCCCTCTGTGATATAAGCTACATTTATATCACCTTTTCTAATATTCGATTCCATTCCATGAAAATTTGGTAACTTAGTAAGTAATTCATACATAAACAATGCCAATGAACCCTATTTCAAGAGCTTATTCACAGGAAAGGCCCTTGGAATAGTATACATCTTTGACCATTTTAACAAGCTTCTGATAAGAAATGAAATTCATCGGGACAATTTCAATCATTAAAATATCCCTAACACTATCAAAGTGTTTTGCTTAAACTGTAAGAAAACAGAATCTTATTTTTTTACTGAACACTGTATTTAGAAAAGCTAAATGAGTTTTGTAAAATGGAACAATTGCCAATCAATGTTTGCTTTGAAGATGATTCTCTAATGACACCTTATTATTTCCCTTCTGATCCTATATGGTGCAATTTTCAATTTTATTTTGATAGTTCAAAACCCTCTTTGGGGCAAAAAAAAGAAATCAGTGGTTTTGCCACTTCAGTGCTTTTAGCACTTTGAATTTATGAATATGAAATTAGTCTGCTGTTCAAAATAATAAGTCTTGGTCAATAATCATATCAATTACTTCTATTAAAGAATATAAGAACTCAATTTTTGGGGGAAAAATCCGAAATTTTTGTGATTAATCCGGAGTTGAACATGTCGAGGTACGAATGAGATAACTATTCGTCCTACTTCAAATTGTGAAAACAATTATCACGATCTATTTCTTGGAAGAAAAGGGGGCAAAGGAATGGTAGACAGGTATTACGAGTTTAAATGAAGCCAAATATATCTAGCAAAGCTTTTGTCCGCGATATTACATAGTCATTTGCAAGGAAAAAAAAAAGATCGCGAAAATTACTAATTTTCGACGATCTCTGCAAGAAATCTAATGATAGAATCGTACTTTGCATCTTAATTAAATCTATATTCTTGTGTTAGTAGGTATTGGCGGTTGTCTCTTTGTGTTACGAATTTTACAGCTTGTACTCGACAAACTCCGCCCGTCGTGACAGCTTGTCGGCACATTGGGCCGCCATTTTGGATTTTGTTTACATTATATTTTACTCTGTATCTATGAGAGAGACCACGGAACCAGCGAAGATTTGATGCAGTTAGCCTTGCGAAAAAATCAATAATCAGTAGGGGGTGAGCGTCTATCCGATAAGGCCATGAAGGGGTTGTGTTACGTCCCATACATTCGTTATGTCGTATATTTATAGATTTTTTTCGCGCACCCGACTATCTTTCCATCTGAGTATCGATACAGTTTTTGCCAAATTATGAAATATGTATTTACATTGAAGAAAAAAGCTGAAATGCGTAAAAAATAGATACAGTGTGGTTTTAAAATCGTACCTTATTTCAATATTTCTCTTTTTTTATTGAGAAACGTGCTATTTTATGGTAAAATGGATCATTTGCCAATACCAAAACATGACGTAACCATTTTAGGTGCTCTCGTCTACATTCTTTTGCACACGAGCCAAAGATACTGGAATAAAATACGGTTAAGTTCACCAGTTTTGATCCACCACGCAACAAATCAATCTGGCGAGTGTATGTCTGATTGACGTTTCGCTTAACCCTATCTTTATATAAAGTATCTTTGATCTAATCGAGTTTGCTTTTTTTTTCTTACCACTTTGGAAAAACAGTGTAAATAAATGTATGCCGAGTTTCCATCTACTTTCTCCGTTGGATTAGGTGGAAGATATTTGATGAACCTAACTGTAGAATGAAAATTTACCCGGGAAATGACGTCAGTTTGATATTGTAGTCTGACCAATCAGAGGGAACGAATGTATGAGTCCTACGCTCGAGTGCTTCAGCTCAAAACAGACACAAGTAAAAACAAAGTTTAAGTTGTTGTCCAGTTGTTTTTGCCAGATTTTTTTCGCGTTTGAGATCTGTAAATATGTCCAATGTCATATTTTTATAAAGTTTGATCAAATCAGCTACCAAGTGATAACTCGCATGCGCAAAATATGGTGTTAGTGTAACGAATGTATGGGTCCACAGTATACATCACTTTAGACAGAGAGCGTCTTAAAATCGCGTGTATATTTGCTACCTAAAACCCTTAGTTTAACTGAACACCAAACTGTAGCGGAGATCAAATTAAAGCTTAGCGCTGATTTATAGGCGTGGCGGACACTTATCAAATTTATTGAAGGCGTAGCGGGCCGCTACGCCATAATGGCCTGGGGAGAACTCTGGATGCTTACCCTACAAGATGGCCATTTTTAGAATACCAGATTGTGTTGGGTATGGTTTTTTTTTTACTGAAAATTACGTTTATCAGAATATTTAGACATATAATCCGGAATAATCCAATTATCGTAAATCTTTTAATTTAGCATGGCCGAATACACCGGCATTTTACACACTCGCTAGCAAGTAAACTTCACCATTATGCATAAAAATAACAACAGACCTTTTCCTTGAAGAAAACTAAATAATATACTGAAATATAAAGAGTCAAACCTGTTCTAATCGGCATCTTTTTGGCAAAGATGGAAAGCAGTTTTCTGGCGATTCTTTCTCCATCATCACTGAGTAGGCCTAAATGTAACTGCTCAAGAACGCACATGTATTGTGACGTCATACAAATGACGTAAATGGCGCGAATTTCTCGCGAGCACCTTGCATATACTATTATGCTGATGAAGACTGAGGATATCCAAATAATGCGAAGTTGTCTTTCTTGATAAAGAACAGCAACTCTGGGTCACTTTTAACTAGCAATAGTGACTGCCCATTGTTGGACTCTGACGCACTATGGACACATCAACAAAGGGCCATTCTTAATTTTATTTTAGACAGATTTTAAAGGCCCTCTATATCCTTTTCAACTGATAAACAAAGGGCCATGGCCCCTTGGTCCCTAATGGCCCTATATTATCTAATATACTGCTAAAATAGCCCTTTGTTTCAATTCAGTCGCACGGACGGACGACGGACGCCGACAGACGGTGAGTGATCACAATAGCTCACTCTGAGCACTTTGTGCTCAGGTGAGCTAAAAAAACATACATCAGGATTCTCCATGACCTATAATTCTGAATCAATTCAACTGACCCCAAAAATAAATAACTGCGCCATCTGTGACGCAAATTTCCAAAATCTATCTCATATAGAGAAATTGAATATATTGTCATTAATTTAAGTCTCTTGCTTCAATAGCAGATGAATCTGTTCTTTTTTAACTGCAGGGTTTATTTTAGATGAAAGTGATTTTCTGGTAATTTATTTATAGAATGGTCTACACATTATTACAGTAAAGTACAGTGGTTAGTTGAAAATACGGGCCCAGTCAAAGTCTCAGTTGGGTTCTTTATAATTTATAGCTTATTTACCAAACTCCCAGTTGATGAAAGGACACACTACCAGTCTGTTCTGTTTGCAGAAAAAAAAAAGGCATGATGAGGCCACATCAAGCAGTGATTGGGACATAAATGTATTGCCTGTCAAAATTTTCAGTTAAGCTTTCTGTCAGAAAGAGCTTAACCCTTTACCAAACAATCCCTAGTTTTTATGACCCTAAGATAGAAGCCTTTTGAAAACATTGTGGGAAAAGGAGAAAATGCTGGTAACTAGTATTTTCTCCTTTTCCCACAAAGTTTTCTTCCCTACTAGAAACAAATTTCAATTTTTGAGTTACGCTTATTTTGTCATCTTCAAGTGCTTTCAATTTGGATCAGTCTAAAATTTTGTCGTTTGATAAAGGGTTAACGGCCTTATTTTATTGGAATTAAAGGTGAAATGTATTGTATTCCGAGCATGAAAACGAACAGATCCACTTATTTTGATCTACAGATTAAAAGAAATGACCCTAAACGGAAGAGACAAGGGGTCACAATGACCCCCAATTTTTAAAACTGAGGAAAACCATGACACAAGATGTAACCTACTTCTTGAGTCTGTATCACTTTGCACAAACTCTGCTGTGAAATATTTTCTATCCAACTCTTCATCTGACAATCCATTTTCTTCATTCACATATGATGAACTTTTATCGAAACTTGTTGACGGCTCATCCCAACATTCAGTCTGAGGTATAACATAATCACTCTTAGGTCTAGACGTCAATGATTCACTAAACACTGATGAGTACTCGGGCACACTGTCTGAATGCTTCGACTCTGTACATAAATGCTCCGTCGGCCTGTTATCAACTGCTTCAGTTTCATCGTGACCAGTGTCACTGGTACCAAAAGTATCCATTTTATCACAAGAATTTTCACTTAAATCTTGAACTGTATCTCCCGGGGATACAAGCACCTCTTCGGGAGAATATTCGGAAGTTCCATCACAGATTGAGTTAAAATTACTGAGACTAAATTCTGCACTTGTGCTCGTGGATTGGGTAGATTGACTACAGGACCTCGAGTTCTGACATTCTAGACTCGTCCTTGAGCCATGCTTTTGTAAGCTGCTCAAAATGTCTACCTGAATTTCACTATCAGAACGTCTACAACTTTGATAAAGGTTTGAATCACTACGACTAAGTTGTGACTGGAGTTTGAGAGATTTGAAGTCAAGGTCAAGGGCAAGGATTGTTCTGTCACTGTCAGATGACCTTGAGCCACCAGGTTTATGATTGCACTCATCAAGACTATTGGCAACACTATTAGGTCCACTACCCACAGCAGAGTCCTGGCCCATTGGGGACTCTTCCCTAGTTTGTAGAGTCTTTCGATATTCCGCCACTTCACCTATGAAAAAATAAATAAAACAGTATTTTAATACAAGTCACCCTCTGGCAAAATGGGATTAAATGCATCTCTTTAATGCATTAACTCTTTACCGAACGACAAAATTTTAGACTTGTCCAAATTGAAAGCATTTGCAGATGACAAAATAAAAGTGACTAAAAAACTGAAAGTTGACTTTGGACGAGTAGAAAACACTATGGGAAAAGGAGAAAATGCTGGTTCCCAGCATTTTCTTCTTTTCCCACAATGTTTTCAAAGCCTTCTCTTTCAGGGTCTTCAAAAGTCGGGATTGTATGGTAAAGGCTTAACTCTTTAACAAATGACAAAATTTTGAAATGGACCAAAATGAAAGCATTTGCAGACGAAAATATAAACATAGCCAAAGTGACAATCCTTGTTTTCAAAATGGTAGAAAACTTTGTGGGAAAAGGAGAAAATGCTGGCAACCAGCATTTTCTCCTTTTCCCACAATGTTTTCAAAAGCCTTTTCCTTCAACGTCGTTCAAAGTCAGGATTGTGTAGTAATGAGTTATACCATGTAACTGATCACTTAATTATGGATCCATAAAATCTATTGAACAACTGACTGAATCATGAGGTAGACTGGTCCTTTTGACATTCAGAAAAACTGAAGATTAGCAAAATGTTACACTGCAAGCTGACCAAAGTTGGTACTTTTTAGGAATGCACTAAAACCCCCTTTTCAGAGAGTGTGGCTCACACATGCCAATAACTTTTTTCGCAAATATTGTACTGACAGCAGAAAATTCTTAAGGCAATCAATTTCTCTTTCATCAAAATTTCTTTGAATGTATTACTGTCAAAAAATAATCCCACTTCATTCTGATAATCCACACCTAAGATTTCAAAGCTGTTTATGGAACTGTTAAACAGAGTGCAATAAGCTGAAACACAATGCAACCCAAACAAGACCACCAAATCCAGGTGCAAACCCTCAAGGGCAGATGCCTGATCTTCAGTGAAAATTGTAAGTCAAAAAAGGGCATAAACTGAGTCAAAATTACTTTGATGGTTACCTGCATGGAGAAAGTGCTGGTTACCAGCATTAGCTCCTTTTCCCCAGTGTTTTCAAAAGGCTTCTTTCTCAGGGTTGTCAAAACTAGTGTGGTAATTGGTTAAAAGTGTGAAGGTTTAAATCTTTATTTCAATCATTTGTAAATAAGGCAACCACTTTATAGATAGGCAGAAGGTTTTCTTACTCTCTGAGGGTAGATTCACGTGGATATGAATAGTATTTTGATGGCGGTCTAGTAGTCTGTAAAATTTGGACTTGTCAAAGGGCAGTTTCTTGTCCTCCTCCGATCCGTTCAATTCAATGTAGACCTTTACAAAGATGAATTAATTAAATGTAAATCTATACATAAGCTATTCAAGTTAACGTTAACCTATTCATCAATTCAATGTGTTCCAAAACAGAAATCATTCAATTCAATGTAAACCTGTATGTAAATCGATTCATGTGAAAATCAGTGCATTAATAAATCAATTTTTTGTGAACCTTTTCTTAACCCTTGACCATATAATGACAAGTTTTGACGACCCTTGGTAACATGCCTTTTGAAAATATTGTGCGAAAGGAGAAAATGCTGGTAACCAGCATTTTCTCCTTTCCCCACAATGTTTTCTATCCTATCAATAAACAGTTGCACCATTTGAGCTGTATTAAAATTGTTCTCTGCTAATGCTCTCGATTTGAAATAGGCTAAAATTTTGTTGTCTGGTAAAGGATTAATCAAATAGAATTGAAAAAAATTTTTGGAATAATAATGAAAAATATCAAATTGTTTTCTTACTTTTTTCTGAGAGTAATCTTTTAAGTTCCTGCTCAAACGCATGCATCCTTACCTTTTTCTTCCCAAAGTATGTGTATGTATAGTAACATTCATATGTAATACAGAAAAGCAGAACAAATTTAGAAACTATCTGGACATTACAGGACTGATCCTATACTTAATTTGTTACTTCCTGAAAAACTATCTGACCTATGTTTGGCCAAAGAAGCTTAGGAATATTTCTTGTTTAAGACTTAATTCTTACCTTATTAGTTTTATAGAAGCCTTCACTCTTCAAGGTTTTATTTGGGTTGTGTAAGAGTTTGAGGTCATTATGGAACCTTTCTAACACACACCTTATATCTACTTCTGGCAGGTTTAGAACCTGCAATACGGAAAAAAAGAAATTCAGCAATGCCAAGACTGATGGTACTGACTTTTTTAACCCATTACCACACAATCCCTACTTTTGACGCCCCTGAGAAAAAAGCCAGCATTTTCTCCTTTTCCCACAGTGTTTTCTACCCTTCCCAGAACAAATTTCAATTTTTCAGTCACCTTTATTTTGTCGTCTGCAAATGCTTTCAATTTGGACCAGTCTAAATTTTTCTTGTGTGGTAATGGGTTAACAAATGATAAAATTTGTGAGCTATCAAAGTTGAAAACACTTGCCAATGACTTATCAAAGGTTGTTAAAATGATATAATTTGCCTTTGATAAGGTTGAAAACATAGTTGAAGTAAGAGAAAACTAGAGCTGTCACTGAATGTGACTTAACCCTTTACCACACAATGACGACTTTTAACACCCCTGAAAGAGAAGGCTTTTGAAAACATTGTGGTAAAAGGAGAAAATGCTGGTAACCAGCATTTTCTCCTTTTCCCACAATGTTTTCTACCCAATCAAAGAAAACTCATTTCATATGTGCCACATTGAAACTGTCATTAGCTAACGCTTTCAATTCGGACAAGTCTAAAATCTTGTCATGTGGTAAAGGGCTAATACCCCCGCCAGCCCTTTGACAGAGAAAAAGTGTCAAGTTCAAGGGGAGATAATTCCTCAACCAGAAGCAGTTGACACTTGAAAATTTTGCCTTGCAAATCTTCAATACTATTTTTATTATGATCAACATATGTGCAAAGTTTTAATACAATTGAAGGAAAACTGTAGGAGTTTGCGCCACAAAATACTAGTATTTTGTATACAGACGGATACACAGGCAGAGGGACACATGGACAGACAGGCTGATTCCAGTATACCCCAAAAGCATTTGTTTTGTGGGGGTATAATGATATTTATCAGCATTTTCTCCTTTTTCCCAAATGTATTTGTAAAGTCTTCTTCGATGTGGAGGTTAAATCAACAGATTGTTTGGTAAAAGGTTGAACATCATTTGTTAACCCCTTACCAAACAATCCCAGGTTTATACCTTCCAGAGAAAAGATCCTTTGGAAAACATTGTTGGAAAAGGAGAAAATGCTGGTAAAAGAAACAGATAAACACCATAAAATTGATCAATCAATCACTTCCGAGGTCATCTATCAGTACATTGAGACAGAGGGTCGCAGGGTGAAATATGTAAATCTGTCATGACAACATACAAAACACAATACAATATATCAAACCTGTGCCACCAGTGTTTTAAATTCCCCGACAGTCTGAACCAGGATTGCTCTGACACTTGAAGGAGGTTCTATTATGACATCTTTCTCCATGTCCGCCACATATATTTTGACAGTCACACCTGTAAGAATATATATGTCACCCATCATTCAAAAAGGGATCATCTGGGAACTGCAAAAAGTATCAACCCTTGTCAGACTGTGCAAATTGCACAAGCTGACCAGGGTTGACACTTTTTGCTTTAATGACATTTTCTGTATGAAAAGTGGTCATTGTACTTCGTTATACAACCATTTTTTAAATATCAACTTTAACTGACCTACACTATTGTTTTTATCTCATTGATGTTAAGATCTAGTTAACCCTTTCCCAAACAAGCCCTGGTTTTTACCTGTCTGCAGTAAAAGTCTTTCGAAAACACTGTGGGAAAAGGAGAAATTGCTCATAACGAGCAATTTCACCTTTTTCCACAGCATTTTCTACCCTTTTTGAGAACTTTCTTCCATTTTCTCAAAATCTCAAAATTGTCGTCTGCAAACTCTTTCGGTTTGGAAGAGTCCAAAATTTGTCATTTAGGAAAGGGTTAATTTCCAGACTCAATGGTCATTATGGTTCGAAGATTATGTGATGACCTGCTTAGTATAACCATCACTGTGACGTAGCAACCCTTTCCACACTATCCTGACTTTTAATGATTGTGTTTTCTGCCATTTCATGGTGTGACAATTATCAATTCTTACAGCCGAGTATGATATTTTTGATAAACAACAACATTATGTATGTACTATACTTATCTTTTAAAAATTGATTTGTTGCTATTTACTATTTATAACAGTGAAAACTATGTGTGCAGCTGTATTAGGGCATGAAAAGAAATAGATTTGCTCTAGAATGATCATATCACAAATGATTTTGACTGAATGAATAGTGTTTTAAGGCCCGTCAACAACTTAGGTCATATTGGGCGCACTTACTTAGTAAACAATAATGTGAGGTGAAAATAACATACATGTCAAACAACAAAAGACAAACATGATAAATGAGGAATGGATGAAACACAAAATGATGCCCCTTTTGTCGCCTTTTACGACATGCATGCTGTCACTTTTGTTCCGCCGGATGAAATGGCAGATGCGACGATCGCGGGACTGCAAGGGTTTATTCTTATACCCCCGATTAAACCACGGGGGGTCCCACAGGCCAATTGATTCCCATTCCAAACCCTACCTACATCGAGAAAAAAAATATAGGATTTGGAATAAGAACTACCCAGCCTGCTGCAATCCTACGAATTACAAGGAAAGCAGCCGTTTGTCTCTAATTTTTGTCGCCTTCTACGACATGCCATAGAGAAAGGCCGAGGTCCTATTCTATACAGTAAAAACCCCCGGGACCCCACGGGAATGATTTTGACTACATCATAAGATGTGACATTTATCTCCAGCAGATTCATTCATGTTCTTTAACCCTTACCAAATACTCCCTACTTTTCGAGACCATGGAAAGGAGCGCTTTTGAAAACATGGTGGAAAAAAGAAGAAAATGCTGGTCAAAAGCATTTTCTCCATTTCAAACATAGTTTTCTACCTCAAGAAAACCAGAAATCATCATTTGACCTTCATTTCAATCATTGACTGCTGTTTTTTTCTGTTTGATCGAGTACAAAATTTAGTCATTTGGAAAAGGGATAAATATCTGTGGTTTATCAAAAAATTTCTGTAAGTATCTATATCGCATAGGTGTTACTGCATGGATATTCATTTGTTTAACTCTTTACAAGACAAAATCTCAGACTTGTCAAAACTGAAAGCATTTTCATACATAAATGAACAAGCCTAAAATGATGAAATTTGTCTTTGAAAGGATAGAAAACTTTGTGGGAAAAGGAGAAAATGCTGGTTACCAGCATTTTCTCCTTTTCCCACAATGTTTTCAAAACACTTCTACCTCAGGGATTTAAAACTAGGAACAGTGTGGTAAAGGGTTAAAGACAATAGTCAGAACTGACCTCCTGGAGTGTACTCCTGGAACTTTTGATCCGGTCTCTTTATCTCTAGAAGCAAGTCAAAACTGTAACTTTGTTTTACCCCACCCAGTAGTTTCTCCATACTCGTTTCCTCCTTATCTTCAAAGGAACACTCCAAAGAGTCCTGATACTCGTCGTATTTAACGATACGACAACAATCTTTTGGTATCACGTCACTTAATTCAAATATCTGAAATATTACAGAGACCAAATCTGCACCATGTAACAAATTTTAAGATATACATGTAATAACAGAAAACGTTTTTTTTACCCTTTACCAGATGACAACATTTTAACTTTATCCAATCTGAAATCAATTGTAGACAAAAAATTCAATACGGCTCAACTGATGCAATTTTTCATTGATAGATCACAAAACATTGTGGGAAAACGAGAAAATGTTGGGTACCAGCATTTTCTCCTTTTCCCACAATGTTTTCAAAAGTACTTTTTCTCAGAGTTGTTAAAAGCTGGCATTGTGGGGTGAAGGGTTAACTTTCATCATGTCTTTCAATATTCTTAGAAGAATACTCATCAATCAGTCATCAACCGACATAAATTCCTCACAAGCAAGCAACGTTAACGCACTACCAAATGACAGTATTTTAGGCTTGTCCTAATCAAAAGCATTTGCAGATGACAAGATAAAAGTGACTGAAAATTTGAAATTCGTTTTGTGAAGGGTAGAAAATATTGTTGGAAAAGGAGAAAATGCTGGTTACCAGCATTTTCCCCTTTTCCTACAATCATTTCTAAAGGCTTCTTCCTAAAGGGTCGTCAAAAGTAGGAATTGTGTGGTAATGGGAGGGGGGGGGGGGTTTAAAGATATCCTTGTAAATTTTGCATATTCAGAGTGAATGTAAGCTTCATACATAAATGAACTATGCACTCCTAAAAAGGAGCTTATCACATCTGTGTGATGCACAATAATTATTATGCCATACAAGTCATCATAGCTCTAGATAAGAGGGAGTGATGGTATTCTAAAACCATTATTTCCCTTCCAAACCCTATGTTGTGGGTGCTCATTAGAATCGTCTCGACGAGACGATTCTAATGAGTACCCATAACATAGGGTTTAGAGGATCATAATTAATATTTTCAATTTTGAAATCAAAATCACTCCCTCTATCTAGAGCTCTGAAGTCATCACATAATTATGGTTCCATAAAATCCATGATGTCTATTGTCTAACAATGAGCTGAATCCAGAGGCAGAACAGTTCTTTGGAATGCTAAAAATTTACCAAAAACAGAGTTTCAGTTTAGGTCAGCCTGCATGTGCTGATTGGGACAAACTTGTTTGAATGCATTTAACACCATTTTCACAGAACATAGCTCAAAAACATGTTAAAGAAAACTGGGGGAAAAGGAGACTGATTCTTTTGTCATAATTATCCTTTAGTCACAATGCTTTCAAGAAGTCTCCTGAAGAACAAAAAGAAGGTGTAAAAGAAACACCAGCTTCTTTAATATTTGTTGTGAAAACTGGAGCTTGTTCTCACATTATCTCCTGCTAGAAAGCATTCTACAAATACGTATTTATCTCACTTACGCCTTCCGGGTACAGAACCGGACTACTTTTCTATGTCTTTATGTTGTTCTGATGACTTTCATCCATTTTTCGATGAGTGAAACTCGCAACCTCTTAGATTATTTGTCCTTCACCTTACAATCTAGCTGTTTGAGCTTAGCCCATAAATATATTCTTACCTCATAAGCAATTTCTGTGGCCTCTGCAAGAGTTTTATCTTTGTGAATCTCTAACTTCTGTTCTAATTTCTTCTTTTGAACTGGATGATTACAAAATAATTTAATCTGAAAAATTATGATAGTGTTAGTCACAATCTTTCAACAAGTAGGCAAATGATAGTTTTCAAGTACATTCACAGACAGCAAGTACTAAATTTGTGTAAGTCATTTCATTTGCTGATTGAAAAATGAAATATATTAATGACAGAGATGATAGATTGTGTCAAGGATTCTCAATTAATTATTGCTTTGTTTTACACTGTCTAATGTTTCATGTGACATTCTGAGCAGATCAGCCTTCAGATTTCAATATTTGAGCCATAATCTGGCAAAAACGGTTTAAATGCTTCTCTGTGATGCACTGAACCAAGCAAGTCATTATGTAATTAAGGATTAAAAAGGTCCATTTTGTCTTCCATCCAACTGAAATATGAGATAGAACAGTCCTTTGATATGTAGAAAACTGACCAATAGTAAAAATTTATAACCCAGGATCTATATTCATCAACCATTCTTAAGAACATGCTTTGTGTTACTCTTCAAGATAATCTTAACTTTCACACTGACAAAGTTCTGGGCCCGTATTCACCAACCATTCTCAAGAACGTTCTTGGTCTTATTCTTCAAGATTGCCTGACTGTGAAAGTAACAGAACGTCTGATTGGCTAAACCATCCGGTTTAGCCAATCAGACGTTCTGTTACTTTCACATTGGCAAAATTCTGAAGAATAAGCCTAAGAATATTCTCAAGAATGGTTAGTGAATACGGGCCCTGAAGGATATGACTAAGAATGCTCTTAAGAATAATTGGTGAATACAAATCCAGATCAACATGTGCCAACTGGGCAGGCTGACATTGGTCAATACAAGGCATTAAACACCCTTTTCAATTTAGAATGGTTCATTTGCATTTTTTTCCCTTGTCTATAAACAAGTGTTCAATCAACTCTTTACTACATGACAATTCAAAAGCATTTGCATTTTGCAGATGACAAATGAAACCTGGCTCAAATTGTTGAAGTTGTCTTTGATAGCATAAAAAACATTGTTGGAAAAGGAGAAATCCTGGTTTTCAGCATTTTCTCCTTTTCCAACAATGTTTTCAAAAGTCTTCTCTCTCAAGATTGTTAAAAGTCAGGATTGTACAGTAAAGGATTAGGCCAATACTGCTAGGGTAAGCTCAAAATAAAAACTTACTTTACAAGTTGACTTATCAAGTTCTTTTTGCTTTCTGTCAGCCTCTTCTTCATCATTCAATCTTCTTAACTCTTCCTTCACATGTTCTGGTAGAGTCTCTGTTTCTATGGCAACTGAAATGTTATCTTAAACTGTAAAATCTCACATTGTTAAACAAAAATAAATGCACCTTCGGCACAGAAAACAAGAAAACAATTCATATATATCAAAACAAGAATGTACCGTTCTTAGCAACTGTCATTTGCAAATGAATTTCTCAGCCTTTCATATAGGCTCAACTTTAACTGAGATTTCAAAAAATTAAACACATGCCTTGTAACGTGACCTGTTAGTTAGTACCATGATTTCAATGTTATTGACATATGACCTAACTGTGACCTTGAGTTTTGACCTGTTGATCTAAAACTCATTTCAAGGACCATCTACAATTCATTGAGAATATCTGTAAGTAATGTAAAGACACCAAGAGTATATTGAAGATTGAAACAACTTTACTTTGACTGGACAATTCACTAGTAATATCTTTGGCAAATCTGAATCAACCCAGAGTCTTCTGAACAACTGGTGTCCTAACTGGATAAGGTTTTGTACTATGGCAGATTGAATTTCAAAAAAAAAAAAAATCCTGACTCAAATGAGTAAAACAGTAAAACAACCTGAAAGGACAGGGACTTAATATAACTCTGCAAATTCAAAAGTTTAACCCTTTACCACTCAATCTCAAGTTTTAATGACCCTAGAGAAGAAAACCTTTGAAAATGTTGTGGCAAAAGAAGAAAATGCTAGTAACCAGTATTTTCATCTTTTTAACCCTTTACCCCATAAGTACCCCATAAGGCATTCCTATGGCATCTGTAATTGACCCTAAATAACAGCAAGGATGAAGCCGTTTCTTATGTGTAAATGACAACTTTTGATAGCATAGAAAACATTGTGACAAAATGTGAAATTGCTCGTCACGAGCAATTTCACTTTTTGCCACAATGTTTTCCAAAGGCTCCTACAAGCAATGCTTAGAAATGAGTATCTATAGAGTAAAGGGTTAAAGACAAAACTAAAACTTTGAGCAACATTTTAGTTATTTGAAATTCCTTTTAGTTTGGACAAGTTTACAATTCTATTGTTTTGTAAAGAGTTACATACTTTGAGACAAGAGTGGCGCAGTCTACTCACCTACATTCCTATTTTTGTCAATCTGTCTGTACATAAGCATGTAAGCATTGGCAGAACTGAAAATATGAAACAGTTTAATTCATTAACAAGCATGTAATTTCCAAAGTTCTCTGCCTAAAAAATCTCAGGACAAAAAAATCATATACAGTATGAAGGATTGACAACTTTTCTCTTTTGAACACCTACTTTTTTCACAATGATTCCCTACACTATCCACTATCGCACAAAGATTTTACATGGCTACTGCCCTCGTGGATTTTTCATTGTGCCTCATAACTCACAACTGTGGATTATTGAACGACAAACCATGATAGAAAGAAGATAATTTCTTAATTAGAACTTCTACAATAATTTAATACCGGTGACATTGGTTTACTTTTCCTATATGTTTCTGTTATATCATGGCAAAGTGACAAAATACAGTTGATAGATATTATGAACCATTCATATGAATTGTGAAAAGGAGAGAAAAGATACAAGTAATTCTACCTAGCGTAGGCTGATGAATAATAACCTCTTGTTGTATTGTTTCCTCCATAAGTTTTCCTTCTGTCATCATTAGTTATCTGTTTGTAAAAGAAAAAGAACAGGTATTGAAATAGTTTCTTTCCCTCCGATTTTTTTCTTATTGTTCTTTACAAAAATAGAAATCCTTCTTTCAAAAAGAATCAAAAAAGAGCACAATATGGTAAATGTTGATCCTGAACCAAATAAATACAATTCTTACATAGTAACAGTAGACAACTTTGGAATACATGATTTTCCAAACAAAAAAAGCAAGAATGCCTTTTCTACAAAAAATTAGACATTACATTTTATTTATCAATTGTAACTGGGACGAAGCAAACACTGCTTATGTTCTTCGTCCATTAACCCATTACCAAACGACAATATTTTACACTGGTCCTAATTGAAAGCATTTGCAGATGACAAAACAAAAGTGACTGAAAATTTGAAATTTGTTTTGTGAAGGGTAGAAAACATTGTGGGAAAAGGAGAAAATGCTGGTTACCAGCATTTTCTCCTTTTCCCACAATGTTTTCTAAAGGCTTTTTTCCCAGGGGCGTCAAAAGTAGGGATTTTGTGGTAATGGGTTAATTCACAAAAAACACCTTTTTGAATCCTGTAACTACGAAAGCTTCTTTGCCAACATTTTTCCGTATAGTCAGAAAACAACAATTGTCTCTCTGTTACATTTACATTTATAACGAAAAGTGAATGACTTGTGACAGTTTTCTCTTGTAAACTATATAATTTTTATTAAAAAAAACTGCAACAGTGGTAGGATTTTACTCTTTAACTCTTTACCCAACAAAACCCTGACTTTTGACGACCCTGAGAGAGAAGCCTTCTGAAATCATTGTGGGAAAAGGAAAAAATGCCGGTAACCACCATTTTCTCCTTTTCCCACAATGTTTTCTACCCTGCACAAAACAAATTTTGAATTTTCAGTCACTTTTATTTTGTCATCTGCAAATCCTTTCCATTTAGACAAATTTAAACTATTGTCGCTTGGTAATTAATTAACTCTTTCCCAGATGACAAAGAGGTCCAAATTAGCACTTGCAGACGACAAAATAAACAGAACTCAAAAATAGAAATCGGTTTCCAGCAGGATAGAAAAAACATTGTAGGAAAAGGAGAAAATGCTGGTTACCAGCATTTTCTCCTTTTCCTACAATGTTTTCAAATGGTGTCTTTCACAGGGCCATTAAAAGTCGGGATTGCGTGGAAAAAAGAGTTAAAGGATCTATTTTTTTATGACGACTTGCTAGGCACAATGCATCAAAGGAGATACATTACACCCACTTTTACCAAAGCATGACTCTTGAACACATGAACACTCTCTTACCTTTGAAACGTGCTGGTCATTAAAGCTATACCACTGTCCGTCTGATAAATTTCTGAAAAAGCAAAATGTTCCGTAAAAGAAGCAAAATGAAATCAACCATAAAATCTACTCCTCCTGACACAAAGCACACAAGACAGCTTTAACCCCTTCCCAAACAATCCCTGGTTTTTACGGGTCAGGAATAGAAGCCTTTTGAAAACATTGTGGGAAAAGGAGAAAATGCTGGTAACCAGCATTTTCTCCTTTTCCCACAATGTTTTCTACCCTATCATAGACAGAAATCATCTTTTCAGCAAGAGTTGAATTGTCGTCTGCAAATGCTTTCAATTTGGTCTAGTCCAAAAGATTTTTGTTTGGGAAAGGGTTAACTCTTTACCAAACAACAAAATTTGAGACTGGTTCAAATTGAGAGGATTTGCAGACAACAAAATAAATTAGATTAAAAATACAAATTTGCTTTAACACAGGAAGAAAGCATTCTGGCAAAAGGAGAAAATGCTGGTTACCAGCATTTTCTCCTTTTGCCACAAGATTTTCAATAGGATTCCTTCTTTTATTAGGTTGTTAGTCAGGATTGTGTGGTAAAGGGTTATAAAGATCCAGCATAAAAAACGTGACTCAAGGTTTGATACACGAATATGTAAGAAAATATTGTGACAAAAGAAAAATTCATGCACTATCAGCCATTTCTGCCCAAGATGTATGTTGTAAATACTGTTTAGATTAATTACCCCATCAATCCTTTCAAATATAACTACAGTCAAGTCATTACCAAATGACAAAATTTTCGGTTTATCAAAATCGAAAGCATTTGCAGACAACATAATAAAAGTGACTGAAAATTTGAAATTTGTTTTGTGAAGGGTATAAAACATTGTGGGAAAAGGAGAAAATGCTGGTTACCCAGCATTTTCTCCTTTTCCCACAATGTTTTCAAAAGGCTTCTTTCTCAGGGTTGTCAAAAGTAGGGATTATGTGGTAATTGGTTACCCACTGTACTTTAGATCTAAAGCATTTTACAGGAAATTCTGTTTCATCTCTATATGGCTATCTTCCATGCAGTTTTGTGTTTTTTTAACTATTTTTACAGGTATTTGTTTGTTTGGTGTTTACAGCCCTCTTCATGAGTATAAAGTAATATCAAAGTTGATATCAAAGTTGATATCAAATTACAATACAAAGAAATCTTTTCCAGCCACAATCTTTTATCATGGACAAACCAGATCAAGCTAAGCTATGAAGAGGGAATGAATCTGGTCACAATGACTTCCGTCCATACTCAAAAGTCAAACCAAAACCAAGTCAAAACACTCAATACCTGGTTTACAAGAGCAGTGATTTAATACTAAATACCTATGCCCAACAATCAAGCATGTTTTCATATAATTTCATAAATGTTAGCAACTAACAAATAATGTTTTCAGAAACTTTTTCCCTTAACAGTCTCTAAGTCGAGCCCCGGAAGCCCAGTTCACAGCGTGCAGAACTTGAAAAACAGGGATGCCAGGTCAATCCCTAGCTCTGCCCATTTTCTTTCTGAGGATTGATGATAGTCATTGCGACAGGATTCATTCCATCTCCCCCATTGACCATTGTAAATGATGGCCATGTGGGAAAGCAGCTAAAAAGCTTGGAAAGAAAAATTTTGCGTATATCGATATTTGAGACTCCAGGGAAGCATGGATACATGCCACAATACGGTATATAACTGAATTAATATTAAAAACAGCATTAAATGCCATACAATCAATCAACAAAAACTCTGATTCTTTGTAAAAAGTTAACTCTTACCACATACCAAACTTTAAAGCCTTGTCTTTAAAATTGAGAGCATTTATAGATGACAGAACTGATATGGTTCAAATGTTAAAACTCTTTTATGATGAGGTAGAAAAAAATTGTGGAAAAAAGGGAAAAGGCTAGTAACCAGAATTTTTTTTTTTCACCTAATTTCTCCACAGTTAAATTACTTTAGAAGCCTTCTTCTGCAGGGTTAACAAAACACAGGATTGTTTTATGAAGGGCTAAACCCTTACACGTATCCTTTTTACACGCACAAAACTTACTTGATGTAGGCATAATAATGTCCCCCTGCAGCACTTCCAGAATGAATCATGATAGAGAATAACTCGTAGACATAGGGACCCTGTAAAGCAAGTGTAAGGGAATATTTCATTTTTTAATTCTTTACCAATTAACAAAATTTTAGACTTCTACAAACTCACGGCCTTTCTAGGAGACGAAAGAAATGACTCAAAAAGTGAAGAAGGGTTGAAAACAATAGAAAAGGAGAAAATGCTGTTTACCAGCAATTTCCTCTTTTCCCATAATTTATTTTTATAAGCTGTTTTTCTCAGGGTCTTTAATCCTTTACCACGCAATCCCGACTTTTAACAACTCTGAGAAAGAAGTCTTTTGAAAACATTGTGGGAAAAGAAGAAAAGTAACCAACCAGCATTTTCTCCTTTTCCCACAATGTTTTCTACCCTTTCCAAATCAAATTTCAATTTTTGATTCAAATTTATTTAGTCGTCTGCAAATGCTTTCAATTTGGACTAGTCCAAAATTTTGTCATTTGGTAAAGAGTTAAAAGTTGTAATAGTGTGGAGAGAGAATACCTTCATCTGGGCCCCTATTCACTATCATTATAAGTCATTCATAGTCTATTTCTAAATTTGATAACAAAATTTCTGACTGGCTGAACAATTTGGTTCATCCTGCTGGAAAATCTGCTCTCTAAAATGTAGAAAGTTTTTTGAGAATTAGACCAATTAGAATGGTCAGTGAATACTGACCTTGCAAAAATGTGAACTACAATAAAACTTCTCTTAAAGACCACTCAACAATTCAGCAACCCACTATTATGAATATTTTTGTCAGAACGGAATTTTTCCTTCAAAAGGTCGAGTATCATGAACACCGAAATACAATACCAATACAAACTTAACTCTTTACCAAACAACAAAATTTTAAACTGGTCCAAATTGAAAGCATTAGCAGACAACAAGATAAATGTGACTGAAAAAATTAAACTTGGGTTTGGAAGGGTAGAAAACAATGTGGTAAAAGGAGAAAATGCTGGTTACCAGCATTTTCTCCTTTTCCAACAATGTTTTCAAAAGGCTTCTTTCACAAGGTCGTTAAAAGTTAGGACTGTGTGGTAATGGGTTAAGTAGATTTTAACAGACTACTCAATTTCCACAACTTCTTTACCACCAGGTATTTTCAAACATGCATAATCGCAAAAAAGTGACTCTTCCACAGGTACAAATATTCATTGTTCCAGCGGAGTTGACAATCAATTACTGGGCTTTTGTTTGTCTATCAATCATTATTTATAACATTATTGTGTTTATTAATGATTGAGTTTATTGATTAGGACCAAACAACCTGTAATTATAGTCCTCAAAAATAATTTCAGCCAGCAAAGATGACTAGATCTACTGATTACCAATAAAGTAAAAGAACCTGGCCCAGAAAGAAGGCTAATCTTACCTTTGCATCTGAATCTTGTAGATTTTTATCATTTATCATTGCTTCATTGGATAGACTAGACTCATCTGTACTGGACAGTGTAGACCCAGATCCTTCCACCTCTATACCCTCATCCACAGCTGAAAATGCATTTTAGAACAATTAAGTACAAATGCATACACAAAGGTCCAAGCAAGATAAGGCTATTGATTCATTTCCTCACTTAGAGATTTCTACATTTTTGGGAAGTTCATTCCAGCAGGTACCATTAACTTAGATTTACCCTTTCTAAGAAAAGGACCCCGGGAAAAAGTGCTTTTGAAGTTATTGTGGGAAAAAGGAGGAATTTGCTCCTTTTTTCCACAGGGTTTTCCAACCTTTCAGAGAAAAATTCAATCATCTGACCCACAACTAATTTGTTCTCAGAAAAAGACTCAACTTTTAGATGACTCCACAGTTTTGCTGTAGGGCAAAGAGTTTAATTTACTCTTTACCAAAAATTTTAGACCTGTCCAAATTGAAAGCAGCAGCGGACAACAAATTAAATATGATTTGAAAATTGAAATTTGTGTTCAGAAGATTAGAAAACACAGTGAATAGAGGAGAAAATGCTGGTTACATGCATTTTCTCCTTTCCCCACAATTTTTTCAAAAGGCTGCTTTCTCAAGGTCGTAAAAAGCTGGGACTGTGTGTTAAAGAGTTAAAGTAAGACGCTGAAGAGATCCTACAATTTTCACCTGAAAATCTCCTTTTTATCTATACCTCTTATACAGGTAAATGAGTTTATGGACTAACAATCAGACTTCTCATTCAATCTTCAATTTCATCAATGTTTAAACATGAATTTGTGTCCAACTCCCTAGTTCAAGTTGATAATTCATATTCTATGAGGGTGTTTATTAAGTAAAAAGTGACAGGTCAGTCAAGGGTGATAAACCCTTAGTCTAGTAAGAGCGACTCAGTGACCTTTAGTGGACAATGTAGATCAAAATCAGACCGCACATTCTGTGCAATCTGATTTTTGATCTACATTGTCCGGTAAGGAAATACTTTCTTCAAAAACTATGTCAGAAATGGTATTATTTCATGCTTTCTGGTAGGATATCGAGAAATAGCAGTGAAAATATTTTTTGATATTACACTGGTACGACCAATGAAAATACCAATTTTAATATTCTTGTTGTCGCAGAGGTATGGGGAATATATGGTTTACAACAGGTCGACAGACTTCACATAAAGTTCTGTAAAAGTATTCTAGGTGTCCATACACAGACCCCAAACTTTGCGGTATATGGTGAACTGGGTAGGTATCCTCTTTCCATTATAGCAAAAGAGAGAGCAATGAAATATTGGGTAAAGGTAAGAAGTAATGATGAAAATCTAATAGGTAAAATATATCAAAGGACTGAAGGTCCTGAAAGTCGCACTAATAGTGAAACCTTGATATTTTGGGACTGATAGATGGTCATCACCCTTTTACAGGACAATCTTGCTTTTACGTAATTCAAACAGCTTTGGAAAACAGAGCTGAAAGGAAAGAAAAACTCATTTTTTTTTACTCAAGGTTTTCTTCCAATTAGACTCAAATTTAATGGTTTACCGTAAGTCAAATTTGATTAGTTTTCAGCAATTCTTCGATTTTGACTAGTCTGCAATTTACTTGAGCAAATGCAGTTACTTGTAATAGGCAGCTTCCCACCAAGTTAGATCTTTTCATTTTTCTTTTTCTTTAATATATCCATGTTGGCATATAGCCTGACATAATATACCCAAAACAATATTAAATGTATGTCATTGGTCACCTCTATTACTTGGAACTTACTGAAACAGTGCCACTGCATACCGATGCTAGCACTTAACAATTTTTGAAAAGGGACACATAAGGGACATCTCTGTGAAATCATTTCAAAATCTGACCTACCATTTCAGTGAAGAAGAATTTTCAAGAATTTCTTCATGTCCGAATAGTGCAAGTGGACCCCATTTACCAGAGCCATGTTTCTTGATGGATCAGAATTTGGAAAACATTTTTGAAAATGGTCACCCAAGGAAGATTGCTTTGAAATTATTTTAAAATCTGATCATGGGTTTCAGAGAAGGAGAATTTTCAAGAAATTCTTCATTTCCATATAGTAGCCCCAATTCACCTGAGCCATGTTTCTTGGCAAATCAAAATTTCGCGAACAAGTTTTTAAAAGGTTCACCCAAGGAACATCTCTGTGAACTTTTTTCAATATCTGATCAGCCGTTTCAGAGAAGTAAGAATTTTCAAGAATTTCTGCATGTCCATATAAGTACAAGTAGCCCCCATTCACCAGAGCCATGTTTCTTACGGATTGAAATTTCGCAAACAATTTTTGAAAAGGGTCACCCATAGAACATTCCTGAGAAATTATTTCAAAATCTGACCAGTGGTTTCTGAGAAGAAGAATTTTTTAGAATTTCTTCATTCCTGTATAGTGCAAATAGCCCCCATTCACCAGTCATGTTTCTTGACTGATCAAAATTTCACGAAAAAGTTTTGGAAAGGGTCACTTAAGGTAGTGGACCCGTAATAAGCATAGTGCAGCATGGCATAAAATTTCTGGACAGTTGATAAGACATATTTTGTACAGATATGATACTATTGCACATTTTTGACCAAACAGAAATTCCTTCGGGGTCCGTCTTGAAATTATTTGTTGATAATTTTGTTAGTTTCCAGAAAAGGGAGGTAATTATCATATCCATTTGTAATGAAATTATAGTAGTTATAGATTTATAAATGATAATTCTAGGAAGGACAAAGAAGAAAAAGTGGCTCTGTGAAAGTAGTACAATAGTGCTCATTTTTAATCTTGGCAAATTTTCTAGGGTAATATTATAGTGGAAATAGCTGTTTTCTATTACGGGTCCACTACGTTAAGGAACATCTCTGTGAAATTATTTTAAAATCTGGCCTGCTGTTTCAGAGAAGAAGATTTTTAAAGAATTTCTTAGAAAACTGTTTGGTTGCCATGGCAACCAAAACTTTTGACGTAATCAAATTCTGTGAACAATTTTCAAAGAGGACCTCCTAAGGAACATTCCAGCCAAGTTTGGTCCATATTGGCCCAGCGGTTTTGGAGGAGTTGATGTTTAAAGAATTGTTGATGACGCATGACTGATGACAGACACCAGGTGATCCTAAAAGCTTCCCTTGAGCATGTTGTGCTCAGGTTAGCTGAAAAAACAGTCCTAAGGTTTTTCATCTCAACCAAACTGACTCTCAAATTATAAAAAATATTTGCAAAGTAATTAATAACTATGCAATCTACAACAGGTTAAAGACCATTGTGAATAATTAGTTTAACTCATTAATTACCAGACCAGCCCAATTTTAGGCTTGTCCAAATTGAAAGCATTTCCAGACGACAAAATAAAAGTGACAGAAAATTTGAAATTTGTTTTGTGAAGGTTAGAAAAAATTGTGGGAAAAGGAGAAAATGCATTTTTTTCCTTTTCCCACAATGTGTTCTAAAGGCTTCTTTCTCAGGGTAGTCGAAACTAGGGATTGTGTGGTAATGGGTTAATCACCACATTAAATTTGTTACGCTCTTTTTGAGTGTTGAAATTGTATCTTTGCTATCCAAACAATGTAATTAATATATCACATTTCTCTGTTATATCATTTCTTTAAATGTACTGATGCTTATGTTTTTTTTTCATAAATAAAACATACTTTTATAAATGATGAATAAATATTTTTAAAGTATCCAATATGTTTTTTTTTTTTTTTTTTTTCATTAATAGTAACTTTATCTTCCTTAAAAAAAAAATAGAAAGAAAAAAGTGATTTTATCACTAAGCATTTGATTGACTTTCGCTATGTTTATTGTTAAATAAGTTTCATCATTGGTTTTAATCATGTAAGGCAAATTCAAAATAAAGCAAGAGTTATAAATCGTCATGATGACGAATACGTAATTTCTATTAATTTTTACACAAATTGAAGTTAGAAATACTATAAAAATCATGTGTTCATTTTGACTACACATTGGGTACGTTTTGACTCCACTTGGGTAGGTTTAGACTTCATTTGGGTAAGTTTTGACTCCATTCGGGTACGTTTTGACTTGGGTACGTTTTGGTTCGAGTACGTTTTGACTGTAAACCCCTCAACATTGCAACTGTCAATGTACGGTCGTAATTGCTGTATTTTACCTTTCATTTCATATTTCATGTTGTATTTACTGTATACAGAGGGGATGAAATATCCTTGTCGCCACTCTTTTGGGGTCCGAACAAATGCAGTAATCAACATTTTAACTTTACTGGTGTCAATCGTTATGTGCGTTTGTTTTCTATCCCGTCCGCCATTTGCATTTTCTTAATCAAAGTACAATTTTGTATTTCAAACTTAAGCTGATCAAAGACCTAAAAATACTAGAATTAATAGCAAAAGTTCATGTCTGATTTCCATAAAATCGTGTATGTAAGCGTTTCGCATGGAGTTTTATATGTTACAAAAGTTTTTTGATGTGTAATGGAATAGTTTTTGGGTGTTTTGGGGTATTCGAGTGGTTTGGGGTGTTTCATCCGAGACGTACGTTACAAACTAGGTCAAAGCTGCGGAACGAAACAAATTTTCAAATTTAGAGCGAGTTTTACGATATTTAACCCTGAATTCATTGTTTGCATGGTTTAAAAGAGTTGATTTCAAATGACATCACTCGAGTCCGAAATTCCACCCTTATAAGCGAAGCTCTACCGGTCTCGTTCATACATGAATATTTACAGTAAGGTGCTCTCGATAAGCCATATTAATCCGCGATCCCTTTTAAACTCACATTAAGCACTGATGGGGGATATCTTAGCTGAATTGTGTTTTCTTTACCCATCTAAACAAAGATAGATGTTAAATTTTCACATGATATACAAAATAACCGCATTTTTTTTAAATTTAAAATTTGAGTCACGTTCTGCTTTTTCTAGCGTACGTATATGAGTTATATGAGTTACCGGGTCCAGTCCCATCATAAAGAACAAATTCCAGACATACCAAAGAAAAAGTAGTTCTACAGCGATTGGGTTAAAAGCAGAGTAACTGCACCTCGTTTATGAAGTATATACGACGTTTTTGATCCAATTTTTTGCATGATTCTTCAACCCACTATAGACACCCCCCCAACCCACCCTGAGTTCCTCGAGCTCATCGCAAAAAGTCGAACGTTTTGACAAACGTGCGACTTAATAATAAGCAAAATCTAATCACCAATCAGTCGTACACTTTATGGGTTAATAAGATCAGGCAAATGTTGAATAACACAGGTCTATCATACCTTTTAGAGAAAAATAATTTGAGTAACGTGGATTTTTTACTAATACAACGTCGCCTGAGAGATAATTTTATTCAAGAATGGCACAGTAGTATAAATAATTGTTCAAAATTGGAGTATTACTGCATGTTCAAAGACTCTTTCGAGTACGAACCATATTTAAATAATGTATTTAATGAATCACTTAGAATAAAACTGGCACAGTTCAGATTAGCATCTCACAAATTAGAAATTGAAATGGGTAGAATTCTTAATATAGATAGAAGCCAAAGAATATGTAAACTTTGCGATCGTTCTGTAGTAGAATCTGAGTATCACTTTCTTTGCATATGCGGTAAATTTAGTGATCTTAGAACTAAGTACCTTTCCTGTACTAGGCCTAATATCAGTAAATTTATCCGCATCTTATCATCAAAAAACAAGAGAATACAAATAAATACTGCAAAATTTATAAAGGAAGCTTTACAAAGAAGGAAATCTTTAATTACGCTGACTAATAACGAATAAACATTTTGGTAATTAATGTTATATGTATATGTATGTGTACTTTATATGTCTGTCATTGCCATATATCCATGTTCTTTTTTGTAAATGGCCAATGGCATATTTGTTTGCCGAATGCCAAATAAAGTTGAGTTGAGTTGAGTTGAGTTGTCTAGGTAAATTGCGCGTGCCTCACAACCAGATGGAAATATGACCTCATTTACTTTACATTTCTCGTGCTTGACATAATATTGTAATGCGTTGCTTTGCCGGAGGGGTACACCACTGGGAATAAGGGAAAAGAATTGTACAGAATTTTGATAAAACTCCTCCGCAAAAGGGTTAAAAGCATGAAATAAATAGAATATTTGATCTTTCGGTGAAAGATCGAAATTTATTTCTTCTTGTCTGTGCATTCATGTATAAAAAAAAATATAGATATATAATTTTTCTATTATGTATTACAGTAATGTTTTTCTTCTCTGCTACCAACTTTTTTCCAGTTGGAGGCTATAAATAAGAGAAGATAGAAGAACAAACATCGAATCACACTGACCATCATCGTCGTTTACATCAGAGATATCAGATTTCTCTTGCAAAATAGTTGTGGTGTTTTCGTCTCCACATCCTGATTTCTCTGCATCCTCTATCAAATAATTGAGATCTAGGATGTCAGGAAATGTCATCCTGTAAAAACAGATTTCCCAATGATTTTTTTGTTTAACTCTTTACCACATGACAGAATTTTGGACTGGTTCAAATTGAAAGTATTTGCAGGCGACATAATAAAACTGACTGAAAATTTGAAATTTGATTTGTGAAGGGTAGAAAACACTGTGGGAAAAGTAGAAAATGCTGGTTACCAGCATTTTCTCCTTTTCCCACAATGTTTTCTATAGGCATCTTTCTCAAGGGTGTCAAAAGTAGGAATTGTGTGGTAATGGGTTAAAAGTTATCTTATGCTGAATTCATAATATTTTCTCAGCAAAAGCTTACATAATGCTTTACCTGGGACCAATCAGTACAAAACTGGGGCTCTGAAGTGCCTTGCCAAAGAACACTCTCACTTGCCTAGAGTAACCAACAGGAATAGAACTTTGATCTCTACAGGTCCAAATCTTTATCAGATGAGTCCCAGAGGATCCTTTGATTTTCCTCTGAAACAGACAAGTCTTCTTACTATTCTTTAACCTATTGCCACACAATTCCTACTTTTGACGCCCCTGAGAAAGAAGTCTTTAGAAAACATTGTGGGAAAAGAAGAAAATGCTGGTAACCAGCATTTTCTCCTTTTCCCACAATGTTTTCTACCCTTCCCCGAACAAATTTGTTTTTTAGTCACCTTTGTTGTCTGCAAGTGCTTTCAATTTGGACCAGTCTAAAATTTACTCGTGTGGTAAAGAGTTAAAATGTTCTTTGCACAGAAACTTGTTGATTGTACTTATATAAACTGCAGAACACATAAAAAAAAATCATCCTCAGAAACATTCAGTTTTTAAGAAAAGAAAAAATTTCAGACCAGTCCAAATTCGATAGCATTCTTTCTTACGGTAGCTAAAACTCAGGACTGTTTAGGAAAGGTTTAATGATGCAGTATGAAGAAAACGAATGGCCTGTGTCTGTCTATATTCAAATACATAATCTTGAAACTAGCAACAGATTGGGTGAGATGTTCTGTCATTTCAGTTGAATTTCCTCATAACAGACTAAGATCAGATTGTGAAAAATATCTTGACTTATGCTAGTCTAGCTCCACCATATTTTGGTCTTAATCTGTCATCATGGAAGAAAAAATATCTCTGTTGCTAATTCACTCTGTCTTGGAATAATTCATAATTACATGAACACATGCAAACAGCTTTTTCTGCATAATTACCTATGAAACCACTTTTGCAAACAGAAATTGCTAGTACAGTATTAACAATTTACCACGCAATCCAGAATTTTAAAGAACCTACAGAAAAAAGATTTTCAAAAACATTTCAGCATTTCCTCCTTTTCCCACATTGTTTTCTAGCCTACTAAAATAAAAATTGTCACTCAGGCCAGATCCAATTTGACATTGGCAAATGCTCTCAATTTGAACAGATCTAATTTTGTTGTTTGTTAAAGAGTGCAGAAATTTCACCTTTTGTCATCACAGTTTACATGTACTACGATTCATGTTGATCAAGCAATTTTACAAGAACAACATTTTCAAACTTGTCTGGAGTTTTATTCATATAATACAGTAAAAAGTTTGACAATACCTGTGATTCAGCTTGATCCTATGCATTGTGCTGTAGTCAAAGTCAAATCTTTTCATCTGTAGTGTAAGTAGGTACGGAAAGGATAGAAACTTCAAACCCTACAGTTACATGAAAAAAAAGAGAAATGAGTTTAACGCATCAATCAAAAATATTGACTTGGTCAGCCTATTTATCACAGCATACCCAATATAACTTATAGGACATTGTGTACTGTGTAATGTGAGCTCTGAGTTGACCTTTGCACTTAAAAAGCTCAGCAGACTCTCACACTCATCATTGACAAAAAAGTATCTCTTATGTCAAATAAACTCAGGCAAGCAGCTTTCTGTCTTTACAAGAAGCAAATCATCTCCATGGAAAAGCAAAAACTATTGGAATTTCAACAACCCTACGTACTGTGCTCAATAATATGTAAGAGAGATATAAATCAAGGGGAAATATGTTTCAAATCTTGTGAATTTTAAAAAAATAACTTCTAAAGCTATACCACAGAATTCCCAGTTTTAAACAACTCATGTCTTATCTTTTACATTTAAAACATCACTTTCTCTTCTTTCCCCCCTTTTTCATTATTTCTCCTTTTTCCCCCCAATGTTTCCTACCTTTCCAAAACAAGTTTTGAATTTTTTGTTACATTTATCTTGTCATCTGCAGATACCTTTAATCTTTGCAAGTATAAAATTTTGTTGTATGATAAAGAGTTAGGTCATTAATTTGTGAAGATCCTTCAAGCATACACCAACCTTATGTGCATCACACTTTTTATCACACTTTTCACAGAAATACTGGTCTCGGCCTTCAAGGATTTCTGGCTGAACAAAAGCCTTTAAAGCTTCACCCTGTGAACGACAAAAACAAAGAACAGGTATAACAATTGTGTTATATATTATTACATCATTATATGTGAACTGTCCTCTATTATCCATAATCCCTGGTTTTAACAACCCTATGATACAAGTCTTTTTAAAACATTGTTAGAAAAGCAACAGGGTAGAAAGCATTGTGGGAAAAGGAGAAAATGCTGGTAACCAGCATTTTCTCCTTTTCCCACAATGTTTTCTTCCCTGTTGGAAACAAATTTCAATTTTTGAGATACATTTATTTTGTCATCTGCAAGTTCTTTCAATTTGGACCAGTCTTAAATTTAGTAAAGTGTTAATCAGCAAACCCTAACCTAAACATCCTTGAAAATAAAGTATTTGCACTTTTTTTATGAATCCAGAAGAATTTCTACAATTCATTTTAATACTTAATTCTTTACAACACAATGAAAAATTTGGACTGGTCCAAATTGAGAGCATTTGCAGACAACAATATAAATGTGATTGAAAAGTTAAAATTTGCTATGGGAATGGTAGAAAACACTGGTTATCGGCTGTTTTCTCCTTTTCCCAGGTTTTCTAAAGCCCTCTCTGTCAGGGTCATCAAAAATCACCATCATGTGGTAAAGAGTTAACTCTTTATACCACAAAAAAAAAAAATTTGGATCGGTTCAAATTGTAAGCATTTGCAGAGGACAATTCAAATGTAGTTCAAATGATGAAATTTGTTTTTGATAGGGTAGGAAACACTGTGGAAAAACCAGAACATGGTGGAAACCAGCATTTCCTCCTTTTCCCATAAGGTGTACAATAGGCTTCTTCTAAAACTAAGGATTGTGTGGTATAGGGTTTAAGTCCCTTTCACAAGTACAGCTGCTTTTGGAGCCAATAAAGAGCAAGATCAGAATGCACAAAATGTGCAGTATGATACTTGATTTATACTGTTCAGTCTGCCAAGACACTCTGCCAAGACACTCTGCCGAGACATTCTGGAGAAGAGCCACCTTGAAAATTGTGATCATTAATTTGGGGTCTCAATTGTAGATTAAAAAAACCTATTAGGTTTATTTGGTGTACAAAGGTTGGTTAGTAGGTTGTATTGGGGTTTAACGCCACTTTTACAGCTAAGGTCATATCATGGCGGTCGGTGATGCACATGTGTTTCCTGGCTTTCTCACACCGGTACTATCACTACTTTCTTTCCAAAGCCACCGACTGCTTTTCTCACATGCTTCAGCAGAGGTGAGAGGTGAAAATACGCCTGAAAGAAAGTTCGCCTCAACCGGGTATCGAACTCACAACCACCAGGTCATGAGTCCGACATGCTCACCACTGAGCCACCCGTGCGGGCTGGTGTACTAAGGATTAACAGAATTCTACATGCTGTACAGCAAATACAGCAAAAAAGTTACATGCTCATGGAGGACAACAACACACAAATTATTTTGTCTTTAACGCTTTCCCAAACGACAAATTTTAGACTATCCCAAACTCAAAGTGTTTGCAGATGACAATTTCAAATTTGATGAGAATAGCAAAATGTTTTCTGATAGGTTAGAAAACACTATGGGAAAAGGAGAAATTGCTCGTTACGAGCAATTTCTCCTTTTCCCACAGTGTTTTCCAAAGATGTGTACTGCAGACACGTAAAAACCAGGGATTGTTTGGGAAAAGGTTCAGCAAAGACTACAGCTCCGTGTAGCAAAAGAAATAAGAGCACCACATGTGGATACCACAGCTTGGCTGCAAGTGCTTGATTTTCAATGAAAATTTGAAGGGAAGCCGAAAAAGGGGCACAGTCGTGTCAAAAATACTTTAATGGTTATCTTCACATTTTTGATAGTAAACGCCTTGTCTAAACTTGAAGTAAATTTCTTCTGCAATGATAGATATACAATAAAATGTCAAAGCCTTCGCAAAAAAATAATATAGATGCTGATGAAGAACTATGTCAATAAAACTTTTTCTTTAGAAACAGCAGAGTTATGAAATGTAATCAGCAAAAAAGTTAGAACAGTAAGTACTCACAATACTTCCATATGTTATGTTGGATCCGAAAGGTCGAATAGTCAATGGTATGTCCAGATAGGTGTCTAGCCTTGCACTCTCATAACCACACTGTAATTGTTCAGAGACATCAAAATGTTTTTTATTTAACTCTCTACCTAACAACAAACTTTGGCTTCCCCTGAATTGAAAGTATTTTCAGACGTCAAATTAGAAGTAATTCACAACATTAGATAAGTCTCTCATAAAATAGAGAACATTGTGGGAAAAGGAGAAAATGCTGGTTACCAGCATTTTCACCTCTTTCTACAATGTTTTCAAGAGGATTATTTCGGGATTGTTAAAAGTTAGAATTCTGTGCTAAAGAGACAGAAACCATGTATGTTACAGATGTGAACATACATGTTTTCCATGGTATGTATTTTTCAATGGGAACATTACATGACACAAAGAAATTCACAGTCAATAGATAATGGATAAAATTATTTCCAAAAAAAAAAAACTGCACCAGAAACATTTCATACCAATTAAAAGTAAATTAAGTCCATATAGGTGCATTGAAACATCATCTATGTATAAACTTTTTTATTCAACCAAAGCAATTCTGATTTACTTTTCAGAGAAATGTTTATAAAAAAGGTAAATGCAAAGAAATCTACATTTCTCAAATATACCATTATTCAAATATGTTACATTATTCAAATACATATTTTTGTGACATGCAAAAGGAAATGGTGTAAAAGCATTTCTGTTTGCTCACACAATGAGCCATTTAGAGTTTATTTCACCCTTTACCATACAGTCCTACCTTTCAAAGAAAGCTTTAAAAACTTTGTGGAAAAATAGAAAAAAAATGTTAGTAAGTAGCATTTTCTCCTTTTCCCACAATGTTTCTACCGTTCCCAAGACCAACTTAGTGTTTGAGTCTGCAAATGCTTTCAATATAGGCAAACCTAAAATTTTGTCAGTCAGAAAAGAGTTCAGTACTTACTTCTAAACATTTTACATAATCCTTCATTTTGCCCTGGTACAGCTGATTTATCAAATTTTCTTGATCTGTATCTCTCCATGTAGTCTCCAGCGCATCAAACATCACCCGACAAAGCTCTTGAACATCATGCTGCTGCCACACTGTTTGTACATTAAAGAAAAGTGATCTTTATTCGAAAAGAAGAATAGCGATCTTTATATGAAAAGAGTAGGGATGGCAATGATAAGTAAATTTGCTAACCGGTTAACCGTTCAATCGTCCGATCGGTTGATCGGTTAACCGAACGA
This sequence comes from Tridacna crocea, assembly GCA_943736015.1. Lineage (NCBI taxonomy): Eukaryota > Metazoa > Mollusca > Bivalvia > Cardiida > Cardiidae > Tridacna > Tridacna crocea. The sequence goes on along the minus strand of OX031060.1, from coordinate 58,858,231 downwards.
CCATGTAAAAACATTTAAGATGAAGGTACCTGCTCGATATGTCAAAATTGACAACTGGTGCATGAGTAATGCATTCCCATGATGTTTACTATTACTGTACTTTAGCGCAAACGACGGCCAATCTATCAATGATCTCTCTCCCTCTCGGCAATAAAATCAATTTTTCACAAAATCATTGCGTAAATCACCTAATAGAACAGAAATTCACATAAAAAAGTTTGGTTTCACGTGAGACCTCACGTTGGAAAGGAAAAAAAAAAAAAGTATCTGCTTAACTTGTGTAAAATACCAGGATTTGAAGTTACTTGCTACCCCTTTTGATAAATTATTGTCAAATCAAGCGGAAATACCTATCCATAAATTAAAACACATGAAAAAATGCTCGATGCAAGAAACACGGAAACCCATGACAGAACAAAATGTTTCTTTCGACATTGTCCGATCAGAATCACTTCAGATCATCTTTTCAGCTTTTTAATGATTTTAAGAAGTAAATTTCCATAGATATATTTATAACAGACTTTAGTGCTGCATCGAAAGAAAAAACTAGGGGGATCAGTGCTATTTACAACTTCAACAAATCTACAAACAGAATCATACAGATGATGGTATGGTTATTGATAGTCAAACGAAGCGGCCATCGTTAAGTGATCGGGTGTTAGCCATCGACCAAACGACAGGTTTAAATTTTAGACTCTCTAAAATTCAAAGCCTCTGTACTATACTATAATTTTCGAAGACACTTATTCAAGTGATAATGGACCAACGAAGAGAAACCGCTGTGCCTGCTTGACTTATAAATTTCAATCCCTCTTACAATGATTGGTCAATCCATGCATATATTTGATTGAGGGCGGGTACTTAAAGGTGGCCCTTCAGATGTTGAGACGAAAATTTTACAAAAATACAAAAAATCATCCTTATACTCCCAAAGCCTTATAATTTTGATTCATTAAACCCAAGTAGTCGAAAACCATCCGACAAATAGATAAATTAATGATTTACTACAGCCCAGATCGACACTGAAGGAAAACACGGTCTATTTTTACATGAGCAACTTGCTTGTTTACATACCAGAAATATACAGACGCAGCTTCAAACATAGCGTCCAAAGCTCTAGACATTATGGAAAATAATTACATATTTGTTATGCTATGGAATTTAATAGTCATTAGTCACGTGCAAGTCGCTTAACATTTCCACAATGCTTTTTTTTTTATTTTGGCGGGAAATCTTAAAATAGCTTAAGAGACTACGTAGCCTTTTAAGGGAATACCACCAAGAAAAACTTTTTTTTGTAAACTTATGATTCTTAATTACTGATGATTTATATTGTTTTTTCATACAAATTTCATTGACATATATATTTTTTAATTCGGCGAGATGTGAAAATTCTGAAAACCCACCTTTAATGAAATAATCCAAGCAAATCAATTACCATAAGCCAGTGCCTTTGATCCAAAGAGGACACATATTTGATTGTTTATTATCGGAGACTGGGGACTAATTAGCGAATTAACAGTTTAATTTTGCACAGACATTTCAAACTGTATATCACACCTTCGCCGCGTCTTGGCGACATTGGATGTGTGTATGATGCAGTTTTGATTGTCAAAACCGGCAAAGTTAACTTTGTAATCTTTTTTTTTATTATAATGATTATTTTTGTAAACTTTTGATAATACAGGCCTATATTTGTTTCCGGTTAACCAGTTTCCAATTTCCTAACCGGTTAATTGGTAATTCGATCAGTTAACCGGTTAACCAGTTAACCATTGCCATCCCTAGGAAAAAGTGATTGTATTGTGTTTGATGCCGTTTTCAACATTATTTCAGCTATATCCCGGCAGCCATGGCATCTATCCATGCGTTCCCCAAGTTTCTTTTACCAGTACTTCACACACTTTTCTTTCCAAGCCAATGACTGCTTTCCCACACAATTATCATCGAAACAATGGTCAGTGATGGGAGAGGAATGAATCCTGTTGCAGTGACTATCATCAATCCTCAGAAAGAAATTGGCAGAGCCAGGGACCGAAGCAAGTGATCGAACCCTGGACCCCTGTTCTCAAGTCCTGCACGCTACCAACTGAGCTACTGGGGCTTGGCTTGTATGAAAAGAAACCCTTCTACAAATTCAGACGATGAAAGTAATGAGCAATTAAACATAATACAAGAATGCTGCTTTGTGTCTGGAAAGTTAAAATTACGATGACAAAAACGTTCCGGTGAACTACTGTGAGTTCTGTTTGACTGCAGCATGGCACCACTTAACACTTTACCAAATCACAAAATTTTGAACCAGTCCAAATTGAAAGCACTTGCAGACAACAAAAGAAAAAGTAAATAATTTTGGGAAGAACAGAAAACATTGTGGGAACAGGAGAAAATGCTGGTAACCAGCATAAGGGTCATTAAAAGTTGAGATCGTGTGGTAAAGAGTTCAATCTGTGTTTCATTTGGATCCTAGGCACCAGTTCACGTTTCAAGAATTCTTAGCTGGGCTTTGAAGTGTCTTACCAAAGAAAACTTAAACTTTAACAGAAGCACCAACAAGGCTTGAACTAGGATTCCTACATTAAAAAGTCCATTGCTTTAAGCATTTAACCATACATATCCCAAGTTTTAACAATCTTAAAAAAAAAATGCTTTTGAAAATAACGGAAAAGGAGAAAATGCTGGTAACTAGTACTTTCTCTTTTTTCACCAATATTTTCCATTACAAGACAATCCCAAGTTTTCATTGCCCTATAGAAAGAGAAATCTGAACATAATGTAGAAGGGAAGAAAATTCTACTAACCAACATTTCCTTTTCCCTCAATATTTTCTATGCATCCAAAAACAAACTTAATTTTCTGAATAAGTAATATTTTGTAGTCTCGAAATCCTTTCGATTTAGACTAGTTTAAAATTTTGTTGTCTAATAAAGATTTGTAAAGGATTAAGGATATTATCACGATAAAGTAACAATAACAACAAAAACATCTCGTCCAAAAATACTACCTTCTGAACTGTCCCATCCAAAACTTTTTGTCAAATCTGTTGTCTCTACAGCTCTCTTGTTGCTAGTCTATAAACATAAAATAATACTGAATGAACACTGACATCCACTATTTCAGGTACACTCAAAAGTAGACACAAAGCTGTTTAATATGTAGGTAAACACACATACATGTATTTATATTCATATAAAAATATTATTCATTACTTAACCCCTTACCAAACTGTCCCTGGTTTTTACGACCCTAAGATAGAAGCCTTTTGAAAACATTGTAGAAAAAAGGAGAAAATGCTGGTAACCACAATGTTTTCTACCCTGCTGGACACAAATTTCATTTTTAGAGTTACGTTATTTTGTTGTCTGTGAGTGCTTTCAATTTGGACCAGTCTAAAATTTCATTGTTTGGTAAAGGTTTAACTTCACCTTCAATATGTACTGGACAGAGTGAATCTAAGATGAACCCATTACCACACAATCCTTACTTTTGATGACCCTGAGAGAGAACCCTTTAGAAAACATTGTGGGAAAAGGAGAGAATACTGGTAACCAGCATTTTCTCTTTTTCCCACAACGTTTTCTACCCTTCACAGAACAAATTTCAAATTTTCAGTCACTTTTATTTTGTAATCAGCAAATGATTTCGATTTGGACAAGGCATATACATGTATTTTGTTTGGTAATGAGTTAAGACCTTGATTTCAAAGTGATCTACAATTTTTGATTCATGATCTGAATAGCATGATCTTCCTTCCTCACTTCCATAGCCCTAATCAAAATTATTCTATAATGCACATTCTATACAGTCCTATTTTGGATCTACACTATGCTATGAGAAGTTTGCTAGCTCTGCAAAGTCTAATACTGATCTGCACCGCTTGCAAATGCACATATTCAGACCATTGGTCAGCTAAGAGGTAACCCTATATATTAGGGATGGCAACGGTTAACCGGTTAACCAGTTAACCGATCGAATGACCGATTAACCGGTTAGGGAATTGGTAACCAGTTAACCAGAAACAAATATAGGCCTATATATATTATCAAAAGTTTACAAAAAAATCATTATAAAAAAAAATACTAGGTTAACTTTGCCGGTTCAGACAACCAAAACTGCATCATACGCACATCGAATGTCGCCAAGTCGCGGCGAAGGTGTGATATACAGTTTGACATGTCTGTGCGATATTACACATTGTCAATTCGCTAATTAGTCTCCGATAATAAACAATCAGACACGTGTCCAATTTGGATCAAAGGCACTGGCTTATCGTAATTGATTTGCTTGGATTATTTCATTAAGTACCCGCCCCTAATCAAATATATGCATGGATTGACCAATAAGCGTAAGAGGGACTGGAATTTATAAAGTCAATCAATCTGTGTTCAAGCAGGCATAGCGGTTTCTATTCGTTCGTTAATTATCACTTCGATAAGTATCTTCGAAAATCATAGTATAGTGCAGAGGTTTGAATTTGGGAGAGTCTAAAATTTAAACCTGTCGTTTGGGCTAACATCCGATCACTTTGCGATTGCCGCTTCGATTGACGATCAATAACCACACCATCATCTGTATGATTCTGTTTGTTGATTTTTTGAAGTTGTAAATAGCAGTGATCCAACTAGTTTTTTCTTTCGATGCAGCACTAAAGCCTGTTATTAATATATCTATGGAAATTTACTGCTTAAAATCATTAAAAAGCTGAAAAGACGATCTGAAGTGACTCTGATCGGACAATGTCGAAAGGAACATTTTGTTCTGTCATGGGTTTCCGTGTTTCTTGCATCGAGCATTTTTTCATGTGATTTAATTTATGGATAGGTATTTCCGCCTGATTTGACAATAATTCATCAAAATGGGTAGCAATTGCCTTCAAATCCTGGTATTTTACACAAGTTAAGCAGATAATGGTTTTTTTTTCTTTCCAACGTGAGGTCTCAAGTGAAACCAAACTTTTTTCTACGTGAATTTCCGTTCTATTATGTGATTTACGCAATAATTTGCTAAGTGGAAACACTGAAATGGCCTGATAATTTCTAGTCCTCTATAGAAAACATTGTGGAAAAATGATTTTATTGCCGAGAGGGTGAGAGATCGTCGATAGATTGGCCGTCTTTTGTGCTAAAGTACAGAAATAGTAATCATCACGCGAATGCATTACTCACGCACCGGTTGTCAATGTTGACATATCGAGCAGGTACCTTCATCTTAAATGTTTTTACATGGTCGTTCGGTTAACCGGTTAACCGATCGAAAGATTGAACGGTTAACCGGTTAGCAAATTTACTAACCGTTGCCATCCCTACTATATATCATAGAAAAAATTGATAACCGTCATTTTCTTCTAATCCAACAGTCTTTTCTGACCTTGGTTTAATCAAACAGATACATATGAGCCATGCTCTGTGAAAAAAGGGGCTTAATGCAATTGCAAAAAGTATTGATCCAGGTCAACCTGCGCAGTCCATGAAGGCTGACCTGGGCCAAAACTTTTTGCTATTGGTCAATTTTCTCTATGTCCAAGTAGCTTCCAACAGTGTTTTCTAACCCTAAGAACAATCAAACAGATACATATGAGCATTGCTATAAGAAAAAGGGGCTTAATGCAGTTGCAAAAAAATATTGATTCAGGTCAGCCTGCACAGGCTGACCTGGGCCGAACCTTCTTGCTATTGGTCAACTTTCAGTATGTCCAAGGACCTGTTTACCCCAAGATTCAGTCGAGTGTCAGATACTACAGACTTAATGAATCTACGATCAAGTAGTGTATTGCTTGGTGCCATATGGCTTGCAACACGCGAAAAGGGATATTTGGACATTTGCGTAAAGTGTCGTCTCTGACAAGCCTGCGCAATCCGTGCAGGCTAATCCGAGACGGCTTTTTCCATTTATTTGATTTTTTTGTTTTGCAGAAGTCTACTGAAGGACAAAATCTAATGAAGTCATAAAGTGTCGTCTCACATTAGCCTGCACAGACTGCACAGGCTAATCCAAGACGACACTTTACGCAAATGTTCGAATGTTCCTTTTAGCGTGTTGCACTCCATATGTGGCAGAGATGCATTACGCCCCCTTTTGTCAGAACACAGATCTTATATTATAATTTGTCATTTTTTAGAATTGCTTTCAATTCTGTTCTGACAAGTATGATAGTTTTCTTGTCTCACAATGAGTTACCCCTTTACCACACAATGATGAGTTTTAGCACCCTTCTGAAATAAGCCTTTTGAAAACATTGCGGAAAAAAGGAGAAAATGCTGGTGACCAGCATTTTCTCCTTTTCCCACAATGTTTTCCACCTTATCAAGGACCAATTACACCATCTGACCTGCATCGAAATATTTGTCGGCAAATGCTTTCAATTTTGACAAGGCTAAAATTTTGTTGTCTGGTAAAGGGTTAATAGAGTAACAACATACCTGGAGCATAAGAAACAGTCGCTGAAGCTGGTAGGGTATGTTTTTTACACCTTTACCACTGTCGAAATGGTACTTGTAGATTGCATTTCTAAACTCTGGAGTCATGTACAGTGTCTGTATCAAACTGTTTAAATAACAGGTCATGGCTTGGTTTACAAGTCCAACATAACCTGAAATATATAGAAACATACAGTATTCATTTAATCCTTTACAAAACAATCCCATGTTCAAATGACCTTGAGAAGGAAGGCTTTGGAAAACATTGTGGACAAAGGAGAAAATGCTGGAAACCAGCATTTTCTCCTTTGTCCACAATGTTTTCTACCATTCAAAATAGAGCTGGGGCGATATCATCGATGCATCGTGATATTTTTGCTGGCGATAGTATATCGCGATACTAACTCATTGTATCGATATTTGGCGATACATTTACGTCGTGTCGTGTGCAGAGTGTGTGAGATCACGTATCAATGTAAATGATTCATGTATAAAATAGGAAAAAAAAATATGCACAGTTTGTCTCTGCTATACATACAAGAACGTTAAAAAACTCGCCCTAGACACAATAAAATTTATAAAACTTTGTAATTTGGGGAATAATTTGAAGCGAAATGTTTACAGTCACTCCACAGGAATCGGACGTTTAGTTGGTGAAAATAGCTAAATGTCAGCCAAAGTGGCCACTCTCCATTATAAATATACAAGGAGTGCAACGGATCTCCCATAAAAATTCGACATGACTGTCACCCAAAATCATCGCTGAAAATGGGGTCAAATCAATATTAACCAACATAAACACACACCTACCGTGCTCTTAAATATCTAATCTGCAGATTTAGTAAGTTCCTATCTGCCCCGAGTCACTCTTTCCGCGTCATTCATCCGATTTTCCTAGGGCGATATTTAGTAAGAATCAGCCTTGGCGAATCCACCATGGTTCATCAACTTCTGGTTATCGGAGTGAATGGGCAAAGTGTATTCCCCGGCCCTACCTGTCAAAATGGGTCATAATTCCCGGCCCTTGCTGCCCCCATTTAAAATCTTTTATTTTTCGTTGTATTATGCTCAGAATAGTATTAAAATGAAGCCAAGTAATAAAAAAGGACGAATTTCAAACGCTACGCATGCTTGGAAAGTCAAGTTTCTACATACCATTAGAAAGGTTGTTAACTAAGCTTTAATTTGGTGCTAATCTTATTAGATTTGGCAAATAAATGAAATATTTAGCACCTGGGGCCGGATTTTATCACTAACAAATTACGACGCATTTCAGAAAAAAAAAAAATGAAGAATTTCAAACGCTTTTATCATAACTACATATGCATGAAAAATCATGTTTCTATATACCATTGGAAAAGTTATTACCTAAGCTTTAATTTGGTGCTAATTTTATTCAAATGTACCCGCCAATAAAATATTTAGCAAGGGGGCCGTTAGGGCCGGGAATTGTGGCATATTTTTGATTGGGGCCGGAGAATACACATACCTATACAGTCAAAAAAATTATATATATATATATATTTGATTTGCATCGATTGTGTTGATATAAATATAACATGATTTTTCTTAGATTTAACTTGTACCTACGGAAATTTTATGAACATTTTCTGATGTGATTTATTGGAAAAAGTAAACAGGCATTTTCATTCACTCCGATAACCGGAAGTTGGTGAACCATGGTGGATTCGCCGGGAGGCTGATTCTTGGTGAATATCGCCCTAGGGAAATACGATGAATGACACGGAAAGAGTGATTCACGGCAGGTAGGGACATAATAAATCGACAGATTAGATATTTAAGAGCACGGTAGATGTGTGTTTATGTCGGCTAATATTGATTTGACCCCATTTTCAGCGATGATTTTGGGTGACAGTCGTGTCGAATTTTTATGGGAAATCCGTTGCACTCCTTGTATATTTTATAATAGAGAGTGACCACTTCGGCTGACATTTAGCTATACATGGATCCGTGGAAATCAATATTTGACCAATCAGGTTATCGCATTTATTCTACCCGATGTGCATCGTTGTGTTCTGCCATTTCGGCTCACAAATAAACGATTGTTAATGTTGGGGGGATGCGATACTATTTATCTATTTTGTGTTTTTAACGTTTTAATTTAAGAAAAACCTTAAAATATGTGCTTTGTGAGCGTGTACCACTGACGTGAGATCACGCAGAGGTTATAGACAAGTTTTAATTATGATAATGACTGAAAATTTGGACTAATGTAAAGAGCTCTGATGAGCCCTGGAAAATGGATTAATTCAAATAATGCTTACCCCTCTGAAAGAGAAAAATTGAAAACAAAGGTGAAAATAGACCTATGTGAAATACTAATAAAAAAGAAAATACGTTTACTTTAATATCTAACCTTGTTCAATAACCTATGCACATCCAAAAAGTGGCCGCGTAACTTGTCACCAATGTTTCAGTTTGACATTAATCTTAGCCCATGGTGCATGAAGAATATGCTAAATGTGTAGATATAGATCAGACTGAAAATTACATGATGTTTTAGATTTAAACTACTGCTATTTACAATAAGCACTTCAAATGAAGTGTACTTCCTCACTAAGAGTAGATTTCAATTTTAAAAAGGTTTATCTTATGTACTAGTGGAAGTTTAGCTTAATGGGCAACATGGTAATTTTTCTCTTGACTTATATTTTTCAACCGTTAATCAGATAAACCCGAGTTTTAACGACCCTTAGAAGGCTGTTAAAAGCATCGCGGAAAAAGGAGAAAATGTTTGTAACATCCATTTTCTCCTTTTTTGACAGTGTTTTGTGCTCTTTCAAAAACAAATTTCAATTTTTGCATCATTTCTTTTCTTGTCTGCAAATTTTTGAGGTTGGGTTGTTCTAGAAATTTTGCCATTTGGTGAAGAGTTTGATTGGATTAGCACATCTGCACATTAGCACAAAGGGTGAAGCGTGTTTGATTGCAAAACAATTTGCCGCTCTAATCAACTTGACCACCCATTGTCATCAGTATATCATAAGATGAAACAAACTACCGTCAATGATATTAACAATTTTTATAATTGACAACACACTTAACACATTTTATAATCATCAGACAACCCTTTTCCCCTTAACCTGATATTGAAAATTTTCATTAATTTAAACCTCTCTGTTGAATCAGATAGTCTATAAATTTTTCGAAAGTTTTGTAATTCAGTGTTATTTAATTTGGTATGATGCTAAAATGACTCTACTAGTCAAACGAAAGCAATCAGTATCTGTAATTCTATAATTCTGTGGCAGAACGGGGATTTGGGTTTTTTTTTTCCTTTCGCATTGGAGTTCGAAATTTTGTTTAAACATGTATATCTGTTACATTGTCCGTTGACCCGATAATTCTCCCTTTTAATACATATCTGTGTGTCAATTATTTCAAGCATCTATAAATTACATACCGAGAATTTATCATGAACGGAAATATACGATTAAAATATTTTTTTCCGGAATTTTATAAAGAGAAACATTCATGATAGCACGATTTAAGTAGCCTATCTGCTATACTGTATATGTATTGACAGCGTTTGTTTGTGAGTCCTTGGCAACAGTAACTAAGGTAGTCGGTTTATCTTATCGCCACGGATCCATGTATTTTAACCAACTAAACGTCCGATTCCTGTGGTCACTCGCTCATGCTCAGGGTTTTCCAGGTTTTAAATATAGATGCTAATTCGGAACGTTCTAGGGTTATCATATTTTCTTCGTGTCCAAAAAGTTGCGGCTGCGTTTTGATTGGTTTGCCTCCTTACCAGTTTTGTCACAAGGACTGTAAAATAAAATAAAGCATTAATTAACAAGGTCATTTGATTTAGCGGACGAATACAAGCTGCAATTTGATTATTTGCTAACGAAAGATAGCACAGTTTGAATTGTCTTTATTCTTTTTAAATAACAAATGAATGAGATGCGGATCGTCAACTGTCTTCCGAAGTTGACTATAGTGCGGGTTTTGACGCTGGAAAATTGAATTGATATCTTTGAGGCTGAAAAATGTCTGAAAAATGCCTAATTGTCAATCTGACGCATTATGTTACGGTCTAGAGCTTCAAATAACCTAGTTTTAATGCATCCGGCAGAAATATGGGCTAAATACGATCAGTATAAATGCAAAAGACACGCGCATGATCATGAAGCTGGCGAGTTATTTATGACAACGTAATAAAGGTGTTAATCCTCTGATCTAGTGTAAAAGGACCGATTTTAAAGTTTCCTGCTATTCAAAATGACAAACTGATGCCAAATCATGTAGTAATACTTCTCCAAAAATTATTGGTCACGAAAAAATAGATCGCCAAAAAACCGTGAAAACCCATGACACTACAATGATCAGCATGGCATCATCCGATCAGAGGGACTTAAAACTATCTTCTCATTTTTAATAGTGAAGTTAAACAGTGGATTTACACAAATCTATGAATAAAACAGTAAGTTGAGGCTAAAATGCTGTTCATGAGTGAAGAAATTGTTGTTTTAGGAAATGAAAATACAGATCTACGTGGTGGGGGGAGTCTGCAAATGCTTGAAATATGTCTAGTTTTTTTTAAAACCTTTGAAAATTAAAAATAGAGGACCAAAATGAATGATATTGAATAAAGCAAAAACTCTAAATGGTACTGCAAAACCATTGATTTTTGAAGTACAAAACAAAGCATCCTTATAAACTTAATATCATGTAGACAAACTGTCATGGTATTTAAAGCCAAAAGGCATTCTCAGTTAAATGGAGACACCGATTGTACAACAGATAACTAGTTCGTGTGCTCTTCAGATTACAAAACAATAATCATTTGTGATTTCAACCTGATTGCCCAGCACTACCGATCTGATAGATTTTGTACAGGAATTGGACCAGTTCGATGATATCTCACATACCTACTTGTTTTAGCAAACATTTGGATTGATTTTGCCAAAAATGGTTGCACAGTTTGAGAAAAGGTTCCTAAAGTCTTTGAAGAGCTTATAACTGTGAATAAGTAGATCTATTTATAAAATCTTGTTTGCGCATATCACATGAAAACAGTCTCTCTTTTAATAGACTGTCATTAAGTTAATCTGGACCAATTAAGTATCGTGATATTATATCGTATCGCCTGTCTGGTATCGCGATAGTATCGCGATACATTTTTCTTGGCGATACCCAGCTCTAATTCAAAAACACATTTTTATTTTGAAGTCATATATAATGAGTTGTCAGCAAATGCTGTCAATGTAGACTGGCCTACGAACTCTCCTTCTATAAAGGGTTAACCCTTTTTCAAACAATCCCTTGTTTTAATGACCATGATGAAGAAGCCATCTGAAAACATTGTGGGAAAAGGAGAAAATGCTGGTAACCAACATTTTCTCCTTTTCCCACATTGCTTTCCTCTCTTCCAAAGTCAAGTTTCAATTTTTGATTCATGTTTATTTTGTTGCTCGTAAATGCCTTCAATTTGGACAAGTCTAAAATTTTGTCATTTGGCAAAGAGTCAAGCATTTTAAAAACCTGAAGATGATCTGTATTGTCTTGTAGCACAAACATTCCGAACTCATAGTCACAAGACGAGATTTTCTTGCAGTGGACGATTTCTATGTTTTTTCCACCAACATTGTTAAATGCATTAAATTTAGTACTAGAATACAACACTGAATCTATGAAACGGTGATGAAACAGCAGAAAGGAATAATACTGGTAATGGGACTTTTCATCTTTTCTCACAATCTAACAAAAAAATCTTTTGATGACAGGTCTTTAAATGTGTCTCTTTTTTCCTGGCATTTCAAGTCAATTTCAACAGTATTTTACTTCATAATTGTGGCCAGTACACATATTTATGCATTCCCGGTTCTTTTTTATTTTCAGGAGTTCTACAACCAACACTCTCTCCATGCTTACATAAACAGTTTAACTCTTTACCACACAAGAAAATTTTAGACTGGTCCAAATTGAAAGCATTTGTAGACCACAAAATAAACGCTACTCAAAATTTGAAATTTGTTTCCATCAGGGTAGAAAACATTGTGGGAAAAGGAGAAAATGCTGGTTACCAGCATTTTCTCCTTTTCCCACAATGTTTTCAAGAGGTCATTTTCTCAGGGTCGTTAAAAGTCGGGACTGTATGGTAAAGGGTTAAATAATTATTATACTTTGAGAAATGAACCTTATCATAATGGCTCTTAATGTTCCTAAGACTGACAGAGTTGGCAATTAGTCTCATTGTAAGTCAATGGCAGGAGAACGAGTCTAAAACTAGGTCAAAAGTGGCCCAGTCTCCATTTTCTGTTCACTTTTTAAATTACTTTAAAACTCATTTTCCTGCAATTGACTAAAACTTGAACCGACAGTACAATAACAGATTGTAATCTTCACAATAATTTCCATACTTTTAAATAGTATGAGTCAACTTAAGATGCATATTAACATCCCATAGATAACTTTTATGCAGCCACTTTGCTCCTAAAATTTAACCTGTTACCAAACAGCAAAATCTTAAACCTTACCAAATTGAAAGCAATTGCAGACAACAATTTTAAAGTGGCTGAAATAGTGCAATTCTTCTTTGATAGGGTAGAAAACTTTGTGGGAAAAGAAGAAAATGCTGGTTACCAGCATTTTCTCCTTTACCCATGATGTTTTCAAAAGGATTCTTCCTTTGGATCGGTAAATGTCATCAGTTTGTGGTAAACTGTTAACTTGAAGATATTCTTTTTTCAGCATCCAATGGCCCATACTTATCTGGACCTCTGTGTCTTGCATCCTACCTGTTTCAGATTTAGTGAGGGATGAAGCATACGAGAAATCAGACATGTAGGACGAGGTGGACGAGCTGCTGTACGATGTCCGCGGCTCAAATGTTGTGTTTTGGCTGAAGTAGTTAGAACGGTCTGCTGAGCTGGAGCTTTCCTCAGAGTCTGTCAGCTAAAAATATAAATATATCCAAACAGGTAAGAAATATTGTTCCATTTCTTTAAGAGCTGCTTTTTAACCTTTTATCAAATAATCATGAATTTAATATCAATGAGAAAGAAAGCTTTGAAAAAGATTGTGGAAAAAGGAGAAAATGCTGGTAACCAGCATTTTCTCCTTCTTCCGCAATGTTTTCTACCATTTCCAAAACAGTTTCTTTACTTTTAGTTACATTTAATATATTCTTTGCTATCGCTTCCAATTTGGACCAGTAATATCATTATACCACTGGCAAGTGTAAATAACTTGAAGGTGAAATACCTCGCTGACAGGAATTCAGTTTTCAAAATAGATTTATATCCTGTTTTGAAAAAGGTGCCTTTACTAGAAGTGATTCTGTTACATTTTGAAACTAATTTTTTGCAAGTGAAATTCTATCAATTTCACAAATACAGTGTAATTGATGAAACATGCAATATCACATGAATGAATGAAGGCCGTTTTAAGGCCTGTCAACAACTTATGTCATATTGGGCGCACTTACTTAGTAAACAATAATGCGAGGTAAAAATAACATACATGTGCAACAACATAAACATGATAAATGAGGAATGGATGAAACACAAAATGATGCCCCTTTTGTCGCCTTTTACGACATGCATGCTGTCACTTTTGTTCTGCCAGATGGAATGGCAGATGTGACTATCGCGGGACTGCAGTGGTTTATTCTTATACCCCCGATTAAACCACACGGGGTCCCACAGGCCAATTGATTCCCATTCCAAACCCTATTTACATTGAGAAAAAAATATAGGATTTGGAATAAGAACTATCCAGCCTACGAATTACGAGGAAAGCAGCCTTTTGTCTCTAAATTTACTCGCCTTCTACGACATGCCATAGAGAAAGGCCAAGGTCCTTTTCTATACAGTAAAAAAACCCCGGGACCCCACGGGGAACATGCAATATCACATTCACCCCAAATCATGACAGGCTGGAAAACCAACAACAGTCTTGACTTGTATGTCTAAAAGGAGATGAAAAGAGTCTACTTTATACTGATCAGCTGACTTACCTTGACAGGGGGAAGTGGAGGTGGTGGAGGGGGAGGTAATTTACGTGGGGTAACACCATCTATCTCCGATATGTTGAAATCATGTCGTCTAGTAACAGGTACAACTAAGTCTCCGAGAAAGCTATCCTTATAGGCCTCTAGGTTTATCTTTAAAAGGAAATGAAAGATATCTCACATACCAACACATCAAAGCTGTTCTCTGGCAAAAGGGGGTTAAATACATCTCCATGGTGTATTACACCAAGTAAGTCACAAATCACAAAACTATTAATCCATAAAATCCAGTAAGTCTTACCAACAACTGCATCATATAGCATGCAACATGCGAAAAGCTGCATTCTGACATTTGCATAAAGTTTCCTCTTGGATCAACCTGTGCAGTCTGCACAGGTTGATCCTAAATGATAATTCCATTTTATGTAATTTTCTGTTTTGCACAAGTTTACCGCTAGCATAAAATCTATTGTAGTTTTAAAGTATCGTCTCGGATAAGCCTGCACAGTCCGCACAGGCTTATCTGACCAACACTTTATGCATATGACCTGCTGTCCCTTTTCCTGTGTTGCAGGACATATGGTAAACTATTCCTTTGAAAAGTAGAAAATAGACTATTGCTTTGACTAGTAGAAAATTGACCAAATGATAAACTTTATAAAGATGTGTCAATCCCCTTCTAACACAGGATGGTGTTGTTTTTTTTGTTTTTGTTTGTTTAATTTTTCGGGGAGGGATTTCAGATGAAGTTTAAGACAAAATATCTGAATCCAAAGCTTTTATATAAAACCATAAATGCACAGGCTATTTATAGACCTATCAAAAACAATCATACATGTAAATACATGTACTATAAATGAAAGAGACGGAAAACATTAATCCAAAAGAAAATTGTAGGAATTGGCAGACAAC
The DNA here is from genome assembly GCA_943736015.1 of Tridacna crocea. Lineage (NCBI taxonomy): Eukaryota > Metazoa > Mollusca > Bivalvia > Cardiida > Cardiidae > Tridacna > Tridacna crocea. The sequence goes on along the minus strand of OX031060.1, from coordinate 58,842,922 downwards.
AAATTAGACAATTACATACATCAACTGATTAGTCAAAGAATAAGAATGTTTTTGAAAGTGTACAAATTATCGTGGAAAAAGGAGAGAGTGTTGTTTTCCAGCAGTTTTTCGGACTTTCTCCTATTTTCAAAATTTTTTTAAAGCCTCCATTTATAGGTTTGTTTACCCTTAAACACACAATGATGATCTTTAATGCCCCCGAGGCAAAAGACTTTTGAAAACATTGTGGGAAAAGGAGAAAATGCTGGTGACCAGCATTTTCTCCTTTTCCCTCAAAGTTTTCTACCCTATCAAAGCAAAATGGTACCATATGAGACACTTTGAAATTGTTGTCTACAAATGCCTTCAATTTGGATAGGTCTGAAATTTTGATGTGTGGTAACGGGTTTAAACAATGAACTATATGGAAATGGGCTAAACAATAATCATTCTACAAATAAAAAAAAAATATACATAAAAATCAGATCATACATCTTCGACAGATGGGCCATCCTTTCTCTCGTAGGTTAACGTTATTGTTCCATATGCATAACCAAACTGTTTGGCTACTTCATTGATCAAAACCTGCACGGACATCGAAGCTGGTAAATTAAGGGTGTGTTTAATACTGCTAGAGTTAGGATCCACCAAATCACGCACAATGCAGAGGATCTTTGGCTCTTCTGAGGTTGCTCCATCCTGAAAGATAAGAGCTGTTTACTACTGAAGAAGATAGAACTGAAAATAATTCCTTCACAATTTACCACATGACACATAACTTGGACTTAACTACATGTAGATAAAAAGCATTTGCAGATAAAATTTTACAGGTAGCATAAACAAGAGAATCTGGCTTTGGTAGGTTGGAAAACAAGGTGGGAAAAGGAGAAAATGCCAGTTACCAGTATTTTCTCCCTTACCAACATTGTTTTCAAAACCCTACCTCACAGCTGACCAAAACCAAGGATTGGGCTGTAAAGGATTAAGAAAGTCAGATTAACAAAGTCAGATGTTTTTTTAGTGATCCCCTAGAAAATTTAGTCATGTACCCCTAGCCACAAAGGCTAGAGGTGTGCTACCATATCCAGAGTCACAGCCTTTTGAAAACTGTACTTTTTTTTGGGGGGGTGGGGGGGGGGGGGAGGGGAGTGGGGGTAACAGGCTTTTTCGCTCCTGGGCCAGTTGTCCCTGGGCTTATTTGTGGTAACAGTCTTTTTTCGTCCCTGGGTTTGTGTGCCCTGGCTTGTTCATCCAAGCTCATTCATCCAAGCTTGTTTGTCCCGACTGATTTCCTGTTGATCCACGCTTGTTCATCCCAACTTATGTATCTGCCAACCAAAGGTGTTCATAGCAGATTCTTCACTGATTTTGTCTTTGAAAAGGTTGTAACTGCCCATTTATATCACCTTCCATTTTACTAAACCAAACATTATATAACCGTACAAAAAAGATCCTCATCATCACCTTTATAGAAGAAACAAAAGTAAAAGAAAAAATATCAATGCTGTCATTCTCATTGTTACCTTTAAAGGAGAAATTAAAGTATATGAAAAATTTCATTGAAGTCATCTCCATCCTGGCATTTATGGAATCAAACTCAGGACCTTTTGGTTACGAGGCCGACGCTCTATGTCACGACCACGGACTCAGCATTTCTTTTACTTTGGTTTCTTCTATAAACGTGATGGGGCACTCACTATGAACACTTTGGTTGGGAGATACATAAGTTGGGAAGAACCAGCCTGGATCAACGAGAAATCAGTTGGGACGAACAAGCCCTGACAAATGCGCCCGGACGAACAAGCCTGGGCGCACAAACCCAGGGACGAAAAAAGACCATTACCACAAATAAGCCCAGGGATGAACTGGTTTTGGGACGAACAAGCCTGGAACCTTTTACTTAACCTTTTGGACAGGGGAGTGAGTCTAATTGTCACCCAAATTTTAAGGAGTCTAAATGGTCAGGGGTCTAAGTTTCTGACATCCTTTAGACAGTAGCACATTTATGAGGACACTACAACTATAAAAAAAAAATTGGCTGATCATTTTACACTGCTTGAATACGTTCATTGGCTAAACTCAATTTAAGATATTGGCATAATACCGTAAAACGCCCCTCTGCTATACAGTCAATGCTTACATGTAGCATTGTTTTTTGAGATAAAAGAAGAAATTTAATGAAAGTTTCAGCTTCATTCCGTTGAAAAATATTGTATTTGATGTATACGAAATGAATCCATATACCATTTGCAATTTTTTGACACATAATTTTGATTTTCATGGGTTTTCGCGATTTATAGCGGGGCGTTTTACGGTATTATGCCAAGATATTTAGTTGTTTGAATGTGTACAGTACAACAATACGTCCAGACTGAACGGCAGAGACAGCACCTGCTTACCCCACCCACTTTCTATCGCATTTTGACAGTCGAAATAACTTTTTGCTACATTAATTTGACTATTACCTCAGTTGGTACAAGCTGGTTATTTTCACCAACAACCATTCTTAATTTTTATGTGTATGTCAGGGCAGCGGTAAAAATATTCATGTCTGTAAATTGGCGTTTAGGTATCTATTGAGAAATTTCAGTGTTGCTTCCATGAATGGCAATCTGTCTCGTTTGAATCTCGCATTTCTCGAGATTTCCACAGCTGCACTTCCTTTTCCGCTATACCGTCAAGCAATCATGAGGTGAAAATTATAGATTACCTTGGAAATCCTGTTTAATCCCTTCCTTAGAGGATAAAATCACTCCGAAGATATTGTTTTAAATGTTTGTTGTATAACAGTACTTATTCCGCTAGAGTTTTTATCATCATAAAGCGCCGAATAAACCCCATGGGCGTTTTCATACTCGAGCACAAGACGGGTTATTGCGAACTGGCGACTGCCATTTGTCCTGAGTGCTTTAAGCGAAGCGTACAGTGTAGATCTAAGATCAGACTGTACGTTTTATGCAGTCTGATCTTGAATTTCACTGGTGGAAAAGATATGTCCGTGAAGGCCAGTGTATATGTTGACGCACCTTCAGCCTGAAGGTCCACGGGTGAAAGTTTTCAGGCATATGCCGGCAGTGCCGGAAAGGACCATTTTTCTGAATCGCAAAAACCCGTTGAGAAAGTTTTAGGAGGGGCGGGGGTTTAAGGGGTCTTGACAGTGTTTCGCCGACGTATTAAATTCCACAGATCGAGAAAGCCTGCAGTCAAAATGCTTTAATTTATTCTCGCTATCATCAACTGCACAGGAATTTGACATTCTATATCCAAAATAAATGATAAAATACAAAAAAAAAAAAATCTTCCCCATGTAATATAAACACAAGAAATGCAACACCTCGATTGCCAGTGCCAGCACAAGACACCTTATCCTTAAAAAAACCTTAAATTTTTCTATTGATATTTTGTATGAACCATGGCGCCGGTGATCAAGACGTTGCATTCCTTGTTTTTATATTTCATAGGGGAGATTTTTTTTTTTGAAGTTTTGATTCCAACTGAGGTAAGCTCCCATGACTCAACAGTGGTTGCGTAAGGTCGCGATGGGAATGGCTATCAGAGCTCACCCATTATAGCAATCGAGGTACCTGGCTTCATAAACCTGAAGTTGCATTTTGCGAGTGTTGCAATGAAACGATTAAGTACGGATAGAGTGGAAAGAAGACCGTGAAAAAGCATTTGGAAGACCCTAATCATAAAGAAAATATGAAAACTGTCATTATATTATGTTTATCACAAGTGGTTGATCCTGAATTTAAAAAGGTTGAAAAAAATCACTGTAGCATCTCATTATTGAGACTAGGATGCCACTCTGCTTTCTTCATTATTTTGATCAGATTGAGTTTAGTGATGTAGCTTTTCTATAGGAAAATTCAGGATGTACTAGAGACGGTGCACTATAAATAACCAGACACGGAAAGCAACATCTTTAACCCTTTTAACCCACACAATGACAACTTTTAATGCCCTTCGAGGAAGAAGCCTTTTGAAAACATTATGGGAAAAGGGGAAAATGCTGGTAACCAGCATTTTCTCCTTTTCCCACAAAGTTTTACTATCCTATCAAAGAAAAAAATGTCATTATAGCCGCTATGAAATTGTCATCTGCAAATGCTTTCAATTTGGATAGGTCTATAATTTTGCTGTGTGGTAAAGGGTTTGACACAGTAGAGGGGTATGGTACCTTCAGTCAGGTGAACTCTGGTGTCAGTTTTCTCACAAATTATTTCAAAACTCCAGATTGTGTGATAAATAATTAACCCTTTCTCAAACGACAAATTTTTGGACTAGACCACATTGGAAGCATTTGCAGACAACAATTCATCTCTTGCTGAAATGATGATTTCTGTCTCTGATAGGGTAGAAAACATTGTGGGAAAAGGAGAAAATGCTGGTTACCAGCATTTTCTCCTTTTCCCACAATGTTTTCAAAATGCTACTATTCCAGACCCGTAAAAACCAGGGATTGTTTGGGAAAGAGTTAAATATATTTTTTATTCGACCAGGAAAGTATAAAATGTCCCTGTTAAAAATTTGGATACAGAAGTTTTTGAAAATGACGCTGGTATTATAGTCAACTAATTAACGGTTTGTTTTTCTCTTCTGTTGTAGTAAGATTTCAAAGGATACCCTCCATGAGGCCATTGCTACGGTCTTGAAGCAAGCCGAGGTAGACAGGAGGCGGTTTACTCAGTCTGTGGAACTCCAGATTTCCTTGAAAAACTATGATCCTCAAAAAGATAAACGTTTCGCCGGAACTGTCAGGTTTGGCTGCATTTAAAAACTCTAGGATGCCAACTAGGGCTCCGTACCGGTACTCGATATATATCGAAAACCGGTATTTTACGTTCGATAGATATATCGGATCGAACGTTTCTGTATCGAACAAAATATCGATCATCAAAAGAAAATAAAAGTAAAGCATATAAATACCCAATTTAGTTGTTTTTAACTGCGAAATTCATCACGAGTTTACTTTAGGTAATCTCTAAAGTCGAGTAGTCGTAGAGGTAGGTGTGGCTACCTGGGAAACTTACAACCAATCGAAATGCGTCATTCTTTATTACTAGCCCTGTACCCGTTACACAATGGATGACAATTAGCTAATACCCCTATTCTCGTTCCTCCGTCATGTTGTTTGAAATCTGCAAATTATGCATCAATCAGCAGATTGCAGACAAATTTACGCTGATAATTGGTCAATACAGTTGATTAAAGAAAGGTAATGAACATCTCGTGATGTGATCGAGAGGTAGCGATGGAAATAATTGAAGCCGTGACCTTTCAACCTTCCTAAGATTTTATTTGGTCGATCTTTTAATATTGCCGAAAAATGTGGCTCGAAAATCAAATCTCTCTTTCCATTAGATTATCTGAAATCAGTGTTCCGACTCGCGTAAATTATTGTGTAAATCATTTTATAGACTTGAAATTTGCATAACAAATGTTAATCACAGGCGAGACCTCACGTAAGAAAAAACATGGACAAAAAGGCCATTATCTGTTTATCGTGAGTAAAATAACAGGTTTTGATGCTACATGTAGTTCTAATCCTTATTGAGAAATCTATGTCGAATCATGCGAACATACCTATCCAGAAATTTACATGCATGAAAATAGTTCGGTGGAAAAAAAAACACGGAAACCCATGACACAACAAAATGTCTCCTTGACATTGTCCGATCAGAGTCCTCTTAGACTGTCTTTTCAGCTTTTTAATGAGTAGTAAATGTAGATCTAGTTAGAATTCATATTAATTTAGGCCTAAATAATTATGAAATTTCAATACAATCTAGAAGTGTTAAATTTGCGGTATTTTGTTTTTCAGGTATGCTGAAAAAAGAACAAACACACTTTTCGCATTTTTTTCTTTCTTTTATTGAAAATTGAAATATCATATGATATATCGAATATCGATCATTTTGTATCGATACAAATATCGTATCGATCAAACTGACCGATACGGAGCCCTAATGCCAACATTAACTCACATTACAGCAATGAATCGTTTTAATGCCATGCATTTGACCAACAAGTAATTGTAATCGGATATAGAAAGGGGGAAAGGGGGGGGGTGTGTGTGTGAAAGTGATTGCATGACATGTGACACTTTTTTTTGATCCAGCTTTTTCAAAAAAAAAACGTGGCATGGTTCAGGGCCCAGTTTACTATGGTAGTTACGGAAAAAATTTGCGTAAGCTTTACCTAACTATAGTATAGTGGCATTAATCTGCCATGAGATATATGATAATGTCATGATAATTTAACTCTTTCACAAAATTTTGGCTTTTCCAAATCGAAAGCATTTGCAGACGACAAAACAAAAGTGACTGAAAATTTGAAATTTGTTTTGTGAAGGGTAGAAAACATTGTGGGAAAAGGAGAAAATGCTGGTTACAAGCATTTTCTCTTTTTCCCTTAATGTTTTCGAAAAGCTTTCTCAGGGCTGTCAAAAGTAGGGATTGTGTGGTAATGGGTTAAGGAAACTCTGGTGATAAATCAAACTTTCCTGGAAAATTTATCTAGGTAATATAAAAGGAAAACATTTACAGAAAACTTTGATTTATCGTAACAATTTTCCTAATTAATCATGCTAGTTATCCCGCATCTCTTAACCCATTACCAAACGACAATATTTTAGACTGGTCCAAATTGAAAGCATTTGCAGAAGACAAAATAAGATTGATTAAAAATATGAAATTTACTTTGTGAAGGGTAGAAAACATTGTGGGAAAAGGAGAAAATGCTGGTTACCAGCATTTTCTCCTTTTCCCACAATGTTTTCAAAAGGCTTATTTCTTGGGGGTGTCAAAAGTAGGGATTGTGTGGTAATGGGTTAACAGATAAATGCCACCATACTATAGTTATGAAAAACTTGGCTAATTTTGTTCTACATGCCTTAGTATGATGGGGTCCTCTTATTTTGTCCTCTCCATTGTAATTTGGATGCTCAATTGTACGGATTGTGCCGATTCTCACTCATGGTTGTCATGAGTTAACCCATCACCACTCAATTTTAGACGTATCCAAATTGAAAGCCTTTGCAGACGATAATTTCAAAGTGGCTTTAATGGTGCAATTTTGCTTTGATAGAGAGGAAAACTTTGTAGGAAAGAGAGAAAACGCTGGTTATCAGCATTTTCTCCTTTTCTCATCAGTTTCTTAAAGGCTTCTTCCTCGGGGTCATTAAAAGTCGTCATTGTGTGGTAAAGAGTTAAACATGGTTCGGAAAAAATCAAGTGAAATCTTTTTCTTCAAGCAGAATTTTTTCATTCTTCTTGAGGCAAATCACACCCATTACTATCCCAATCTTACCAAATGACAGAATTTTAGGTCTACAGGACCAAATTGAAAGCACTGGCAGACAACAAAATAAACGTTGCTCATCAATTGAAATTTGTTTCCAGCGGGTTGAGAACATTGTGGGAAAAATTTTCTCCTTTTCCCACAATGTTTTCTAAAGGTTTCTATCTCCGATTTGTAAAAAACAGGAATTGTTTGGTTAACTCCTTACTACACAATCCCGACATATAATGACACCGAGAAAGAAGGCTTTAGAAAACATTGCTGGAAAAGGAAAAAATGCTGGTAACCAGCATTTTCTCCTTTTCCCACAATGTTTTTTATCCTTCCCAAAACAAATTTTAATCTTTGAGCCACATTTATTTTGTCGTCTGCTAGAGCTTTCAATTTGGACAAGTCTTAAATTTTGTCATTTGGTTAAGAGTTACGCACATACTTTCATTAAGGGGGAGTCTAAATTTGGTTTTTGTTTTGTGAATGGTCAAATAACAGAAAAACGTTCCTTTATGTCACTTTCCTAAATTTCATTTACTTGTGTGGTCAAGGTGAAATGCAGCTTGAATTAGACATTTTCTGTCCATGATTGTAATGTGAAGTTAGTGCTTGGAAGTTGAGGTCAGTACTCAGCGGACCTTCACCCAGGGTCTATAAACAATTGGGGAGGTGTTCAGGAGGTAATTTATCTCTCTGATCACCGAACATTTTATTGCAGTCAATATCTGGTGAAACCTTGTGGTCCCTTTAAAGGTAAAGAAATAATTATAAGCCACACTGACTTACAAAAAGTGAAATGCCCTTCTTCAGATAACCAGAATTTTTGTCTTTTTCCTCCTGAGTTGTTTCTTTTGCCCTTTACGATGCAATGATGACTTTTGACAGTCCTGAAAGAGGAGGGCCTTGGAAAACAGTGTGAGAAAAGGAGAAAATGCTGGTAACCAGCATTCTCTCCTTTTCCCACAATATTTTCTACCCTTCCCATAGCAAATTTTAACTTTTCAGTCACTTTTCTTTTGTCTGTTGACAGTTGCACCATTTGAGCCACATTGAAATTTTTGTCTGCAAATGCTTTCAGTTTGGACAGAGCTAAAATTTTGTTGTCTAGTTCAGGGTTAACTTTTTTCAAAACTACAAAATTTAGGATTTGATCAAATTGAAATGATAAGCAGAGGGTAAGTTACAATTAGCGCATATGGTGATTTCTGCCTTTCATAGCGTAGAAGATATGGTTGGAAAGTAAGAAAATGCAGTTTACCAGCATTTTCTCCTTTTCCCACAAGGTTTTCTAAGAAAGTTTTTTTTCCGTAGGGGGTGGGGGTAATTTTTCTTATACCCGGCTTTTCTTTGAAAGGGGGGGGTGGGGGGGGGTCAAATCTGCTAGGTTTACAAGATGTACCCTTACAGCCAGAGAGTAAAGAAACGCTGTTAGAACTCTACCATGTGTAGAATCTATATGTTAAGGTTGATAAAAAAAAAACTGGTACCAGGTGTATGGGAGAAAGAGATGCCTGGGATGTGTCTTTGATTTTAACTAGAAACTGGTTGTTACGGAGATGGCTAACCAAGCTAAAATGAAAAGCTTTTTTTATCTGTCGTAATCTGTGCAACCCTACAAGACAACATTCGAGGTGCAAGAAGTAGTATTATACATATTTCATAAAATAAAGGTAAAATTAGTTACAAAACTTGATGAAAACGAGTAAAGATGCATCATTAACCCTTTACCACACAATGACGACTTTTGACGACCCTGAATAAGAAGCCTTTTGAAAACATTGTGGAAAAAGGAGAAAATGCTGGTAACCAGCATTTTCTCCTTTTCCCACAATGTTTTCTATCCTGTCAAAGAAAAATCATTCCATATGAGCCACATTGAAACTGTCATCAGCAAATGCTTTCAATTTGGACAGATCTAAATTCTTGTTGTGTGGTAAAGGGTTACCGTAAGTGGCATAAAAAGGGTATTCAGCAACAAACTTTGATAAACAGGTTACCACATGTACCCAAACCAAAGATGAAGGTCTGTGTGTTGGGAGATCAGGTGCATTGTGACCAGGCCAAAGCCAATGATGTCCCGTGCATGGATGCCGATGCTTTGAAGAAACTCAACAAAGACAAGAAATTGGTGAAGAAACTAGGTAAGTTTCCGGCTGTTATTTGTTACACCTATCCTGCCGTATAATTATGTCCAAACACCAATTGCATTAACAAAATGATTGGCATTATGGGCAGTTTAATTTCTCTAATTTTGCCATATTTCCTCTCCCACTGCTGACCATTGTTTTTACAATGGTTAGGCAGGAAATCCGCCAGTGGCGTAGAAAGAAAAATGTGCGGAATACTGGTGGAAGAGACTCTAAGAACGCATGGATGCACTGAACTCTGCGATAGAACTGAAATAATGGTGAAAACCATGTTAATTAAATCTTTCCCAAACAATCTTTGGTTTTTATGGGTCTGAAATACTAGCCTTTTGAAAACATAGTGGGAAAAGGAGAAAATGCTGGTTACCAGCATTTTTTCCTTTTCCCACAATGTTGTCTATCCTATCATAGACCGAAATCTTTTCAGCAAGAGTTGAATTGTTGTCTGCAAATGCTTTCCATTTGGTCTAGTCGTAAATTTGTCATTTGGGAAAGGGTTAAACAACATAGGATCATTCAACTAATTTGCCATAAAATTTTCAAAGTTGATGTCTTCAGCTAAGCCAAGTAGATTGGTCCAACACACAGAATATGAAAACGGGAGAGGTTTGCTGTATTTTATGGGGGAAAACAGACAGTGGCTTAACTCTTTACCAAACGACAAAATTTTAGACTGGTCCAAATTGAAAGCATTTGCAGACGGGAAAATAAAAGTGGCTGAAAATTTGAAATTTGTTTTGGGAAGGGAATAAAACATTGTGGGGAAAGGAGAAAATGCTGGTTTATATACCATATTCTCCTTTTCCTACAATGTTTTCAGTAGGCTTCTTTCTCAGGGTCGTGAAAGTTGGGATTGTGTGGTAAGGAGTTGAAGAAATTGTTTTAGGAGTGGATATACATGCACTTGCTGCTATGAAATAACTGAGATAATATTTGTTGATGTAAATTTATCTTCTCCAGCAAAGAAGTACAGTTCTTTCTTGGCTTCTGATACCTTGATTAAACAGCTTCCCAAGATTTTGGGTCCAGGTCTGAACAAGGCAGGAAAGTTTCCAACTCCAATGTCCCATCAAGAGTCAATGACCTCGAAAATTGAAGAAACCAAGGCAACCATCAAATTCCAGTTGAAAAAGGTAATGGAAACTTTTGTGTAGTGTTATGGATATTTGCTGTGTTTGCCCATGAACTACCTAGAATTGATAGCTCAGTATGTATGCAGTATGCACAGGACTTCAGGAAAAAGTCGTAGTGACAATCTCTAGATCTGACAGCCAAAGTCTTTCCTAGGATTGGTGATAGGACATTGCAACAACATTTATTTCCTCTCTCACTGATGACCTTTGTTTTAACCCATTTCCACACAATCCCTACTTTTGATGCCCCTGAGAAAAAAAGTCTTTTGAAAACATTGTGGGAAAAGGAGAAAATGCTGGTAACCAGCATTTTCTCCCTTTCCCACAATGTTTTCTACCCTTCACAAAACAAATTTCAAATTTTCAGTCACTTTTATTTTGTTGTCTGCAAATTCTTTCAATTTGGACCAGTCTAAAATAGTCTAGATCCAAGAGCATACTGCACATATGTGTAGTCTGATCTTGATCTACACTGTCGACTTTCTACACTGTCGACTATATGTCCTCGAGGAGCGCTGAGAAGCAGAAGGGTTAATATTAATATAATGGCTTTTATTTTAGGTGCTGTGTTTGTCCACCTGTGTCGGACACTGCAAGATGACCGGAGATCAGCTGTTCCAGAATATTTCACTGGCCATCAACTTCCTGGTGTCTCTGTTGAAGAAAAACTGGCAGAACGTGAGGGCCCTGTACATCAAGAGTACCATGGGAAAATCAGTGCGAATTTATTAACTGTGATCTGTTATTAGACTGGTTCTGGTCATTAAAGCACAGAAAGGAAACATGTCTGTTGATTGAATTGTGTTAGCCATCCTCTAGTAAAGAAGGTTTAATGCTTTTCAGAGATGCATTGGTACAGAGGACATCTTTACACAGACCTCCAGATAAAGGGGCGGAGTGATCATATTGTAAATCCCTTATTTCTCTTCGATTAGAATCGTCTCGTTGAGACTGATTGTTATGAGTACCCATAACATAGGGTTTGGTGGAAAGTAATTAATACTTTTTAATTGAAAATCAAAATCACTCCTTGCATCTGGAGCTTTATTTACATAATTAAAGGTCCATAAATTGCATTCAACCGACAGACTCGTGAGGTAGAATGGTTGAAAGCTTAGAAAATGGCAAAAGGTTTTGGCCCTAGTCAATCTACCCAGATTGCTCTTGCTGACATGGGTCCAGGGCTCCAAACAAGGAGGAGTAATGGTATTCAAAATCCATCATTTGCTCACCTTAGCACAAAGTGCTAAAGGTGAGCTATTGCGATTGCCCAATGTCCGGCGTCCGTCAACAATTTCTTTAAACATCTCCTCCTCCTGAACCACAGGGCCAATCTTCATGAAACTTGGCAGGAATGATCCTTGGGTGAAGCTCTACCAAACTTATAACTCTGGTTGCCATGGCAACAAAAGTGGGGGGGGGGAACGAAATCTTTGAAAATCTTCTCCTCTGAAACTAGAAGGGGTAGAGCTTTGATATTTTGTATGTAGCATCCCCCAATGGACCTCCAGCAAGTTTGTTCAAATTATGCCCCTAGGGTCAAAACTGGCCCCGCCCCGGGGGATAACACGTTTGAGCATAGGAACAAAGAAGAAAAACTTTAAAAACCTTCTCATCTGAAACCTGAAGGGGTAGAGCTTCGATATTTGGTATGTAGCATCTCCTAGTGGACCTCTACCAAGCTTGTTCAAATTATATCGCTGGGGTCACAAGTTTAAGCATAGGAACAAAGAAGGAAAACTTTAAAAATCTTCTCCTCTGAAACTTGAAGGCGTAGAGCTTTGACATTTAGTATGTGACTTCTCCTAATGGACCTCTACCAAGTTGTTCAAATTATGCGCCTGGGGTCAAAACTGGCCCCACCCCGGGGGTCACAAGTTTCAGCATAGGAACAAAGAAGGAAAACTTTAAAATTCTTCTCCTCAGAAACTAGAAAGCATAGAGCTTTGATATTTGGTCTGTTGTATCTCCTAGTAGACCTCTACCAAGTTTATTCAAGTGATGTCCCTGAGGTCAGAACTGGCCCCACCCTGGGGGTCACTAGTTTGAGCATAGGAACAAAGAAGGAAAACTTAAAAATTCTTCTTCTCTGAAACTAAATGGCGTAGAGCTTTGATTTTTGGTATGTGGCATCTCCTAGTGGACCTCTACCAAGTTTGTACAAATCTTGCCCGTGGGATCAAAACTGGCCCCACTCCAGAGGTCACAAGTTCGAACATAGGAACAATGAAAGAAAATTTTAAGATTCTTCTTCTCTATAACTAGAAAGCATAGAGCTATGATATTGGGCATGTAGCAATTCCTAATGGATCTCTACCAAGTTTGTTCATATTGTGCCCTTGGGGTCAAAACTGGCCCTGCCTCGGGAGGTCACAGGTTCGAACATAGCAAAAAAGAAGGAAAACTTTAGAAATCTTCTCTGAAGCTTGAAGGTGCAGAGCTTTGATATTTGGTTTGCAGAATCTTCTAGTGGACCTCTACCAAGTTTGGTCATATGATGTCCCTGGCGTTTAAACCGGCCCTGCTCCGGAGGTCACAGGTTGGAACATAGGAAAAAAGAAGGAAAATTTTAAATTTCTTTTTCTCTTAAACGGGAAGGTGTAGAGCTTTGATACTTGGTATGTAGCATCTTTGAGTGGACCTCTACCAAGTTTGTTCCAAGGATGTTGCTTTTGTTAAAACTGACCCAGCCCCAGGGACCACAAGTTCGAACATAGGACAAAAAAGGAAAATGTAAAATTCTTCTTTGAAACTGGAAGGAGTAGAGCTTTGATATTTGATTGCCCAATGTCCGGCGTCTGTCGTCCGTCAACAATTTCTTTAAACATCTTCTCCTAACCCATTGGGCCAATCTTGATGCAACTTGGCAGGGATGTTCCTTGGGTGAAGCTTTACCAAAGTTGTTCAAAGAATTGAATTTCACTCATAAGCTATAGTCTAAGGTGAGCGTTCCAGGCCCTCTTGTTTCTCTTCTAAACCTTATGTTGTGGACTCGTTAGAATTGTCTCGATGAGACAATTCTAATTAGTACCCAAACACGGGGATTAGTGGAGAATAAATTATATTTTCAATTTTGATGTCAAAATCACTCCCTCTATCTAATAGAGCTCTGGGGGTCAATAGTTCTTTTTTTCAGCTGGGTAAAGGAGATGGTACCGATTTCCAAGATTTCTCACCTGTACCGGCTTTCATTATATCTTCCCCCTCCTGTACAAAGTAGAAGAGGTTATATAGGTTTCACAATATCTGTGTGTTCGTCAATCTATCTGTAGAGGTTTTTTGTTCTTTGCTGTAACTCGGAAGCCGCCCTGATGTTTTTGGGTCTAGGGCAAAAAAAAAAAATCCCTGGTGAAAATAGCTTCAGAACTCTACCTCAGTAGCTTTTTTTTTTCCAAGAACCCTTAAAAATTCATGCCCAAGGAGATGCTTTGTTGTTTTTGGTCACATGGGACAGGTTATGTGGCACATAATGAAACTTTCTGTTGAAAACATATTGTGGGAAAATGAGAAACTATCTACCTCAATGACTTTCTCCTGTCCATGTATTTTCAAAAGCTGCCTTTTCTCAGGGCTTTAACACGGGAATGGACAATAGCCCACTTGAACAATATCCCATTGGATAATAGTCCACTACTAATTTGGGCAAAGAGGACAATAGGCCAGTGCTTACAGTGGGCTTTTGTTCTAATGGGCTTTTGTCCAACACCCCCATAAAACCATGAGGTTATTTGCTAAGCATTTTCTAATACATTTTCCCGTCAAAAGTTGAAACTTCCGTCACCTAATAATGAATTTTTGAAAGCAGACTTACTTTTTGCCGACTATTTGCTATCCTTTCCCAGCTAAAGATCATAATTCCAGCCAAGTTTAACTTGTCCTCTGCAAATGCTTACTAATTGGACGACCATTTAACACTTTCCTACACAATCCCAAGTTTAACGACACTTTTAAAAACATTGTAGGAAAAGGAGAAAATGTTTTCTTTCCCATCAAAGAAAAAAATTCATCTCATTGGTAACATTTAAATTGTCTGCAAATGCTCAAATTTGGACAAGTTCGAAATATTTTGTCGTTTGGTAAAGGGTTAGATACTGTTGATTGGTAAAGAGTTGAGGATGAAAACACAAACATGAAGTCGAAACAAGGGAAAAAGAAAACCTTGACAGAGCTCCAGATAAGAGGGAGTGATGGTATTCTAATTCCATTATTTCTCTTCCAAACCCTATGTTGTGGGTACTCATTAGAATCGTATCGATGAGACGATTCTAATGAGTACCCACAACATAGGGTTTAGAGGAGAATACATGTAACTGTTATTTTCAATGTTGAAAACAAAATCGCTCGCTCTATCTGGAGCTCTCTGTCTTGGCATACGTTATCAGCATGTTTAACCCATTACTGCACAATCCCTACTTTTGACGCCCCAGAGGAAGAAGCCTTTTGAAAACACTGTGGGAAAAGGAGAAAATGCTGGTGACCTACAGTGTTTTGTATTCTTCCCAAAACAAAATTTCTATTTTTCAGTCACTTATTTTGTCGTCTGCAAATGCTTTCAATTTGGACCAGCCTAAAATTTTGTCGTTTTGGAAAGAGTTTAAGACGTGACATTGCTCCCTAACAGTGATAGGCGGTCGATAAACTTATCTTAACCCTTTACCAGATGACCAAATTTTAAGAGTTGTCGATATTGTATGCATTTGCAGACGACAATTTCATAGTGGCTCAAAAAACTCAATTTTCCTTAGATAGGATAGAAAACTGTGTGGGAAAAGGTAAAAATGCTGGTTTTCAGCATTTTCTTTTCCCACAATGTTTCAAACGGCTTCCTACTTCAGGGTCATTAAAAGTTGTCATGTGGTAATGGGTGAAGCCATTACCAGATGAGAAAATTTTAGAATTGCCCAAATTAAAAGCATTTGCAGACGATAAAATAAGCGTGACACATTATTTGAAGCTTGACTTTAGAAGAGTAAAAAACTCAGTGGAAAAAGTAGAAAATACTGGTTACCAGCATTTTTTTCCTTTTTCCGCAATGTTTTCAGACGTTTTCTTCCTCTGGGTTGTAAAAACCAGGGATTGTTCTGTAAAGGGTGAAATCTGTAACATGTATGCTGTGATCCCTTTTACCAAACGACAAATTTGTAGGCCCGACCAAAGTGAAAGTTTTTGCAGAATAAAGTGCAGGTGATGATTTCTGCTTTTGGTAAGGTAGAAAATAGTGAGGAAAAAGGAGAAAATGCTGTATGTTTAACCTTTCAATTCTGACCCAAACGACAGAACTTAAATTTACAGTCGGTGTAGATTGCGATTTCTGTTTTTGACAAGGTAGAAAAACCACACCACAACAGACTGTCATCTTCACAATAATTCAACTCGTTACCAAACGAAAAAAAAATTAGGTTTGTACAAATTGGATCCATTTGCAGACATCAAAATAAAAGGGACTGAAAATTTGAAATTTGTTTTGTTAAGAGTAGAAAACATCGTGGGAAAAGGAGAAAATGCTGTTTACCAGCACTTTCTCCTTTTCCCACAATGTTTTTTAAAGGCTTCTTTCTCAGTGTTGTTAAAAGAGGGTATGGCATGGAAATGGGTTAAACGGTGTGATTTATACTGAATAAATTTTACCACTTGTATGGGACATTAACTCGAGTGGTTGCCTAACAAAGGTAAAATGTCAACAGATTTACTTCCCTTGAAAAGGCAATTTATGCTAGCAAAATACAAGTTCCATTTATAACGGGTGGTTGCTTGGACTGGTGTACGTGTATAATTAGGTAACTATATGGGTTTATGAAGGAAATGGTTGAAAAGGCTTTTAAGGTTTGGATAGATCTGATAACAAACGAGTAAAACCCGCTTTTTAAACACTCGACAGAGCCATTACTACTTCCCAGATAAACATATCTTGGTTTTGAAATGCAACTTTATGATAAACCTGGTACTTCATTTGCATTTCAGTCGGGTCATTTTACAGTCCTTATAGGGCCTGCCGATGTAGCTCAGCCTGCATAGCTCAGTTGGAAGACCGTAAGACCCATAATCATGTGGGTGTGGGTACGATCCCAACGGGTGACCATCTAAAATTACTAATAGTCTTTAACCCATTACCACACAATCCCTACTTTTGAAGCCCCTGAGAAAGAAGCCTTTAGAAAACATTGTGGGAAAAGGAGAAAATGCTGGTAACCAGCATTTTCTCCTTTTCCCAAAATGTTTTCTACCCTTCACAAAACAAATTTCAAATTTTCAGTCACTTTTATTTTGTTGTCTGCAAATGCTTTCAATATGGACCTGTCTAAAATAATGTTGTTTGGTAATGGGTTAATATGTAATATGGACGAGACGTTAAACCGAGGTCCCGTGTGACGGTGCTACACACCGAGCACGTTAAAGAACCAGGCGTAACTTAGGATTGGTTTCGTCCTGTATCTGCACTATACCCCGTAACAATACTAACAGTCTTCAGGGGGGCGTTGCCTATATGGGAAACCGGTGGCGACGATAACTAAACGCAAATTCAAGGTAGCTCACTGATTAGTGTAGCTGATTCATGAACCGTTGGTAGCGGGTTTGATAACCGGGTAAGGCAAACTGGCCCGGTCGTGTTGGACGACATAATTCGCGTCAAATATTTAGTTGCATTCTTAGTACATTTCAATTTTTGAGTTACTTTTATATTTTGCCGCTGCTGTGCTTTCAATTTTGATAAGTCTAAAATTTTGTCATTTGGTAAACGGTTGTATTGCTACCTGTTTCTTCACATATGTCATATTCTTCGAAGATTCGACCTGTTTGCTTTGGCGCATCACTCATACCCGTATAGGGTGTAAAGTAGGGCTTGTCGGTTTACTTCGAAAACCTCGTAACTACAGCTTGTAACAAGCTGTTGTTACGAGGTTTTCGAAGTAAACTGACATTATACAAAAGAGCATTTTCTTCTTTTTCCACAAAGCTTCAAAATGTTCTTCATGATTGTTTGGTAAACGGTCAAAAATTGTGATTAAAAGAAAGATTTACATGGTTTAAATTGTAATTTTTGGGAGCTTCTCAATGATTATATAAGATCATGACTCTTTACACGTTACTTGTACGAAAAGACCAATATCTCCCGCTAGATGTCATTCTATACAATACTCGTCTATCTAATTTGGGCACCCTGGGTACGGAACCGGACTACTTTTCTACGCGGCTTTTGAATTCTGCCCGGTCCTCGTATTTCTGCTATGCGATTGTTTATTTGTTCGTTGCTACGGACTTAGTAAGATTTTCTAAGAATATTATCAAGTTGTCAATTATTTTATTGATTCAGGAGTAATTTGTTACATGTCAAAGGAACAAGTCTAAGGTCAAATCGGAGGTTTGAGCACATAACTCCCGATCAGAATCCCATGCGGGACAGCGCCAAAACTGTACGTTCGAAACCTGTAGACGCCAGGGCTCATATTCAGCAACCATCCTTAAAAATGTTCTTTGTCTTATTCTTCAAGATTTTCTAACAATGAAAGTAACAGAACTTCGGATTGGCTAAACCATATGGTTTAGCCAATCAGGAGTTCTGTTACTTTCACACAGATAAAATTCTAGAAAAAAATAAGACTTAAGGATGTTCTTAAGAATGATTGGTGAATACGGACCCAGGTTCGATCCTGACTCGAAACACTGGCTAATTTTTGAGACCGTCAATGGACAAGACTGTTTGAACAGAGCCCCTGTGATGTTGGCAAGACTAAGAAAAATAAAACATGGAATAATGAGCTTCTGCTGTGAAATGAATAAGATAATATTGAAAGCGGTGTAAAAACGTCAACCAATCAATTAACCCTTAATTAACCTGCTAGATAAATAGAATTTTCAGGCCGACATTATGAGCACTAATATTGCTATTACCAAAGTCATTTTCTGGGAAAATTATATCTCCTTATCGGACAGTGTAGATCAAGATCAGACTGCACGTTCTGTGCAGTCTGATCTTGATCTACACTGTCCGATAAGGCTTCTTTACGAGTGAGAAAGGAGCCTAAGGGTTTTAACCGAGGAAAAGCAGCTCGGCGTAAAGGGTTAGTACTCGATTGATAAAAACAGTTGAGGTCAGCGACGGCGGAATTCTTTACTGATAACGAACGTCTAGTAGTGAATAGTGTGCATGTAATGGACTTAACAGGTTTCCTCCATGTTAAAATAACCTGGACGCATTTTAAACGTAAAAAGAAAAACGGTAGTAGCAAACGCAGAAAATAACAATTAAATGTAGAGGTTTATTAGGCATTTGTCACGTTGATTTCTTTCAGGCAACTTTTTCGTTTAAATAACGTTTCACTTTATATCATATCTTTTTGGGGGATGTAAAAATGCTTATTTCAGACTTGGTTCCATCGCTAAATATTTGAAAAACGACATCATTCGACGACGGAAAATTACATAATCACTAAAACTCAATAAGAATTTTAATTAAAGAATTGACCAAGCAAGCAGACGGTATGAATATAAGATCAGACTCTTGTTCTGTGCAGTCTTAGCTTGACCTTTACTCCCGGTAAAAGCCACTGCTCTCGCATGTTGCACTGAAATGAAGAAAAAAACCTGACAAACTGCTTATGGGGAAAGTGTGGGTCAGTGCTTTATCATTTGCATTGTGTTCGGTGTTTTTGTGTAATACAGGGCGGAACAATATTTTAAAACCGTGTTTAGATGTTTGATCTATTAGTAAGAGAACAAAAGGCGTGGTTTGGACTTAAAATATTTCAGAAAGAAATAGAGAAAAATAAGGGAGAAAAAGGAAATAAAGAATACGTGTGCTTCAATTTGGTGTCGATGGACTAGGTGCGTGGGGAAGATATGTTGCTCGTTGTCGGCTCTTTCTGAAATGTGCATGGATTTTATTTTTAAAAAAAATCTGGTACTGGAGAATACAGGAGCTTTTTCGGACGTTATGGATCAAGATCAGGCTGCACTAAACGTGCAGCCTGATCATTGATCTATACCGCCCGTTTGTTTCGTCAAGCCTTTGAGATAAAGATCGGAGTGAGAGGCAGTTGGTTGAATTTTTAGGCTATGTCAATTTCAGAAATTTGGCGGCGAAAGAGTTACTGTGGTCCGATCTCACCAAAAAGTTTTAATTTTAACTTTAATTCTAAATTTCAAGACAAACTATCTGATTGGATGAGACAGAACGTGTCAGCCAATTAGGTGTTTTGTGTTTGATTCAGAAAAATGAGTTAAAATTGTATTAGGGCGGTTTGGTGATTAGGAGACGGAATTTGTCTCTTCACAAGATTATATAATTTGTGAGAAAAGTTAAGGAAATGCTGCCGTATAATACTGAAATACTGAAATAATTATCATTGTTTTAATTTCAGGCTTCTAGGTACGACTTGCAGACCTTTTGCGGACAGTGTAAATCAAAGATCAGACTGCACAAAACGTGCAGTCTGATCTTTGATCTACACTGTCCAATGCGTTGGTTTTATTTTTCTTTCCGATGAAATCTTCTTTGAAGGCGCAGTCTGAACTTTGGCCTACTCTCTACACTATCTGATACGTGCGTTTTATTTTCTCTCCGGTGAAATCTTCTTTAAAAGCGCAATATTTGGGTTTATCACTATTAAGTGCACCTTTTTATTCATCATTTTAGCAGTTCAGTGCTTGATGAACGTTTAAAAATCACCTAGGTGTCTATAATCAACGTTTGGGGCATTTTTTTTGTTTTGTTAATTTTCACATTAAAATAACACGTTATATTTACTTACATCAAATTTCATTTGTCTCTTTAATGCATTTAAAATTATTTTAATAAAGGATTCAGTACTTGGTTTTAATACATGCAGCCTGATTTGCATATCGCAAGGAACATTTTTATAGATGGACTATGTGAAGACTGTATATACCGAAATTACATGTATTCCTTTATTTGTGGATTTTTGTTTTGTTTTGTGAACTAGGTAAGTACCACATTATAATTACTATTATTGCTTTTGTTGTTGATGGTGATGGGGGTTGCGTTGTTGTTGTTAATACTATAATAAATGTTTTTAAGTGTGATCTTTTATAATTTACGTACAGTATATCATTATCAGGTTTCCGGCGCGTCCCCAAAATTTACCCAAAATCAGTTGTTCACGTTTTTTTTTTTCATTTTCACGAATTCATGGGTATGCTTCTATTTTTCACGAAACCATAAATATATGACAGCATCAAATCCACCAGAAATGTCAATCCGTATGTCTGTTATTACAGAGACGATTCTAATGAGTACCCAGAACGTAGGATTTTAGAGAGAAATAATGGATTTAGAATATCATTACTCACCCTTATCTGGAGCTCTGTTTGAATTAAAAAAAGCATCTGCCTTATTTGCCTGAACTGCCTCCATCGGCTTAACTCATTACCAAACGACAATATTACAGGCTTGTCCAAATTGAAAGCAATTGCAGACAACAAATTAAAAGTGACTGAAATTTTGAAATTTGTTTTGTGAAGGGTAGAAAACATTGTGGGAAAAGGAGAAAATGCTGGTTACCAGCATTTTCTCCTTTTCCTGCAATGTTTTCCAAAGGCTTCTTTCTCAGGGGCGTCAAAAGTAGGGATTGTGTGGTAATGGGTTAATTAAACATTCTTAAACAATACATGTGTACGGATAGCCTAGGGATGAATGTTGCCGGGTTTGTCTTTGGAAAGTAGCAAGTCCGAATCCCTGGGATTGCAAAAATTGAAACAAAAAAAACTATTGTGCTTTTTCCTTTGTTTTCCTCAAGCAATAGTTAAACAGTCACGTCCCAATAGTCACCGTTTTCGTTACAAAAAACGTCTGTAAAAGAAAAAATAAAGGCTTTCTTTCTTAGATAAATTCTAGCTTTGTTCAGCTTTATGGTAAATTGTAGGCCGTTTGGTGAACAATAAAAACTTTCGTGTGTATACCCATAGCACAGGAATTTGACATTCTATAACAAAAACTAAATGATAAAATATGAAAAAAAATCTCCCCTATATAATATACCCACAAGGAATGCAACGTCTCGATTTCCGGTGTAATGCAGAGAAATGACACCCATTATAAAATGACCCACGGGTCATTTCTCGACGTAGAAAAATGATCCGGGTCATTATTCTACGTCGAGAAATGACCTATGGGTCATTTCTCGACGTAAAGAAATGACCCATGGGTCATTCCTCTGCGTCGAGAAATGACAGTGGGTCATTTGTAATGGGGATCATTTCTCTGCATTACACCGGCGCTAGCACAAGACAGCCTTTCCCACCCAAAATCACCCAAGAAACAAACATTGGTCATAATTTCCTTTAGCCTAGCGATAGACAGCACAACAATGTACCTGCGACATTCGGCGATACCTAAGTAGACACCTTTTAACCGGAGATATCCGTCATGTTTTACATTTTTTTCACTTATTTAACAGGATGAGATTTAACTCTTTATCAAACGGCAAAAGTTTAGACTGGTCCAAACTGAAAGCATTTGCAGACGACAAAACAAACTTCGAAAACGTTGTCTGCGCATGTCGTATTCTTCGAAGATTCGACCCGTCTTATATGACGCATCACTCCCCCAAATATCGGGGGGATCATAGTAATACGCGCTATAAAGTAGCGATGGAGAAAATGGTTTTTATCAATACGTTTGAGGAGAAATCAGACCTGTTTTAGCTCCAGATTTCTCTAAACTGCTGATCATAGCTAATAAATTGCACCAGGTAGCGTTTTATTGAGTGAAGGTTTGTTTTAGTTTGAAATTCAAAGTAATTATATCGTTGTCGCGTAGAAAAGTAGTCCGGTTCTGTACCCAGGATGCCCAAATTAGATAGATGTGTATTTGTAGAATGTCATCTAGCAGGAGATAATGAACTAAAAAATTGAAATTTGTTTCCAGCAGGCTGGAAAACATTGTGGGAAAAGGAGAAAATGCTGGTCCCAGCATTTTCTCCTTTTCCCACAATGCTTTCAAAAGGCTTCTAACTTAGGGACGTAAAATCAGGGTTTGTTTAGTAAAGAGTTAATTTGCGAAAGACAGATACCTGTAATAAAAGATTTCTTATCTTATCTCATATAAATATAAAACTGATTGCATAATCAATAGAAAATATACAGCAAAAAAAGAAACACAATTGTAAACAATGCTGATAAGGCTTGTAGTTTTATTTTTATTCGCTTTGTCATCAGGGAGTGAGGTGGCCGCCCCAATTTAAATGTGGTTACCGCTAAAACGTCAGGGAGTATAACAGTGAGTGGCTGCCGTGCGGAAAACCGACGGAAAATTGACGGTTTGATGTAGTTCTTTTTCCTTAAACTTTTACAAATCAATCCCTGGTTTTTACGACCCTGAGAAAGAATTCTTTTGAAAACATTGGGCTTATTTTTCAGGGTCGTCAAAAGTAGGGATTGTGTGGTAATGAGTTTAAAGATTTTAAATAATCTTTATTCTTCTAAAGTGGGTGGTATTAAAGAACAATAAACGTATATAGTGAAGTACTTCGATCATTTTTTTTTACCTTAAGACGATTTTCAGGCCTGTCCATTTTGGAACCATTTTGACAGCCTGCTCTGTCAAATGGGGTCCAATGCACATGCAACGAGTTTTTACCCTTGTCAGCCTGTACAGTGCCTCATATATATATATGTTGGGATTTGTAAGGACATGTTGGGACATATTTGTATTTGCAGATGCCATGATTTTGTAAGGGTCTAGAAATTATGGGATCTGCTATAGCGTTAAAGGTGGATATTTAGAATTTTTACATCTCACCAAATTAAAATATATATAATTATATATCACTGAAATTCATATATAAAAAATAATGCGAATCATCAATAAGTAAGATTCATAGGATTACAATTTTTTTTGTTGGTGTTCCCTTAAAAGGCTACGTAGCCTCTTAGGGTATTTTTAGATTTCGCGCCAAAAATGAACAAAGCATTTTGGGAATGTCAAGTGACTGGCACATGACTCAATGTTTAAATTCCATTACATAACAAACATGTTATAATTATTTTCCATAATGTATTCTTCGGACGCTATGTTTGAAACTTCTTCTGTGTATTCCTGTATGTAAATGAGCAAATTGATAATCTAAAAATAGAACGTGTCTCCCGTTGGTGTCAACCTGGGCCGTAGTAAATCTATAATTTCTCGTGTTGTCGGATGGTTTTCGACTACTGGGGTTTTATGAATGAAAATTAAAAGGCTTTGGTAGTACAAGGATGATTTTTTTTGCATTTTTGTAAAATTTTTGACCCAAAATCTGAAGGGCCACCTTTAACGGAAAGCGAAAATAATTATAGAATACTACGTTCCCATGGATTTAAGATAAACATTTGAGCCATGCTCTGACAAAAGGGGTTTAATGCATGTCCTTGTTTGCGTTCTACCAAGCAAGTCATCACATAATCATGGATCAATCATATTCATTTTGTCTAAGAACCTATACAATCATGAGGTAGACTGGTCCATGGATATACAGAAAATCGACCAATAGCGAAAAGTTTCGGCACAGGTCACGCTACACGCACTGGGCAGGCTGACCTGGGTCGACACTTTTCGCAGATGCATTAAGAACCCTTTTTTACAGTGCATTGTTCATACTAGCGGTTTACTTCGAAAACCTCGAAACTACACCTTGTAACAAAGTAAAATCGACGATATATAAATTCCGGTATCGTCCGGGATAACAAGGGGAGGGTCTTTGTTACCGTGTGTGGCAGGTATTTCTGTAGAAGTTTACATTAGTGGGCGTGAAAATGAATGACAAAGCGTCATAAAGAGAAATCCCGACGCCTCCTTTGACATTTTACGTTACTATTACGTAGAGGACTGTACAAAGCCCATTTTAGGGGTAGTTTAGATCAAGATCAAACTGCAAAAAAAAAAACGCAGTCTCGTTGTAGATCTATCTTGTCCGATACTTTTGGGAATTCTTTTAATCTGACCGAAATTGGTGTGAAATGGCAACTACTTCTTCTGACATAAAATAATGGCAACCAGCATTTTCTCCTTTTCTCACAATGTTTTGAAAGAGATTTTTCCTGGGGGGGGGGGAGTGTCCTTAAAACACTTTGGATTGCATGTGTGATGAGGAATTAAAGAAGCAGCTAAAGAGATACCTAAAAATAGCATGTAGTATGACTGAATAAGACCAGTCCGCATAGCTCAGTTGGTAGAGTACAGGGCTAATGAACGTGATGTTTCGAGTCATTTGAAGGTGTGGATTCGATTCCCATGGCTAGCCACCTAAAATTACTAATTGTCTTTCGGATGACACGTTAAAGGAGGGTATTTAGAATTATTTATATCTCACCAAATTAAAAAAAATATATATATCACGGAAATTCATATGACAAAATAATACAAATCATCAATAATTAAGATTCATAAAATTAAAAAAAAAATACGGTATTCCCTTAAAAGGTTACGTAGCCTCTTAAGTTATTTTTAGATTTCACGCCAAAAATCAATAAAGCATTGTGGGAATGTCAAGTGACTGACACGTGACTCATAACGCTTTAATTCCCTATCATATCAGACATCTAATAATTTTCACAATGTCTTCTTCGGGCGCTATGTTTGAAGCTTCTTCTGTGTATTCCTGTAAGTAAATGAGCGAATTGCTCACCTAAAAATAGAACGTGTCTCCCGCTGATGTCACGCTGGGCCGTAGTAAATCTCTAATTTCTCGTGTTGTCGGACGGTTTTCGACTACTGGGGTTTTATGAATGAAAATTAAAAGGCTTTGGTAGTGTAAGGATGATTTTTTTTTTTGCAATTTTGTAAAATTTTCGACCCAAAATCTGAAGGGCCACCTTTAAACCGAGGTTTCGTGTGATGGTGCTTTACATCGAGCACGTTAATGAGCCAGGCGTAACTGAGGATGGGTTTCGTCCCGTACTTTACTCTAAACACCTGAAACAATACTGACAGCCTTCAGGGAAGGGGGACGTTGCCCATATAGGCAACCGGTGTCAACGCTATATAGAGGCAAATCCAATTATTTGTATAGTATTTTGCGCAGCTTACGACATTAAAAAGTCTCTGATGACGGCAGCTCATTTATATGTCTCCTTGGTATCACCGAAACAAGGCTAGGGCTCCAAAGTGCCTAAAAGTAAGTTTCGGGCCTTGAATACGGGTCAAACCCGGTACTTCTTGATTACAAATCATGCGAATTACAAGTTATCCACACAAGACTCGAAATGTCAAATGTTTGCATGATACCATAGGTTACTGAAGTTCCATTGGTCTATCACGGGAGACCAAAATTTTCATTGGTCTATCATCGAACACTGTTACTAAAAATAGCACACTTGCCCACCGTCTTTAGATCATAATAACGTTTTGGTAGTATTTGTTTACATTATACAGGCGATGCATAAATGTACTATTTCTATCAAAAAGGTGTCGGGTCTTTGAGCAATGAAAATTTCGATGTTTCTTGACAAGACCAACCAAGGATCGCAAATTACATTTTATATACGGTGCCTGGACTAAAGGCCCAAGATCAGATCATACTTATTCTGTGCATTTTAATCTTGACAATTACAGGTAGCGTTTGTTTTCATTCCGCAATAAACACCATTTGAAAACTTTGCAAACCTACACCACTCTTCGACAGTATATTCTCCTTTTGCCACTATGTCATAACACGTATTGATGCATTTAACAGTAGCCAATATAAAGTATCTATGCATTACTAAACTGGTGCTTTATAAGTCTCCCGGTGAAAGTCGGGTTATAAAAGGCAGTGGGATTACGAGTCTTACATAAGTCGACTTTGGTCAATTTTCGAGGTACTTAATCTTTTGGAGGGTCCTATGTAGATTAACTACGAGATAATGACGCAGCCTCGTTTTGGACGTACCACTGTTGTTGCGGTCATGATATCACAAGAAAATATGGGACACCCAGATTTGACATCAGCGACAAGAATAATTCTAAGGAACATCTTCTGAATAATTTCCTAAATTTCAAAGTAACACAGCTTCTGATTGGCTAAACCAAAATGGTTTAGCCAATCAGAACTTGTGTACTTTCTGAACTTGTAATTAGACGAAGAATATTCTTCAGAATGGTTGATAAATACAGACCAAGCTTGTCCGCTCTGTGCATCCGATTCTTGATGTTTTATCATACATATCTATATTTTCCCAACTCAGTCGGGCATGTATATGCAACGCACGCGGATGAATCAGACACAACGGATACAAAATCCGTATCTAGGCCGTTGTCTGCGCATGTCATATTCTTCGGAGATTCGACTGTCTTATATGACGCATCACTACAAGCCCCGAAAGCGGGCTGACCGTAATATTACGCTCTATAAAACAGCAATGTTGAAAATAGCTTTTACGTAACAATACGTTTGAGGAGTAATGAGACATGCTTTAGCATCAGATTTCTCTAAACTGGTGATCATAGCTGAATGAATTGCACGAGGTAGCGTTTTATTGGGTAAACCTTTTTTTGTTTTAAATTCAAAGTAACGGTTGTCGCGTAGGAAAGTGGTTCGGTTCTGTACCCAGGATGCCCATATCAGATAGATGAGTATTTATAGAATGCCATCTAGCGGGAGATAATGGTATCTAGGCAGTATTGAAGACACTCCTACATACTAATTTGATGACCATCGTCGTCTGCAAATGTCACGTATTCTTCGAAGATTGACCTGTCTGCTACATGACGCATCGATATCCTGTATCAGACGAATATTAATTCGCAGTTACCATTGTTAGGAACATCACTCCGTCAAGCATGGCTTCCGATTCAAATACTGTACCTAACAACTGCTTTAGGGAAATATCTCTTTATCTCAGTGGTAATGGTATTGGTCTATTTAACCTAGAAAAACGAGGATATTTGCCTGTCTTAGCTTCAAATCCCGCCAGTTTGTATTTCAGCTATGATTTATTGCGAAGTTTCATGTTCGAAAGATGGGAGCTCGTCCGGGATTGGTCATTGAGCTGTCCCATATGTTGTCCAAAAAACAGACTTTCTGCCCAATAAGGCTTTGTGCTATCAATAAATGATGACTTTAAGAGGGTGTGTGTAACGGGAGATCTCTCCTTCATGCATGTCTTCTTCCCGAGTTAAATACAACACCTATAACAACTGCGTTAGGGAGATACCTCTTGAGCTTATGATATTGGCCTTTTCAACCGCAAAAAAACGAAGTTATTTGTCCGCATGGGTTCGAATCCCCATAGAGGCGGTTTGTAGTTTAGTTATGCATTCGTTGAAAACTTTAATGTTCTTCAGATGGGGGCTCGTCAGGGATTGGCCACTGAGCCTTTAACCCCATTTGTTGCCAAAAAAGGGCTTTCGGCCTAATAAGGCTTTGAGTCATCAATAAATGATGACTTAACCCATTA
Organism: Tridacna crocea; assembly: GCA_943736015.1. Classification (NCBI taxonomy): domain Eukaryota; kingdom Metazoa; phylum Mollusca; class Bivalvia; order Cardiida; family Cardiidae; genus Tridacna; species Tridacna crocea. The sequence goes on along the minus strand of OX031060.1, from coordinate 58,815,000 downwards.
CCACACAATCCCTACTTTTGACGCCCCTGAGAAAGAAGCCTTTTAAAAACAGTGTAGGAAAAGGAGAAATTGATGGTAACCAGCATTTTCTCCTTTTCCCACAGTGTTTTCTACCCTTCCCAGAACAAATTTCAATTTTTCAGTCACCTTTATGTTGTCGTCTGCAAATGCTTTCAATTGGACCCAGTCAACTTGGTAATGAGTTAAAGAGAGGGTGTGCTCGCAGTGTTGTTACGGGAAACTACTCTTTCATGCATGGCTTCGTCGCGATTTAACCCCTTCCCAATCAATCCCTGCTTTCTACGGCCCTGAGATAGAAGCCTTTTGGAAACATTGTGGGAAAAGGACAAAATGCTGGTAACCAGCATTTTCTCCTTTTCCCACAATGTTTTCTAGCCTGCTGGAAACAAGTCTCAATTTTTGAGTTACATATATAATTTGTCGACTGCCAGTGCTTTCAATTCTAAAATTTTGTCGTTTGGTAAAGGGTTGAATACAATACCTAACAACTGCGTTGAGGAGGTGTCTCTTTAGTTCAGTGGTTATAGTATTGGTCTTTGAAACCGCAAAAAACGAAGACATTGGCCGATTCCCGCCAGAGGCGGTTTGTTTTTCAGCTATGCACTTGTTCAGAAGAGTGTTTAAACTAAAAAACTCTGCCGCTAAAAAAGTAGCAAGCGGAAAATGGCTATTAATAATATATGTCTGTGTAAAAGTCAAGGCTATTCTTTGCTCCGGATTTCTTAAGAATATAACCAATTTAAAATGGAAACTCGTTTAAAGAAATACCATTGTGGACATCTACTGCAAATCTTTCTACACAGTTCATAAATATGGACATGGGGAAAGACCGGGATTTGTTCAACAAACTGTACAAAAAATATGACCCTTATCATGCTGGAGTTATACTAAGACTATTTCCCCAGCTTACAGGAGTTGTATTTATTAATGAATCGTGCATAGCTTGTATGCTGGCTATGAATGGCTAGATGAATCTTACTAGGTGGCGTTTTAATGAGAAAATATTTGTTTTATTTTGAAATTCGCGGCGTCGATTGCGGTCTTGAAAAGTTGTTCAGTTTTACCCAGAATTCCCAAATTAAATACATGTAGGTAAACTCGGCACCATTATCGTTCCTGCATCGACATATTGGACTCTTTACTTAGTGATCGACCTAATTTTTTGTCCAATCAGAGAAGAGTATTTGTGGAAATTTTCTACCTCTAAAAGTCCATAAAATTTTGTCTGCTTGAAATAAAGACACCCGTTCCGCACGTATGAATTCTACTGGCCCCTCCCACATCTACGTAAAATTAATTCATGCTCCTCCCAACCATTTAAAGCACGATTTGAAACTTGTTACAACACAACCTAAACCCTTTACCAAGTAATCCTGTATGTTATCGGTGAAAGTTTGATTGTAGAAAATATTGCAGAAAAAGGGGAAATTGCATTAGAGGAATTGAGTAATAAAACAAAATCTGATTTTTCTTCTCCATATTTTTACCCCCAATAAATTTTAGACCCAAATGGACGACCCATGTAGCTTTTGCGTACTTTAACGATCAATCTGCAGAGAAGGTGTAGTCTGATCATGAACTGAAACATTGTGCTAAACAGCGCAATGTTAAAATTTATGGATTGATTGCACGTTGTTCGTTCTGTATCATGACAAAAATTTGACAAAAAGAAATGACATTTGAAAATCTAGAAAGTAAAAAAGATTATCTACAGCAAGAGCCAACTGATTAGTTTTTAGAAAAGTTCAACTTGTCCTTTTGTTTTCTTTTAAAAATAACCCTAAAAAAGATAGTATTTAGCAAGTACAGGTTTAAAGGAAAGTCCGAAAATGCTTGCTATGCACTCTTTACAAGATGCCAAAACTTAAGCCCGGCTCTAGCATATTAAAAGCAGCCCAGCCACGTATAATGGTAAGTATATCTGACTCGTAATCTGGAGGTTACGGGTTCGATACCTGGTTGCGCCGAACTCTCTTTCCGGTAAACTTTTGCATCTCACCTCTCATGCATGTGAGAAAATTAGACAGTGGCTTTGGAAAGAAAGTTGTGTCAGTACTGGTGTGAAAAAGCCAGGAAACAGAAGCGGTGTAAAATAACAATGTGATAACAATTGATAACGCGGAACAACAACAATTGAGATGGTAGATTGTTTACAAATGTCATATCTAGATTATCTTATATATCCAAGGACAACGCATTTATAAATGAAAAGTGGATACATTTGTGATACCTAAATTGTTGACATTGAAAAATCAACATATACTAAAATTAATAGTGTTTTGCATGTACCCTAAAGAACGAAATCTATTGATAAACATACGAACTTGTATTATTTGAAAAAAAGAAAAGAAGGACTGCAATCATAAATCATATCAGTTACCTGTTTTTACAAGTTCTTGTGTGAGCAATTGCAACAATTGCGTACATGATATATCCTTGCAAATTTCGTCTAAGTCATTTCCTAAGAAAAGGTCAAAATGTGGTTTGGCTTCCGCCATTGTAAAGACAGCAAAGCTGTGCACTTTTCTTTCGCAAAAGTTTGGCTTGGAGACACGCATAACATGAGGGTACTGAGGAAATCCACGTGATAGTGCTGTTTTCTCGTGTTTCGGGCGTGTCTTTACAATAAAACAAAACAATGAAATTTGATGAAAGTCATGTTTCTTGATATACTTATGTCATGTGGGCGTGTTTATAGGGTCATGCGGTAATGAAGGCATGTCTTTGCATAATATCTAGGACAAACTTTATAGAGAATGCAGTCTGTATAAAATGATTTATATAAAACCCCAGTCGATCACTAAGTTGGTTAGAGCACAAAAAGAGAATTCTTCGAGAAAATAAAAGCTACGGCGCAGAGCGCCTTCGCTTTTATTTTCTCGAAGAATTCTCTTTTTTGTGCTCTAACCATTACATAGCGGGGCGAAGAGTGATTATTACTCTGTTATCTACAAATTATTGCATGACTCACATGTGCTGATAAGACAGTACAACGACACGGCACTGGAAACATTTTAAATCAGAGCGTTGAAAACGCTGGAGTGATATCTGTCAAAGAAGCCATTGTGTGGAATTAATAATTTGAAAGTAAAAGAGAAATCTTTTTCAAATATTTGCTTGAAAGTCAGCCCACTAAGTAAATGAATACATTTTTTTATTGAAGAGAGAATACTCGTGACTAATCTAGGATAATTTATGTTTTGTAGTCTCTCTTTACTTATTAAAAGGAATCAGGTGTAATTTCCCTTAGCAGTAAAATGCATGATGGATAAAAAGAGAAACTACGTAAGTATGTCGAATAGAATTTAATTTGAATCTGAAAACTGTGATTTTTATATATCTTTGGCCGTAATGATTTAATTTCCAATATTACAATTATTTTGATCAATAAATATTCATGCACAATAAAATGGAGTAGCGCACAATCGTGGGAAGAACAAGCCAAGGTACAAACTATTTATGGAACGAAAAAGCTTAGGACCAAGCGACCAGGAAACAAATCATTGCGCCATTAGAAGGCTCTTAGCGGGTGAAGCTCTTTTCAATAGGAAATAAGTAATTCCACCATCGATGGTCCAGTCCAGTGGTCCCGTCCTGTGTATTTCAAAATGTCATTTCAAATTACATGTCTGAGTGCTACCAAAATATAATTTATCTGAGAGAAATTTAGTTAAATTGGGTTTATATCCTTCGGCTTTGCACAAAATACGATACATGGTCTTCAAAATTGAATAGTGAACACACAGTGGTGTTGTCTTTGACAAATATCATCAAAAAAAACCATTTTAATATCCTGGCTTTTGGTAGTTGATTAGTCTAAGAAAAATATTGAATATTGTTTTTTTGTATTGAGTTGTAATTTTTTCTGCTTCTTTTGCTTGGAAAGTGGGGGGTGGGGTGCGGGGCAATCGTGTAGGGGTGGAATTATGGCTTATCAAACAATTTAAAAGCACAAGGTCAGCTCTCAGTATTTTCAGTCCTTTGATTTAAAAATTGTAGCTGAATCGCGTAACGAGTCTTTCAAGATAGTTCAACGCTATTGTTGGGTTCAACTGTCTGCTCAGCCAAACTCTTCTCGATTCGAGTTTTCAACGAAAAATAGCAAATGGCTTTGGAAGAGGTCCTTTCGATGTACTAGTCATAGAAACTCCAGAAATTCAGTGATAGGTACTTTGACGTAACAGAATCAGGAATTTATCGAATCAATTTCGTCTAACAGCAGACTTTATAATGAGTAAGACTGGTCCTTTGGCATGCACAAAAATTAGCTATAACAAAAAAGTTTCGACCCATGTTAGCCTGCGCAGTCAACGCAGGCTGACAAGGGTTGATACTTTTTTGGCCAATCCATTACAGGCCCGTAGGAACAGGCCCCCCCCCCCCCCGCAATAATTTTGAAAATCATAGTAACTAAAATACGAGTTTTTAGCGCAATGAAACAACCATGCAAAAAAATCTCAGTATTTTGAAGTTAGCCCCCCCCCCCCCCCCCCCCCATCTTGAAATGCTTCCTACGTCGCTGCATTAAGCACCCTTGTCAGAGAGCGTGACTCAAATATGTACACATTATGTTGCCTCTATCTATTTATTATGGTATTTTGTGGCAGTATTTGTGTTGCGATCTTTTAACAGTCAATGAATTTGAGAATTGTCCATTTTGAAGGCATTTTCCGACGACAGTTTCATATCATCGGATTTGTGTCCGAGAGGGTAGCGCAAAAAACATTGTAGAAACAGGAAAAAAAATGCTGGTTGCCACCATTTTCCCCCTTTCCACAATGCTTTTAAAAGCGTCCTCCTTTTATGATGAGTAATAAACAGCATCTTTTGAGGAAGAGAAACAGATTATTTCGAGTGAAAAAAAAATACTAGAAGTAACACTGTGACCGTTGTCCGCGTTGTCTGCGCATGCCATATCATATTCTTCGAAGGTTTGATCTGTCTGCTATGACGCATCACCGATCCCGTTTGCTAGGGAAAAGTAGGGCCTACACCGAAGCTATAGCCCAAGCCTGAAGGGGGGGGGGCTGTTTTAATAAATGGCCGGTGCATAGGACGGTTACATGTACGTGCTAGCTGATCATAGCTGAATGAATCACACCAGGTAGCGTTTATTGAATAAAAGTTCATTTTAGTTTGAAATCCAAAGTAACGACGGTTGTCGCGTATGCAAGTAGTCCAGTTCTGTACCCAGAATGCCTAAATTAGATTCGGCATTCGGCATACCCCGGTTGATGAGAGCCAGCCATCCGTTAGATGTAGGTACGGAATCGACCGAGTGACGAGTGTAGAGGCAGATGTGTATTTGTAGAATGCCATCTGGCATGAGATAATGCTGAAAATCGATGGAAAACGACATAAAACACAGAATGAACCAATGATCACGTGAAGGTTTGGTATAGCTATGTTTCTCTAGACGGTAGCTAGTATCGTTATCGTCTACTTCTGAACCAGGAAGGCTTTAACCCTTTTCCTGCTAAATAAAAGAAATTAAACTTTCAACCCGATAGTAACAGCACAAATCTTCCTAATTCAAGGTATATTTGGAGGAAAAGAAATGTTCTTATCGGACTGTGTAGAACCAAGATCAGACTGCACGTTCCGTGCAGTCTGATCTTGATCTACGCATCCAGTAAAACGGTCAGTGAGCAGTTCTTAGCTGCCTAAGTGTTTATATAACCTTGTACGATTAGATTAGGTGTAATCTTAAGATAACTTGTTCAAAGAGCAATATGCATGTGTAGACATGCACAAGCATTGACAATTTGCATAAAGTTTGCTTAACCCATTACCACACAATCCCTACTTTTGACGCCCCTGAGAAAGAAGCCTTTTGAAAACAGTGTGGGTAAAGGAGAAAATGCTGGTAACCAGCATTTTCTCCTTTTCCCACACTGTTTTCCACCCTTCCTAGTAGAAATTTCAATTTTTACAGTCACCCTTATTTTGTCGTCTGCAAATGCTTTAAGTTTGGACCAGTCAAAATTTTTCTCGTGTGGTAAAGAGTTAAAGTAGTGAACCCGTAATAGAAAACAGCTATAATCCACTATCATATTATCCCACAAAATTTGATATGATTAAATATGAGTATTACTGTACTTCTTTAACTGAACCACTTCTTCCTTTTATTGCCTTCTTAGAATTGTCTGTTATAAATCTAAAAACCACTATATTGTCATTACAAAGGGGAAAATTATTTACCTTCCTTTTCTGGAAACCAACAAAAGTATCAACAAATAATATCAAGGTAGACATCAAGGGAATTTCTGGTGGGATAAGAATGTTCACAAGTATTATATGTGTATAAATCCGTATTTATCAACTATCAAGAAATTTTATTCCACGCTGCACTAGAAGTGTTATGGTCTACTATCTTAGGTATTATTTCTGTATGAATCCGTATTTATCAACTATCAAGAAATTTTATTCCATGCTGCACTAGAAGTCAGTGCTCTCAATAAGGGACCATTTCAGGAATTTTTGTAATTCCATGTTCAAATTTCAGGAATTTTTTTTAAAAAATCAGGATTTTTTTTCTCACATCGGTCAATGTGGTCTTGAGCTTAGATTTATTTTGATTGTGTTGCGGAATGGCCAACCCTTATGTTGTGGTTACTGTAAGGTTTTATCCAGGAAGACATGTCCTTAGAATAACCATACTGTATAATGGGGGTAAAAAAAGGAAATAAGAATTACCTCCCTTTTCTGAAAAAAAGAGAACAAAATATCAACTAATATCTTCAAGATGGACATCAAATAAATTTCTGGTCCATCAGAAATGTGCAGAAATACTATACCAGTATAAATCCTTATTTATCAATTAATAAGAAATTTCATTCCATTTTGCGCTAGAAGTGTTAGGATGGTAATAACTGAAAAATTATAACCATAACCATGTTTCATATATTGTTAAAATGACGTGTTGCACAACAGCCTGTTTCTATCGTCATTTGTTTCAAACCAAGTGAACATGTGAAACCTTCCATCTTGTATTATGATGTGCATGAAATTCCAGATACGTATTTCAGACAGACGTGAATTTCTTCGTAACGACGATCAAGTCGCACAATGATTCTTTCAAAAAGAAAAAAACTCCTTAAGTACGCTGCATAATTCCCGAAAGAAATGCGCAATGAAACTATAACCTGCTGATTTTTTAATGAGTCGGACAAATAATTAGTAGATCTATTAGATCTACTCGATTATTTGAATATTTCTCTCATGTTGCATTTTTGCAAACAAACAACATTCCCCGATCTTCGATTGCATGCCTTTATTAATTGCATTTGTCCATTAATTTCTATCGCTGCAGTCAAATTAAAGACGATTGATTACTAAGCGATCTTAAATTGATGAACCAATTAAACATGTACCATAGTCTGGTCATAAATTGGATAAACAATCGCATATGTGTAATTGTCATCTGTACACCGTAATCTGGATCACCAAAATGCTTTTACATGGCTATAGAGGCTCTTTGTAAAGCGCCTTCCTTACATTGAATGGACGTTATCGAAGTTTTCCAGACGTGTCAAACCCTTTGTGCATTAAAAAAAAAAAACGTCCGGGTTGAAATTCTCGGACGTTTTTGTCATAATATGGACGTTAAAAAAACGTCCGACTTGGAAAATGCCGACGTTTTTTCTAAAAATTTGGACGTAATACACGTCGACGTCCGCTTATTGAGAGCACTGAGAAGTGTTATGGTCTACTGTCTTAGGTATTATTTCTGTATAAATCCGTATTTATCAACTAGCAAGAAATTTTATTCCATGCTGCACTAGAAGTGTTACAATGTATAACCTTAACAAAGGAATGTGGATAGTAACGTTATGACCTTTAGCTAAACGATTCCGTATTTTTACAACTTAGAGGAAGATAGATATTGAAAACACTGGGAGAACAAAAGAACAAGAACCAGTACTTTTCCTCCACAATATTTGTTTCTATCCTGTCAAAGACAAGCGTCAGTTTTGGTTTAAGAAAACCTTGAAACACATGCGAAGGTGTACTGACCGCTGTGATATGACCTAAGCTATTGATTAGAGCGGCGTGAGACCCCAATACAAACAGTTTTATTTCCCTTATATAGCAGGATTGGGGTAAAAAAGATCTAGAAATATGTGTCGAAGACAATACCACTATTGAGTTCAATATTATATTTTGAAGTCCACGTATCGTATTTTGTGCAAAGCCGAAGGAAAAAAAAAAAAAAAAAAACAATTAAACATAATTTTTCTCGGGCAAATTAATTTTTCGCTACCAAAAATATTTCAAAATTATGGTTTTCAAGTACAAACTTAATTCTAATAGATATATTCATACTGGTTTCTCTCTCTATCCATCATTCGTCCTACTGTCATGGGACGTTACTCCTGACTCCTCTTAATGATCAAAGGGAGACCACCATTACACAAATAATCCTAACTTTGTCATAAGTACCCTTCCTTCAATCAAAACGATATTCATTTGCTAAGTGTGTTGATTTTCAAGCCAATATTTAAATAATGTTTTTCTTTTTCTTTCAAAATACTAATTCCACACAGTGGCTTCCTTGACAAATACCACTTCAGTGTTCTCAACGCTTTGATTTGTCTAGCGAGCATATACCAGTAGGCCTGTTCAGTATTTACACCAAATTAAATACCCCCTTTGTTTACTTTTTAGCTTTATTGTTACTTTAAGGGTCCATATTGTCGTCTTGTTGTCTAACGAACGACTAATTCTGAAAGGTACAGTGGTCCATTATCATGCAAAAAATTTACAAACAGCAAAAAGCATCGATCCATGTCAGCCTGCGCGGACTGCGCAGGCTGACATGGATCGATGCTTTTTGCAGATGCATTTAACTTCTTTCACATAGCATTACTGAAATAAATGTAGCATTTAAAAGGAGTATCATGTATATTTTCAGATATAAATCATGAAGTTTGAATTTGCCATTTTGGGTACCATCTGCTTAACAGCCGTGCAACTAGTTCTAATTGACGGTATGTATTTATTCAGTTATGTCACATCCGCTCGAAATAAATTTCAGTGCACTTCTCATATGCTTCTGTGACAACGCCCTTGTGAAAAAGGGGAGGTAGTGGTTTAATCTAGGTTTTCATATAAGTATATCATGGGGTAATGTAACATTAATCTGTTCTTAATTATCACCCTGATATTTTGTGAAGGAAATGTCACACGACCAATAGCAGCCATCGATTATACTGGTGACCGTTTTTGTGAGATCAACAATGAAAAAAGGACGAAACGGTCATCTTGGTTTTTAGAGAAGAGAAGGTGGGTTGTAAATGGAAATTGGGATAAAGTGATATTTTCAGATGAAAGTAAGGTTGTTATTGGTATACCTACCAATAACAGGGTGTATATGTTTGCCGTAAGCGAGGTGAAGGGTATAGACCTGACTTAGTTCCATCGCAACAGAACATGAAATATCAGGTCATGATAAGGGGGTGTATTTGTTGGTATGTTGTTGGAACAAAAACAGGTGTTACTGGAAATATCAATATCTGAAAATATAAAGACGTCTTAGATGATAATCTACATGGCCTGTGATTGCAAAACATTTCCCTGATAAATAGTACCTTAAGTCTTTTCCAGAATGATAATGCACTGGTCTGTTCATCGATCAAACAACCTTAAATCAATTTCCTGGTCAGCACAATCACCGATCTGAACCTAATAGAAAATGTTTCGCTTTATATCAAGACACCAAGTCATCAACAGTATATAAATTATTTCAGGCTTTTTTTTTCCTTCTATAGGCCTAATAGAGGCCGATATTCGGTTACTTCCCAATTGTAAAAAAAAAACCTTCGACTCGCCCCCCCCCCCCCCCACCAATTTTGGAGAAAAAATTGCCCATAATACCACGCCAAAATTCCCAATTTAGTTAAATTACCAATTATCTCGAAGGCTGGTTTGCATGATAAGACATTAACGGTCCGGTTATTAAGCACCGATTTAAACACCAAAAATAGACTTTTCATTTGTTGCACTGATATGACCACAGGAATTTGACATTCTATAACCAAAATAAATGATAAAAACATGAAAAAAAAAAATCTCCCCTATATAATATAAACACAAGGAACGCAACGTCTCGATTGCTGGCGCTAGCACCCGACAGCCTTTCCCAACCAAAATCACCCACGAAACAAACATTGATCATAATCTCATTCAGCCTAGCGATAGACAAGACAATAATGTACCTGCGTCATCCGGCGATACCTCAGTAGACACCTTTCAACCAGAGATATCCGTCATGTTTTATAGCTCTATCAGGACATTTTGATTTATCCGGGACTCCATTCGCTGACGTCACAGAAAGTAGCAGGTAGCGTATTTTCGTATTACTTATTACTATTATTTTTTTCGATTTTAAGATACTTATGGACATCACATGATACTAAAGATTTTTCTAGAATCTTTAGTATCATTTGACGTCCATAAATATCTTAAAAACGAAAAAAATAATAGTAATAAGTAATACGAAAATACGCTTCCTTGCACTTCTTGTGATATGACATAGCCGGCTGCGCTGGAGTACTGCCAAAATATTGCGATTTCCTGGCACCATTTGGTTTGTTTAGTGGAGGCTACATCAACTAAACCGAGTTATTTTTTGTGCATTATAACACCGCACGTAGACTCGACGCGGTTTTCATATTTCCCTGTCATTCAACAGTGAATCCTCTTACATGTTATGTTATTGAACTGAGCTATTTCCACTATTATATTATCCTACAAATTTTGCTAAGATTAAAAATGAGTATTATTGTTCCACTTTCATTGAACTACTTTTTCCTTTTTGAACTTCCAAGAATTACCATTTATAAATCTAAAACCACTATATTCTTATTTCAAAGGGATAAGATAATTACCCCCCTCCTTTTCTGAAAACTAACAAGTATCAACAAATAATTTCAAGATAGCCATCAAAGGAATTTCTGGATGTGTATAAATCTGTCTTTATCAACTGTCAAGAAATTTTATTCCATGCTTGACTAGAAGTGATACGGGTCCACTACCTTAATAAACACTTACAGTTCACAAAAGTTTTCTTAATTCAACGCCGTGGAAGATATTCTTACTTGGTTGCAGAAAAGGTATTAAAAAAAAAACAAGCACGCTCAACTAAGTAAAACGCGTCATAGAACCGGGAAACGTTACAAAAAGTTTAAATGGGCTGCATACAATTAAGGCCAGCGCAGCCCTCTTCTCTTCTGTGTGATACGTTCAAATTCTTTGCGAGGTATTCAAATCCCAATCGGTATCAGGAGAACTCGTACCCGAATCTCAAGGGTACGAGTTCTCTGGACATTGAAGTCGTCCTCGCTGGTACCGCGTCATCTATGATACTGCGGTAATCCGGAAAATACCTAATTCGCCTACGTTGCGCCACCTAACCACTGTTTACTCTCTCAAATCGAGAGCAGGTGTTTTCTTTGCATTGCATAGATCAAAAATAATAGGCATTTCTTCATTAATGATAAGTTACATTCATATCACACCAAATTAAAAAAAATATATATAGATCTATATCACTGAAATTTATATCAAAAAATAATACAAATCATCAATAAATAAGACTCAAAATTACCAAAAAAATTTGTTTTGATGGTATTCCCCTAAAAGGCTACTTAGCCTCTTAAGCTATTTTTAGATTTCGTGCCAAAAATAAAAAAATGCATTGTGGGAATGTTAAGTGACTGGCATGTGACTAATGACGCTTAAATTCCATTACATAACAAACACGTAATTATTTTTCATAATATCTTCTGCCAACGCTATGTTTGAAGCTTCGTCTGTGTATTTCCAGTATGTAAATCAGCGAGTTGTTCATGTAAAAATAGAACGTGTTTCCCGTCAATGTCGACCTTTGCCGTAGTAAATCTCTAATTTATCGTGTTGTCGGATGGTTTTTGACTACTGGGGTTTTATGAATGACGATTATAAGGCTTTGGGAGTATAAGGATGATATTTTTGAACTTTTGTAAAATTTTTGTCCCAAATTCTGAAGGCCCACCTTTAAACATAAATCTCATATTTTTTTATGATTTTCCAAATTTCAAGTGTTAACAGCTCAACGCAGTACCATAGCGTCTTCCATTCGTAGCACCTGTAGTCAATATGTTAGCTTGACCTTGATATTTTTGTCTGAAAAACATGACTTCAGATTTGATAGTTCACAGTTACTGTAATTTTACATGCAACAGTTTAGTAAAGTATTAAAAAATAATACATGTGAGTTTCCCATCTTGTAGTAATTTTCGGCAAAATTAAGTACCACAGTACCATCAAGGTCCATCCTACCCTCACTAATATATAATTATGATGATAACTTACCACCATGTTGTCAACTTTTATTTTTATGCTATTATTGTGATGTAGATTTGATGAAAAATGTCTTTTTTGTACAAGTGTTGAAAAGACATAAATAAAGTAAAGAAACTTGTGTGTTGTCTCATGCAGTGTATGCTGATTACATTTTGTGTTTGAAAAGAAAACATTTGGAAAAAGGAGACCATGTTGGTTACCTGATTTTGCACCCTTTCCCATACCTTCAGTCTGACGGTGTCTGCTCCAATACCATTTTTGTTTCTGGTCTTTGCATACACCTTCTGAGCAACGTTCATTAAAAGTATCTGGAACTAATATGATTTTACAGGTCTGCATCTTTTGAATGGCTCTATGCAACCAAATTTCCAATTACAGCTAATAAAATGAGCATGGATTGTTAGATAAATGATTAGTCTTTACAAAAAAACTGATGTCCGTTAATATCTAAATCTTACCTGCATGCAAATCTGTGCTTTTCAACGTAAACAACTCTTGACCTACTTCACCAGAAAAAAAAATATGGTGATATTAATGTGCATGTCTCGGCAGAAATCGCAATATCTCAGACACGCTACAGGACACTTTAGTTGTGAATTTCACTGTTAACAAATGCATCTTGAGCAAAAATCATTATTAGGGTAAGAGAACCAGACTGTACAAATTTCAAATGCCGTTGAATGTGCATGCCTGTTTAGCGGAAGTCGCTGTGTTCTTTGTTTACAAATTAATACTCCGGATATATTTACATTGGGAAAAAAGGTAAATTTCCATTGATTTAATTGGTATTTTGCAGCACAGTTTGTGTGATGTTAAAGATTAATCATTTATCTATTGATCCATGCCCACTTTATTACCTATCATTAGAAAGTTTGTTGTGTACAGCCGTTCGAAAAGATGCGGGTAAAATGGTATTAACTCCAGATACTTTGAATGAACATTGCTCTGAAGGTCTTGCGACAACCAGAAACAAAAAGAGCATCCACTTTGTTAATTGTCTAATTATGCCCCCCTTCAACAAAGTGTGTGTGGGGGGGTATATTGCTTTGCTAGTGTCGGTTGGTAGGTCCGTCGGTCGGTTGGTTGGTCGGTAGACCTTACATTGTCCGGATGATAACTAGACACAGAATTGACCTAGTTCTTCAAATGTGGCACAGACATGGCTCCCTGAGTGTAGATGATCCCTATTGATTTTGAGGTCGATCAGTCAATGGTCAAGGTCACAGTGACTGTAACCATGACAGTATATAGACCAAACCTTGTCCAGATGATAACTGCACAGAATTGAGCTAAGTTCCTCGAATTTGGCACAGATATGTGTCTCAGGGTCACGGCGGGGAATCACGTGACACAACAACAACAACAATGACCGTTATTTGAAAAAATTTCCCAACTTCAGGTAAGAAAATCTTCAATAATTCCGTAAATACATGACCGATTGGAATTTGGTTTGAAGCAGAGAAGGCGGAAGGACTCCGGGGATTTGCTTGATGTGTTAGATTTTTTAAACAACACCTGATAAAAAAGTTATTGACGAGCAAACAAATTATCCAGGGTAAAAAATGTGTTTGCTCGCCAATAACTTTTTTATCAGGTGTTGTTTAAAAAATCTAACACATCAAGCAAATCTCTGGAGTCCTTCGGCCTTCTCTGCTCCAAACCAAATTCCAATCGGCCATGTATTAACGGAATTATTGAAGATTTTCTTACCTGAAGTCGGGGATTTTTTTCAAATAACGGTCATTGTTGTTGTTGTTGTGTCACGTGATTCCCCGCCGTGAGGGTGTAGATGATTCCCATGCATTTTGAGGTCAATTGGTCAAAGCTCAAGGTCACAGTGACCGTCAAAATGATGATATATGGCTCAAACCTTGTCTGGATGATAACTAGACACAGAATTGACTTAGGTTCGTCAAATTTGGCACAGACATGCGTCTTGGAGTGTAGATGATCCATATTGATTTTGAGGTCAATCCGTCTAAAGTCAAGGTCACAGTGACCGTCAACATGATGATTTATAGACCAAATCTTTTTCAGATGATAACTAGACACAGAATAGACCTAGTTTCCTCGAATTTGGCACAGACATGTGTCTTGGAGTTCAGATGATCCCAATTGATTTTGAGGTCAAATTTTCAAAGGTCAATTTCACAGTGACCGTCAACATTATGATATATAGATCAAACCTTGTCTGGATGATATTTAGACACCGGATTAACCTAGGTTCGTCAAATTTGGCACACACATACATTTCTGAATTCAGATGATCCCTGTTGATTTTGAGGTCACTTGGTCAAAGGTCAAGGGCATTTTGACCGTCAACATGTTGATTTATAGACCAAACCTTGTCTGGATAGTAACTAGACACAGAATTGACCTAGGTTCGTTAAATTTGGCACAGACATGCATCTCGGAGTTTAGATGATCTCTATTGATATTGAGATAAGTTGTACAAAGGTCAAGGTCACAGTGACCATCAACAAGTTGATATATAGAGAAAACCTTGTCTGGATGATATCTAGAAACAGAATTGACCTAGGTTTGTAAAATTTGGTAAAGACATTTGTCTCGGAGTGTAGATGATCCCTTTCAATTTTGAGACCAATCAGTTAAAGGTGAAGGTCGCAGTGGTCTTCAACATGTTGATATATAGACCAAACCTTGTCCAGATGATAACTAGACAAAGAATTGACCTAGGTTTGTCAACTTTGGCACAGACATTTGTCTCGGAGTGTAGATGATGCCTTTGAATTTTGAGATTAATCCATCAAAGGTCAAGGTCGCAGTGGCCTCCAATTTAATGATATATAGACCAAACCTTGTCCAGATGATAACTAGACACAGATCCCTATGGATTTTAAGGTTAATCTGTGAAAGGTCAAGGTCACAGTGACCACCAGATTATTGAGGGCCCGCGCTGCAGTTCACCACTTGAGCCATTTGCTACAAAAAGATTAAAGTGTCTCAAAAATCATCATATATAGCTCAACTTGTGGCTCCAACATTTTATTTGTGTATTATCAGGGATGTAGTAAGCATCAAAGTGGACTGTGAAAAAGTGGAAGTCAAATGCACATTTTGATATCAGTTAATGAACAGTGCCACTTCCTGTATCAATGTGGCAGTATGGGGGCATGACTGTTGTACAAACAGATGCCTTGTTTTATTTGTTGTTTTCAAATAAAATGTTAATGATTGCAAAATGTTGTCGTTGAAAAATGTAAGTTTTATGATTAAAGGAATATTATGTTATAGTATGTTATCTTATAGTAACTTTCCTGGTCTTGTATTCACTTCTTGCTGCATAAGAAAATTTTGACATCTTGTTCGACCTTCAGTCTTACCAGGTAAGTTTGCTGCAACATCAGATTCTGTATGTAGGTTGCATCAGCATTGCACAAGACATTTTGATACATGATAAGAATTTACTATGGAGTCTTAAAAAATAATATGTTCAATAGAATTGGACGTGATGACGTATTTTCAAACGCTTAAAATGTATTTTCAAAAGGGGTCTGCTGCAAAAATTCAGAGCTCCGGATAAGAGGGAGTGATGGTATTCTAAGGTGATTATTTCTCTTCAAAACCTTAACTTGTGGGTACTCATTAGAAATGTCTTAACAAGAGGATTCTAATGGGATTTAGTGGAGAATCATTAATATTTTCGATTTTGAAATCAAAATCACTCTATCGGGAGCTCTGATCAATGTATGCAGGGAGATTGGAACACACTTGAAACATGTTAAAACTTAATCAAACGACCCCGAGGTTGATCGACCAAGAAGAAAAAAGCTTTTTAAAATTTGTGGATAAGGGGAAATGCTGATAACAAATATTTAGTGTTTTTCCCGTAATGACTATTGGCCCTTTCATAGATAAATTTGACCATTTGGGCACATTTTTTGTATCATCTGCAGATGGTCTGTGAATGCATTTAGATTTTGTTGTCTGGTAAAGGAAAATGTCCAAGAGAGAAGCATGTCTAACCCTTTGGCTGTTAAGTGCAACTCACTGATCTTTTGCGGACAGTGTAGATTAAGATCAGACTGCACAGAATGTGCAGTCTGATCTTGGATCTACACTGTCCAATAAGGAGATACCTTTGAAATGGCAAAAATTGTGTTTTTACTATTGGCTTGAATGGTTTATTTCGCGCGTTCAACAGGTTTTCGAAAGTAGGCAGCGCTTTTACAATGTAGGGATTAGAGGAATTATGAGTTCAAACCTAGCTTTGACGGTCTTACTACAACAAGAGTACAAATTATCTTCTATAAGTTATACTTTCAGGTCAAGATGGAAATGATGTACTGTATAATTGTTCACTTGGGAGAGTCGTAAATCTAAATTTCACGGATTCAATGACCGAAGGTAAATGTCTGTTATACATGTATAGCCATTGTTTATAGCCATACTCTATGCATTCTGCCAGCTTTAGGCCAGTAAAAGAGTGATCCTGCTTGCAGTTTACTACATGTTTATTTTTAAATGATATATTACCGGTAGATAACAAACATTACAGCTTGAATTGTGTTATCAATATAAATGGCACTCGTACTTGCTGATAAAGCAGCGGAATTTGTGCAGGGGGTTTGTCTAGTCACCATGCTACCTTCAGTCTGGTTTGCTCTGATGCTATTTTTGTTTCTGGTCTCTTTATACCTTCAAAGCAGCCCTCTTTAAAGACATCTGGAATTAATATGATTTTACCTGCATCTTTTCAAACTGCTCTTTGCAACAAAATTTCGAATGACATCTATTAAAATGGGCATGGATCATTAGATAAATGATTAATTTTTACAAAAAAAAAAACTGATGTTAGTTAATATCTAAATCTTCCCTTTGTGCAAATCTGTACTTTTCAATGTAAAGAACTGTTGACCTACTTCACCAGAAATAAAAACATGGTGATATAATCAATGCGCATGTCTCGGCAGAAAATCCCAGTATCTCTGACACGCTACAGGACAGTTTAGTTGGGAATTCCATTGTTGACGAAGGCACCTTCTACGAAAATTGTTGTTAGGGTTAGAGAACCAGACAGTACAAAATTCAAATTCCGTTGAGTGTGCATGTCTGCTACCATGCAAGTTGTTTACAAATTACAGTGGATTTATTTATGTTGTGAAAAAAGGTACTTTTCCGTTGATTTAATTGGTATTTTGCTGCACAGTTTGTGTGATGTTAAAGATTGATCATTTACCTAACAATCCATGCCTACTTTATTAGCTGTCATTGGACATTTTGTCGCATAGAGCCCTTTGAAACGATGCAGGTAAAATAGTATTAAATCCAGATGTCTTTAAAGAGGGCGGCTTTGAAGGCTTGCGGAGACATATAATAAAAACAGCTTTATACATGATACATGCGTATCCTGTATCCCTACGATCCCGCCTGAATTATATAGAAACTTAAAGTAACAAGTATAATCTTTGGCTTAGTGTTGCCAAGACAAAAGATAATGCTATCTGAGAAAGGACACCATATGAACTATGATTTTTTAAAACAATATCTTGCCATTTCCTTTTCAGATCAAAGCGTTTAGTTGGTTTGTTGTATTGGGGTTTAACGCCACTTTAACAGCTAAGGTCATATTATGGTGGTCTGTGACGCACATGTGTTTCCTGGCTTTCTCATACCAGTACTAACATTACTTTCTTTCCAAAGCCAGCGACTACTTTTCTCACACGCTTCAGCAGAGGTGAGAGGCGAAAATACACCGGAAAGAAAGTTTGCCTCAACCAGGTATCGAACGCACAACCATCAAAGCGTTTAGAACGCTGAAGTGGTATTTGTCACAGAAGCCATCATGTAGAATTGATTATTTGAAAGAAAGAGAAACGTTGGCTTGAAAGTCAGCCTATTAAGCAAATGAATACCTTGTTTATTGAAGCGAGAGTACTCATGACAAAGTTAGGATTATTTGTGTATTTGTGGTCTGCCTTTGATCATAAGGAGGAGCTAGGAGTAACATCCCTTGACAGTAGGATGCATGATGGATAGAGAGAGCAACCATGTGAATATATCTAATAAAATAAAGTCTGTACCTGAAAACTATGATTTGAAATATCTTTGGCCTTTAACATTTAATTCCCTTTTGTTCTATCTTGGAAATTGGACCAGCAAATGTCGGATAACTCAGATTTGTTGTCTGAATTTATAGTGCTCTGACTTGGTGATACTGTGATGGGTTTCTGTAATTATAGATAGCGATTATGTTTGTAGCGGCCTTTGGTTGTAAAAATAGATCTATATTAACCCTTAGAGGGCTGAATGTTTTAACTCTTAACCCTTTACCACATGGCAAAATTTTAGAACCATCCAAATTGACAACATTTCTAAACTCAAATGACGCAATTTCTCCTTGGCAAGGTAGAAAACTTTGTGGGAAAAGGAGAAAATGCTGGTTACAACCATTTTCTTCTTTTTCCATGTTTTCAAAAGGCTTCTTCCTTAGGGTCGTCAAAAGTTGTCATTGTGTGGTAAAGGTTAAGAACGAAATATTTAAACCTCTTTAGTGTTGGTCGTTTAAGAAAATCTATGAGCACTGGGTTGAATATTTTATCCTGTCTAAGCCATGTTTTTTAAAACATTTGAAGCCTTGCAGTGCTGAATATTTTTTAATCTTTAGTCTAAGTTGATCGATCTAGATCTAGAAAACATACCAATTTTAAAGAAGTGAATACGTTAACAGCTGATCTCAACATGCTGAACGCTATTGGCTAGTAGTCTCAATAATGAGACACTACGCTGATTTTTTTCATATTTGGACATTTGTTGTGCATTGTCAAAAACTAACATCGCTTTTTGGGACGGTTATCTGTACTACATTGATGGATAATACATGTATCTTCCTCCTTTTTGGCGTTTCTGAATATTCTGACTTTACCTATTCTTTGGTACTGATAACAAGTGAATTAATTATTAAAAATGTATGTACCTGCTTACTTTTAACTTTACTTGCTTACTTTAACCCTTTACCGCACAATCCCGCCTTTTAATGAAAGAAAACTTTTGAAAACATTGTAGGAAAAGGAGAAAATACTGGTAACCAGCATTTTCTCCTTTTCCCACAATGTTTTCTGCACTTCCAAAATCAAATTTCAATTTTTGAGCCACATTTATTTTGTTGTCTGCAATTGCTTTGAATTTGGACTAGTCCATAATTTTGTCGTTTGATAAAGAGTAAAGGGCCTCTGCTATTTCTTTACAAATTTACAGCATCTATCTTCTATAGAGAAATTTCTTTTTTTGTGTATATTGAGACATCAAACCCTGGAATGCAACAGACCATTTGGCCAATCAAAATTTGTATTAGATTTTACCAAGTACAATCGATTTTGTTCTAACGACCACATGTATTAACTCTTTACCACACGAGAAAATTCTGGATTGATCTAAATTGAAAGCATTTGCAGACGAGAAAGTTACTCTGACTAAAGAATTGAAATTTGTTTTAGGAAGGAAAGAAAACATTGTGGGAAAAGGAAAAAATGCTGATTACCAGCATTTTCTCCTTTTCCCACAATGTTTTCAAAAGGCTTCTTTTTCAGGGTCGTTAAAAGTCGGGATTGTGTGGTAAAGAGTTAAGTGACTTTTGTGCTTAACGACCATTTTAAAGTATCTCTAATATTTGTCTTATTCAGGTCATGTGATACGGAGATTCCAAGATAGGGTCACGATAGTCAATTCATGCGATTACATGAAAATGGACCCAAATAACACAGTGGTTTTGACAAAAAACCTGACAACCGTCTGTGTAAGTATAATTACGTTTATCCTCGGAACCAGATTTGCATCCTCTGTTACCCAGTTTACGTGCTGCTTCAAACCTGGGTTCCAAGGATTCCAGGTTTGAAGCATTATGATACTCTCCATGCATCACACGATTGCAGAATAAAACTGGGTCACCAAGGATGAATTTTGTACTAACCATTAATTCTGTAAACCAGACAGCATTCTGTGTATATATACAGAAGCCTACAAAACAAAAGTTTTCATATATATTTCTCAGAAAGATTCAATTTACATGCTTCCATCATTAATTATACCACCCACAATGTAGTGGAGGGGTATACTGTATTTGCCATGGCTATTTGTCTGTCCATAGGTCAGTCCATCCATCCGTATGCATGTGCTATTTTCATAACCCTGCTGGGGTTTATTACGGAATTGTCTTTGCCTGAACTTTTTTCATCTCTTACTTTTGTAGTAAACCATTTTGTATTCGGAGACCTGTTTTTGTGACAAGGAGCTGGTGGGGAGGTATAATCAAGTTCAGTGATAGCTCTAGTTACACCATGAAACAAATTTGCAGGAGAGCATTTTGAAAATATTCCTGTAGGAAAAAAGATAATCAGCATGCCCTTTACCAAATGACAAAATTTTGGACTGCTCAAAATTGAAAGCATTTGCAGACAACAAAATTAATGTGACTGAAAAATCGAAATTTGATGTGGGAAGGGTAGAAAACATTGTGGGAAAAGTAGAAAATGCTGGTTACCAGGATTTTCTTCTTTTCTCACAATGTTTTCTTGAGGCTTCTTTCTCAGGTCGTCAAAAGTAGGGATTGTTTGGTAAAGGATTAAACATGGTGCAAAAACAATGTTTGCGAAGGAGATAATACTGGTAACCAGCATTTTCTCAAATATCCCCTTTTTCCCAAACTGTTTAACTCTTACACTGCCTTCCACGACCACAGACTGTTTTGCAAATTCAGATAAGCCCAGACATACATGCCATCTGATCTTGCTTTACCCTCTCTGCTGCTTTCTCAGGTTAATGACCCTTGGGAAAAGGCCTTTTGAAAGCATGATGGGAAAAGGAAAAAATGCTGGTAACCAGGATTGTGTGGTACAGAGTTAAAGAGGTTTCATGTGACTGCACAGTTACAAGAATTATTTGTTATTTCTGTTCTGTTCTGCTCAAATATGTTTTGAAAAGTGATATACAGCAAAGGTCATTTGCAGTGATGTATTAATGCATGTAGATGGTGTTCATGCAGCTTTGAACTAGGTTTTAGGCCATCTAAGGCCCCTAGTAATGAACTCATGGAATTTGGTATGATTTGAACACCATTATTATTATACTGCAAAGAAATTTCTTGTGATCTGATTGGATAATATGCCCCGAACATATATATCATGTACACTGGCATATTTAGACCAACGTAAAAGAAATTTTCCTTTTGGGAGCCCCATATACATTTCTACATGGTCAACACAACATCCAAAATGGTGGTGTCGGTCAAGATTTACATTAAGATTCTGCGCCAAGCTGTACATTTTAGCAAATATTACCGAGGTTTAAGTGACATCAGTTCCCAATGAGTCTAGTCTACAGTGCATATTAGTCAACCACCTTACTTCGTGGACATAGGACGTTAGAATATTACCTCACTCATGTATGAATTGCTAAAGGCAAGCAGCTGTCATTGCTTGGCTATTATATACTTTCTATCCGCGAATATCAAGGATGTTTCTGCCAAACCATATGGATAACCAGGCCAACCTCACACAGTATACTAAAACTGGACCGACTTGATTCCCGTATCCAGCCAATTTTATTCAAAGCAGGACTAAAATGCGACCCAAGTAATAACATTGTAACACAGGATTCCCATATACTGCCTTTATAATAGAGATCTGGGAACCATATGGGTCCAGTGTGGGTATTTAACAGTTTACCCATATTGGAGCCATATAGTTCCCATATATGACCCATATATGTTTGCCCTTGTGGGTCCCACATGGATCCCTGTTGCAAAAACCAGCTCAGTCCCACATGGGCAGCCCATTTAGAACCCATATAAAATACCACATGGGGACCATATCGGTCCCACAATTTTTGCTGGATGGGTTGGAAGTTATGCCCTGAGCAAAAATTCAAAGTGAAAAGTTGGCTATTTCAGAAATCAAAGGCAGGTAATTTTAAAATGAAAACAGCGATCCAACTTTTGAGAGTCACACGCACAACTAGACATCATTGAGATTCATTTTTGCAAGTTTCAAATAGATCTAATTCTGATGGAAAATCTAGTGAGGAGTTGTGCACACAAGAAATTGGTAACAGACGGACGACCGGGTGTATAACATAATACGACCCTTCGGGCGTATAAAATGGATGCCAGCTTCGTCTGTGCATTCGTTCTGTGAAACCCTGTATAAAATGACTATTGCCGTGTGCTCCACTCACTGAGACCGTCTACGCGTTGCCGGTCCACATGCCATTCTGCATTTGGGCCCAACCCATTTACACAGTGTACGTAAGAGTCCGATTCTTCAGTGCGGACACGACCGCGTAGTGTACTGAATGAAGAGATGGGAAATAGCACGCACGTAAGTCGTGCCTCCAAAAAGATTTTTTTTTATCAGTCTGAGCACGACCGTCGGGACCCAACAAGTTTTCCTTCATTGAGTACACGACAGTCGGCCTTGCAGTATGAATTTTCTTCCGTGTGTACACGACGGTCGGGTAAATATCATCAGCCATTTTTTAAACCAAAAAACAAGTGAAATTTGTTTAACAAATGTTGGATTGTAAAACTTTGCAGTACATGTGTAATAAATTGGTTGTAGGGTCAGGTGCAGGGGACTTGGAAAATTGTTTACGGCTCGGTGAATCATGTTGCCACCACACCTTACACAGGGTTCCCACGCTGTCGGGAAAACGGGAAAAAGTCGGGAATTTCGTAAAACCCGTTCCCGGTCTTGAAAAAGTCTTGAATTTTGTTATATTTATGAAAAGTCGGGAAAAAACCGGGAAAAGTACGAAACGTTTTGGGTATGAAACAAGAATTCAGGATCATATTAATCTGCAGCCTGCGTCCTCCAGTTTTTGGATAAAGGTCCAATATTTTCTACAATAGATATATAGACTGAAGAAGGTGAATTTCCCAAATAGGCCTATATACGGTCTTTTTGTAGGTTCACTGGTCCCGGAATAGTTATTCTAACATTTAAACAAACCGGGATCCAGCGTATTGATTTCGGAGAACTCGGTACTTATCCTAAAATACAATGCAGCTGTGCTTTGTATTTTCCGGGAGACGAGCTGAAGTGAATTGATGTGAAAATGAATTACAACAGTAAATATTGCTGAAAATTAAAATCCACAGGGGTCTAAAAGGTTAAAAGACTATATCTTTATGAAGCCACGTTATCATTGTAGTCGGAATGAGGTTGACGAGTGTCACGAGTCAGAGGAAACTGAAAGTAAGCGCTCGTCTGCAATCATGGATCAAAACACTTCAAGTATTAAATCTAACAAAGTTACGATTGTTCGTATTTTCAGAAACTTTAAAAGCAGGGATATTGCCCTTTGAAACGACAAATTTATATATTCATGTATTTCAGGTCATGAAAACCGAACAATTAAAGTGAAAGTAAAACATACTACTTTTGAATTAGGTTTTAGTTTCATTGACTGAAGAGGGAAAAGAACCTCTATTTGAAGGCTTACAACAAAACTGTCGTGCACTATGATAGTAAATGATATGCAAATACTTGATTCTGTGTCTTAAATCATGAACAAAACAATACCCAATATTAGAAAAAACAACACATTTTTAGCTCGTCTGAGCACAAAGTGATCAAGGTGAGCTTTTGTGATCGCCCTATGTCTGTTGTGCATCGTCCACAATTTCTTAACATCTTCTCCTCCTAAACCACTAGGCCAGTCGTGATGAAACTTAGCAGGGATGTCCCTTATTTGAATCTCTACCAAAGTTATTCCACCCATAACTCTGGTTGCCATGGCAACCAAAGAAAAAAAAGAGCAAAATCTTTGAAAATCTTCTCTGAAACTAGAAGTCATAGAGCAGTGATAATTGGTATGTAGCATCTCCTGGTGGACTTCTACAAAGATTGTTCATATAATGCCCCTGGGGGTCAAAACTGGCCCAATCGCGGGGGTCACAAGTTTGAACATGGGAATAATAAAAGAAAACTTTGAAAAATCTATTCTCTGAAACACGAAGTTGTAGAGCTTTGATATTTGGTATGCAGTATCTGCTATTGGACCTCTACCAAGATTGCTCATATGATGCCCCCGGGCTTCAAACTGGCCCCACCCCAGGGGTCACAAATTTGAAACATTGGAACAAAGACGGAAAACTTTTTTTTTTCTCTGAAACTGGAAGTCCTGGAGCTTTGATACTTTGTATGTACTATCTTCTAGAGGACCTCTACCAAGTTTGTTCATATGATGCCCCAGGGGTTCAAACTGGCCCAGCCCTGGTGGTCACAAGTTTGAGCATGGGAACAAAGAAGGAAAACTTTAAAATTCTTCTGCACTGAAACAAGATGGAATTTATGTACATGTATTCCTTATGATAGTTTGCCACCAACAATATTTTACATTTTTTCATTAAATGTCATGTCATGGAAAAAGGGGGCTTGGTGTATATTTCTACTGTGGACCATGCAATATCTCTTTCATTACAGGACAAAATGTAATTAAAGTTCATCTTGTTAAGCCACAGACAATAGTTATTTGATTTTATTTCATGAAACAACATGTTATCAAAAAAGGGGACTAAATGTATAATTTCATTATGGACCAATTACAGTCAGTTGGCCCATCCATCCCCATTGACGGTTATCTTCTAAAGTCCTTGGCATACATGTCTTTTGTGTCTTAACAATGAGCAAGTGATGTTTTTTAATCTGTCATTCGACCATCATTTTGACCAGGAAATGAATGCCTTGCCTCTGAAAGTTAATTCAATCCCTTACTATGCAATCCTGACTTTCAATGACCTTGAAGAAGAAGGGTTGTGAAAGCATTTTGGGAAAAGAAGAAAATGCTTTTTGCACAGTTACATACCCTGTCAGAATTATTTGGCCTTGAACTTTGATATTTGGTATTTATCTTCATTTTAGACCTTTACTGCTAGTACTCAGGTGAGTGATATAGGACCATCATGGTCCTATTGTTCCCAATTTGCCTGGTTATGTAGTCTTATAAGGATCTATACTATTTGCCTTCAAACTCTTCATTACTTATAGGAACTCTTAAGAGAACAGCATGGGTCCTTATTAAACTGCCTGTATGGATAGGCTGATCTGAATCTATATTTGGTCCTTTGTAGTTTTGTAACTGGCCAAATAAAGAAATGAAATAACTATCATGCTATTAGAATGTTCTTTAAATCTAAATCTTTCATTAAAACAAGGAATGTATGTAAGAAAGTAACTTTCAAAAGATTTTGCAGTTCCAGTTCTTCTATCGCAAAAAACCTTGAATTTTGAAAAAAATCCTGGAAAAAGTCTGGAAAAAGTCTGGAATTTTGCAAGCAGAAAGTTGTGGGAACCCTGCTTACAACTTATACTGTCCACTCTTGAAGAATGGCCTGTGGTGCTGTCCGTGACATAAGTCCTAAAAAGGTTTAAAACCACTAATGTTTCTAATGTTTTACAGAAATCAGATATTACTTGTGACTTCAAGTGTGAAGAAGTAACCAATGTAAGTAAAACTTAGTTTTCTTGATATTTAACCCATTACCACACAATGAAGACTTTTGACGACCCTAAAAAAGAAGGCTTTAGAAAACATTGTTTATTTTGTCGACTGCAAATGCTAATTTGGACCAGTCCAAAAATTTGTCGTTTGGTAAAGAGTTAGAAGGTCAGCAGGCAAATGTTCAATCATCACATTAATCTGTTATTACTTGTACTTTTAAGAAAATAAATAATACATGTTTAATTGTCTGTTTCAAACTTTGATGTTATATATGATCCCTGGTTATATATAGCATCAAAGTACCAAGTCATCATTTGCAAAAAATCCTAAATTTACCCTTTACCACACAATCCCGACTTAATGACACTTAGAAAAAAGGCTTTTGAAAACATTTTGGGAAAAGGAGAAAATACTGGTTACCATGTTTTTTTCTACCCTTCCCAAATTGATTTTCAAAAAATGTTTGATTCATGTTTAATTTGTTGTCTGCAAATGCTTTGAATTTGGACTGGTCCAAAATTTTGTTGTTTGGTAAAGAGTTGACCTGCTAAATAAGTTAAGTGAAACTTTCAACTGGACGGGAAAAACTCAAATGTTGTTATGTCAAACTTATTTTTTTGAGGAAAATATCTGCTAATCGGATGGTGTAAATTCAAATTAGAATTACACATTCTGTGCAGTCTTATCTTGATCTACACTGTCCTCAAAAGGTTAATGAGTCACATTTAGCAGTCAGGGGTTTAACCCATTACCACACAATCCCTACTTTTGACGCCCCTGAGAAAGAAGCCTTCAGAAAACATTGCGGGAAAAGGAGAAAATGCTGGTTACCAGCATTTTCTCCTTTTCCCACAATGTTTTCTACCCGTCATAAAAGAAATTTCAAATTTTAGGTCACTTTTATTTTGTCTTCAGCAAATGCTTTCAATTTGGACTGGTCTAAAATTTTCCCAGCATGTGGTAAAAAGTTAAGTGATTTTTCTAGATGTCTAGCTTGCAAATTGTATATTTTTTTCTCCATTCCTAAATCATTCTTTTTTTCGATTAATAGTATTATTGCCAAGAAACCATTTAATTGCAATCAAGTAGAAAACTTTTTACCATGTTAGTAGAATTTTGATTCTGACAGACATATCTTTAAGATGTAAAACCCTTCAGTGATTTGTTTATCTCAACATTGCACTACTGATCAAATTTAGAAACATTTTCTGTAGGTAGATGTATATACCCATTTATTTTTGACTGGCTGGAAATTTGTTAACTCTTTACCACACAATCCTGACTTTTAACAACCATAACAAAAAAAGCCTATTGAAAATATTGTGGGAAACGGAGAAAATGCTGCTAACCAGCATTTTCTCCTTTTCCAACAATGTTTTCTGCCCTTCCCAAATCAAATTTCGATATTTGATTCACATTTGTTTTGTCATCTGCAAAGGCTTTCAATTTGGACTGGTTCAAAATTTTGTTGTTTGGTAAAGAGTTAAGAAAAAGGTAACTATTGTTTGAATGACTGGAATAAAAAAGTCAAAGGGATAAAGTATGACCTGTGCTCTAGCAAAAAGTGTTGTTTTGCATCTTCTTCATGCATTACACCAAGCCAGGTATATAATAAGTGTGGATTTATAAAATCATGAGGTAGGCTGTTCCTTGGTCATGTCAGAAATTTACCCATAGCAAAATTTTTCAACCAAGGCCAGCCTGTGTAGACTGTGCAGGCTGACATGGGTTGATACTTTATGCAAAAGTGTTGCTCATAGGTTTTGTGATTTTATTTTTCGTTTTCAGATGGAGATTAGTATAATAGGAAGTATCCAAAGAAACCAGAGCTATACACTTGAATTCACCAGTAGTAATTACAGCACTAAAGTAAAGGAGGTATGTTTCCAGACCTACTGCTACAATCATTGTCTGTGCATGTCATATTCTTCGGAGATTGGACCTGTCTGCTACGACGCATCACTCACCCAAATTTTGGGGGGAGTGTAGTAATATGTGAACAAAAGATGTAAAACTTTACAGCATGTTTTTTTTTTTAAATGCAATAACCTTTGTTTGCATCTTTGATGTATGTCTTTGGGAAATGGTAGCAAATTTGTGGGATAATGTCCCATAATATTTTCAAGAGCTTCTTTCAGGGTCATTAAAGCTTGGGATTTTTTCATGAAAGGTTATTATGACTTAACCCATTACCACACAATCCCTACTTTTGACGCCCCTGAGAAAGAAGCCTTTTGAAAAAACTATCCTTTTTCCACAGAGTTCTCTACCCTTCCCAGAACAAATTTCTATTTTTTAGTCACCGTGATTTTATCTTCTGCAAATGCTTTCAATTTGGACCAGTCTAACATTTTCTCGTGTGGTAATGAGTAGCTATAGATCTAGGCTGTACAATGACATGTACTGATAAAGGCTACAAATTGTCCATAAACTAGAGCTATGAAGGGAAAAGCTGTACAGGCATGTTGAGAAAAAAGCTATAATTGGGGCTAGACTCTTTTAACACTTTATCGAACGACAAGAATTTAGACTGGTCCAAATTGAAGGCATTTGCAGACAACAAACTTAAAAAAAATTTGAAATAGAAATTAGAAATTTGTTTCCAGCAGGATAAAAAAAAACATTGTTGGTAAAGGAGAAAATGCTGGTTACTAGCATTTTCTTCTTTTCACGCAATGTTTTCAAATGGGTTTTATGTCAGGGCTGTAAAAGCCAGGGATTGTTTGCTAAAGGGTTAAGGGTATTTCCACATGGGGTCCCATAAGAAGAACGATGGTTTTTGAGCTGGCCTGCTTATACACTTTGATTGCAAGATGAAGAACCACTTTTGTCATAATCTGGAATAAATTTGTGGACAGTGTAGATCAGAGATCAGGCTACACATTCTGTGCAGTCTGGTCTTGATCTACACTGTTCACAGAACCTTTTGGAAATCATGTGGGAAAAGCAGACTCGAGCTGTCACTGAATGTGACTTAATACCCCCGCCAGCGCTTTGACAGAAACAGGCAATTACTAGTATTTTGTACACAGACAGACACATGAATGGACGGACGGACACACGGACAGACAGGCTGATTCCAGTATACCCCCGAAAATATTTGTTTTGCGGGGGTATAAAAATGTTGGTAACCAGCATTTTCTCCTTTTCCCACAAATGTTATCCACCCAGCTGAAATCAAATTTGATTTTTTTTGTTGCATTTATTTTGTCATCTGCAAGTGTTATCAAGTTGGGCCAGCCTAAAATATTTTTCATTTGGTGAAAATTTAAAGGAATACAGTGCTTAGCACTTATACCCAGGAATGCACAGACATCCGAAATTTGTGCCCAATGTATTGTTGAAATATTACCGGTAAAGTAACATTTTTGTGTAGCTGAATGTGCTTGCATTTGACCTGCTCTTTAGTATTGATAACAATCGAATAAAAAGAAATTTATGATTAGTCAAACAGATACTGTACTATAGACATATTTATTCTAAGGGTTAAAAATGTAGACCTGTTTATTTTAAGGGCCCAGCCTATTGCCTGGCAAATTTGGGATGTTTATCTTTCAAAAAAAAAAAATCTTGATATTTATTCATGTTCTTCAGATGGAGCCAGTGTCCACAAAATTAAATATAACACCGTCAGTGAGAGTAACAGTGAATGAATGTGAAAGTTTCACAGAAGCATCTGAGATTATATTTGGCATCAAGGTTTGTCAATGTCCCAAAGTGTTTGATTTATTGATTTTAGAGTAATAAATTGTATTTCAGCAACTGTATTGTATATATCTAGAAATGCGTTAACAGGTTTCAGCTATGTATCTGTGAAATTACCCTATAATCAAAAGAGGGCTTTTAGATTTTTAGCACCACTGGCCAAAGGCCAGCGGGCTTATGTCATGGCCTGTTGTCCGTCCGTTCGTTAACTTTTTCTTTAAACATCTTCTTTTCTGAAACTACCCATTCTTACGAACGAAGTCCGTAACAAAGAAACAAATGAATAAATGCATGGTAGAAATAAGGATCGGAGCGAGATTCGAACTCCGAACTCCCGGACGCAAAGCCAATACCCTAACCACTGAGCCAAAGAGATATCTCCCTGACGCAGTAGCCAGGTATTGTATTTTTAAATCGGGAGTATGCCATGCAGGAAGGAGTGGTCTCCCGTAACACACCCCCTCTTAAAGTCATCATTTATTGATGACTCAAAGCCTTATTAGGCAGGAAGTCCAATGTTGGACAACAAATGGGATTAATGGCTCAATGGCCAATCCCGGACGAGCCCCCAATTTCTGTTACGAGTCAGGCGTAACTAGAAAGAAGAAGCCAGCAACAAACGATAACAATTAACAGAATTTATTAACAAAAATATCAAATAAATAGTGACAATATTACAATAGTACAAAACAATACCTTAGACGTTAAATTCAGAAGACAAACTATTCCAGTCTTAATTCCAATCTGATCCTGATCCAAACTGAATGTAATCCAAGCACACGAAATAATCCTCACTTTAGTCTAGTCTGATCCGAATCCAAACTGAATGTAATCCAAGCACTAATTATGACACAAACACAAAATAATCCCCACTGTAGTCTGGCAATCATGTATTAACTAGTGAACACTGAGATGTAAAAAGCTTTTCCTTTTATAATAACAGGGAAACTTCCAGAAAATTCATGTTAAAATCAGTTGCATAATTCTTAGTAATCAGATTGTATAAAGGCCTGGAAACTTCCAGCACAATATTCCACAAGAGAGAATCCAGTTCTAAAAATAGCAACAGGGGAAAACCATTCAAAAATAGATACACACATGAATAAAGCTAATTATAACTGGGTATGTACATAACACCATCCAATTTTGATGAAACTTCACAGAAATGATTCTGCCATGGTCCTCTTCAGAATTTCTTGAAAGAATTTAATTCCTTCAAAAACTCTGGTTGCCATGGCAACAAAACTGAAAAAATTTGAAAATCTTCTTGTCTGAACCCGTAAGGCCTAGGGTACCAAATTTGGCATGTAGCTTTATCTAGTGGACCTCTACCAAGTTTCTTCAAATTATAGCCCTGGGGGTCACAAGTTTTATATGGGCTTATTTAGGGAGAACTTTAAAACTCCTCTTCCACCTAGGCATAGGGCCTAGGGCTACCAAATTTGAGATGTTGTTTTATCTAGTGGACATCTACCAAGAGTGTCAAAATTATAGCCCGGGGGTCAAAATTGGCCCCGCCCCGGGGGTACCAAGTTTTACATAGGTTAATATAGGGAGAACTTTAAAATTCTTCTTCCACCTAGCCATAGGGCCTAGGGCTACCAAATTTGGCATGTAGCTTTATCTAGTGGGCCTCTACCAAGGGTGTCCAACTTATAGCCAAGGGGTCAAATTTGGCCCCGCCCCGGGGGGTAACAAATTTTACATAGGCTTATGTAGGGAATACTTTCAAAATCTTCTGGCACCTAGCTATAAGGGCTATCAAATTTTGTATGTAGCTTTATCTAGGGGGTCTCTACCAAGGGTGCCCACATTATAGCCCTGGGGTCAAATTTAGCCCTGTCACAGGGGGTCACAAGTTTTACATGGGCTTATATAGGGAAACTTTAATAATCTACTTGTACATAGCCATAAGGCCTAGGGCTACCAAATTTTGCATGTAGCTTTATCTAATGGGCCTCTACCAAGAGGGCCAAAATTTTAACTTTGGGGATCAAGTTTGACCCACCCCAGGGGTCACAAGTTTTACATTGGCTTTATAAACCTGTCTCATGGGTCACATGTTTTACAGGGCCTTTTATTGAGCAAACTTTTTTTAGAAGGCTTTTTCTTGGGCAAGATTCAAAAATCTTCGTGTTTATAACCACACATTTTAGTTCCATATTGTAGGTCTGGGGTCAAAATTGGCTCCATCCAGGGATCACAAGTTTAACGTGGGCTTCGAAATATAATCACTTCAATTTAAACATTAATCAAGGGAAATAACTCTTTTTATGAAAGATCAAGTTTGGTACTATATACCTCCCTTGATTATCAAACTACATTGATACATGATTGGTGCTAGACATTAAGTTTTTTGATAGAAAATATTCTGTTTTCAAGTGTGATTCATTTTGATGCTAATAGTTATGCTCACATGAGGTGAATAAGAAATTCAGAGTAAGGTTTCTATTATTCAGCTTATTTTTCCAAGGATTTTATCTTTCATGCTAATGAATTAACCTGCTTGTACTGCCAAGTGTTCATTGTTTTTGAAGGCCCTCTTTTTCACGGTCATGAACACTTGAATTTGTGTGGTAAAGGGTTAAAAAGCCAGTGGAGCGATACAGGGCCATCATGGCCCTCTTGTTATAATCACACTAAGGCCTAACAAAAAAGTATCAGTGTTTCGGGTTTTGGTCCAAGATGCTATAGATAGGCAGGGTTTTCTATGACACACAAATCCTGCGTCATTGACGCAATTTTAATTCAAATGACCCCCAAAATAAATGACAGTGGGTCATCAGTGACGCAACTTTCCAAATCCAAATAATGTATGTAGTTGAATGAAGCGTCATAATTCCAAGTCAGTTCTTGCTTCAGTGTCAGACGAACACCGTTCTTTTTTTAACTACAGGGTTTATTTTAGATAAAAGTGGTTTTCCGGTAATTTATTTATAGAATAAGACTGGTTTACGCATTATTGCCGAAATGTATATTGGACACATGTCGCAAATATGGGCCCAGTCAAAGTCGTAGTTGTGTTCTCTGTATTTCATAGCGTATTTTACACGACTTCCGGTATATAAAAGTACACAGTACCGGTCTGTGCTGTTAGTGGAAAAATAATGTCATGACGAAGAAAACTGTAGCATTCTACTATCGTCTGCTTCCTACAACTGCCAACCAAGCCACTTCAAGCAGCGATTCAGACGAAAATGTTTGGTCTGTCAAAAAATAACATCTGCCTTTTCGTCAGAAATGATTGGCTGACTTTTTAATCTTGGAAGTTGGCGTTTAAAAGGTAAAATGCATTACAAATCGTGTTTGAAGTTGATGACGAGGAAATCCATACTTATGACCCCCAAAATTAATGAAATGACCCGCGACTGATGAGGATGGGGGTCACAATGACCCCCAATTTTCAAAGCCGAGGGAAAACCCTGGGTAGGGATTTTTTTTTTAAGAATTTATTTCATGGACCATGTACTGAAATCACACCAGATTTTTTTTTTCAACCACTGGATGAGAAGTTTAGGGTTGGCATCATTTTCTAGGTAGGGCTGGAAAACTCTAAACACGGATAGTTTTTTTTTTAGACCTGATTTATATGTATTTCCATATTTCCAAATTTAGGAAGGGGACATCTGGCAAATCATAAGTAAGGAAGAGAAATTGATATGTTGGATAAAAAAGAAGTCCCTTTTTAGCTCACCTGAGCACAACATGCTCAAGGGGAACTTTTAGGATCACCTGGTGTCTGTCGTGCGTCGTCAACAATTCTTTAATCATCCACTCCTCCTAAACCACTGGGCCAATTTGGACCAAACTTGGCTGAAATGTTCCTTGGGAGGTCCTCTTCAAAACTTGTTCACAGAATTTGATTCCGTCAATAACTCTGGTTGCCATGGCAACGAAATGGAATTTTTTAGGAAATTCTTTAAAAATCTTCTTCTCTGAAACCGCTGGCCAGATTTTAAAATAATTTCACACAGATGTTCCTTGGGTGACCCTTTTCAAAAATTGTTTGCGAAATTTTGATCCCTCAAGAAACATGGCTGTGGTGAATGGGGGCTTCTTGCACTATACAGAAATGAAGGAATTCTAAAAAATTCTTCTTCTCTGAAACCGCTGGCCAGATTTTAAAATAATTTCACTGAGATATTCCTTGGGTGACCCTTTTCAAAAATTGTTCGTGAAATTTTGATCCGCCGAGAAACATGGCTCTGGTGAATGGGGGCTTCTTGCACTATACGGAAATGAAGGAATTCTTAAAAATTCTTCTTCTCTGAAACCGCTGGCCAGATTTTAAAATAATTTCACTGAGATGTTCCTTGGGTGACCCTTTTCAAAAAGTGTTCGTGAAATTTTGATCCGTCAAGAAACATGGCTCTGGTGAATGGGGGCTTCTTGCACTATAGGGCAATGAAGAAATTCTTAAAAATTCTTCTTCTCTGAAACCGCTGGTCAGATTTTGAAATAATTTCACAGAGATGTTCCTTGGATGACCCTTTTCAAAAATTGTTCGTGATATTTTGATCCGTCAAGAAACATGGCTCTGGTGAATGGGGTTTTTTTGCACTATACAGAAATGAAGGAATTCTTAAAAATTCTTCTTCTCTGAAACCCCTGGTCACATTGTAAAATAATTTCACAGAGATGTTCCTTGGGTGACCATTTTCAAAAATCGTTCGTGAAATTTTGATCCGCCAAGAAACATGGCTCTGGTGAATGGGGGCTACTTGCACTATACAGAAATGAAGGAATTCTTAAAAATTCTTCTTCTCTGAAACCGCTGGCCAGATTTTAAAATAATTTCACTGAGATGTTCCTTGGGTGACCCTTTTCAAAAAGTGTTCATGAAACTTTGATCAGTCAAGAAACATGGCTCTGGTGAATGGGGGCTTCTTGCACTATAGGGCAATGAGGAAATTCTTAAAAATTCTTCTTCTCTGAAACTGCTGCTCAGATTTTGAAATAATTTCAGAGAGATATTCCTTAGGTGACCCTTTTCAAAAATTGTTCGTGAAAGTTTGATTCGTCGAGAAACATTGCTCTGGTGAATGGTAATGGCTACTTGCACTATATGGAAATGAAGAATTTCTTGAAAATTCTTCTTCTCTGAAACGGCTGGTCAGATTTGAAATTTATTCCATGGAAATATTCCTTGAATGACCTTTTTCAAAATTTGTTCGCGAAACTTTGATAGGTCAAGAAACATGGATCTGGTGAATGGGGGCTACTTGCACGGTATGGAAATTGAGAAACTCCTAAAAATTCTTCTTTTCTGAAACTGCTGGTCAGATTTTGAAAGGACTTTTACAGGTGACCTTTTAAAAATTGCTTGGCAAAATAATGATTTTGTTTCCAGTGTTTCAATACCTAAAAAGAAAAAAAAAGGCTATGGTCCTCTCAAAAATTCAGGTGAGCGATTCAGGGCCATCTTGGCCCTCTTGTTTTATATAAAAGCAAAATTCTTGACCAGCTTTTGCAGACGACAAATTATATGCTGCTTAAATGGTGATTTCTGTCTTTGATAGGTTAGAAAACATGGTGGGAAAAGGAGAAAATGCTTTTAAAGGCCTCTTCCTCAGGGTCATTTAAAAATTTGGAATTGCGCTGTAAACTGGAGGTAACATTCAGTTTCTGATCTCAATCTACAGATACTGTCAAGTGAAATACAAGAAAATTTGTCTCCCACTATTAGTTGAATAAGAAATCTGAAAGGAACCTACGGAGCATACACAATCATGAGTTTCAATTAACCCATTACCACACAATCCTTACTGTTGACGCCCCTGAGAAAAAAGCCTTTAGAAAACATTGTGGGAAAAGGAGAAAATGCTGGTAACCAGCAATTTTCTCCTTTTCCCACTATGTTTTCTACCCTTCACAAAACAAATGAAAAATTTTCAGTCACTTTTATTTTGTTGTCTGCAAATGCTTCCAATTTGAACCAGTCTAAAATATTGTCATTTGGTAATGAGTTAAAAAAAAAAAAGAATGAGTTTCAATGTTTCATACAAAGTTTTACGAAGTAATAGGCTATCACTGTTTTTCAATAAGTAGGTCCATCTCACTAATACTGAAAAATGAATTTAACTTAGACCATTTGGTTTAGCCAACCAGAAGTTGTGTTACTTTCTAATTTAGAAAATTCTTAAAAATAACACTAAAAATGTTCTTCAAGTGAATACAGACTCAGATCCTACAATATATTAGACTACTATCTATTAAAGGCCAAAGCACTAAAGCAGAAGTCAGAATACAGTTAAATTTAAATCATAACAAGTAAAAGTATGGAAAATATTGTGGAGATGACAGTCTGTTCTCACCCGGTCAAACCATATGTTAGTCACTTGCAGAAAAAAGAATTTTAAAATCAGGAAAATGTAAACAAACGACAGCTAGCTGGCAGGTTTTAATCTAGTTTTGAAATTAATTTCTCTACCAGAACTAATTCATGGTTGACCTTACGACAAATTGTCATCTTCACAATAGTTTCCATACTTTTTAAATTGTATGATATAAATTCAAATGCATTTAAAGACCCACTTTGTTTAAAATTGTTACTTTAAATTGTGTGAAATTTTGTTTGAAGTTTTCTTTCATTCTCTTTTATTTTCAGACCAAGGTGAAATGGCAAAGCGATTTTACTTAAACAATCTTTAAGCTAGGTTTAAATATTTTTTTAAGCCAGTTTAATGAAATCTTTTATTGTAATAGAGGTTGACTTGCATAGTGTTTACATATTTTGAATTTATAGATTTAGATTACATACAGTAATTAAAATGGCATCTGCAATAATTTTGAAATTTGAGTATATGGACTGGTCTAAATTGAAAGCATTTGCAGACCACAAAATAAACATGACCGAAAAATTGAAATTTGGTTTGGAAAGGGTAGAAAACATTGTGGGAAAAGAAGAAAATGCTGGTTACCAGCATTTTCTCCTTTTCACACAATGTTTTCAAAAGGCTTCTTTCTCAGGGTCGTTAAAAGTCGGGATTGTGTGGTAATGGGTTAAGTCTTCACCACACTCACATAATTTTGAGTTATACAACCACCATGACATAGAAGGCTTTCAAAAACCTACTGGGTAAAGAAGAAATACTAGTAACCAGCATTTTCTCCATTTCCTAAAATGTTTTCTTCTCTTTTACCATCAAATCCTATCATATTAGCCACAATGTCATGCATTTTGTCATCTTACAAATGGGTTTAACATGGATGAGTGCCATTTTCAGTTTTGTTATCTGGGCAGGTACATGTATTTAGACTAAGGCAAGGGTGTGGTGTGCATTACACACAATACGCACATGCATAGAGAAAATTCCTTAAACGACATTGTAAATCACAATTTGGTCCATAATGGGTACTTTTTTAACAATCATCTTAATCATCAGTTACACTGGACCTTTGCAATACAGAAAAATAGCAAAATATTTGAGTCTAGGTCAGCATGTGCGGACTGCACAGGCTGACCTGGGTTGATACTTTTTGCAGATATGTTAAGCCCCCTTTTCACAGAGCATGGCTAATATGTATAAATTTTTCTCTAGATCTGCATGCACTTTCAGCCTAAACAGATGGATAAAGTTTATGCACTGATAAGAAGGAAATTCTATGCATTACAGTACATGGTGATGTTTCAGGTCTTCCCTATCAGCATGTCCTGCCTCATGTGCATACAAATATTTTGATCTTGGCTATGCCACTATGGGTCAAAAGCACACTGACTTAACTCATTTCCAAATGACAAAATTTTAGATTTGTCGAAATCGAAAGCATTAGCATACGACAAAATTAAAGTGACTGAAAATTTGAAATTTGTTTTGTGAAGGGTAGAAAACATTGTAGCAAAAGGAGAAAATGCTGGTTACCAGCATTTTCTCCTTTTTCCACGATGTTTTCTAAAGGCTTCTTTGTGGTAATGAGTTAAAAACTTTTTTTCCTTATGTGAAAACACACAGTTCTCCTTTTTAATACAGGATGGATTTGGACTTTTTAATTGGATGAGTGTGACAAGGGATGATTCATTACATGTGGCTGGGGACATAGACTACGAGAGAAATAGAACTTTTGATTTAGAACTTTTTAGTATAAATGAGGTTTGTTATTGTATTTTCTTTTTAGCAAAGTACTTGCCAGCTGTAACTTTGTTGCTCATTCAGCTAAGATAGTGCTGCTCATAGGAATGTTTTGAAGCATAAAATGACCCAGTTATCACCATTGGCCAAAATGGCATAGATCAAGATCAGACTTAACCCTTTACCACACGACAGTATTTTAGACCGGTCCGAATTGAAAGCATTTGCTGATGACAGTTTCAATGTTGCTCATATGAAATGATTTTTCTATGAAAGGGAAGAAAACATTGTGGGAAAAAGGAGAAAATTCTGGTAACCAGCATTTTCTCCTTTTTCCCACAATGTTTTTCAAAGCAGTCTCTTTCAGGGATGTTAAAAGTTGTTTTCGTGTGGTAAAGGGTTAACAGATCATGTCACATCTTCAGTCTGTACAATTTACTTGTTTACTCAAGCTTTGACAACTACATTTCTCTTAAGTTCTGTTAGATTGTACTTACAGCTTTCACATGAGTTCCAGTTCATGTATGGCATAGAGAGAGCGAAGAATAAACTTTTATTTTATCCTTTTTGGTACTATATTGGGAAATAATGGTGGATAATAAGGTTTGATACTTCAGGGTTACAGCTTGTGAAACTGCGATTTCATAGCAACAAGTACAGAACTACAGAATTGAACAATGCCCTGAGGTACAAATGTAGTAACAATTCATGTTGTTGCGGAAGAAATTTCATAATTTTAAACCTACATTCAGATATGTGTGTATACAGTTTTTGTAAGCAAGCATCAAGTCTGAAAACAAGTTTGACTGAAGTGCATAACTGTATGAATTGAATAAATATTGGCCTAACTTTAATCCTTTACCCCATAAGGCATATGGTATCCCTGAATGACCCTAAATAGCAGCAAGGATGAAGCCGTTTCTTATGTGTATATGACACTTTCTGATAGCATAGAAAACATTGTGGCAAAAGGTGAAATTGCTCGTCACGAGCAATTTCACCTTTTGCCACAATGTTTTCCAAAGGCTCCTACAAGCAATGCGTAGAAATGAGTATCAATGGAGTAAAGGGTTAAAACAGTCATATCCTTTGGTAAAGCAGGCATTGTATGTGTGTTTATTCAGTCCCAAAAATCTGTGTAAATTTATGCAGATTTTTGAAAGGTATCCCAGATTGTCAGCCTTTTACTCTCTTTTAGTATTTGAACACGACGGCCACTGCAATGCTTCATGTGACAGTTGAAGATGCTGACGACCAAAATCCAAAATTTGACAATGATGTTTACTATCTTAACATTACTGAGCAGGTCAGTATTTCAAACAGTGCTAGTTAGAAATGAAA
The DNA here is from genome assembly GCA_943736015.1 of Tridacna crocea. Lineage (NCBI taxonomy): Eukaryota > Metazoa > Mollusca > Bivalvia > Cardiida > Cardiidae > Tridacna > Tridacna crocea. The sequence continues at coordinate 58,776,061 of OX031060.1, read as the reverse complement.
GACCCAGAGTACTGCTATATTTTAACCCATTACCACACAATCCCTACTTTTGACTCCCCTGAGAAAGAAGCCTTTTGAAAACACTGTGGGAAAAGGAGAAAATGCTGGTGACCAGCATTTTCTCCTTTTCCCACAGTGTTTTCTATCCTTCCCAGACCGAATTTCAATTTTTCAATCACCTTTATTTTGTCGTCTGCAAAAGCTTTCAATTTGGACCAGTCTAAAATTTTCTCGTGTGGTAAAGAGTTAAGTTATAAAACTCTATATGAAACAATCCCAAGTTTTTACGACCCTGAGTAAAGATGCTCTGAAAATGTTGTTGGAAATGGAGAAAATGGTTATTAGTAACATTTTCTATCATTTCCAAGACAATTTAAGCCCCATTTATGATTTCGGTCCTAAGTTATTTGTAGTCTGCAAATTTTTTTTTTAACTTGGACCAGTCTAAAATTTTGATATTTGGTAAAGAGTTAAACATATATATGGTGATTAACAGACAACCATTTGTTTTATTCTAACATGACACATGAAGTCCGGTCTATATACACTGTGCAAATAAAGCCTGGTAAAAATAAACATCATTTTATGTAAAATAAGTCGCTCATGGCGGCTGTTCCGATCTCCAACTTTTGATATTTTACCAATGAAAGTAATTTGACGTAAACAAATCATATTTGTCTGCTACTTGTCCATGGAGGAAGGAAAGACTCCAGGGCCTATATTCACCAACCATTCTTAAGAACGTTCTTTGTCTTATTCTCCAGAATTTTCTACATTTGTAAGTAACACAACTTCTGATTGGCTAAACCGAATGGTTTAGCCAATCAGAAGTTGTGTTACTTACAAATTTGGAAAACCTTGGAGAATAAGACTAAGAATATTCTCAAGAATGGTTGGTGAATACGGGCCCTGGATGTACCAATATTAACTGTTGTGATAGAAAATGATACTGATGTAGCTATTTGAAATGTAACTGGTAAAAATTGGCTGTCAAATGATGACGTTGCATTGGAAATGGGATTGGAAGTAAGTGGAGTAATCTTCAGAGCATTCGAAGCAACTACGGCTATTGCTTGATGATACTTTCATTCCTCTTTTCTCAGAATTAGAAGTTGTTTGTATGTAATAGTATTTCAAAGGTTCAGACAAGACAGTGGGTGCTCCTTTTCTAAATGCATCCATGGCTCACTAAAACCTGTGTTATGGATTCTGAAAAAATTTACTGGACATGGCAAGTCTTTACAGTATCCAAAATACGGAATCTAGCGCAAAGGTTTATCCTTACCACACAATATGACTTAGCATAAATTGCTGTAATATTATGTCCCCTACCATTGGGACCTGTCTAACTATTACATGGTAACGAGTCAACATAGGTTTATACAGTGTGTCCCAGAAAATATGTCCTACAGATCTAAAACATGTTTGTAAATGAATAACTACAAATACATACAAATCTGTGCAAGAAGTCCCACATGAACGGTAGCCAATCTGTAAACAGCAGCTGACACCAGTCCACCTACCCTGTGCATTGTGGTAATCTGCCAAAATGCTGCTGGCAGTCACCTTCATTGGTGTGATTTTACTGTTTATGATAACTTTCGACTTGTTCAAGTGAAAGCATTTACAGATGACAAACTAAACATAGTGCAAATGATCATTTCTGTCTTTGATAGGGTAGAAAACATTTTGGAAACAGGAGAAAACTATACTGTTTATCAGCATTTCCTCCTTTTCCCACAAAATTTCCAAAGGACTTTTTTTCTTAGTGTTAATAAAAGTTGGCATTTTACCGTAAAGTGTTAAAGGAGTTAACGGGTGGTCATTTTGTAAATTCGCTTTTGTAGAACCAAACAAGTGTGAACCAAGGGCAACAGACAGTGCCTCCTATTCATGCATTCGATCAAGACCTGGGATTGAATGAGACCATTATATATACGATTTTAGGTAAGAAATGAAACTTTTGCTTGTCCAGCCAAATCACTTAACTCATTGCCTTAATCATTAATTCTTTATTAACCCTTTCCCAAATGACAAACTTTTGGACCAAACCAAATTGAAAGCATTCGCAGATGACGATTCAACTCTTGCTCAAAAGATGATTTCTGTCTATGATAGGGTAGAAAACATTGTGGGAAAAGGAGAAAATGCTGGTTACCAGCATTTTCTCCTTTTCCCACAATGTTTTCAAAAGGCTACTATTCCAGACCCATAAAAACCAGGGAAAGGGTTAATCGATTGATTTAGACTTGTCAATTTTGAAAAAATTCAAGGGTTAAATACAAAACTACTCCATTTTTGTTTTGGAAAATTTGACAGGTGAGGGAGAAAACTTGTCATTTCTTTGAAAAAACATTATTAGATCACCGTTTTTATATCTCCACACAACAAATGTTTTCAGGGGTACACTGGAATCAGCCTGTCTGTCCATGTGTCCATCCGTGTGTCTGTCTGTATGACTATGTACAAAGTACATGTACTAGTAATTTTGTGTCACAAACTCCTCCTACTGTTTTCCTTCAATTGTATTGAAAGTTTGCACATTATATTGTCCATATATTGAAGATTTGCAAGACGCAATTTTCAAGTGTCAACTCTTTCTGGTTGAGGAATTATCTCCCTTTGAACTTGACACTTTTTTTTCTGTTGTCATGAAGAGGGGTTAGATATATATGCCAGCGGTGGGATAATGACAACTGCCGGACTGGAGTTGCCTTACCCATGTATATTCCCCTGGTGTTTCTGTATATACATGCTTGTATATAGGTCACGGGGTCGAGACTTCTCAAAGGGGAGAGTAATGTCATGGAGAGAGGTTAGATATATAAGCACTTGAAACCTACCTTGCTGTATAGCTAGCTTTTACAGCGATGTGGTTTGGTGTATTTCTCTCCGTGATAGTTAAGCAACGTGCATTAGATTAGTGCCTGGATGGGTGACCAGGTCGTTGCAGGTTACACTGTCGAAGCGCTGGCGGGGTATTAAGTCACATTCAGTGACGGCTCTAGTTATACCCCGGCAAAACAATTTATGTTTTGGGGGCTATACTGGAATCAGCCTGTCTGTCTGTATGTATGTCTGTCTGTATGTCCGTCCATGTGTCTGTGTGTCAGTCAGTGTACAAAAACTAGCAATTGCCTGTTTCTGTCAAAATGCTGGTGGGGGTATAAGTCATATTTAGTGAAAGCTCTAGTTTAATTTGTTGTCTGCAAATTCTTTGGAGTGGACCGGTCCAGAGTTATGTCATTTGGGAAAAAAGTATGATTGGTAGCATTTTATTTTGTCTCCCACTTTCAGACCAAGAGACAGCAGGATTGTTTGAAATAGACAACAATACAGGACTCATACAAGTAACGGAAGTTTTGGATCGAGAGAAGCATTCCTCCTACAAGATTTTGATCCAGGTAAATACAACAAATAAATATGAGCCATGCTTTGCAAAAATGGGGCTTAGTGCATCTAGGAAACATATCTACCTAGGTCAGCCTGCACAACCTTTTGCTATTGGTCAATTTTTTGTTTGTCAAAGGACTGATCTACCTCGTGATTTGGTCGGTAATTGGCAACAGTGGTTCATATGGATCTATAATTATGTGATGACTTGGGCTAGTGTAATGGAGATGCATTAACCCTTTCCCAAACAATCCCTGGTTTTTACGGGTCTGGAATAGTACCCTTTTGAAAACATTGTGGGAAAAGGAGAAAATGCTGGTAACCAGCATTTTCTCCTTTTCCCACAATGTTTTCTACCCTATCATAGACAGAAATCATATTTTCAGCAAGAGTTGAATTGTCGTCTGTAAATGCTTTCAATTTGGTGTAGTCCAAAAGTTTGTCGTTTGGGAAAGGGTTAAGCCCCCTTTTGCCAGAGCATGGCTCATATAATATAAGCCATGATGAATTACCCCAAACGCATCGGTTCATAATTCTGGATCCATAACATCCATTTTGAGCTTAATCATGTCCTTTAACTCTTTACCAAACGACAAAATTTTAAACCGGTCCGAATTGAAAGCAATTGCAGACGACAAAATAAAAGTGACTGAAAATTTGAAATTTGTTTTGTGAAGGGTAGAAAACAGTGTGGGAAAATGAGAAAATGCTGGTTGCCAGCATTTTCTCCTTTTCCCACAATGTTTTCTGAAGGCTTCTTATTCAGGGTCGTCAAAAGTAGGGATTGTGTGGTAATGGGTTAACCCATTACCACACAATCCCTACTTTTGACGCCCCTGAGACAGAAGCCTTCAGAAAACATTGTGGGAAAAGGAGAAAATGCTGGTAACCAGCATTTTCTCCTTTTCCCACAATGTTTTCTACCCTTCACAAAACAAATTTCAAATTTTCAGTCACTTTTATTTTGTCGTCTGCAAATGCTTTCAATTTGGACCAGTCTAAAATATTGTCGTTTGGTAATGGGTTAAGGGGCTTTAACAACTGGCGCATGAACAGAAGGGACAAAATATTGGTGTGACCGATAAATTTTGATTTGGATCGTAACTGTTACAGAAATAATTGCATATAATGATCAGTTGTGGTCAAAACAGAAATGAGAGTATATATTTTAGTAGCAAAGCATGGCAAATTGAAGCTGATAAATTGTGCAATGATAGTAAAACGTTGCAAGATTACATGAGACAAGTTCAGCGACAGTCTCATGGTTTGCAAAACACACACATAGACTGCTGCAATTCATCGTACGACCTGTAAAAATCGTGCATCACTTTTGCAAGTACACAAAATGCTGCAAGACGTTCGTACTAATGTTCGTGCGTTGCATTGCGATAATTTGGATCACATTCAATCTGGATAGTGTGCATGTCCACTATTTTGAAGAGACTTGATGCGACCGCTAAAACGCATGCAGCAAATGCAAGACATCATGCGAAAGCTAGTGGGAGGCTAAAAAAATCTGATTGCAAAGTATTGTAAAGTGCTCCTGTGCCAGTTGTGAAAGGGGCTTTAAATTGACATGTAGAATATAGACTAACAGCAAACAGTGTCAAACCATGTCAGCACAGGCTGACATGGGTACTGTTTGCAGATGCTTGAAGGCCCTTTTACACAGAGCATTGATCATGTATATTTTTACCTGTTGCTTTTGCTGATAGTATAAATCAAGTTGAGACTAGGCAGAAAATAATGTCTGATCTTTGAATTATATTTTGCGAGGTTCTCATGTAAAAGTAGTCTTGAGGTTACTTTAACCCTTTCCCAAACAACAACATTTTGGAATAGATCAGATTGAAAGAGTCTCGAGGTGATAAATCAAAAGTACAACAATCGATGGTTTATGGACTTGATTAGGGTACAAAACATTGTGGGAAAAGGAGAAAATGCTGCTAACCAGCATTTTCCCCTTTTTCCACAATGCTTTCCAAAGCCCTCTATCCCATGGTCGTAAAAACCTGGGATTGTTTGGGAAAGGGTTAACTTTATGCTATACAAGTCCATTGTCTATTGTCAATTTTCACCTTGTGTATGCTCTAGAGGCCGAATTTTCAGTCCTTTAATCATGAAATTTGGCCAGAATGTTTGCCTCCATGATATCTCAGATGAGGTCAAATTTTGGAGAAACCATGTGTACTCTCTAGAGGCCACATTTTCAGTTTAATATTCTTGAAAGTTTGTCAGAATGTTTGTCTTGATAATGTCAGACTCTTTCGAAAATGAGTAATGGTGGGTCTTTAACTAGGTCAATTGGTCAAATCTTAGGAAAATCTTACATACGCACTAGAGGCCACATTTTCAGTCCAATTGCCTTCAATATTTTTACAGAATGTTTGTCTTGATGATTTGTAGGATGAGTTGGAAAAGGGGTCTTGTTGGGTCAAGAACTAGATTAGTTCAAATCTTAGAAAAAACCTTGTATATGCTGTAGAGGCCACATTTTCAGTCCATTTCTCTTGATAGTTGGTCAGAATGTTTGTCTTGATGATATCTCGGATGAGAATGAAAATGGGTCATAATAGGTCAAAAACTAGGTCAATAGGTCAAATCTTAGAAAAAACTATGTATACTACGCCATGTATAGAGGCAACAATCCAATATTCTTGAAAATTTTTCAGAATGTTTCTCTGGATGGTATTTTGGATGAGTTCTGGAATGGATTATCAGGTTGTTAACAGTGTTATTTGGTCAAATCTTAGCATAACCTTGTTTATGCTCTAGCAGCCACATTTTTTAGTTCAATACACAGGAAACTTGGTCAGAATGTCTACCTTGATGATTTCTTGAACTAGTTTGAAAATGGGTCCAGTTATGTCAAAAACTAGGTCACTAGGTCAAATCTTAGAAAAAGCTTGTGTACATTCTAGAGTCCACATTTTCAGTGTAATACTCTGTAAAATGACATGTAGAAAATTTACTCTGTAAAGTTAGTCAGAATGTTTGTCTTGATGTTATCTTAGAGGATTTTGAAAATTGGTCACGTTGGGTCAATAACTAGGTCAGTTGGTTAAATCTTTGAAAAACCTTTTGAATCTTGGTGAGGATGTTTGTCTTGATTACAATCTTATGCCAGTTTGAAAATGGGTCAGGTCGAATTAAAAACTAGGTCATTAGGTCAAATCATAGAAAAACCTTGTGTACACTTTAGAGGCCACAATTTGAGTTCAATATTTATGAACTTTGGTTAAAATGTTTGTCTTGATGACATAGATTAGTATGGAAAAAGCTTGCATACTACTTGAAGGCTAATTTTGAATCCAATACATATGAAAGCATGTTAGAATGTTCGTCATAATATCTCGAAAGAGGTTTAAAATGGATCTTGTCTGGACAAAAGGCTCAGGTGAGTGACTTCAGAGCCATCATGGCCCTCTTGTTCTTTTACAGGCAACAGAAAAGAACAATAGGTTTAGAATAGCCACAGCTACTGTAAGTATTACAGTTATTGACATTGACGATAATCCACCGAAGTTTGAGAAAGACCACTATAATGTATCCATCAACGAACATGTGGCTAGAGGTACCCTGATTGTAACTGTTACTGCTACAGACCCAGATGAGGTAGTTTTATATATATGAGCCATGCTGTTTGAAAAAGGGGCTTTAACTCTCTACCACACAATCTCGATGTTTAACAACCCTGAGAAAAAAACATATAGAAAACATTGCGGGAAAAGGAGAAAATGCTGGTAACAAATTTCAATTTTTGAGTAAGGTTATTTTATCATCTGCAAGTGCTTTCAATTTGAACCAGTCTAAAATTTTGTCATTTGGTAAAGAGTTGCTGCATCTACAAAATGTATAGACCCAGGTCAGCCTAGGCTGGGTTATAGGGGTCAAAACTGCTTGCTATTAGTCTACTTTCTGCATGTCAAAGGATCAGTCTACCTTATGGTTCAGTCAGATGTTACACAAAATGGATTTTATGGATCCATGAATACAGGATGACTGGCTTGGTATAATCCTTTTTGTCAGAACATTGCTCATATAATTATGTGAGCATCACTCTGGTAAAATGGAGCTTGATGCATCTTTATTTCTTGGATCCGTTTTGGTGAAAAACTGGCTGTGGCAACCATGGGTCTATATTCACCTAGCATTCTTATATTCATAGTCTTGTTCTCCAAGATTTTATAAATTTGAAAGTATCACAACTTTTGATTGGCTAAACCATTTTATGATTGGCTAAACCATTTGGTTTAGCCAATCAGATGTTGTATTACTTTCAAATTTGGAAAATTGTCAAGAATAAGACTTAGAACGTTCCACTGAAAGCATTTGGACCCAGATCAGCCACACCTGCTGACTTGGCTGACACTCTTTGAAGATGAATCGAACCACTTTTTAACTGACCCTGGCTCAGCGTTTTTTCTTTTTTTTCCATTAGGAAATTGTATTTTAACCCTTTCCCAAACAAGCCCTGGTTTTTACGCAGTAAATGTGTTTTGAAAACACTGTGGGAAAAGGAAAAATTGCTCGTAACGAGCAATTTCTCCTTTTCCCACAGTGTTTTCTACCCTTTTTGAGAACTCTCTGAAATTTTTTCCAAATCTAAAATTGTCTTCTGCAAACTCTTTTGGTCTGGAAGAGTCCAAAATTTGTTGTTTGGGAATATGTCAATAATAGTTACTATGCAAGTTTTGTCTGATTGTTTTGTGCTTGCTCTACTTTGCACTACTCTCTTTAAGTATTCTAGATTTTAACCCATCCATTGACAAGCCCCCATGGCTTATTTGCACTGCTTTGCAAATCTCTTGTTTAGTTATGCCAGGGCTGGCATTTCACCTATTTATGTGGTCGAGGGATTCATTTAACCCTTTACCACATGATCCTAAAGAAGGCTTTTAAAAATATGGGAATAGGAGAATCTGGTAATCAAAATTGTCTCCCTTTGCCATTATGTTTTTTCAGCCATTCAAAAAAAAAAAATGCCATCATTTGCTAAAACTTTGCAGTCTTATACATATTTAATTCTTTACCTCACAATCCCGACTTTTAAGAAACCTGAGAAAGAAGCCTTTTGAAAACATTGTGGGAAAAGGAGAAAATGCTGGTAACCAGCATTTTATCCTTTTCCCACAATGTTTTTTACCCTTCCAAACCAAATTTCAATTTTTCAGTCACAATCATTTTGTCGTCTGCAAATGCTTTCAATTTGGACCAGTCATTGTCATTTGGTAAAGACTCAACTAGTGTTACTACTTTGCAGGGAGTGAATGGTGAGTTCAATTACAAACTGAGTAATACATCTGTTCCTGTAGAAGTAGATCCAAACACAGGAAGGTTAACAGTTAGTGATTCTACAAAGTTTGATCGAGAAAGCTACATAAATGGTATAATTACCATGCAGGTATGTTTGACTACTTGTGCCAAATGTAACTTACAGTAGTTTTGCTGATCAAGTCGATCAAGAACAGACAATCCAGAAATGCATTATTATCTTGCCCTTACGAAAAATGGCATTTACTTAGGAAATGTTGGTAACTATTATTTTCTCCTTGTCCTACATTTTTTATCACCTTTCAAAGATGAATTTTGTGATACTGCCTGCAACACTCGAAAAGGATCATTCAGATATTTGGGTAAAGTGGTGTTCCGGGTCAGCATGCGCAATCCATGCAGACTAATCTGAAATGACAATTTCCTTTCTTATGTGATTTTCATGTTCTCCAAATGGCAAACATGTAGTTACTGTTTCATCTGTCCATCCATCTGTCTGTCCATCCATGGGAAACCTTTTCTTCACAATCCCTGGGTCAAATTGGATGAAACCTATGGACTCTTAAGGATATTGCACTGATGTAGATCTTCGGCTTTTCCAGTTGGATACTGTACCATGGAAAAAGGGGGTTTATTGAAAATTTCTCCTGTGACCAACCATTTACCGACACCCTTCACTTTCCTAAAAAGACACCTGTTCAGGGAACATAATCCATCTACGATGGCTCTTGTCCATTTTGCACTAGTCTACAGTGGCACAAAATCTAATGTAATCATAAAGTGGCATCTCGGATTAGCCTGTGCATACTGCATAGGCTGATCGGAGACAACACTTTCATGTAAATGTCCAACTTTCCTTTTTTGCATATTGCAGGCTATACTGTCCTGTATTTGTTGTTTTGACTGCATTACTTTCAAAATGGTAAAATCTTAAATTTTGTCCTACATCAAAATTCTTCGCCAGAAAAAACTTCAGAAGCTACAGGAAATGAACCCTTTACCTCACAACAAATTTTAAGACCTGTCCAAATTGAAAGCATTTGCAGATGACAATTTCATTGTGGCTCAAATGGTGCAATTTCTTTTTGATATAGTAGAAAACCTCGTTGGAAAAGGAGAAAATACCAGCATTTTCTCCTTTTCTTACAATGTTTTCAAATGGCTTCTTCCTCAGGGTCGTCAGAAGTAGTCATTGTGTGGTAAAGGGTTGAATTTTTAAATGATCATAATTGCCAATTTATTTGATAACAGGTGGAGGTAGAGCCTGTTAACCCCAGCAACGATAGCCTTGGTAACACCACAACTGTAACTATAAACCTGATAGATATCAATGATAACAACCCAAACTTTACACAAACTGATTACCATTTTACAGCAACAGGTTCTGAAACACCATATATAGTTGGGCAGGTAAGTCTACTTGACAAAGTTAGAGATCTATATTTATCCCCAACTGAAGGCAGAGGGATATAGTTTGAGCATTGTCTCTCCCTCCTGCCATCCGTCTGTCCATCTATGTGTCAGTCCAGGAGAATATCTCCAATACCATTAAATGGAATTTCCTGAAACTTTATACATGTGTACAATAGCCCATTCCTCCATTTTTTTTTAGCTCACCTTAGCACAAAGTGCTAAAGGTGAGCCTATGTGATCGCCCAATGTCCGTCGTCCATTGTCCGTCACAATTTCTTTAAACATCTTCTCCTCCTAAACCACTGGGCCAATCTTCATGAAACTTGGCAGGAATGTTTCTTCGATGAACCTCTACCAAAATTGTTCAAAGAAATTAATTCCACCCATAACTCTGGTTGCCATGGCAACAAAACGAAAAAAACCCCGAAATCTTTGAAAATCTTCTCCTCTGATACAAGAATGGGAAGAGCTTTGATATTTGGTATGTAGCATCTCCTAATGGACCTCTACTAAGTTTGTTCAAATTATGCCCCTAGGGTCAAAACTGGCCCCGCCCTGGGGGATGACACATTTGAGCGCGTTTGAGCGTAGGAATAAAGAAGGAAAACTTTAAAAATCTTCTCCTCTGAAACTTGAAGGCGTAGAGCTTTGATATTTGGTATGTAGCATCTCCTAGTTAATCTCTACAAAGTTTGTTCAAATTATATCCCTGGGGTCAAAACTGGCCCCACCCCAGGGGTCACAAGTTCGAGCATAGGAACAAAGAAGGAAAACTTTAAAAATCTTCTCCTCTGAAACTTGAAGGCGTAGAGCTTTGATATTTGGTATGTGGCATCTCTTTGTGGACCTCTACCAAGTTTGTTCAAATAATATCCCTGGGTCAAAACTGGCCCCACCCCGGGGATCACAAATTTGAGCATAGGAACAAAGAAGGAAAACTTTAAAATTCTTTTCCTCAGAAACTAGAAAGCATAGAGCTTTGATATTTGGTGTGTTGTATCTCCTAGTGGACCTCTACCAAGTTTATTCAAATTATGTCCCTGGGGTCAAAACTGGCCCCACCCCGGGGGTCACTAGTTTGAGCATAGGAACAAAGAAGGAAAACTTTTGAAATTCTTCTTCTCTGAAACTAGATGGCGTAGAGCTTTGATATTTGGTATGTGGCATCTCCTAGTGGACCTCTGGCAAGTTTATTTAAATCATACCCGAGGGGTCAAAACTGGCCCCGCCCTGGGGGTCACAAGTTTGAACATAGGAACAATGAAAGAAAATTTTAAAATTCTGCTTCTCTAAAAGTAGAAGGCATAGAGCTATGATATTTGGCATGTAGCAATTCCTAGTGGATCTCTACCAAGTTTGTTCATATTGTGCCCTTGGGGTCAAACTGGCCCTGCCTCGGGAGTCACAGGTTCAAAAGAACTCGGGCCCAGGGAACAAAGATTATTACATTTTGCAAGTTTATTACAAAGCGTGTTGCTTAACTTTTTATTACATTTCATGTAATCACAACGCATTTTGTAATACTTATTACATTTTGCAGGTTTATTACAAAATGCGTTGTAATAAAGCTTTACCAAAGTTGCTCAAATAATTGAATTTCACTCATAAGCTATAGTCTAAGGTGAGCGTTCCAGAGCCAATGGCCCTCTTGTTTTATTGATTTGATGAAAAATGGCTGACAGAGAGCAATTTTAAGTTGATTTTTCTGCAAGGGATATCATTTCAACGTAATTGCTTTTTGACATAGTATTAATGCATGACGTATACTCTGGCAAAAGGGAATTAAATTCTTAGCCCTGATGCTTGAAAAACCAAACAGGCCACACTGCGGCAAAAGCAGTTTCTTTGCTATAATGTTTCAACATAAATTGATGCATCAAGTTTTAAATGGCATCGCTCATTACAATTTTACAATGGCATAAAATTGGTATCCAGGGTCTATATTCACCAACCATTCTTAATTCTTTACAAAATGACAAAATTGTAGACTGGTCCAAATTGAAAGCATTTGCAGACGACAAAATGAAAGTGACTAGAAATTTGGAATTTCTTTTGAGAAGGGAAGAAAACATTGTTGGAAAAGGAGAAAATGCTGCTTGTGTGGTAAAGGGTTAAGAATATATTTAGTCTCATTCTCCACAATTTCCAAATATGAAAGTAACACACCTTCTGATTGGCTAAACCAAATGGTTTAGCCAGTCAGAGGGTGTGTTACTTTCAAATTTGGAAAGTCTTGGAGAACTAGAAAAAGAATGTTCTTAACCCTTTACTCCATAGATACTCATTTCTACACATTGCTTGTAGGAGTCTTTAGAAAACATTGTGGCAAAAGGTGAAATTGCTCGTGAAGAACAATTTCACCGTTTGTCACAATGTTTTCTATGCTATCAAAAGGTGTCATATACACATGAGAAACGGCTTCATCCTTGCTGTTATTTAGGGTCAGTTAGAGATACCATAGAAATGCCTTATGGGGTAAAGAGTTAAGAATGGTTGGTGAATACGGTCCCAAGACTTCAAAATTGGAGCTTAGTATAAAAGAAATGTTGATGGGCAAAACAACTTTTTCTCTAGCTGCATAGTAGAATGATAATATCCCAACTAAGGTAGGAGACTCCTAATGGAAAACAGCTATTTCTTATATCATGACCTTCAGAAAGAAGACATGTGAAAACATTGTGGGAAAAGGAGAAAATGCTGGTAACCAGCATTTTCTCCTTTTCCCACAATGTTTTCTACTGTATTACAGACAACGCTCACAATTTGACACACACTTTTGTCCGATTTTGTCATAAGCATATGCTTTGGAATTTGACTGGTCAAAAATTTTGTCATGTGATAAAAGATTTAACAGCTGCAGGTTTTGTGCAGTCTGATCATGATCTACACTGTGTTCCAAGGCAGCAAAAATTGTGAAAAGCAATCTTAGGTTTAATTATTAGTAATTTATTATCAGGTTTTAGCTACGGATGCTGATGTTGGAGCCAATGGCAATGTCACTTACAGTTTTTTGAGCTCATCCCAGTCCTCACAAAGTTGTCAAGGGAACAGTGATGGGTTTCCTGTTACAGTGGATAGTTTAATTGGCAATGTTGAAGTGATGTCTGATCTGTACTGTGGACGGTATACTGCACTGGTAGAGGGGTGTGACAATCCACTGGAGTTGTCTTCAAGGTAGTATGTCCTGTATTCGTTTGTGTGTGTATTTTTTTCTGTAAAAATGTCTAAGATCTTAAAATTTCATTCTAACATGACATGTGAATTCGGCACTATAAACACAATGCAAGAAAGCATGGTAAAATTTACATTCTAACATGACACGCGACTTACGCTGTATAAACACAGTGCAAGGAAAACGTGGTAAAATCTGCGACAATCCATGTAGAGTGACGTCATCCTATATCGAGTGACGTCATTCAATGAGTGAATTATTCAATGGAACATAATCTTCATCCGCGTTTGTACTCTCAGTTTGAACTTGTTTTCCTTTTATTAAGAATTGGCCATGTTAGAATCGAAATAATCTTCTTTCTATCGTGGTATATCGTTCAATAAACCACGTTGTGAGTTACGAGGCGCAATGAATAACCCACTCGGGCTATCGCCCTCGTGGATTATTTATTGTGCCTCATAACTCACAACTGTGGTTTATTGAACGATATACCACGATAGAAAGAAGATTATTTCTTAATTATTCTATGTGGAGTGATGTCATTCTGTATAGATTGATGTCATTCTTTATATAGTAAGTACATTATTCAGTGGAATATAATCTGCATCAGAGTTCTGCCGAGGCCGCGCCATTGCAGGATCGGCGCTAAAAAATTACAGATGGCCCTAAAAAAAGATGTATGAGGGGCCACCCGGCGCATTAAAAATACGAGCCATGCAACGTAGGTATGAAGATTACTTGGAACAAATTCACCGGAAGTCTGTTTTGTTTGAATCAATTTCACTTCCGTGTCAATCTTCAAGCAGAGTTGTCGTTCGTTACTCTCACCATACATGGATGTGAATGATCCGGAGTGCAAGAGAGTGCTTCCTTGTTTTCCCCAAAGTTGTTTTATGGATCATAACGGCAAATCTGATTGGCTTAATACTTAATGAAAGTTGGGTTCCCCAAATTTTGAGCCAAAGAGTTTCATTTTCACAAGTAAACAGATAACGGTTTCGTTTTTCGTTCTGCATCAAAAGATCGCAGTTCTTGATAAACTTCGATGGTCGAAAAGAAGAATTGTAAATCTAAACTAAGCTATTTTGGTCAAACAAAGCCAAAAGAGGCTAAGACAAATAGCAAGCCCAAGCCCTCTGGGCAACCCAAAACGCCAAAGTGAGATACTTCCATTTTCTTTGGCCCTTGAAGCGCAGGGAATTCTTTGTAAATAAGAATGAATAAAACAGATCGCTGCTAAATTATCATACAAAATGTTTGATTTTTATTCGGTATTCTGTCTCTAGTCTATAATTATATTCAATTTATGTCCGAACTTCAGTCATGGCCCCATGTTGTAAAAGGTGGCCCCACTTTTTGGGCTTGGATGGGCCATTGGTCTCATAAGGTAAAAAGCTGCATCCGTGTTTTTTACTCTAAGTATGAACTTGTTTTTCTTTCATTATGTGTTTCTTATATTAGAAGCGACATAATCTTCTTTCTATTCTGGTTTATTGTTCAATAAACCAGGTTTTGAGTTATGAGGCACAATGAATAAACCACTCCAGTTATTGCCCTTGTGGATTGTGTATTGTGCCTCATAACTCACAACTGTGGTTTAGTGGGCGATAAACCATGACAGAAAGAAGATTATTTCTTAAAAAATCTTCAAGCCCAGAGCTACAATAGAAGCCGAGTCTTGTTATTTTTTGCAAATAGGTTAAGAGGTATTTAATTCCATCCTAAATTATGAAATTGTTCCTTACCAAGAAAATCTTTGTCTTGTCCAAATTGAAGGCAGTTGCAGAAAACAAAATGGATATGATTCGAAAATTAGAATTTAGTTTTAGGAAGGGTAGAAAAATAGTGGGAAAAGGAAAAATGATGGTTACCAGGTTGGTAAAATTTAATATTGTTTGGTAAAGGGTTATACATGTGTTGCATTGTATCTTATTTCAATTTCTTGATACCAGGAGATGCTCTCTGGTTCAGTTAAGCATACAGAACAGTATGAATGTCACAATGAGAAATGTTAGCAAAGAGATGTATGTCACTGAAAATGCTCCAAACGGCACAACTGTTGGTATAATAGAGGTAAGGTTGACTGATTGATAGAGTGCAATATTCATTTATTATTATTGTTATACTTGATTACTATTATACTGCAAAGAAATTTCTCGTGATCTGATTGGATAATATGTCCCGAACATAAATATCATGAACACTGGCAAAACCAACATAAAAGCATTTGTTTTAAATTTTATTTCAAACAGCTTCTCTATAATCATGCCATAGCCTCTTCAGAACTTTTTCAAAGAAGCTGATTCCAGTTGCAACTCTAGATATGTTTAATTTGTATAAATCAAATAAAATGACAATTTGTTGCTTGTTAACAAATATGACCTATCATGTGAAAAGGGACAATCTGGGAATTCCACACATCAGTTAGATGAAAAGAGATCAAAGATAGTGCAAGTCAGTTTATGCTGATACTTCAAAAATGATTGTATGGTAAGGCAGAATGACTACCTTTCATACATCAAAAAGTATAGACCCTGGTCAGCCTGCGCAATCCATGCAGTCTGACAAGGGACAACACTTTTCACAGTTCTAAGATAATCCCTTTTTGCGTGACGGGTCACAAATGTCTGTTATGTGCCATTTTTGCAATTCACATTATGTGGGGAAAAAAAAAGATGTTTCTCTCTTTACCAAAAGATAATATGTCTTTAGTACTGTTTGTAGGAATTAAGGTTTTTTAACTCTTTACCACACGAGAAAATTTTAGACTGGTTCAAATTGAAAGCATTTGCAGACGACAAAATCAGGTGACTAAAAAATTGAAATTTGCTCTGGGAAGGGTAGAAAACACTGTGGGAAAAGGAGAAAATGCTGGTTACCAGCATTTTCTCCTTTTCCTACAGTGTTTTCAAAAGGCTTCTTTCTCAGGGGCGTCAAAAGTAGGGATTGTGTGGTAATGGGTTAAATTGCTGGAAAAGAGAAATGTCAGATACCAAACTTTTTTTTCTTCCACAGTGAATCTACCCTTTTGAAGCTAAAACCCATTATTTTAGCAACAAGTTTTTTTCATTGACTGCAAAATGTGCTTCCTATATAAGGACATGCCAAAATATTTCTCTGCCTGTTTAGTGTTTTTTCACCTTTCTACATCTGGTTTTTTTACAGTGTCAAGCAGGATCGTATGAAATCACAAACAGCAGGGGTGAATTTAGAGTGGAACAGTCATCGTAAGTTCATTGTTTTCCTTTGTTATTCGTCTGATAATATCTAGATTACCAGTCATTAACCCTTTACCAAACAATCTCTGGTTTTTACTACCCTGACATAGAAGCCTTTTAGAAACATTGAGGGAAAAATAGACAATGCTGGTATCCAGCATTTTCTCCTTGTCCGACAATGTTATCTACCCTGCTGGAAACAAATTTCTAATTTTTGAGTTATGTTTATTTTGTCGTCTGCAAGTGCTTTCAATCCGGACCAGTCTAAAACTTTGCTGTTTGGTAAAGTGTTAACCCTTTACCACATGATGCAGACTTTTGACGACCCTGGAAAAGAAGCCTTTGAAAACATTGTGGGAGAAGGAGAAAATGATGGTTACCAGCATTTCCTCCTTTTTCCCTGGTTACAGAATTTTCTCCTTTTCCAACAATGTTTTCTTCCCTTTCAAAGAAAATTTGCACCATTTGATTCACACTAAAGTTGTCATTTGCAAATGCTTTCAATTTGGACAAGACTAAGATTTGTCGTCTTGTAAAGAGTTAAAGATTACAATAATTTCAAAATTTAAATGAAATAACATTACATTAGACAAACACTTCGGTTGATTTCACAGTAGAAATTTCACATACTGGTAGAGATTCTTCTAAAATATTAATTCTTTGGATGCTGAGCATGACTCAAGGACCTTTTGATGACAGTATAGATCAAGATCAGACTGCACAAAATGTGCAGTCTGATCTTGAATCTATACTGTCCCGTAAGGAAATATCCTTCCTCCTCCCCAAGTTGAATGTTTCAGTTTTCCCTAGATTTAGAGGCTACTGAATACCTAATGAGTACCTACAACATAGAGTTTGGAAGAGAAATAATGGATTTAGAATACCATCACTACCACTTATCTGGAGCTCTGAATTTGTGAAAATTGTGACAGAATGCGAAGGTACTTACACAGTGTGTAGGATTATCATAAATCCTGATCAGATGACAATATTTCAGACTCGTCCAAATTGGAAACAGGTCTGTAGCAGGCAACAAACGTTCTTGTTGAATGATGATGATCATCAAGAACCATCAAGGCTTGCATAAATATACACATGAAAACACAAGAGGAGAAATTTTAATAATTTTTAGTCCAAATCCGGAATTTCAATGACTCTAGAAGATGGCTTTTGAAGAACAAGCTGGAAACCAGTATTTTTCCTTTTTCTACCCTCCGCGCTGCATGCAACACAAATTTCAAATTTTGAGCCTCACCTATTTTGTTGTCTGCAAGTGCTCTCAATTTGGATCAGTCTGAATTTTTGCTTTTTGTTAACTTTTTACCACACAATCTCGACTTAATGACCTGGAGAAAGGAGCCTATAGAAAGCATTGTGGAAAAGGAAAAAATGCTTGTAACCAACATTTTCTCCTTTTCCCACAATATTTTCTATCATATCAAAACCAGAAATCTTCATATTAATAAACAAGACTTAATTTTTCTCCAGATATTTTTTAATTTTGCCCAGTCCAAAAATTTCTCATTTGGTAAAAAGTTAAGGGTTAAATGACAATTCTTTTCCTAAAACTAAATGTTTTCATAAATGGTCTCCAGCAAGACACAAAAATAGTCGAGCAGAGTTGGATTTGAGGAAGATTTTTAACTCTTTACCGAACAAAAAAGTTTTGGGTTGGACTAAATTGAAAGCTTTGAAAATTACATGATTGTAAAATGATGATTTCTTTCTGGCTTTGACAGGAAAGAAAATATTGTGGGAAAAGGAGAAAATGCTGATTATTAGCATTTTCTCCTTTCCCATGTAATGTTTCCAAAAGCCTACTCTTTCAGGGTTGTTTAAAGCCTGAAATGTTTTGATAAAGGGTTGATATTTAGAAATTTCTCTTTATTTTTCAGAGGTTTAGTGTTGGCAAACAAAATATTGGACAGGGAGGAATCAGCATTCCACTATTTGTCTTTGAGTGTTTTGAACTCTGGAATGGTAGGTAGTCAACATTATGTGGCCTGCAGCACTGAAAAGGGCATTTGGACACTTGCTGTAAAGTGTCGTCTTGGATCATGCTGCATAATCTGTGACACTTTCCATTTTTAGCTCACCTGAGTACAATGTGCTCAAGGGGAGCTATAAGGTTGACGCTGTATTTGTCATGTGTCTTGCGTCGTCAATAAGTCCTGTAAACATCTCCTCCTTTTTAACAGCTTGCTCATTTGGACCAAACTTGGCTTGAATGTTCCTTTGGAGGTCCTCTTTAAAAATTATTCACAGAATTTGATTCCATTAAAAACTACGGTTGCCATGGCAACCAAATGGAATTTTTAAGAATATTTTTAAGAACCTTCTCTGATGAAACCACTGGTCAGATTTTGAAATAATTTCACAGATATGTTCCTTGAGTGACCCTTTTCAAAAAATGTTTGTGAAATTTTGATCCGTTAAGAAACATGCGTGTTCTGTGCTGTCTGATCTTGATCTATGCCATCCGTAAAATTTACAGTTTTCACTTACGGTGCTGAAAAGTTTAAATGACAATGATTTATAGATACTCATTTCCAATAAATTTTTACAGGTTGTCTGTTTAGTTAACCTTACTGTGTGGGTGACAGACGTTAATGATAATGCCCCTGTATTCAAGGACACAGATAGTTATATATTCAACCTAACAGATGGTGCTGATGTGGGTCTAGGAACAGTTGAGGTAGTTACATTCTTTATTATTGTGTTACCTCTTACCTTGCTTTATTTATGGTTTTGTGATATGCAGATGAATCCAACTTGTACAGAGGCCATCTGAAATAGCTCAAGTTGTTTTGCATGGGATTTGTGAACAAGTTTGTGGGCTTCTGAAAGGTGTCAGTTCAAGCCCACATGCCGGCCATTTAAAATTACTCTCTTTGATTAACCCATTCCCACACAATCCCTACTTTTGACGACCATGAAAAGAAGCCCATTGAAAACATTGTGGGAAAATGAGAAAATGCTGGTAACCAGCATTTTCTCCTTTTCCCACAATGTTTTCTACCCTTCACAAAACAAATTATAAATTTTCAGTTGTTTTGATTTTGTCATCTTCAAATGCTTTTGATTTGGACAAACCTAAAATTTTGTCGTTTGGTAATGAGTTAAGAAGTTAAACCAAGGTCTCATGTGATGGTGCAATGCACTATGCACATTAAAGAATCATGTGGGTTTTGTCTTGTATCTTGAACTGTCACCTGTAACGGCCTTCTAGGGGCATTGCCAATATTGGCAACCAGATGGTGACTATAAATAAACACAAATTCAATCAATTGTGGCACAGAAAATTCCAAAAGCACTCAGTTCTTGAAATAGACCTTGTATTTGTTTTTGAATGTTGTATGTTGCATTTGTTACTTGTGATTGTTATCTAAATAAAAGTATAGCATATTAGAAAGTGAGGTTAGAATTTTGTGGTTTTGGTAAAGGGTTAGAGAAATGCTTTTCATTGAAGTCAGAATCTGTACCTTGTTTTACAGGCCAGTGACCTAGATGAGGGTTCTAATGCAGATATAACATACCATGTACAGAGTGAGAGGTAAAACAATAGTATT
Source organism: Tridacna crocea (assembly GCA_943736015.1). Lineage (NCBI taxonomy): Eukaryota > Metazoa > Mollusca > Bivalvia > Cardiida > Cardiidae > Tridacna > Tridacna crocea. Next base: position 58,756,022 of record OX031060.1, on the reverse strand, counting down.
TTAATCCTGTACCACACAATCCCTACTTCTGGCCACCCTGAGGAAGTAGCCTTCTGAAAACAATATGGGAAAAGGAGAAAATGCTGGTAACCATCATTTTCTCCTTTTCCCACAATGTTTTCTACTTTTCCAAAATCAAGTTTCATTTTTTGAGTCAAGTTTATTTTGTCATCTGCAAATGCTTACGATTCGGAAAAGTCTAAAATTTTTTTGTTTGGTAAAGAGTTAACTACACTTAGAGCACCAAGTAAACCCAAAGAACATTTTTACTCTTAAAATATTAGACCCAAATAATCACAATTTCAAATTTGCTCTTGTCTGAAGAGTTTAAGCAAAGTGGACAATGTAGATCAAAGATCAGGCTGCACATTTTGTGCAGCCTGATCTTGATCTGCACTGGCAGCAAAAGTAACTATAATTGTGAAAGGCAATGCAAAGGTTAAGCATGACATGACTTTGATCTCTACCAAAGTTTTTGTACACCATAAAATTTTTATTCTGTAAAGTATTTCAGTTCTAAATGACAACATATACCAGAATAGCCAGATAGCTAAGTTGGTGAATACAATGATATACAATGTAGTTTGATAGCCAGTTCTGCAAAATCTCTCCCTGGATTTATTCCTCTCTTACCCCTGAAAAAATTTTGGGCAGTATTTATGTAAAGTAGCCAGTGGCATGGAAATTACATAGAAGAGGTATTCAGTACTAATTGATGAAACTTAGGAAAGCGTGGATACATGCATTGGCTGTCCTAATATGACATCAAAAAAAAAAAAAGGTTTTTGGAAGTAGTCAGCGATATACAATGTATAATAAAAGTGGTGTAGAGTACTGGTCGGAGAAACTTAAGGAAAACATGGATACATGCACTTGCTGCCTTAATATGCAAAACAAAAGGCTACTGAAAATAATGCAGGGAAAGAAGAAAATACTATTATTAAATCAGTATTTTCTTCTGCTCCCAACAATACTTTCTTCCTTTGCTTAGACAAATCTAATGGTTGCCTTGATACACCTAAAATGCTGTTGAAAGTGTCTTTGAGGTAAGACCTGTGTAATGCACTTCTGGTGAAAATTGTAATTGGTTGATAAATAAGGATAAATAAGGATTTATGCAGAGATAATATTTTTGCACATATCTAACAATTAGAAATTCCGTTTATGTCTATCTTGAAATTAATTTTTGATACTTTTGTTGGTTTTCTGAAAAGGGAGGTAATAATTATCTCTTTTTTAATTGACAATATAGTGCTTTCAGATTTATAAATGATAATTCAAAGAAGGAAAAAATGGAAAATATGAAAAGGTGAAAGTAGTTCAATAATACTCATTTTTAATTATAGCTAATTTTGCAGGATGATATTTTAGTGGAAATAGCTGTTTTCCATTACACAGGTCTTACCTTAAACTCCAAAAACACAGAACGCAGGAAAAAAGTGCCTTTTTACATGCCCAAAGGCCTCAGTGTTATGGCCCAGGTAGTCCATCTGACCGTCAGCATCCCTCTGTCTGCCTGCATACCTGCCCTGCCCAGCCCCACCCTGCCCTGGCCTGCCCTGCCCAGGCCCGTCCCGCCCCGCCCCGCCCTGCCCTGCCCTGCCCTGTTTTCATACTTACCGCATTGAATTTCTATGATGTGTAGTTGTGAACCTGACTCTTAAAAATTTGGATCTCTTTAGCTGTTCTCATTTTTAAACCATTTCACTGACAAGCTCCTGTGGGCATATATGTGCCATTTTGCAATGCTCTTATTACATAATTATAAGGAATTATTAATCAGCAGTACTTATAACTGTTTACCAAATAAAAAATTATTCTAGGCTTATCCAAATCCAAAGCATTAACAGACAATATGTTAAATGTGGCTCAAACCCTGGGATGTGTCTTTGGAAGGGTTGAAAACATAGTGGGAACAGGAGAAAACGCTGGTTACCAGCATTTTCTCCTTTTCCCACAGTGTTTTCAAAAGTATATCTCTGCAACATCTTAAATTTCAAAATTGTGCAGAAATGGGGATAATGATTTCAGGGAGACCAGATTCTTTATCAATTCCACAACTGGGACAGTATTTGTGACGGAGGACAATGTTGATTTAGAGGTAGATATTGTGAGGCTGATGGTGACGTGTGAAGATCATGGAAAACCATCACTGAAAACAACAGAAGCTGTCTATGTAAGAAGTTTATCATTGTCTTCAGCTAGGTGGCGTTTTTCAAATATAGCCATGACGTACTGGTTCACGGTACATATTGCTTTGAGGTAATTGGTGTTTTTCTGTCATAATAAAAATCAGCTCCCTCTATTTTGGTTTCTATTTTGTGTGTAAATACCTTGAAGTGGACATTTCTGTGCCTCAAACAACTTCATTTTTCAAAATAAAGGATTGGAATGGAAGAAAAATATACCGGATGTGAAAATGATTTAATCAGCATCTACATACTTAACACTTTTTACCCCACCCTCTAAAATCCTTCATTTCAAGCAGTTTTACTTCAAAACATGCATAATGACATATTTAGATCATATGCTAGGTCATGTGTTAATATTTTCTGATAATTTGACTGCAAATTGGTGCCAAGTATATCGAGTTTTATTGATTTTTTCAAGAAAACCATCAAAGTCACATGCATCAATTTCAGAATGGCACCGGGACAGTGGTGAAGGTTAAGGTTGAATTTTGTTCGCTTTTTTTTAAGAAACTTCATCATATTTTCTACGATGCTAATTAAAAGATGAAATAAGAAAATTATTTTGTGATTTATTCTATAATCTGTTAAAATTTTTACTTTACATGCCTATCTGGTTTGGGAAGTCTGGGTACAGAACCGGACTACTTTTCTAAACTGTAACCATTATTTCGAATTTCAAACTAAGATTTGAGCCATGGTCTGTGAAAAGGGGGCTTAAGGGTGGCCCTTCAGAATTTGTGACGAAAATTTTACAAAAATACAAAAATATCATCCTTATACTTCCAAAGCCTTATAATCGTCAATGATAAAACCCCAGTATTTGAAAACCATCCGACAACACAAGAAATTAGAGATTTACCACTGCCAAGGTCGACATCGACGGGAAACACGTTCTATTTTTACATGAACACCCCGCTCATTTACATACTGGAAAAACACAGATGAAGCTTCAAACATAGCGTCCGAAGAAGATATTATGAAAAATAATTACATGTTTGTTATGTAATGGAATTTAAGTGTCATTAGTCACATGCCAGTCACTTAGCATTCCCAAAATGTATTTTTTTGTTTTTGGCACAAAATCTAAAAATAGCTTAAGAGGCTACGTAGCCTTTTAAGGGAATACCATCGAAAAAAATTTTTTTGGTAATTTTATGATTCTTAATTATTGATGATAATTATGTATTGTTTTTTTCATAAAAATTTCAGTGATATATATATATTTTTTGATTTGGTGTGATGTGAAATTTCTAAGTACCCACCTTTAATGCATCTGCAAAAAGTATCAACCCAGGTCAGCCTGCGCAATCTGCGCAGGCTGACCTGTGCCAAAACTTTTCGCTCTCTGTTGATACAATGTATGTTTAACGACCACTTTACTCATTAGAAATGCTACCTTTTTGAAAACAATTAATTTGATAATTTGTCCGAAGATGATGCTAAACAAAATTTTAGACTCATCAAAGTGAAAGCATTTGCAGATAACTCAAATGTGACTAAACTGATTTTTCCATGAAAAGGTTGAAAACAGTGTAGGCAAAGGGAAAAAAAGTCTGGTATCCTGCATTGTTCTTTTCCCGGAATGTTTTCAAAAATGCCCCAAGGGTTGTGAAAACTATATCATGTAGCAAAGGCTTAATCCTTTACCAGACAACAAAATTTAAGGCTTGTCGAATTTTTAAGCATTTGCAGACGACAATTTCAGTGTGGCTCAAACAGTGCAATGATTTTTTGATGGATTAGGAAACGTTTTGGGAAAAGGAGATAATGCTGGTTACCAGTTTGTTCTCCTTTTCCCAAAGAGTTTTCAAAAGGCTTCTTTCCCAGGGTCCTTGTTAAAAGGATCATTGTGTTGTAACGGTTAAATGAAGTAATTATGAATGAAGATAATTATGTGATAACACTGTAACAAAGGGAGAAGTTGCATGTTGTAAGTAGGTCTCACATTTGTCACAATATTTTCTTCAAACTCTCTATTGGCAACTTCTCTATTTCCAGCCCTGGTAGCTTAGTCAATAGCGTGCAGGACTTGAGAACACAAAGTCCAGGGTTCGATCCCTGGCTACAACCCCTGGCTTGGCCAATATCTTTCTGAGGATTGATGATAGTCACTGTGACAGGATTCATTCCTCTCCCACTGCTGAGCTGACCATTGTTTCGATGATGATATGTGGGAAAGCAGCCAGTGGCCTGGAAAGAAAATTGTAGAAAGTACTGGCACAAGAAACTCCAGGAACGCATGGATAGGTGCACTGGCTGTCACAATATAACTGAAATAATGTTGAAAACGGCATTAAACACCGTTCAATAAATCAGTAACTATTTCCAACAATCTTTTCTGTCCTTCCCCTATACAACTTATAACCCTGTACCAAACAATCCCAACTTTAATATCCCTTTACTTCACAGATACTCAATTTAACGTATCAACAACAGACAGCTTTTGAAAACATTGTGGGAAAAGGAGAAATTGCTCATAACGAGCAATTTCTCCTTTTCCCACAATGTTTTCCACTCAATCAGATATTTGTATCCTCATTTATTCATATTTTTGACATCATATCTTTATTTGCTGCTGAAATGGAAGAGCCTCAAATTGGCATATCGGGTAAAGGGATATCCAAGAGCAAGAGGACTTGAAAAGCATTATTGGAAAAGGAGAAAATGCTGGTAACAGCATTTTCTCCTTTTTCAACAATGTTTTTTACTCTTTGAAGGACAGATTTCTTATTTTAACTCTTCACCAAAAGACAAACAATTAGACTTGATCATATTGAAAGGATTTGCAGAAGACAAATGTAACTTAACCCTATCCCAAACGGCAAATTTTGGACCAGACCAAATTGAAAGCATTTTGCAGATGATAAATTAACAGTTGCTGAAAAGATGATTTTTCTATATGATAGGGTAGAAAACATTGTGGGAAAAGGAGAAAATGCTGGTTACCAGCATTTTCTCCTTTTCCCACTATGTTTTCAAAAGGCTTCTATTCCTGACCCGTAAAAACCAGGGATTGTTTGGGAAAGGGTTAAAAGATGATTTCTGTTTTGGATTGGGAAGAAAACACTGTGAAAAGGAAAAGATGCTGGTAATCAGCATCTTCTGCTTTTCCCACAATATTTATAGAAGCTTTCTCCTTCAGAGTGGATAAAACTTGGGATTGTGTGGTAATGTGTTAACTCACAATTTTTTTGTTGTCTGCAAATGTTTTCAATTTGGACCAGGCTAAAATTTTGTCATTTTGGAAAGAGTTAGCTATCACCTTGTAGGTTTTCTTGTCTTTAACTTTCTGTTATACTTTAGCAAACAATCTAGAGATTTTATGGCCGTATGAAAGACGGCTTTTAAAATTTTTGTGGGGGAAAAATAAATGCTGGAAACTTTATTTGTCTCGTAATCTTTTCTATCATTTGGAGACAATTCAAATAGTTAAAATTTTCAAGTTTTATAACATATATTACAAACACTTTTATTGCATGCTTTTTAACTCATTACCGAAAGACAATAATTTAGGCTTGTCCAAATCAAAAGAATTTGCAAATGACAAAATAAAAGTGACTGAAATTTGAATTGTGAAGGGTAGAGAACATTGTGGGAAAAGGAGAAAATGCTGGTTACCAGCAATTTCTCCTTTTCCCTTATTGTTTTCTAAAGGCTTCTTTCTCAGGGTTGTCTAAAGGATTGTGTGGTAATGGGTTAATACAGGATAAATATGTTAAGAAATGTGTAACGAATAATGTTGTCCTAAGTTACACCTTTGATCTAAATTTTCAGATTCTTCCGAAAGATCAACCAGCTAATTTCATACCTCTTAGATGCCCCTTATCAGCGGAAGAAATTAACAATCGAAAAACTGAAATTGCAAGGTAAAAAAGATAGATCTACGGCAAAGTACTACTTGAAACTGACGCTGATAATAAACTGTGTTTTTAATCAAAAGATAGGGATTTTTGTGAATTTTCCTTACTTCCACATACAGCAAAGATCAAAATCAAACTTCTTGAATCTGTGAAGAGTTCCAGTCGCTGGCAAGAAAGTGTGAAACTAGCACAGAAGTCACAAGTTTTTGTTCTAGGTTTAAGATATGTTTTTCTTCTAGTAACTTAAACTGCATTGTTGAACTCTAATATTCACACTTTTAACCCTGTCCCAAACTTTGAACTGCGGACTTTTTCTTTTTTAAAACATCTGCAGACAATATATTCATAACTATGCAAATGAACTTAAGCTCTCTGATTCGGTGGAACACTTTGTGGGACAAGTAGAAGATGCTGGTTACCAGCATTTCGTCCTTTTCTCACATTGTTTTAAAAAGGCTGGTTCCTTAAGGTAGTTAAAACTAGGGATTGTATGGTAAAGGGTTAACTCTTTACCACACGACCAAATTTTGGACTTGTCCAAATTGAAAGCATTTGCAGACGACGTAATAAATGTGAATTAAAAATTGAAAGTTAATAGGGAAAGGGTAGAAAACATTGTGGGAAAAGGAGAAAATGCTGGTAACCAGCATTTTCTCCTTTTCCCACAATGTTTTCTAAAGACTTCTTTCTCAGGGTCATCTAAAGTAGGGATTGTGTGGTAATGGGTTAAACAGTACCAAATACTTAAACCAGACATGTGAGCCATGGTGTATGTAGAGGAGGCTTAGTGTATCTGTAAGACATCATAATAATCATGGATACACAAAATGTGGTTTATTGAACTGACTGAATCCCATGGTGGAGTCGGCCCTAGACATGCAGGAAAAATTTAACTGATAGCAAAACATTTCGGCACAGGATAGCCAGGAATTGATACAATTTAACCCTTTCCCAAACAACAGATTTTTGGATTAGATCAAATTGAAAGCATTTGCAGACGACAATTCAACTCTTACTGAAAAGATGATTTCCGTCTATGATAGGGTGAAAAACATTGTGGGAAAAGGAGAAAATCCTGGATACCAGCATTTTCTCCTCTTTCCACAATGTTTTCAAAAGGTTACTATTCCAGACCCGTAAAAAGCAGGTATTGTTTGAGAAAGGGTTAAAGGAAAAAGAGTTTGGGGTGAGGGAAAAAACTACCAGTACAATGATTCAGACAAGTTCATAATTTCTATAGGACCATATGCAAATATGTTATGTTTTCTTTTAAGCAATCTAGAGAAAATTACAGGCATTGAAGTGATGATACAGGAAATTCAACAGAGAGGATTAGGGTAAGTTAGGGTTTGTACGTTGTGATGGAATGTTTTTTAATCCATCACCAAACGACAATATTTTAGACTGGTCTAAATTGAAAGCATTTGCAGACGACAAAATAAAAGTGACTGAAAATTTGAAATTTGTTTTGTGAAGGGTAGAAAATGGTGGGAAAAGGAGAAAATGCTGGTTTACCAGCATTTTCTCCTTTTCCCACAATGTTTTCTAAAGGCTTCTTTGTCAGGGACGTCAAAAGTAGGGATTGTGTGGTTATGGGTTAAATGTTTTCTCGCTAGGGTGGCGAGGTAAAACCAAGGATCATTGTAACAAATCGATTAATCTGCATCTCACTATGTCAATCCTGAAAAGTAAGGCTTTTGAATACATTTTGGGAAAAAGAGAAAATGCTGGTATCCAGCATTTTCTCCTTTTCCCAAAATGTTTTTTGCCCCTTTAAATACAGCTTTCCCGATTTGAATCAGAAATGATGTGTTGTCTGCAAATGACCTCAATTTGGAAAATTCCAAAATTCATCTTCTTGTAAAGGGTAATGCATCATTTCAGGATTACCGGTATGTCAAAGTTTCTGCTTAAAGAACATTAAGACCCCCCCATAGCATGACAGTGATATTTTACTCTTAGGATAGATTTGTTTTAACTCTTTACCAGATGAAAACATTTTAGACTGGTCCAAATTGAAAGTATTTGCAGACGACTAAATGAATGTGACTAAGGAATTGAAATTTGTTTTAGGAAGGGAAGAAATCATTGTGGAACATTGAGAAATGCTGGTTATCAGCATTTTCTCCTTTTCCCACCTTGTTTTCAAAAGGCTTCTTTCACAGCGGTGTTGAAAGTCGGGATTGTGTAGTAAAGGGTTAAGCCAAACTATGTGATGTATAAACATTTATCTATGTTCTGTGTTTAATACCTTTATGAATATTATTAAACCTCTGCAAAACGAATGTTTTTGGGGGTATACTGGAATAAGCCTGTCTGTTCATCTGTCTGTGTGTCTGTCTGTATACAAAATACTAGTAATTTTGTGTCGCTAACTCCTGCAATTTTCCCTTAATTGTATTGAAACTTTGCACATATATTGAAGATTTGCAAGACACAATTTTCAAGTTTCAACTCTTCTTGGTTCAAGAATTATTTCCCCTTGAACTTGACAATTTTTTTCTGTCAAATTGCTGGCGAGGGTATTAAGTCACATTCTGTGATGGCTCTAGTTTGTCATATCACAGGGGTACATGCATATACTCTTATTGTTTGTTGGCTTGTAAGCTATATTATCATGAATATTCAACAAAATCCAAAAACTGCAACACCTTGATCATGTCACTTGCATACATGTATTCACATAAAAGCTACCAAAAAAGAAAAGGTATCGGAAGAAAGTTCATGAAAAGATTGCTGTTTAGGCTTTAGTAAAAAACACTTGTTTCAAACATTGCAGGTCAATGATACAGCTTGAATATACCAATAAAACATTGAAGCGTCGAACTGTTTTAGGGTAAGTGTTTTTATTTGATCCTTGTCTTGCTAAATACTAGAATGAGAAACTGAACTTTTATATACTACAGACACAAATAATGTTACTTTAAACTTACTTTTTGGGGAAAAAAATGTTTCCTTAGTGGACAGTGTAGATCCAAGACCAGACTGCATATTCTGTGCAGTCTGGTCTTGATCTGTATTGCCCAGTAAAGGTCAGTGAGTTGTGATTAGTAAGGAAAGAGCTAAATTACAATTTTTTCTTCTACAAACACTTCTACCATGACTGCTTACTACAACCACCACTGGTTTTGCTGCTGAAGTAAATCAAGGGAGAAAAGTATGCCAGATGTGGGACCTAAACCCATGACCCCGGGAACACTAGTACCACAGCTCTACCAACTGAGCTAGCAGGGTATCTGGTTGTGAGTCCACCCAAAATCATATATCACAACACTCCTCCCCCTCTTGATTTTTTTGGGAGTAACCAACTCCCCCCTTCTGTCCCCATGGACTGCCGGAGTGTCATCTTGCGTCAACCAAATTAATTCGTCACCAATGAATTAAATCAAGGGAGAAAAGTGTACCCGACATGGGACTCAAACCCACGACCATCTGAACACTATTACTGCAGCCCCACCAAATGAGCTAGCCCGGCATCTGGTCGTTGTCGTGAATCCACCCAACGTCATATACCACACATTACTTCCCCAAATTACAGGATACATGTACATGCTTCTTTTACCCCTGACTGGTTTTGTATTTAACTAGTTATTACTTTTCTTATTTAATTTTAGACTGGTTGTTGATAATTATGAAGAAATTCGATCAGCATTTTATACAAGTCCTGAAAGACGTGTTTCTGGCGACACAGACGATACTGAATTTGGAGCAGCTGAGATCGGGCTGGTTGTCATGGGTGCTTTCATACTTATAGGTGCCATTGTGGCTATTGTTATTGTGCGGAAGCAGTGTGACAGGTAGAAATTCCTTTTTATACGCCCGAAGGGTCGTATTATATTATACCCCTGGTATCCGTTAGCAATTTCTTGTGTGTGCAACTCCTACTACAGTTTACATTGGAATTATTTGAAACTTGCCACAATGAATCTCCATGATGTGTAGTTGTGCACCTGGGTCTTAGAATTTTGATCGCTGTTTGCGTTCCAAAATTATCTGCCCTTGATTTCTGAAATAGCCAACTTTTCTCTTTGAATTTTTGTTCAGGCCATAACTTCCATACCATAAAAGGTATCAAATTGAAACTACATACACTGATAGAACACATGATGGAGAAGTGCAATGCACATGAAACATAACTCTGCCACTTTTATTTTTTGAGTTATTGCCCTTTGTTAATTTTCAGTCTGAATTTTTGTCCAGGCCATAACTTCCAAACTATGAAAGATAATAACTTACAATTTTATACGCTGATAGAACCCATTATGGAGAAGTGAGTGCACATGAACCATAACTCTGCCACTTTTATTTTTTGAGTTATTGCCCTTTGTTAATTTTCAGTTTGAATTTTTGTCCAGGCCATAACTTCCAAACTATAAAAGCTAATAACTTGCAACTTCATACGCTGATAGAACACATTATGGAGAAGTGCAGTGCACATGAACCATAACTCTGTGCCCTCTGTTAATTTTCAGTTTGAATTCTTTTCCAGGCCATAACTCTTAAACTTTAAAACCTATCATTTTGAAACTTCAAAGACTAATAGAACACATTATGAAGAAGTGCACTGCACAAGAACCATAACTCTGCCATCCTTCTTTTTGAGTTACTGCCCTTTGTTAGTTTTCTCTTTGAATTTTCATCTGGGCCATAATTTCTAAAATATAAAAGCTATGAGAAATCAAGTTGCTATTGTGAAACAAAATCGATGGGCCACGCTTCCTACGTCACTTCCGGTTTAGCGTAGATTTGAAAAAATCGCAAATTACAGGTGTGCAAATTATTTTTTTGCTAATATCTCCATTTTTACAAAGCATATTAAAATAATTTTTATATTTTTGAGATTACTAATATTTATTCCTTATATATCCCAAAATAGCGGAGGGCTGGAGTTACCCTTTTACCCTTTCCCAAACAAGCCCTGGTTTTTACGTGTCTGCATTACAAGTCTTTTGAAAACACTGTGGGAAAAGGAGAAATTGCTCGTAACGAGCAATTTCTCCTTTTCCCACAGTGTTTTCCATCCTTCAGAAGAACTTTCTACCATTTTCATCAAATTTAAACTTGTTGTCTCCAAACTCTCTCAGTTTAGAAGAGTCTAAAATTTGTCGTTTGGGAAAGGGTTAAGAGAACTAGAAGACAGCAGGCTGGGAATAGGACGTAATAGGATAGACAAACAGACAGCATGATTGGAAAAGTTTTCATCCAAGAATAGATGACACATTCATTGCTTAACCCTTTACCAAACAGTCCCTGGTTTTGACGACCCTGAGAAAGAAGCCTTTTGAAAACATTGTGGGAAGAGGAGGAAATGCTGGTAAACAGCATTACCTCCTTTTCCCACAATGTTTTTTTACCCTGCTGGAAACAAATTTCAGTTTTTGAGTTATGTTTTATATGTCATCTGCAAGGGCTTTCAATTTGGACCAATCTAAAATTTTGTTGTTTGGTAAAAAGTTAAAATAAGCAACCACTCCTTTTTCCAGAATGACTTTAATATCTTCCTACTGAATGGAAGTACAGGTCATATTTTTGTGACAATTGGTAATTAACCTATTGCAAAATAGGTCTAATTTAAACCCCTTAGAAAGAACATTAGAAGGCTTTACAAAACATTGTGGAAAAAGGAGAAAATGCTGGGTGCCAGTATTTTCTCCTTGTTGTACAGTGTCAAAGACAAACCCATATAGATAAGTCTAATCAATATTTTGTCATTTGATCGAAGGTTGATACAAAACAGTCTCACTAAAATTCACGTAGTTTTTATTTCAGTGCCCAGAAGTACAAACATTTGTATGAGAGTCTAACTAGAAACAGTTCCATCTATGAATCACAAGAGATCAAAGTTAGAATGGAGGATGACAGTTCAGACATAACTGCGATTTCAAACACAGAGGTTGATACTTATGTTTACATAGTTTGAACTCTTTACCACACAATCCCGACTTTTTAACAACCCTGAGAAGGAAAGCTTTTGAAAACACTGTGGGAAAAGGAGAAAAAGATGGTAACCAGCATTTTCTTCTTTTCCCACAATGTTTTCTACCCATTCGAATACAAATTTCCTCATTTGAGTTGCTTTTAAATTGTCATCTGTAACTGCTTTCAATTTGGACAAGTCTACATTTGGCTTGTATGGTAAAGGGTTAAATGCCATTTTTCAACATTATTAGTTTGGCTGGTTTGGAAGAATATATTGATTGTATTATCTGAAAAAATTGACTTGAAATAAATGACCTCTATTACCATATATTACACGCTTGAATTATCATCAGAACTTAGCTTTGGCCGATGTCGTCTGCATGCAGAACTATGTGCACGTTGCTAAACTTTTTATGCAGCTAATAGGTTTATAGTGTCTTCAAAGAATACCTGAGATACCCCTAGATAACCATTATACATGTATTGTTGGTTTAAATTGGTAATAAGTTGCTGGTGACTTTGATCTAAGATGTGCTTTCTTTGCAGCCTGATCTTAATTCATGCCATCCGCAAGACCTTTTGACTAAGGTGCAGTGAAAGTTGAACCCGACATTTACCGTTAACAGAGTTCTTGTACAGTCCGATTATACCCAATGATTTAAATATTCATGTTTTAATTATTCTTTGCATAAAGGTCAATTTCAGGTCAATTTACTCCAGTAATATCCCTGTTATGGTGGTCTCCAAATGGCAAAAACTTTCTGTAATATCTCTGTTATTACTGAAAATATTTATACTCCCCGCACTGTTGTGGACGTAGGTATACTGGAATTGCCATGGCTGTCTGTCTGTCCATCTGTCCGTCCATAGACACACATTTGTCCTCAGAAATACTCCTACAGTTTTTCATGTTTTGAACTCAAATATACGCACAGCGTTCCTATATATGGAGTGCAACACGCGAAAAGGTGCATTCGGACATTTGCGTAAAGTGTCGTCTCGGATTAGCCTGCGCTGTCCGCGCAGGCTAATCCGAGACGACACTTTACGACTACATTAGATTTTCTGCTACAGTAGACTTGCGTAAAACAGAAAATCACATAAAATCGGAAAGTGTCGTTTCGGATTAGCCTGTGCGGACTGCATACGCTGATCAGAGACGACACTTTACGCAAATGTCCGAATGACCCTTTTCGCGTGTTGCACTCCATATATGAAGTTGTGCATGTGCAATTTTCATGACCCTGCTGCGATTTCTTACGGAATTATCTCTCCTTGAACTTTATTCAACTTTTGTACTAAACCATTCTGCATTCTGTGACAAAGGCCTGTTTTGTGACAAGGAGCTGGTAACCAGCATTTTTCTCCTTTTCCCACAATGTTTTCTACCCTTCACAACTCGAATTTCAAATTTTTAGTAACCTTTATTTTGTCGTCTGCAAATCCTTTCAATTTGGACAAGTATATAATGTTGTTGTATGGTAGTGAGTTAACTCATTACCAAACAACAATATTTTCTCCCTTTCCTACAATCTTTTCTAAAGGCTTCTTTCTCAGGGGCGTCAAAAGTACGGATTGTTTGGTAATGGGTTAACCCATTTTCTGTTACATAAATGGAATGAAACTGTTGAGCTGATAGTGCAAACCCAAATTTTGCTGGTTCACTGGTAGTTTATTGAGGAAAATATGTCCTTAATAGATAGTGTAAATCAAAGATCAGACTTGATCTAGACTCTCCTCTAAAGTTTAGTGAGTTGCTCTTACCAACTTGAGGGTTCAGTCAGCTTCATAAACTCATCTGAAAATGCTTTAACCCTCTACCTGGCGTAGTTGTGCAATGATTATCCATAGGTGAATGGCTTTTGCAAACAGTGTAAATGAAGGAGAAAATGCTTGTTACTGACATTTTTTATTCCCACAATGTTTTCCAAAGCCTTATTTCTCAGGTTTGTGAACCCTTGGTAAACAATGACACGTTTTAAGGACGCTAAAGAAGAGGCTTTTTGAAAACATTGTGGGAAAAGAAGAAAATGCTGGTAACCAACATTTTCTCCTTTTCCCACAAAGTTTTCTACCTTATGAAAGAAAAATTGCATCATTTGAGCCACTATGAAATTGTCATCTGCAAATGCTTTCAATCTGGATAGGTCTAAAATTTTATCATGTGGTAAAGGGTTAAAACATAGGATTGTCTGGTAAAGGATTGAACAAAAATATTTACTACCATTCTAAAGTTGAATTCCAGCATTTGATTGACATACCATTTTTCAGTTTTAACTGTAAATACATGTACCTTAAGAAAAGGTGAACTTGATAAAGTTGGAAGTGTTAAATACAGACCAAACAATTATTTTCCACATACTATTTCAGCTCACTCCAACTTCAACTGAGATAGTGACAGCTACAGTGAATCCAGTCTTTCAGAGTGATGATGATATTACGGAAGCTGTGACAAATTTTGGTGGAACAATGGACAGTCTAGAAGGCATGACAACATCCGAAACGACCCCAGATACCGATATTGAACCCTCAGATCAACTTTCGGCTGGACCAGAACATGAAGAGAATGAAAATGGTAATGCAGTAGTATATGACCATGTTAATACGAACAATGATGAATTTACAAATGGCACTAAAATAGATGATGGGTCTGACAGCTCCATTCCGGAACAAGAACATACATATGTAAATGAAAACTATCTTGTTGATGTGCTTAATCCTAATAATGCTGATACTAAAGACAATGATGATGATGGTGATGATGATGGTGATGATGATCAGAATAAAGATAATGTGGAGAGCAGTCTTGCTCAGAAAATCCTACAAGCATCCTCCCAAAGCCCCGTTATGCCTCGCAGAAACGAAGACGATGCGACAGAATCGAACGACACGGAGGACAACCAAGATGCATTACAAGAGCCTGATCCCGACTATGACATCAAACAAGTCAGATTCTCTACGCAAGTTTTAGACACTACCGAGAACAAAATTGAACCCCTTAAGCCTTCAAAAGACGACGTAGATGCAGACTTGAATGAAACTGGAAATGATTCCAACAAAGCATTACCACAGACGGTGACCCCTGTGTACCTGGACCCATCAGAACAGACTGATAAAGACACTGATGAACTTATGTTAGAAGAAGACATTAATTCACCGGCGGATTTTTTGTCAGCTACGACAAATGAGGAGTTTTATTTTGGAACAGATGAGGAAACAACCCATTTCTAAAATTAATGTGCCATTGAGCAAACCTAAGATAAGAAATTACGAAATATGTTTAATTCTTTACCAAAAGACAAAATTTTAGACTGGGCCGAATTGAAAGAACTTGCAGACTACAAAATAAATTTGAAAATTGAAATTTGTTTCCAGCAGGTAGAAAACATTGTGGGAAAAGAAGAAAATGCTGGTTCCCAGCATTTTCTCCTTTTTCCACAATGTTTTTAAAAGCCTTATCCCTCAGGGTCGTAGAAATTGGGGTTTATTTGGTAAAGGGTTAATACCTCATCATTTCAACAGTGGTTTTTTTTTCATGTGACTGTTACTGTAGAGATAAAAAAAACACAACTTTTTTGTGATCTTTTGTCAACTGTTGCAATGACCCTGCATGATAATTCAAAATGGGTGTATGAATGAATGAAAGCTTGTACAATTAAATGGATATCAAAGTGTGAAAAACATAATCAGACTGTCAATATAATTTCATGTCAATTTCAATCATGGTATACTGCTCTGAAAAAGAAAAACTTGTTCATTGGTTATAGGTATTTTGCAGTTATGTGTCTAACACATTACCAAACGACAAAATTTTAGGTTTGCCCAAATCGAAAGTGTTTGCAGACGACAAAAATAAAAGTGACTGAAAAATTGAAATTAAGTCTGGGAAGGGTAAAAAACACTGTGGGAAAAGGAGAAAATGCTGTTTACCAGCATTTTCTCCTTTTCCCACAGTGTTTTCAAAAGGCTTCTTTCTCAGGGGCGTCAAAAGTAGGGATTGTGTGGTAATGGGTTAAGGTAGTGAACCCGTAATAGAAAACAGGTATTTCCACTATAATATTATCCTACAAATTTTCGGGCTATTAAAAATGAGTATTATTGTACTACTTAAACAGAGCCATTCTTTCCTTTTTTTTTTTTATCCTTCTTAGAAATATCGTTTATAAATCTAAAACCTCATCATTCTCATTACAAAGGGAGATAATAATTACCTCCCTATTCTGGAAACTAACAAAAGTATAAAGAAATAATTTCAAGACAGACATACGAATTTCTGGTCAGTTAGAAATGTGCAAAAGTATTATATCTGTATAAATCCGTATTTATCAACCATCAAGAAATTTTATTCCATGTTGCACTACAAATGTTAAGGGTCTCACTACCTTAACGTGTCTGTAACTGTTTGTGGTTTTCCAAAATTTGTTTTATCTTTTGTTGTTATGTTTTGATTTTGTTTCAGAGTTTCTATGTATTCATTTATCATATTTTTTGTCATATTTTTTGTATACACAGCACGATTTCCATGAAACCAATGATGATGCATAAAAGATACTGACTACGTATTTAACCCATTACCACACAATGCCGACTTTTGATGCTCCTGGAAAAAAAGCCTTTTGAAAACATTGTGGGAAAAGAAGAAAATGCTGGTCACCAGCATTTTCTCCTTTTCCTGCAATGCTTTCTACTCTATCGAAGAAAAATTACGCCATTTGAGCCACATTGAAATTGTCGTCTGCAAATGCTTTCAGTTTCGACAAGGCTAAAATTTTGTCGTCTGCTAAAGGGTTAACCCATTACCATACAATCCCTACTTTTGACGCCCCTGAGAAAGAAGCCTTTTGAAAACATTGTTGGAAAAGGAGAAAATACTGGTAACCAGCATTTTCTCCTTTTCCAGCAATGTTTTCTACCCTTCCCAGAACAAATTTCAATTTTTCCGTCACCTTTATTTTGTCGTCTGCAAATGCTTTCAATTTGGACCAGTCTAAAATTTTCTCGTGTGGTAAAGAGTTAAACCCTTACGACCCCTACCTAGGGTATAGATTAAGATCAGACTGCACACTGTAGACTTGTTTGTGGATATAAATAGCCTGTAGAGTAATGGGTTAGCCTTTTGAAAAACTTGTCAATGTGTTTTTACAGACACAGAAGTGTGATCTTGACTCAAGATCTACATTGTCTGTGAAAAACACTCGTGAAATATTTAGTTAACCCTTTACCCCATAAGGCATTGCTATGGTATCTCTAGATGACCCTAAATAACAGCAAGCATGAAGCCATTTCTTATGTATATATGACACCTTTTGATAGTGTAGAAAACATTGTGGCAAAAGGTGAAATTGCTCGTCACGAGCAATTTCACATTTTGCCACAATGTTTTCAAAAGGCTCCTACAAGCAATGCGTAGAAATGAGTATCTATGGAGTAAAGGGTTAAAAAAGAGCCAAATTATAAAATGAATGTTGCTAACCCTTTACCACACAATGGTGACTTTTGACAACTCTGAGGGACTAGCCTTTTGAAAAAATTGTGGGAAAAGGAGAAAATGCTTCTATCTCAGGGTCGTAAAAACCAGTGATTGTTCAGTAAAAGGTTAACTCCTGTCTGTGATTGTCCTTCGGCAAGACACTCTTGAACCCAGCCAAGTAATAGTGAAACTTACAAAATGTGTTCAGTAATATGAAATTATATAGAGCTGAACGAAAAAGCATATGGAACCCTAGACTAGCAACCAAATGAAATTGACGTGCCAGTTTTTATACGCTCGAAGGGTCGTATTATGTTATACCCACGGTCGTCCGTCCGTCCGTTAGCAATTTCTTGTGTGCACAACTCCTACAGTTTCCATCCAAATTATTTGAAACTTGCCACAATGAATCTCCATGATATCTAGTTGTGCACCTGGGTCTTAGAATTTGGATCACTGTTTGCGTTCTAAAATTATCTGCCCCTGATTTCTGAAATAACCAATTTTTCACTCTGAATTTTTGTTCAGGCTATAACTTCCATACTATAAAAAGGTATCAACTTGAAACTACATACACTGATAGAACACATTATGGAGAACTGCAGTGTCGGTAAACCATAACTCTGCCAGTGTTATTTTTTGAGTTACTGCCCTTTGTTAATTTTCAGTTTGAATTTTTGTCCAGGCCATATCTTCTAAACTAAAAAAGCTATTAACTTGGAACTTCATACACTGATAGAACACATTATGGAGAAGTGCATAGCACATGAATCATAACTCTGCTACCTTTATTTTTTAGTTATTGCATTTTGTTAATTTTCAGTTTGATTTTTTTTCCAGGCCATTACTTCCAAACTATAAAAGCTATTAATTTGGAACTTCATACACTGGTAGAACCCATTATGGAGAAGTGCAGTGCACATGAAACATAACTGTGCCACCTTTATTTTTTGAGTTATTGCCATTTGTTAGTTTTCAGTTTGAATTTTTGTAAAGACTATAACTTCCAAACTTCAAAATCTATCATCTTGAAACTTCAAAGACTAATAGAACACATTATGAAGAAGAGCATTGCACAAGAACCATAACTCTGCTATCCTTCTTTTTCAGTTTTGGGCCATAATTTCTAAAATATAAAAGATATGATCTGGGACCTTCAAAGACTGATAGAACACCTTGTGGATAAGAGCAAATCACAAAATTTGTTACATTGCCACCCTTAATTTTTCAGTTATTACCCTTTAATGTTTTTCACATATCATGGAGAACAACTACTCTTTATTCATGGCCCAACCGTCAATGCAACTTATTTCACTGACAAGCCCCTTCGGGCGTATATGCGCCGCTCTGCGAAGCTCTTGTTTAATCTGCATGCAGGGTGCGTATACACCAACCATTCTTAAGAAAATTCTTAGCCATACTCTCCAGGATTTTCTAAAATTGTGACTGAATGGCAACTTCTGAATGGCTAAAGCATAATGAGCCATGCTCTGGGAAAATGGAGCTTAATGGTTCTCCATGATACATGATTCCAGCCCAAGTCATCAGATAATTATGTATCCATAAAAGCCACTTTTTTTAAATGATCGACCTGATCATGAGGTAGACGGGTGCTTTTACAAACAGAAAATTGACCAGTAGCGAAAAGTTTCAGACCTGGGCCGAAACTTTTCGCAGATGCATTAAGTCCCCTTTTCACAGAGCATGGCTCATTTGGTTTAGTCAACCAGAGGTTGCATTTCTTTCAAATTTAAAAAAAAAATCTAGGAGAATAAGACCAAGAATGTTTTTATGCATGGTTGATGAATACTGCAGTTTCTCCCTTTCTAAATATTGTTTTCAGTGGTCTTCTTTCTCATAGTTGTTGAATCATGGGAATGTTTGTTAAAGGCATCAGACATGTGGATAATCGTTTTTTCTGCAATTTTATTTTTATCAGTCTGTCTATAATTTATTGGTTTTTATATTCTATCAACTTCTGTGTACAGTTACATTGATTCATATTGACTTTTGTGTGCAGTTAAATGGATTTATAAACTAAAGTTTCCATTGTTTTCATATTTTGATTTCTTGACTTCAGTTGCTTTCGTTTTTAAAGATTTTAACTATCAAACTATCAGGCTGTTAAATGTGATTGGCAAACCTTTTGCGGAAAGTGTAGATCAAGATCAGACTGCACATAATTTGCAGTCTGATCTTTGATCTACACTGTCCGATAGGAAGTTATTTTTTCTCCAAAAAATACCCTTGAAAAAGCTGTAATTGGGTTTTTACTGTCGACTTGCCAAGTTTTTGTACATTATTTCCAAATTTAAGGGTTAACAATAGGTTCATCTATTTCTTGATTCGAGACAATGGAATTATGAACTTAGAAATCGTGGAAACTTTATAACAAACAACCGCTGTTTAAACAAATATCTTTTTGATAAACTAGCTTACATTATCATTCGTTTTGACATGTTTTATAAATATGGTTGAGAGAGAGAGTGAGAGAGAGAGAGTGAGAGAGAGAGTGAGAGGAGAGGGAAGGAGGAAAAGGGGGAAGGGGGGAAGAGAGTTTTTGTCGATTTGAAGATAACTCCTTACCAAACGATAAATTTATAGACTGGTCCAAATTGAAAACATTTGCTGGCGACAAAATGAATGTGACGTGACTCAAGAATCGAAATTTAATTTAACCCGTTACCACACAATCCCTACTTTTGACGCCCCTAAAGAAGAAGCCTTTAGAAAACATTGTGGGAAAAGGAGAAAATGCTGGTAACTAGCACTTTCTCTTTTTCCCACAATGTTTTCTACCCTTCACAAAACAAATATCAAATTTTCAGTCACTTTTATCTTGTTGTCTGCAAATGCTTTCAGTTTGGACAAGTCTATAATATTGTCGTTTGGTAAAGAGTTAAGAAGTCTTTTAAAAACATTGTTGGAAAAGGAGAAAATGCTGGTAACCAGCATTTTCTCCTTTTCCCCCAATGTTTTCATAAGACTTCATCCTCTGGGTCGTAAAAACAAGGGATTGTTTGGTAAAGGGTTAAACAACAAATTGTCGGCGTAATTCAAAAACCTCGTAACTACACCTTGTAACAAACTGTAGTTACGAGGTTTTCGAAGTAAATCGATGAATGCTTATTCCTTTACCAGATGACAAAATTCAAGACTGGTCCAAATTGAAAGCATTTGCAGACGACAAATTAAAGGTGACCCAAATGAAAAATTTGCCATTGATATGTTAGATAACATTGTAGGAAAAAAAGAAAATACTGGTTACCAGCATTTTTTCCTTTTCCAATAACGTTTTAAAATAAAACCCTTATTTATAAGGATGGTTAAAAATCGGAATTGTGGGATTAAAGGTTAATAATTTTTTTGGTCATATACTTCATAATTTATGTTGGCTGTCTCAGTTTATTTTCCGGCACCAGCACGATCAATGGTGTCCGTCACCCACAAGTAGAAACTAGCAACGGCTGCCGAAACTTTCTTCACCTTGTCTACATTTGCGTCAGCGAGAAGTTCCTTGGCTTTATTCGCTGTCTCTACAGAGCAAGTTGATGCGTCGAATTCTTGCAAAACCTTTATACAGTCTTTGTCAGCTAAGAATCGTTTTGCGAATTTCCATTCGGTCTGTGGTTTGGGTCTACCAAGGATTAACAGTGTGGCAGAGAGAATATTTTTCACCAACTGTGGAGGGTTGGCCATTGCTTTTATTTCAGTCACGTCGGAATATTTCAATGTAACTGCCTTACTTGTACCCGCCATTTTTCTTCTGAAATAACCATTGAACATAATTGTTTAAAATGCTTTTTCTGTAATATATCCGGAAATAATGTGGAGGATATTTATATTTAAAAGTGGGTCTTTAGATTTTTCAAATCTCACCAAATTACTAGTATTTTCTCCTTTTCCCACATTGTTTTCTAAAGCCTTGTTCTTCATGATCGTTCAAACACGTACGGGATTCAAGCTATTTTCGGACAGAGTGGGTCACAAAATATCGACCACAGCTAAAAGTATGGACCCAAAATCAAATACCACATTCTGATCAATTTTACACACTGTTCTATGAACTTACAAAAGATAAGAAAATAATTGAAACGTTACATACCTTTGTCCACTTTTCCCGGATTGTTTCACTTTTCTTACTGTCAGATTTGTCAAGTATTTCAATGAATTCTGATACCAAAATGATTCGGACTTCTATATTTATATAGTAAAACGATCACAGGTGAACCCTTCTCTGAAATGGATTTACTTAATCCGTAGGGTGCTAAGCTCGACTCACTGACCTTTTGCGGACAGTGTAGATCAAGATCAGACTGCACGGAACGTGCAGTCTGATCTTGGATCTACACTGTCCGATTGGGAGATATCTTTCAATAAAAAATACCCTTGAAATAACATAACTTTGGTTTTTACTGTCAACTTTATAGAGTTTGAGTTGAAGGTATTTAGTAGGGGCAATGGTAAAAAAACAAAATCCGTGTTTATTCTATTACAGTTAGTCATATTGATGCAATGTTTTTTTTTTGTTTTAAATGTTAGTGTCATGACAAACAGTATACGAGTATATACGGAAAGTAATTTTTGAAAGCATTTTGATTACTGATTTAATTATCCCCTTATTTTCAGTAAATTCTTAAAAAGAAAGAAGAAAAAAATATACACAGTGCGATCGTGTACGTTAAACTTGAGTATATATACAAAGTTATGTATACTAACATTGAATAAGTAAAAATTCTAAAACAAGATTTGACAAAAGAAGTACGTTGCTGGATCTAGTTTGTTTTTCTTTTTAACACTGTATTTAAAATTGCTTTTTTGCATTCGCATTTTCCCTTTCACTGCGTAATTTTTCTGCGATATTTCCGTAAATGGCAATCTTGTACTTTGTACATGTACATCAGTGAAAAGGGTGGCGAAAAGAGGCGAAAGGGTTGGGGGATTTTTAAAACCCGATTTCCAATATTATTGTGAATCACCTTTACCTATTAGCCAAACGACAGCATTTTGGACCGGTTCAAATTGAAAGCACTTGCAGACGACAAAATAAATGTGGCAGACATACTTGGAATTGTTTGTGAAAGGTTAGAAAACATTGTGGGAAAAGGAGAAAATGCTGGTTACCAGCATTTTCTCTTTTCCCACAATGTTTTAAAAGACTTTTCTTTCCAGGGTCGTAAAAACTCGGGATCGTTTGGTAAAGAATTAAAACCCATTACTCTATGAGTAATAACGATGTTGCTTTGATTGAAGAAGTTTCTAGCTGAAGGACTTTGTGGTGTTTAACGCCGTTTTCAACATTATTTCAGTTATATGACGGCGACCAGTGCACCTGTCCATGCTTTCCTGGAGTTTGTTTTATTAGTATTCTTTACTGTATTTTATTCCAGCCCGCTGGCTGCTTTTCCACATAGCCATCGTCGAAACGACGATCAGGTGTGAGAGAGGAATGGATCTTGTCGCAATGGCTATCAGTCCTCGGAAGGAAATTTGCCGAACCTAGGATCGAACCATCGACCACCTTATATTTCACTTTGAAAGTTTTTTTTTTTAACTTGCCCGAGCACAAAGTGCTCAAGGGGAGATTTTAGGATCAACCGGTGTCCGTCGTGCGTCGTCAACAATTTATGTTTAAATTCCTCCTAAACCATCTTGTCCAATTTGGACCAAACTTGGCTGGAATGTTCCTCTGCAGGTCCTCTTTAAAAGCTGTTCACGGAATTTGATTCCAACGAACACTCTGGTTGCTATGGCAACCAAATGGAACTTTCGAAGAAATTCTTTAAAAATCTTCTCTGAAACCGTTGGTCAGATTTTGAAATAATTTCACATAGATGTTCCCTGGGTGACCCTTTTCAAGAATTGTTCGCGAAACTTTGATGTGTCAAGACACATAGCTCTGGTGAATTGGGCTACTTGCACTATACACTGAAGAAATTCTTAAAAAATCTTCTTCTCTGAAACGGTTGGTCAGATTTTGAAATAATTTTACAGAGATGTACCTTTGGTGACTTTTTTTTTTAAAAAAAAATCGCGAAATTTTGATCCGTCAAGAAACATGGCTCTGGTGACTGGGGGCTACTTGCACTATACAGAAATGATGAAATTTTTAAAAATTCTTCTTCTCTGAAACGGGCTCATCAAATTTTGAAATAATTTCATAGAGATGTTCCTTGGGTGACCCTTTTCGTAAGTTGTTCGCGAAAAATTGGCAGAAAGTTGAGCTCCACAAACTGTGAGCTCATTTCCTCTTCGTCTAATGGCCCCCAATGTCCCCTTCCCCACCCGCCCCCCTCGAGAGAGAGACAGGAGAGAGAGAGAGAGAGAGAGCAGTGTCCCTCCTCTCTCTCATTCTTTCTCGCTCTCGCTCTCTCTCTCTCGAAAGAGCATTGTCGGAAAAGGAGGAAAGTTGCTGGTCTTGTCACCAGTATTTTCGCCTTTTCCCACAATGTTTTCTATCCATCCAAGATCAAATCTCATTTATTTTTTGGTTTACATTTATTTCGTCGTCTGCAAATGCTTTCAATTTTTGTCGTTTGTTAAAGAAACAATACGCAAAAAGTCTTCTTCAAACGTTAATGTGCCAGAAGGGTAAGCCCCACGTGTATATAAAGATTTGAGGTCATACTATAATAGCCACTAAAATTTTTAAACGATTAAAAAAATCCCCTGGGTATTTTTAGATATATTATTAACACTTAGGCTGTTAAGCTTGACTTGCTGTCCTTATGCGGACAGTGTAGATCAAGATCAGACTGCACGGAACGTGCAGTCTGATCTTGGATCTACACTGTCTGCATAAGGAGATATTGTTCCTTAGAACATAACTTTGAAGTAGCGATATTTTGGATTTTACAATCGTACTGAAAATTTACTTTTAGTTATTTAGTAGAATAAGTGTTTATAATTGACGTGTAGTGATATGTAAACATTGTGATGCTTTATAAAACAGGTCACACATTGAACTTTCCTATAAAAAGGGTCGGAATAGCGACTGTTTGAAATAAAACATACTTCATTCACCGTAAATAGAACATTGTCGTGTTAATAGGTGGTCTAAAATATTGTTCAAGGGCGACATAAAATTCAAGCAAGCAAAACTTACAACCCAGTTTAAACGGTAAGTTATTTTCATTTTTATTAAAATTTGTATCTTCTTCGTCTTCATCATCATCATCATCATCGCCGTCGTCGTCGTCCTCCTCCTCATCATCATCACCATCGTCATCATCATAACAATCATTGTCGTCGTCATCATCATCGTCGTCGTCGTCATCATCATTGTCGTCGTCATCATTATCACGTCATCATCATTACCATCACCATAACTGAAACCATTATTATCATAATTTACAAACTATAGCAGTTCCAAGGAAGCAGACAAGAGAGAGACGTACAAGTTGTAATAACATATTTCTTAATCTTTGTAAGATAGATATATAGATAGATAGATAGATAGATAGATAGATAGATTCTTTATTGGTAAGTACAATGTACATAGTCACAAACTTTGCATATCATATATAAAACAATATCAATGTCATTTTAATTAGAATCTGACCCTTCACGCGAAAAGTATCACTCTTGGTATTCCGTACATCAATGAGATAAAAACAGATCAACGGTAGTGGAGGTCAGTTTAAGTTGATAATTCAAGAATGGTTGTAAACAAGGTAGAATGACCACTTTTCATACAGAAAATGTCATAAAAGAGAATTACGCAGGCTGACCGGGGTTAACGCTTTTCGAAGTTCCCAGAAGATCTCTTTTTTGCATAAACCTCTACCAGACGACAAGGCTTGTCCAAATTGAAAGCATTGCGGACGACAATTTCAATGTGGCCCAAATGATGCGTTTTTTTTTGTTTGTTTGTTTCTTTGATAGGGTAGAAAACAGTGTTGGAAAAGGAGAAAATGCTTTTGGCCCCTTTTTCCCACAATGTTTTCCAAAGTTGTTTTTCCCCCGGTATCGTTAAAAGTCGGCACAGTGCGATTAAGTCCATATGCATCCACGTGATGTTAGATCGACCAACAAGAACTGGTGCTTTAACATTTTCCTAAAACATGTCTGCAGAATAAAATTAAAACAGTTTCACTACGTGATCAAATGTTCCCATTATCTCCCGCTAGATGGCATTCTCAATTACACATCGATCTAATTTGGGAATCCTGGGTACAGAACCGAACCACTTTAGTACGCGACAGCCGTAACAATTAATTTCAAACCAAAATAAACGTTTACTCAATAAAAAGGTACCCGGTGTGATTCATTCAGCTATGATCAACAGTTTTGAGAAATCTGGAGCTAAAACAGGCCTGATTTTTTCCTCAAACATAATTGATAAAAGCCATTTTTCTCCATTGCTACTTTATAGCGCGTGTAACTACAATAACAACAAACAATTCCCCCAATATTGGGGGTGGGGGGGGGGGGGGTGAAGTGATATCAGATTGATCGAATCTTCGAAGAATATGAAATGCTCAGACAACGCAAATTTTCCTTTTCCTTTTAGGTAACCATGGCAACTAAAACATTGGAAGTAACAGTAAATAAAGAAGACATCGATATATTACGCTGCGTCAAATGCCCACCCGAGCCCATTAAAAAGGTACTACATGCTGCCTTTGTCCTTCTGGGACACCAGGACCACGAGGTCACGTGGAAAAATATCCAGTCCAAGTATATACATGGCAAAGGGGGATTCAAACCTTTACATGTGAGAGTGAAGGAGTTCGACGTTAACACGTGCACAACCGAGACCGCCAAACGAGCCAAGGTATATTTGGACGGTATCACACCCGAGATTATTAAAATGGCGGCCGCTGCGGCAAGCGGTGTTTGTACTTGGTGTTTCAACGTGATAGAAATCGTGAATGGTAGAAGTGAATAGTTACACACTTTTGTTGACCAATAAAATGTGTTTGGTTTCAACCCCGAACCATGCAGCCTCCACTTTTATGCACTCCACAGAGGTAGACATTTGGAAAACATTGTGGGAAAAAAGGAGAAAATGCTGGTTTCCAACATTTTCTCCTTTTTTTTCGCACAATGTTTTCTGAATTAAGTTTCAGTTATTAAAAATCTTTAATCTTTATTTAGTCGCCTGCAAATGCCTTAAATTTTGAAAGAGTTAAAAAAAAAATGCCTTTTTTGTAGTTTACCCATATCGAACGATTATTTCTGAAATGTAAAGAATCTACACTTTATCTTGATCTTTTGTCTTCTTATCATCTTTTTTTCTATGTGTATGATATTACCCGTTTTTGCTGTTTTACCAACAATGTTTTCAAAAGCCTTCTTCCTAAAGGTCGCTAAATATCGGGATTGCGACAACTCTGTCTTGAACTACATAGAAAATATTGTGAAAAAAGGAGGTTCATCTTGTGATTAGTAATTTATTATTATTATTGTTATTATTATTATTACTATTATTAGTATCATTATTATTATTATTTCACATTCTTTTGTAAAATGTGACTGATATACTTGGTGCATCGCCTGCTCTCATACTGTATTGTTTTTCAACTGTTTTTTTTTTCACTTCTTCACATCTTGTGGTTATTTCTATACCGCTACTTAACCCTTTCCCAAACCGCAAATTTTGGACCAGACCAAAGTGAAAGCATTTAGCAGATGACAAATTAACATTTGCTAAAAGGATAATTTTTCTATATGATAGGATAGAAAACATTGTGTTTTCCTTTGCCCACAATGATCTCAAAGGGTATCTGTTCCTGACCCATAAAAACCAGGGATTGTTTGGGAAAGGGTTAATCATATCGGCTATGAAGATGTTTCGTATTTAATGCCAAATATATTAAAGTATGTTATGTTTTGTTATGCTGTGCTATGCTATGCTATTCTGTGTTATGTTATATTATGCTATGTTATGTAACTGTTTCATTCAATGGGAGCTATTCCTGTAAGTTAAATTGTCTCCCTTGCCAAATAAAAACTAAAGATAACCAAATAACAGATTGGTCCCTTGACCTATGTTCCTTTGTTTTTATCCTTGGTTCCCTTGGGGATGTTGCGATAAATATAATATGATTTATGATACACGTTTAACATCCTCGGATACCCCAGGGTCTCCCTATTTGCTACGCTACATCGACCCTGGGACAATTGACTAATAAAACTTTGAATCAGCCGCCGAAAATCGATACGAAACGTCATACCGTACAGTCTACTCGCCCATCACAAAATGATGATAGAACCAATGAAAAGCCAGCATTCGGCCAGCGGTAAAGCGAGCCGCCGAAAATCGATACGAAACGTCATAGCGTACAGTACACTCGCCCATCACAAAATGATGATGGAACCAATGAAAAGCCAGCATTCGGCCAGCGGTAAAGCGAAGGAAATTCAACTAATTGTCCCAGGGGTCGATGTAGCGTAGCAAATAGGGAGACCCCGGGGTATCCGAGGATGCACGTTTAAGGTTCCCCATGTAATTCAAATTAAATTCTAATTTAGCAGGAACTACGCCCATATCAATTTGTAAAAGAATCTAACTAGATTGACTTGAAATATTATCTCAAGGACAGAGGTGTACAATGCAATATAAGATAAAACCCAAGTAATCAATCAATCAATCAATCAATCAATCAATCAATCAACTTTATTGTTCAAATCATACATACATGATACACGAGTAAAAAGTACATCTTGCATACAAAAAGAATTACAGAAAGTGACGGGGTCCGTATTCACCAACCATTCTTAGGCTTATTTTTCAGAATTTTGTCAATGTGAAAGTAACAGAACTTCTGACTGGCTAAACCATTTGGTTTAGCCAATCAGAAGTTCTGTTACTTTCACAATTATACAATCTTGAAAAACAAGACAAAGAATGCTCTTAAGAATAGTTGGTGAATACATACGGACCTAGGTTAGAAAAGTTGGGGGCCATAACACAATGACGTAGTTTCATTGGTTAGATTGAGTAAATAAACAAATGTGCACGTGATGCACAGTTTTTCTATGGTGGGGTACCAGAATTTGTATTTTGTAAAGTGCTTATTAGAAAGTTGTTTTCGGATTATTCAATGATAAATTAGTGGATATCATGCTTGTCAGTGTAAGTACACGTTCTATGACTTTGAATTTCGTATACACTTGACATCCATTCGGTAGATATGAAGTTCATTCAGCATACTAAGAATCATTAAAAAAAACTTATCAGGACCAATGCGATACTTGAGTGACATCAAGGGAAGTAACTGCAGAATGGCTGTCCTTTCTACAACAACGTTACGGCATAATACCGTAAAACGCCCCGCCATAAATCGCGAAAACCCATGAAAATCGAAATTATGTGTCAAAAAATTGCAAGTCTTTTATGTATTCATTTCGTATACATCAAATATAATATTTTTCAACGGAATGAAGCTGAAAATTTCATTAAATTTCTTCGTTTAACTCAAAAAACAATGCCACATGTAAGCATTGACTGTATAGCAGAGGGGCGTTTTACGGTATTATGCCGAAATGAAATAATCATTTGTAATACATATAATTTGTTTTCTTGAATTGCTTACAACTCAAATTGGTTAGGTCCAAATTTATTTCATTCGGTACTTAAAGATTAAAGAGTTATTGTCGCTCCCAGGATATTTATTTTGTTCAACGTTACTCGTTGTCTGCGCATGTCATATTTTTCGAAGATTCGACTGTCCTTTATGACTCATCACTAGCCCCAAAAGCGGGCTGACTGTAATATTACGCCTTATAAAGTAGTAATGTAGAAAATAGCTTTTATCATTATGTTTGAGGAGAAATGAGACCTGCTTTAGCTCCAGATTTCTCTAAACTACTGATCATAGCTAAGTGAATTGCACGAGGTAGCGTTTTATTGAGTAAACGTTTATTTTAGTTTGAAATTCAAAGTAACGGTTGTCGCGTAGGAATGTGGTTCGGTTCTGTACCCAGGATGCCCAAATTAGATAAATGAATATTTATAGAATGCCATCTAGCGAGAGATAATGAGTTTAAACCAACAGTTCAGAATGACTTTCTATACCTCTATGTCAGGTAACTTTGGCATAATACCGTAAAACGCCCCTCTGCTATACAGTCAATGCTTACATGTGGCATTGTTTTTTGAGTTAAACGAAGAAATTTAATGAAATTTTCAGCTTCATTCCGTTGAAAAATATTATATTTGATGTATACGAAATGAATACATAAAAGACTTGCAATTTTTTGAACCATAATTTCGATTTTCATGGGTTTTCGCGATTTATGGCGGGGCGTTTTACGGTATTATGCCATTATTTCTTTCTTTG
The DNA here is from genome assembly GCA_943736015.1 of Tridacna crocea. Taxonomy (NCBI): domain Eukaryota; kingdom Metazoa; phylum Mollusca; class Bivalvia; order Cardiida; family Cardiidae; genus Tridacna; species Tridacna crocea. Next base: position 58,726,294 of record OX031060.1, on the reverse strand, counting down.
ATAGGCTAGAAAACCTTGTGGTAAATGGAGAAAATGCTGGTTACCAGCATTTTCTCCTTTTCCCACGAGGTTTTCAAAAAGCTTCTCTTTTGGAATGGTTTAACCTCGTGATTGTGTGATAAATGGATAAATGTCTTAACCCTTTCCCAAACAACAAATTTTGGACTCTTCCAAAGTGAAACAGTTTGCAGACGACAATTTCAATTTTTGAGAAAATGGCAGAAAATTATCAAAAAGGATAGAAAGCACTGTGGTAAAAGGAGAAATTGCTCGTTACGAGCAATTTCACCTTTTCCCACAGTGTTTTCAAAGGAATATGGCTGCAGACACGTAAAAATCAGGGCTTGTTTGGGAAAGGGTTAAAGAGGCCACAAACACTCAAGGTCAAGTACTACCAGCTTAATTTACACCTGTGCTTTATAGAATTTCCACTATAAAGTCCTTGACAAGCCCCGCCATTCTTGGTGGTTTTCGGACACTTAATCATAGACTTAACTCATTACCAAACGACAAAATTTTAGATTAGTTCAAATTGAAAACATTATGCAGACGACAAAATAAAACGTAACTCAAAAATTGAAAATTTATTTCCTGCAGGGTAGAAAACATTGTGGAAAAAGGAGAAAATGCTGGTTACCAATATTTTCTCCTTTTCCCACAATGTTTTCAAAAAGCCGCTATCTCAGGGTCGTAAAACCAGGGATTGTTTTGTAAAGGGTAAAGTTTTTGAAAACACCATGACAAATGGAAAAATCGTTCAAAGCTGAAAAACAACCAAACCTTCTCGGAACAAATGGAGTTTCACATTTAGACGCCTTTTAAGTGGATTACTTATAAAATGGACGGATATTTTAAGAGAGTAGAAAACTCCCCCCCCAAAAAAAAATGCAATGTCATAGCTGCTGCATAAGACAGAAATTGACATAAAATATCAAACAGAAATTGACATAAACTATCAAACAGAAATTGACATAAAATATAAAAAAGAATTTGACATAAACTATCAAACAGAATTTGACATAAAATATCAAAGAGAAATTGACATAAAATATCAAACAGAATTTGACATAAAATATGAAACAATGTATAACCAGCACCAAGACCGCTTTTCATCGACCAATTCAATTCCTTGTGCAATAATGAATCTAGAAAAGTAACACAATTTCTGATTGGCTAAACCATTCGGTTTAGCCAGTCAGAAATTGCGTTACTTTGAAATTTAGAAATCTCCCAAGAATCAGGCTGAAAAAGGGCTGTGTAAAATAGTTGTAAACAAAGAATAAAGAACAAAGCTGCACCTTCTGGCTGCCTGAGCTTAGATCTACATTGGTGGCATCATCCAATCGTACTGATTAACCCACTTCCACACAGTCCCTACTTTTGACACCCCTGAGAAAGAAGCCTTTAGAAAACATTATGGGAAAAGGAGAAAATGCTGGTAACCAGCATTTTCTTCTTTTCCCACAATGTTATCTATCCTTCACAAAACACATTTCAAATCATTTCAGTCACTTTCATTTTGTTGTCTGCAAATGCTTTCGATTCGGACAAACCTAAAGGTTTGTCGTTTGGTAATGAGTTAAATACTCGTGGACTAGTCGAAATTTGCACATGAATTCTCTTATACATACATACATACATACATACATTGATACATACATACATACATACATATCTTTATTTGCGTGGAATATCAACATATTCATAGCACTATGATTAACAACAACATATATTACACAAAGTATGTAGGACATGGAAGATATAGAAGGGAGTAAATAGGAGAAGTGATATGTTGTTTACTACGTTGTATTTCTGAATAGGGGAAGGGTAGGTAGCACCAGGATCAATTCAATAATGTAACAATTTTAACATGATTAAAACAAGGGATTTAATCATGAGGTAGAATGGTCCTTGGACATACAGAAATTTGACAAACAGCGAAAAATATCGATTCAGGTCAGCCTGCGCAATCCGCGCAGGCTGACCTGGGTCGATGTTTTTCGCATTCAGCCCCCCCCCCTTTTCACAGGCCTTGGGTAATTAATTAACATAATTTAATTCAGTTGAACTTTGGACACTGAACGATTACATCAGAGGCAGGGACTAATGCAAGAAAACAGTCCCCTCCTATATCGGATAAACCATGCTGGATTAAAAGATTAACTTAAGCCTAAAAGCGCTGCAAAACATTGAGTATTTTTTTTCCAACGGTAAAAAAATGAACAAGTGCAATTTCACAGCTTTTTTTTTTTTCACCGGTGAAACTTCGACGTCACAAACGGTGTCGATTCAGATTAGACTTTATGTTCTTTGCAGTTTGATCTTGGTTTACGTTGCTTGCAAATGTACAGAGAACTGCATTCGGTAGCCGCAGCTTTTGTAATCGACATTTAGAAAATGAATATTTTGACTGTTTACACTATGGCTCTTTTTTTCAGCTGCCTGTTACAGTACAGAATGGAATAAATCACACCAGTAACTGAAAAGTCCACAGATTGATAATTTGATTGATTGAAAAACTGAAAAACTGATTGATTGATCTAGCGACCGAGCGACCGACAGATCAATGAATGAATGAATGAATCAATCAATCAAATCGAATGGAATGGAATCGAATCGAATCGAACCAACCCAACCAAACCGAACCAAACCAAATCAATCAATTAATCAATCAAATTAAAGGAAATTAAATCAAATCAAATTGATCGATCGATCGATAGATAGATCCATCCATCCATCCATCACTCAATCTATCTATCTATCTATCAATCTATCAGGCAGTCAATCGATCAATCAATCAATCAATCAACAATTCGATCGATCGATCAATCTATCAATTCCATAAAAACGAAAATATTCCATAACATTTTTTAGGATTACAGTAGTATCATGCATAACAAAAATGTATCTAACACCTTTTTCTCAGAGCCCCGTTTTTTAATATGTCGATTTTTGTCACGGTGCGACGTTACTTTCATGATTAATATTCCATATTCGACCTGAAAGTCAGCGCTGTTTAAAATACCGGCGCCTTGTTTTCGACTTATATCATTTAACCTTTTACCACATTGTTCCGAGTTTAAACCATCCAAAGAGAAAAAAGATCCTGCCCAAAGCATTATTGGAAAAGGAGAAAATATCGGTAACCAACATTTTCTCCTTTTCCTACAATGTTTTCCACCTTAACAAAGACAAATTTCGTTATGTGGGCCACCTTAATTTGGCGTCTGCAAGTGCTTTGAATTTGGACCAGGTTTATGTTTTGTCGTTTGGCAAAGAGTTAATCGGGCTCCCTGATTAACGAGAGATTTAAAACATTTTCCTCCATAGACAAAGCTGTATTGTACCTCCAAAACCATATATATTGGAGACATTGTGAAAAAAGATAAAATGCCAGTAACCAGCATTTTCTTCTTTACCCACAATGTTTTCAATTCTGCTGGAAACAAATTTCAATTTTTTGAGTTACGGTTATCTTGTCGTCTGCTAGTGCTTTCAGTTTGGACCTGTCCAGATTTTTTTTTATCGTTTGATAAAGATTTAAGGGTTTACCACACACAATCAAAGTCTTATCAACCATAGGAAACACGCCTATTTGAAAACATTGTGGGTAAAGGAGAAAATGCTTGTAACCAGCATTTTCTCCTCTTCGCATAACATTTGCTACCCATTCAAAGACAAATTTCAACCGTTTTAGCCACACTTAAATTGTCGTCTGCAAATGCTTTGAATTTGGATAAGTCTAAGATTTTGTCGTTTGGTTAAGAGTTAAAAAAAATACAATGTATAAGAACAAATAAGTGTTACAATACACCGATAAATAAATACAATGTACAGTCACTTTGATAATGATCAGTTTACAAAAAATACATGTACATTTTAACAATGACTTTGAGTTAGATTTGGAATCTCGACTCATCGTAGAAGACATATAGAAATTTCTTATAAACCTAGCTAGACCATTTTTAGACTTTAATTCCTTAATCGTCATAATCCAATTTTGTTTCCAAGTGGTTTGTGGGATATAAGAAAAAAAAGTGAAACGTGAAGCCATAATGACGGCGTATTTTGATGTTCTGTTATTTTCTGTGTTATATGGATTTTGAAAACTCCGTGTAATAAATAAGAAACTTAATTTAATAAGTTAATATAATTTGTACACGTGAAAGTGAATTGCGTAATACGTCTAATTAGAAAAGTAAATAACATTCGGACCTGTCTTATGTACGTGAGAAAATTACAAATGTATAAAGGATTAAGAAAAAAATACCATAGATTTGTCATGTCAAGATACTCAAATTTCGTTGAAAATGTGTTACACGTTTTTACTTTATTCGGTGGAGAAAAACTCGAGGCGTTTTTAAACTCAAGGGACTTTTAAAGTCGAAGGACTGTTGGCTTGTCATTTTATCAGGTACTGTCTGGGGCGATAGCAAACCATTCTGTTGAAAATTTTATGACCTCTGAACCACCGCCATGTTGCTTGTTGAGTACACAACTTCTATCATCGCTGGACAGTGTAGACCCAAGTCTGTCAGTTCCACTAAAAGTCAAAGACCAAGGACGAGTCTATCTGAAAGGAAAAAGGTAAGAACATTAAGAATTTTCTGTGTACGGTGAGAAAGAATAACAGTTTTTTTCACTCATTTATTCATTTATTTCTAAAAACCAAGAGCAGGGCCCGTAGGCTATTCACCAACCATTCTTAGGAATGTTTTTAGTCGTATTCTTCAGAATTTTCTACATTTGTAAGTAGTAAAACTTAGGATTGGCTGAACCATTTGGTTTAGCCAATCAGAGGTTGTGTTACTTACAAATGTAGAAAATTCTGAAGAATAAGACTAAAAACATTCCTAAGAATGGTTGGTGAATAAGACTGGGAATATTCTCAGGAATGGTTGGTGAATACGGGCCATGGTGACATATCGTCGGTTTACTTCCAAAACCTTGTAACTACAGCTTGAAACAAGCTGTAGTTACTAGGTTTTGGAAGTAAATCGACGACATAATTATGCTCGGCGGAAATATTTGAGTCGTGCTCTGGCAAACGAAAGTTTAGTGCATCTCTGTGATGTAGCGCACCAAACAAGACGTTGCATAAATATGGATCTTTAAACTCCATTTTGTCTGAAAAAAGACTGACTCGTGAGGTAAAATGTTCCACGGGCTTGCAGAAAATTTACAAATAACAAGATAACACACTACGTAGGATGACATAAATCGATCCTTTTGCAGATGGGCAATTAATACACAAGGTACTCTCGACTGGCTCCCTGCAACGCATGCAGTTAGAACTGTGACAGGCCTACAAATATCGCCGATGAACACGCAAGAAAAAAAAATAGATGAGCCGTGCTGTGTGAAAAGAAGGCTTAATGCATCTGACAAAAGTATAGACACAGGTCAGCCTCCGCAATCTTCGCAGGCTGACCTTGGTCGAAATATTTTGCTGTTCATCAAGTTTCTGCATGCCCAACAACCATTCTGTCTCACGATTTGGTAGTTAGCCCAAGTGAATATTGTGGATCCATAATTATATTATGCTTGGTATTCTACATCATGGGGGTGCAGTACACCACTATTTGCCAGAGCGTGGTGGTTCAAATCAAAGAGCCATAACTCGTGGGCAACCAGTCACAATGAAAACTGCAAGTGCACAACTTTTCTGGGGTAGAAAGGCTATCATATAATCCATTACCACACAATCCCTACTTTTGGCTTCCCTGAGAAAGAAGCCTTTAGAAAACATTGCGGGAAAAGGAGAAAATGCTGGTAACCAGCATTTTCTCCTTTTCCCACAATGTTTTCTACCCTTCACAAAACAATTTTCAAATTTTCAGTCACTTTTATTTTGTCGTCTGCAAATGCTTTCGATTTGGACAAGCCTAAAATTTTGTTGTTTGTAATGAGTTAAACTTCAGCCAAATACGTTGAAAACTTTATCAAGAGTAAAAAAATAAAAAGACACAAAGATTGCATCTACGTGGTCGGAGAACACTAGAGGCTGGATGTTCACTTCTTGTTACTGTCCTCTCATTATTGATTCGATAGGCTTTTGGCAGGCTATATTTTTAAGGCCAGGGAGTGAATAACATTATCAGCTGCTTATGTCTGTTTGTCTACCTGCCTGTCTGTCTGTCTGTCTGCCCGCTTGCATGTATGCATGCATGCTCGCTCGTCCCCATGCCTGTGTGCCTGTCTCTTTATACGTCTGTCGGTCGGTCCATTTGGCTTAATGCCGCTTTTGTTGGACAGATCAGTGGCCACTTATCAAATTTTGAGTAGTATACATTAGGATCTTTTTCTTTTCAAATTCAGTCAGTGTATTCAAATTCAGGGTAATTTGCGAACAATGGCATTTAACAACAACACAATCGCCCTTTACAAATGTAAAATAAATTCGAACAAAAACTATTTTCCGCTACGCTAGTGTTAGGAATTGCTGAAATTCGAATCGATGCGACTTTTTGAAAAAGCTAACCCTTCCACGACATGGAATGAATTTAGGGATTTTTTGGGACGGTATAGATCAAAGATCAGACTGCACAGAACGTGCAGTCTGATCTTTGATCTACACCGTCCGTTTCTTGAGTAAAGCTTTAAAAATAAAATGTCTTTCTGATTTTCTGTAGATCGGATTTTCGGCCGTCGAGAGAGGTCAAGTTTATAGATTTGGCGCTAAAGAGTTGAGCCATTTTTATTTTACACCTACCTATTATCTGACAGGTAGACATTTTGAAAACAGCCGCCATCTCTAAATGTTCCCTCCTCCCTCCCTTATCACATAGATCAGGTAGACATTTTGAAAACAGCCGCCATCTCTAGATGTTCCCTCCCCTCCTCCCCTTACGAATAGCATTTGATTTAAACAAATAAATGTATTGGAATGTGACTTCTTTTAACTCATTACCGCACAATCCCGAGTTTTAACGATCCCGAAGAAGAGACCTTTTGAAAACATTGTGGGAAAAGGAGAAAATGCTGGTATCCAGCATTTTCTCCTTTTCCCACAATGTTTGCAATCCTTCTCGAAACAGATGTCATTTTTAAGTCGCATTTATTTTATCATTTGCAAATGCTTCCAATTTTGAAAAGTCGAAAATGTTCTCTTTTGGTGAAGATTTAGGAGCTAAGGTAATGCTACGGTGGTCAGCGCACCTACGCGTGTGTTTTTCACTTTCTCACACAATTTCCAACTTTCTGTCCAAGTGAATGACTACTTTTCTCACTTGCATCGGAGTTTAGAGGAGTGAAATCGCAGGAAAGACCGCCGAAATTTGCCTTAATTGGGTACCGAACTTGCAACCACCAGACTGCATAGGTTAAGATCATACTGCATGGAACTTGTTGTCTGATCTTAGGTCTATGCCACCGGCTTGAAAAGTGAAGCAAATAGGATTAAAATATTTCTTAGTTTCAACAGAAAGTATTTTTCGCCGTCGAAAGAGGTCGAATCTATATATTTTGCGGAGACAGGCAGACAGGCAGACAGAGACATAGACAGAGAGAGAAAGAGAGAGAGACAGAGAACCAGAGAAAAAAACAGAGAAAGAGAGAGAGAGAAAGAGAGAGAGACAGAGAACCAGAGAAGAAGACAGAGAAAGAGAGAGAGAGAGCGAAAGAGAGAGAGAGAGAGAGGGACAGAAAGAGAGACAGAGGGAAAAAGAGAAGAGAAGAGAGAGAGAGAGAGAGAGAGGGGGGGAGAAACAGAGAGAGAAACAGAAAGAGAGACAGAGAGAGAGACACACAGAGAGAGAAAGAGAGAGAGAGAGACAGAAAGTGAGACAGAGGGAAAAAGAGAGAGAGAAAAAGAGAGAGAGAGAGAGAGAGACAGACAGACAGACAGAGAGGAGACAGACAGACAGACTCAAAGAGGAAGTCAGTCGAACAGGGCCAATTTTCTTATGACCCTAACATCTGAGGCATTATCAAATGGTAAATATTGTAAAAACGTCTTTTCAATGGTGGACAAAGTAATCGCCGTTTTAAGTGCAGTTAGGATTTATCGGGATCTATTCACCTCCTCAATAAAACACTGTCTCATATAGCTTGTGTGTCGTGGATGTTTGTTCTTTAGTTTTTCTCTGTGGGATTTTGGATCCTTTTAAACCATAGATAGATAGGCTCGACTCAAATCGGTTTTGCGGACAGTGTAGATCAAGATCAGACTGCACAGAACGTGCAGTCTGATCTTGGATCTACACTGTCCGATACGGCGAGATTTATTTCTTATGCAAAAAAAGTTTTGAATGGTATTACATGTACAATGAGCATTTTACTATTGTTTCGGGAATTCCCGGTCAATTTATCCAGCTTTTTAATTGATTTAACCCGTTTACGGCAAAGTACAAGTTATCAAAAAATAGTATAGATCTACATGTACTTCTTTTGTCTATAAAATAAAGTCTCGAGTATTTCGGCGTTTAACACTAATTCAGCTTAGACTTACGAGCGTACTTGCTAAAAAGAGGACACTGTAGGTCCATGATCAGACTGCAAAATTTGTGCAGTCTGATCGAGATTCTCAAATGTGAGCAAAAGCAACAAAACTTGTACTTAACCATATGAGTTTTAATTGCGATTTGAATTTTTTTTGACAGTTTTATATTTTTCATAAAAGAATGTGTAATATAGTGTTCTTCATGTTCTTCCATGCTGGATTATATATAGCCCCAATATACGTAAAGTTCGTAGACAATGGAGATGATATATAGCTCAATGAGTAAGCCTGTCAAAATTGCATAGTGTTACTGTCTAAAAGAAACCAAAACTTGAGTCAATGTACGATAAACATGGACAACCACTTTAAGAAAAGGAATACATTTACACTGACAGTACGAAAACGAACGCTCATCTTTGTCTACATATTCATAAAAGAAAACATTAATCTGTTGAGATGCGTTTTGATTGGATCAAAGATTAGAATTGTCCAAAGCAAGATTACTTACATTTCGAGATTTATCGACTTTTAAAGACAACGTGGGAGAAATCTTTTGCAAAAAAAAAAACATGGTGAGAAAGGAGAAAATGCTGGTAACCAGCATATCGTCGATTTACTTCAAAAACTTCGTAGCTGCAGTTTGTTTCAAGCTGTAGATACGAGGTTTTTGAAGTAAACCGATGATATGTCTTTCTGCCACTATTTTTTCTATCGTATTAAAGACAAAATCTATCTTTTGAGGAACCTTTAAACCTTTCCCAAACAATCCCTGTTTTTTACGACCCTGAGATAAAAAAAGCTTTTGAAAACATTGTGGGAAACGGAGAAAATGCTGATAACCAGCATTTTCTCCTTTTTCCCACTATGTTTTCTACCCTGCTGGAAAACAAATTTCATTTGTTGAGTTACCAGTATTTTGTCGTCTGCAAGTGCTTTCAGTTTGGACCAGTCTAAAATTTTGTCGTTTCGTAAAGAGTTAATTATCATCTTTTCAGTAAGAACAAGTCTAAAGATTTGTAAAGAGTTCAACATTTCCGCTGACGTATTTATACCTTATCTTATCTATTTTACAATATAATAGTATTTGTTTTTTGACTTTGAAGTAGGAACGATCAAAAACACATAAATATTGATATGTTTGTTTACTTTTTGACATAGGAATTTATCGATATCTTTTTTGTATAATTTTACTTAGATCTCAATGCAGGGTTTCTTTTTTACCGGTACTTTACACAATTTTCTGTCCAAGCCACTGGCTGCTTTCCCACAAGATCATCGTCGAAACAATGGTCAGTGGTGGGAGAGGATTGAATACTGTCGCAGTGACTATCTATCAATCCTCGGACAGGAATTGGCCGAGCCAGGGGTCGTAGGCAGGGATCGAAACCTGGATCGAACCCTGGACCTCGTGTTCTCAAGTACTGCACACTACCGACTGAGGTACCGGAGCTCGGCTACACACAGAGAAATTACATGATTAGATTTTTTTTCTTTTCTTTTCTCGTGAAAAGTTCATTTCATATTTCTAGCTATCTAAAGGTTAATCAAGCAAACAATCAATCGATTGATCGGCCCCGATCGATTGATCTGGCGTGCTGGGCGACACGAGAAGTGAAATTAGCCGATAAATTCCCTGAGTGAAGTATTGAAGCTAGGCTTAATTCTGATATTGATTCGAAATACGTTCTTATCTGCATGGATTTTTAAAAATGAGAGCGATAACACCTTTCTTTTTAACGCTTTATCAAATGACAAAAGTTTAGATAGGTCCATATTGAAAGCATTTGCAGACGGTAAAAAAAAAACTGTGGCTAAAGAATTGAAATTTATTTTGGGGAGGGAAGAAAACTGTGTGAGAAAAGGCTTCTTCCACTCAGGTGTTAAAAGTTGGGATTAAGTGGTAATGGGTTAAACTTTGACCAAAAGTCCTTTACCCTTTACCAAACAACCCGTTGGTTTTTATGATTCTGAGAAAGAAGCCTTTTGAAAACATGCTGGGAAAAGGAGAAAATGCTGGTAACCAGCATTTTCTAGCATTTTCTCCTTTTCCCACCATGTTTCTACCCAGCTCGAAACAAAATTTCACTGTTTGAATTACGTTTATTTAGTTATCTAAATTATTTTGTGCTTTAAATTTGGACTAGTCTAAAATTTTGTCATTTGGAAAAGCATTAAATTGGAAGTAAACCTGTAGATTTTTAGAATAAGCCAATGTCATATTTCTTTTAATTTGTGAAAGAATTGCTTATAACAAAACAAAATTAAAAACAAAAACTTGAAACTGATCAATTGAATAGAAAATGAGTCGTTTAAAGGCCCAGTGAAGGCTAAAATACCAAAGCATGTGTCATAATTACATTTTACCCCTTTCCCAAACAAACCCTGTGTTTTACGTGTCTGCAGTAATAGTCTTTGAAAACACTGTTGGAAAAGGAGAAATTGCTCGAAACGAGCAATTTCTCCTTTTCCCTCAGTGTTTTCTACCCTTTTTGAGAACTTTCTGCAATTTTCTCCAAATCTAAAATTGTCGTCTGCAAACTCTTTCGGTTTGGACGGGTCCAAAGTTTATTGTTTGGGAAAGGGTTAAGTTAAATCATACAATTTTAAAAGTATGTAAAATACTGTGGAGATGACAGTCTGTTCTCGTGTGGGCGGGCCATATGTTAGTCACTGGAAGAAAAAAAAAATCAGGCAGAAAATAAACAATAGACACAGTTACCTGGCAGGTTTTAACCTAGTTTTAAAATTAATCTCTCTGTCAGGGACTGACATTTGGACCGACCGTGCAATGAGAGATTGTCATCTTCACAATAATTTCCATACTTTTAAATGGTATGAAAATGAATTTAATTGTATTTAACCCATTACCACACAATCCCTACTTTTGACGCCCCTGAGAAAGAAGCCGTTAGAAAACATTGTGGGAAAAGGAGAAAATGCTGGTTACCAGCATTTTCTCCTTTTTCCCACAAAGTTTTCTACCCTTTACAAAACAAATTACAAATTTTCAGTCACTTTAATTTTGTCGCCTGCATATGCTTTCATCTTGAACCAAGTTAAAATTTTGTCCTTTGGAAATGGGTTAAAGACCCGTTTTGTTTATATTTGGCCTTTATTGTCACTTTAATCCGTATTGGAGAATTACTTTATTTATCGAACGCATAAACATTATATTAGAACTTTATCAATAAAACCGCTCCTATAATTAAGATGAAAATTGATTGCCAGGACATATCAAGAATCAGTGGGTGTTTTAGGTGATATATTGAGGTGCCTGGGCAATTTCGTTAACCCGTTAATATTTACCAAACGACATAATTTTAGACTAGTCGAAATTGGAAGCGTTTGCAGGCGACAAAATTCATGTGACTCAAAGCTTTTAATTTGTTTTATGGATGGGAAGAAAACATTGTGGGAAAAGGAGAAAATGCTGGTTACCAGCATTTTCTTCTTTTCCCACAATGTTTTCAGAAGGCTTCTTTCTCAGGGCTGTGAAGACGAGGGGTAGTTTGGGGAAAAGTTCAAACAGCTTATAATATCGAATTACATTTTCATTCGATAGTATGAATCCAAATATTGAAATTTCAGGTCCTTGTCATAAAAAAGAAATTATCATAATATCGAAAAGTGTAGATATAAGATCAGACTTCACGTTTTGTGCGGTCTGATCTTGGCCTACACTGTTCACAAAAGGGTTCTGAGTTGTGCCTGGTAACTTAATGATGTATAGAACAAAACATCGTGTAGAATTGAACATAATATTTGAGTTTCATGTATGAAGCTCTTTGTTGAAACTTGTGCAGTTTTTGACTTGTAGATTCAAAATCAGTGTCCGTATTCACCAACCATTCTTAAAAACATTCTAAGTCTTTATTCTTCAGGGTTTTGTCAATGTGAAAGTAACAGAACATCTGATTGGCTAAACCAAATGGTTTAGCCAATCAGATGTTCTGTTACTTTCAGAGTCCGAAAATCTTGAAGAATAAGACAAAGAACGTTCTTAAGAATGGTTGGTGAATACGGACCCAGATTACACTGTCTGCAAAAGACTGTCTGTCTCAGTTGCGCCTAGCAACTCAGTGGTTTATTGAAGGGAACACTGAATGGAATTCATCATGGACTGAATATGAGGATCGGTTGGAGCTCTTGTAAAAATTTTGCAATTTCGGCAGGAATCAACTTTTAACCACACATTCCCCACTTTTAACGACCATGAGAAAGAAATCCTTTGAAAACTTTGTAGGAAAAGCAGAAAATGCTGGTAACCAGCATTTTCTGCTTTTCCCACAATGTTTTCAAAAGCCTTGGCGGGAAAGTTCGCTAAAACTCAGTATTGTTTTTTTTTTAAGTTTAATTCTTTCTTAGACACCAAATTTTAGACACTTCCAAATATAAATCATCTGCGGACGACAAATTCTAAACAGAAGCATGCAAGTTTTTTACCCCCTACTTTAGGCTAGAAAACATTGTAGGCAAACGAGAATATTACTTGATTACATACTTCTTGCTATTGTAACGCGAGATTTCACGTTTTTTCTTTTTTTCAAGTCTTTTTTTTTCTTCCCAGTTCGGTAGAGGTCCCAAGTATGGTATCCGTGGTTAAAGGGTAGAGCGTAAAGGCGTCGGCCTCGTAACCATAAGGTCCTGAGTTCGATACCCGTGAGTGGGGGGGGGGGGGCGTCAACTTTAGGATTTTTCATTGGTTCACACATTCTACGCGAGTACTGGTGTAGTTCCCAGGAAGCAGAATCGAGAGAGATTAGTATAAGTTGTAAGAACTTGTTTCTCAATCGATGTAAAATAAATATGTTTTTAAGAATTAATCAAACTAAACTCAAGTCCAAAGTGAGGTTATTGTTTAACCCATTACTACACAATTCCTACTTTGACGACCTTGAGAAAGAAGCCTTTGAAAACATTGTGGGAAAAGGAAAAAAATGCTGGTAACCAGTATTTTCTCCTTTTTAAACCATGTTTTCCACCCTCACAAAACAAATATAAAATTTTCAGTCACTTTCATATTGTCTTCTACAAATGCTTTCGATTTGGACAAAACTATCATTTTTGTCGTTAGGTGTTGCGTTAACTCGTTACCTCACGACAAATTCTACATTCTTCCAAATCAAAAGCTTCTGCAGACGAATTCAATTCGAAAGAGATACCAATGTTACGAAGTTCCTTGACATGATAGAAAACATTGTGGGAAAAGGAGAAAATGCTGGTTACCAGCATTTTCTCCTTTTCCCACAATGTTTTCAAAAGCCTTCTCTTTTAGGGTCGCCAGTTTAAACTCTGGATTTTGTGGTACAGGGTTAGAAGATTAAGGCTGGCTTTAGGGATATACACCGAGGATAAGATCTGAGGTGTTTGGCACAGTGACAGTTAAAACCCCCCGGTTGAAAGACACAGAATAATATTTTCGTTTCATATCAAACGTAAAATAACCTCTGATGTCCTCTGCAAATAGTGTAGTTCAAGATCAGACTACATGTATATTCAGTCTGATCTTCATTTTACTACACCCATGATAATTGTACATGCTTTTTAAGACGGGACGATGGTTGAATGCAAGTGTTGTTGTTGTTGTTTTTTTAAATCGTGGATACATGGACTATAGTTCGAGTTGCAATTGCAGATATTTTAGATCAAGATCAGACTGCAGAGCGATTACATTCTGATCCACAGCCTGTTTGATAATTTTATGTATTCAACTATCTAAGAGATTTCTTTTTAACTAAAAGTGTCGAATTTCTCTCTCTCTCTCTCTCTCTCTTTTTAAGAGCTTTAAAACCCTTTACCTCACAATCACAAATTTTAACCAACATGTGGAAAAGGGTTTATGAAAACATTTTGGGAAAAGGAGAAAAGAAAATACTGGTAACCAGCATTTTTTTCTTCTTTTTTTACACAATGTTTCCTCCCTATTCAGGGGTAAATTTTACCATTGTATCCATATTTATATTTGTCTTCTGTTTATGCTTTGAATTTTGACAAAATAAAAAGAATTGTCAATTCAATATGGAATTCAAACCTTGCTTGTCGTTACCTGTTTCGGCAGGCGATAGAATTTCAGACATATCAATTTTGAAAGGATTTGCAGACGACAATATTAATATGACTCAAAAAGTGAAATTTGCCTTTGGAATAATGATAAATAAAAACATTGTAGAAAAATAAGAAAATGTCATTTATAGGCCATTGTTTCCTGTTCGCATACTGTTTACATTTTGTTAATGATATTTTAAAAATATGGAATCAAATCGTAAAAGGGTGACTGGTTTATTTTAACGGGATAAAAAGGTAAAAGAACAGCCTATTTACCCTTTGCTAAAACTCCCCGTGGTTTATCTATCGACTCTGAGACAGATAGACTTTAGAAAACATTGTGGGAAAAGAAGAAAATGCTGGTGACCAGCATTTTCTTCTTTTCCCACAATGTTTTCTAACCTTTCAAGGACAGATGTTATCATTTGAGCCACATTTAATAAGTCGTCTGCTAATGCTTTCAATTTGGTCCTGTCTGGTTTTTGTGTCGTTTGGTAGAGCGTTAAAAGACTTTGAACATATTAAAACTGATTAGCGAAGCATACATGAAAACTAATGCCGTCTGTATGTCTAAAATTTTGTATTGTTTAATTGTCTGAGGAAGTTTTATCATAAGTGATCTGAACACTGTGATTATTCAAAGTGATTGTCGAATCATAGAAGATTTATTTGTTTATTTATTTATTTATTATTTATGTATGTGTTTATTTATTTAAGTATTTATTTATTTGTTTATTAATTCATTTGTTTATCTGTCTGCGTGTCTGTCTGTGTGTCTGTCTGTGTGTGTGTCTGTCTATCTATCTATCTATCTATCTATCTATCTATCTATCTACCTATCTCTCTATCTACCTACCTATCTCTCTATATCTATCTATCTATCTATCTATCTATATCTATCTATATCTATATCTATCTATCTATCTATCTATCTATCTACCTACCTATTTATCTATATCTATCTATCTATCTATCTATCTATCTATCTATTTTATTTTCATTTTATTCTATTATTTATGCTTTCATTTATTTAATTTATTTATATATTCGTTCATTCGCGCATTTGTTCTTTCGTCTGTTTGTCATTTATTTATTTATGTATTTATTTATTCATTTATTTATTTATATGAAATACATATTTACTCTTTGTTCAACAATCCAGAGTTTTAGAGACCACGAGATGGAAAGCCCTTGAAAACATTGCGATAAAAGAAGACAATGCTTGTTACCAACATTTTCTCATTTTCCATTAATGCTTTCTACTCTTTCAATACCAAAATCATATGATTTCTTCCATTTCTGATTTGTCATCTGCCAATATAAAAGAAAAAAAAAAAAACGGTAAAAAAAGTTATACAAAGGATCTTTTTTTTTACGTAAAGTAATTTCTGGATTTGAATTAACAAAAGTGATGATCAAAGTTTTTTTTTTTTATTTTTAATCATTCAGTGTCAGATTCAAACACCAGTAGATATTTGCAAAGTAATGCAGGTGTTTGTCTACAGTTGTGTTTGTTTGACTGTGTGAACTTTTCTTGAAGTGAATTTACCTCTGTGGATTTCGTGGACAATTTTCAGAATATGACTGTGTCACGTTTTGACAAGTATGCGAGGTCGCAGGACCGATACCGCTTGCAGGTAGGACAGCATTTTGTTGTCATTTAATATTATGTTGATATTGGTGTTCCATTTAGTTCTTTACCAAACAATAAAATTCTAGACTTCTTCAAATTGTAAGCATTTGCAGACGACAAAATAAATGTGATTCAAATATTGAAATTTTTGCTTGGAAGGATAGAAAACATTGTGGGAAAAGGAGAAAATGCTGGTTACCAGCATTTTCTCCTTTTCCTACAAGGTTTTCAAAGGCTTCTTTTTTTCAGGATCGTTATAAGTCGGAATTGTGTGATAAAGAGTTAAGAAATAATCTTTTTTCTTTCGTGGTTTATCGTTCAATAAACCACAGTTGTGAGTTATGAGGCACAATAAATAATCCACGAGGGTGATAGCACGAGTGGTTTATTCATTGCGTCTCATAACTCGCAATGTGATTTTTTGAACGATTAACCACGATAGAATGAAGATCATTTCGGTTCTAACATGACCAATTCTTTATGAAAGGAAAGCAAATTCATCCCTAGAGTAAAAACGCGGTTGAAGACAATGTTCTAATGTAAAACTCCCTAACTTACTTTATAAGGAATGACACGGGATGTTGCAGATTTTATCATACTTCCCTTGCACTGCGTTTATAGAGCCCAATTAGCGTGTCATGTTGGAATTTATATTTATGCTATACACTGATTTGACCTGTTTTTTTTTTCTCAGTAAGCATTAATTCTTGGTCATAGTGAGGAAAAGTGGACTTATTACAGTTTTATCTACAAGCACAACGGCTTGGGAAGGGTGCGTTGCCGACGGAAACTTAAATTCGAATGTCCTGTGGGATATCCGGTTGGTGGGGTAATCATACAATAACCATACAGCATAATCGTCTGTTTACTTCGAAAAACTCGTAACTACAGCTTGTTACAAGCTGTAGTTACGAGGATTTCGAAGTAAATAGACGATATATGCCACTGTTTAATCTTGACATTATTATAAAAATTCAATATTTGCATTCCGACTCTATTCACAAGCCATTTTCAGAGAAAATCTTCGCTGACAAACGGATTTAGGTATAATACCGGCAAATGCAACTCCCCTATAGTATACAGTCAATGCATACGTGTGGCATTGTTTTTAGCGTTAAAAGAAGAAATTTAATGAAATCTTCAGCTTCATTCCCTTGACAAATGTTGTAGTTGATATATACGAAATGAGTCCATAAAACAATTACAATTTTTTGACACATAATTTCGGTTTTCATGGGTTTTCGCGATTTATGGCTGGGCGTTTTACGGTATTATCCCTGATGGAATTTTCTCCCTCTCTCTCTCTCTCTCTCTCTCTCTCTCTGTCTCTCTCTCCCCCATTCTGTCTCCCCCTCTCTCTTCTTCCTCTCTCTCTCATTCTTTTCGGTACTATTTAGACCGTTTTTTCTGTATTTCTTGCACAAGTATTTTATGTCAAGGAAGTCATTAAACCGTTAGATCGTCGGTTAACTTCGAAAACCCCGTAACTACAGCTTGTTACTAGCTGTAGATACGATGTTTTTGAAGTAAACTGACGACATGTCTTCCGGCATAAGTTTCTGCACCGGCATTACAAATTTTGATATTTGGAAAAAAAAATGAAATAACCGAATTGCTGAGAGTACATTTCGACCCTTAGACTGCCAAGCGCGACTCACTGACCTTTTGCGGACAGTGTAGATCCAAGATCAGACTGCACAGAATGTGCAGTCTGATCTTTGATCTACACTGTCCGATGAGGAACTATCATTACCCAAAACAATAAAATACAGGAATTTATTTGTAAATGTAGGCCTGCGGCCCATAATACAAAATTTCATTGACAATCATAAACAACAAAGAAAGAGCTGCAAATTACATTTGGGTCATAATCTGTGAAAAGGAGGCTACGAAAATTATTGACCCAGACCAGCCAGCGCAGGCTTACCTCAACTTAAACTTTTCAGTATTAGTCAATATACCGCATGCCCAAGGACCCGTCTACCCCATGATCCATTAGTATGTGATTGGCTAGCTTGGTATGATGGATTGCAGAGATGCAGTGACTCTACCTCTCTCTCTCTCTCTCTCCACACCCTCATTTCCGCCAAAACAAAACTTTGAAATAACGATATTTTGGTTTTTAGTACTGAAATGTAAATTTATTTTTTTTTTATTCATTTAGCAGGATAAGAATTAAGTGTTACACCCTTTATCTGAATTTAAATTTTCGTCAACACACGTTTAAAAAACCCCGTAACTACAGCTTGAAACAAGCTGTAGTTACCATCGGAGGTTTTTGAAGTAAACTGACGATGGGAGCCATGTTCTAACAAAAGGGGTCATAATGAGTCTTCGTCATACGCCACACCAAGGTAGTCATCAAGTAATTATGGGACAGTAAAATCCATTTTCTTGATAACCGTCTGAATCATGAGTTAGGCTGGTCCTTTTACATGCAGAAAATTTATAAAAAGGCAAAAAGTATCGACGAAGATCAGCCTGCGTCGTGCGCAGGCTGACCTTCGTCGATACCTTTTTGCAGATGCATTAAGCCCCCTTTTTACAGAACATGATTCAATTGCCAATCGTAAAAGCACAGCATTGTTGAACTATTATTTACATTGCGGCTGTGTATACTTTCCTTTGTTTGTATTGGTCTCTGCGATTGAAATTACAGTTCAATGAAATACGAGAAAGGAAAAAAAAATTAAAAATTGAGAAACTAATGAATATTATGTTACGAACCGGGTCGTTTCAAATTGTATACAATATAAAAAACGGATGGCTTAGACATGCCCATAGACACTTTGTTGATTGATTGATTGATTGATTGATCGATCGATCGATCGATCGATCGATCGATCGACCGATCGACCGACCGACCGACCCACCGACCGACTGACTGACTGACTGACTGACTGACTGGGACTGGTTGGTTGGTTGGTTGACTGACTGATTGGTTGGTTGGTTGATTGATTGACTCATGGTGTTTAACCCATTACCTCTCAATCCCTATTTTCGACGCCCCTGAGAAAGAAGCCTTTTGAAAACACTATGGGAAAAGGAGAAAATGCTGGTAACCAGCATTTTCTCCTTTTCCCACAGTGTTTTCAACCCTTCCCAGAACAAATTTCTATTTTTTAGTCACCTTTATTTTGTCGTCTGCAAATGCTTTCAATTTGGACCAGTCTAAAATTTTCTCGTGTGGTAAAGACTTAACGCAGTTTTTAACATTATGTCATTTATATCGCGGCGGCCAGTGCACCTATCCATGCTCTCCTGGAGTCACTTTCACCAGTAATCCGCACCATTTCTTTCCAAGCCACCGGCTGCTTTCTCACATAATCGTCGTCGAAACAATGGTCAGCAGTGAGAGAGGAATGAATCCTGTCGCAATGACTATCATCAATCCTTGGAAAGGTATTGACCGAGCTAGGTGTCATAGCCAGGAATTGAACCCTGGACCCCGTGTTCTCAAGTCCGTCACGCTATTGACTGAGCTATCGAGGCTAGGCGTGGACAGTTTGGGCTTGGGGTGGGGGGGAGGAACCGTTGGCCTACAAGAAGCGATTGCTTCTTTGCCAGTAATGTTTTGGATATTAATTGAGTATTGGCGTCCATCAATAGCATGTGCGAGAATGGTACTTTGTGAAAAGTCACGTGATTTAAAAAGTTTTTTAACGTTTTCACAGAGGGCAAAAATCTAAACCTGTCTAAAATGAGACCAGTTGCAAGCGACAATTTAAATGGTGTCCAAATGATTGGCTTTGTATCAGAAAGTTAGGATAGAAAACGTTGTGAGAAAAAGAGAAAATGCTCGTAACGAGCATTTTCTCTTTTTCTCACAACGTTTTCAAAAGTTCTCGTCCCTTGATTGGGTTTTGAAAACACGTGGCAATTTGTACGTAAAATATTCACCAAAACGTCTATTCTCATTCGGAACATATCTTTACATGCCTCGCGCGTAAAAGAAATACAAATATTGAAGTTGTTATATTATGGTAACACTGAATTTGAGAGTTCTTTCTGAATCTAGAGTATAAAACCTTTTAGGCCATTAACACTACAGTGTATGTTGATTTTTCTGGGGCAATTCTTAATTCATTTGTCATAACAAAGGTCTTTTTTAACGGATTAAAATCAAAGTGTCGCGAGTGTTATATCAGTTTCAATTTTGTGCACGTTTCTTGGTCAATAGTAACACGTTAGTGAAATAAAAATATGTAAGGGCGTATGTTTTAGTATACATGTATTTCAATTGTGCATCAAGCAATATTTCGAAAATATTGTGACGAATAAAACAAGAAAATACCTTAAAATAGGACAGTGCCCTCAAAATGGAAAACAGCTATTGCCACAATAATATTATCCTGCAGAATTTGCTATGATTAGAAATGAGTATTATTTATACATTTTTTGACCGAGCCATTTTTTCCCCCTTTTTTTCCCCTTCTTAGAATTATAATTTACAAATCTAAAACCAATATATTCTAATTACAAAGGGAAATGATGATTACCTCCCTTTTCAGAAAACTAAGAACAATATCAACAAGTAATTTCTAGATAGACATTAAAGGAATTTCTGGTCGTTTAGAAATGTGCAAAGATATTATATCAGTATAAATCCTTATTTTTCTTAACTAATAAGAAATTTTATTCCATGTTGTACTAGAAGCGTAAGGATGGTAATACCTTTCGGGGACATAGAGATTTCCCTTAATTTTAGCCTCATTTTGAAAGTGTTGTCCATAGAATGTTTTCAGTAAGTCTAAAATATTGTTATCTGGTAGATTTGATTAAACTTTAGCCTGCTAAGAGAGAGTCAGGGACCTTTTGCGGATACTGTAGATCAAGATCAGACGTGCAGTCTGATCTTGGATCTACAGTGTCCGATACTGAGGTATTTTTTCACCCAAAAAATACCTTTGAAATGGCAAAATTTGGGCTTCTACTGCAGGTTTGAAAGTTTCATTTCAATTCGTTAAATCTTCGATTTTGTAGAGCCCAAAAACAATTTTGACCTTATGGGATCTGCGAAAAGTATCAACCCTGGTCAGACTGCGCGAACTGCGCAGGCTGACCAGGGTTGATACTTTTCCCTAAAATGACATTTTATGTATGAAAAGTGGTCATTGTACCTTGTTATACAATCATTTGTAAATTATCAACTTAAATTGACCTGCACTATCGTTGATCTATTTTCATCTAATTGATATAGAGAATTCATAGATGGTCCCTCTTTTGCGTGATGGGCCACAAATGTTAAAAAAAAAAAGATGAAAATAATGTTTCAAGTTTACGATATCCTTCAACAGATTATTTCTATCTTTCATGTGATAGCTTAACCCATAACCAACTAAATAAGTAAATTGAACATTTCAAGTTGATTGAAAACACCAAAATGTTGCTTTTTCCAAAAATAATGGGGAAAAAATATCTCATTATCGGACAGTGTAGATCCAAGATCAGACTGCACGTTCTGTGCAGTCTGATCTTGGATCTACCCTGTCCGCAAAAGGTCAGTGAGTCGCGCCTTAACAACCAAAGAGTTAAACCTAACGTGTTTGCATTAGATAAATCAAGAGGAGATTTTTGGTATTGTAAATTCGGATAATACCTGTAAACTCACAGATCTAAATCGTTAGATTTGCGAAAAGTCAGTGTTCTGATAGTTGAGGTGGAGTGATACGTTTATTTTCAACAAAGTGTGAACGATTTTGAGTAAAAAAAAAACAGTAATCAGGAGGAGATATTTAATCTATTTTTTAAATCTACTTTTCCAGTACAATAATTTTTTCCAGTGTATTTCAATAAATATAAATTTCACTGAATTTTCAATTACGTGCAATCTTAATTTCATCTGGATCTTTCTACAACTAGTTTCTTTTTCAATGTTCTCATCAAACTCTACACCAATAGATAGAATCTTAAGTGTTACGGAACTAAAAGCATTAATTCAGAAGACGACAATTTGAAAAGGGAAAAAAAATGAAATGATATACTAAAAAAATATATATAATCTTTACAATGGTAGAAAATATTGTAGGGAAAAAAGCTTGTTTAGCAACATTTTCTCATTTTTTTGCTCACAATTCTTGTCTGAAGCATTTTTCGCAAAGTCGCTTAATTAACCCATTACCATACAATCCCTTCTTTTGACGACCCTGTGAAAGAAACCTTTAGAAAACATTGTGGGATAAGGAGAAAATGCTGGTTAATAGCATTTTCTCCTTTTCCCATAATGTTTTCTACCCTTCACAAAACAAATTTCAAATTGTCAGTCACGTTTATTTGCCGTCTGCATATGCGTTCGATTTGGGCAGACCTAAAATTTTGTCGTTTGGTAATGAATTCAATTAAAGTCTTTTTTTTTTTCATTTGAAGGGTTGATAACCAGAGACTTTTATGTTGGAATTCAATGACTGTGTAATTATGGATTTTCAGTGATTGATCAATGGCAAGTTGATCTTTCTAAATCTATTTCATTTTATTGTTAGTCAGACAGTTTTCCTTTTGTGTTTTTTAGGTCTTTAAAATACAGTTTTATAAGCTTTAATAGCAAAAATATTTCTTGAATGGTAGTAAGCGGATGATTTTGGGAAAGTGTTAACTTTTTATACACCAAGTCATAAATTATAAACAACTAAAAATACTTTCTTTCTTTATGAATCCAAGTTTAGTTTCTTGATATCAATTCAAATTCAAATACTTTATTCAAAATACATAAGGCCACCGGCCCAAAATTAAAAAAAATCAGAAATGTAATATATTTAGAGTGACTTTTAGATAACATAATATGCACTATAACATTAGGGTATCGATGGTTGTTAAATATTTTCTGATGACAGGGGATAGTTTGTGTAAGTTGTCTAAATATCATGACTTTGAAACGTGTAAGGTTCCCAGAAATATCCACCGGACATACTTTTGAGAAAACGGAACCAAATCGGAGACGAAAAAAGTTAAAACTTCCGAAACTGAAGGTATTTGTGCACTTTCTCACTATTTGTCTGTGTCAGTCCCTTTTCTTATTTTCAAATCAACAGGCATATCCGTCTTTCACTATCTTCAACCTATCTTGAACTGTGCAAAGAGGTTTAGATTATAAATGTCATTTATGGTTTTCTTACTTTCTATCATTTTCATCAAAATTCCTCCATTCCATCCATTCATCCATCCATCCATTCTTTCATCCAGTCCAGTCCAGTCCAGTCCAGTCCCGTCCCGTCCCGTCCCGTCTGTCTGTTTGTCTGTCTGGTTGAATAAATAAATAAATAAGTAAATAAATAAATAAATAAATAAATAAATAAATAAATAAATAAAATAATTAAAAAAGAAATAAATAGAAAAATAAATAAATAAATAAATGAATATGAGCCAAAAAAATAGATGAATAAAATGAATGAATAAACCACGTAGAGAAGACGTTTCTCTCACTTTGAAATCGGTAATTAAATGAACATTAAAATCTCTTTCACTCTGCTTGTCGTTTTCAATTCTTATATTGTATAAAAACCGCCTCAATCAAAACTTTTGATCTATTTTCTTGTCGCTCTTTCAAATGTTTAAGTTGGATCAAAGCCAGGGATCGTTTGTGTTAATGAGTTGTCGGATTCCTTAATTTGTTCAATCTATACCAAACGACAAAATTTTGTGACTCGGTCAAATTGAAACGGTATTTGCAGACGACAATTTGAATGGAATTCAAATGATGATTTTGATGTCTCTGATAGGTTAGAAAACATTTAGGGAAAAGGAGAAAATGCTGGTAACCAGCATTTTCTCCTTTTCTCTAAATGTTTTCAAAAGACTTCTTTTGCAGTTTCGTTAAATCCCGACATTGTGTGGTAAATGAAATGTTTTGTGAACATGAAAATGAAATTGGTATTTTTTGATCAAATGAAAAGAGGAAGCTAAGACGAATTTCATAGTAATATTTCCACACCATTTGTTGAATATCTTACGTTGTAGATGTAAGATCAGTCTACCCGTAATAAGCTGTCTAATCTGAGTCTACCAGGCCAAATAAAATAAAGAATTAATGATATGTACTTGTCACAGCGATATTTAATCCGTCATCAAACGACAAAATTTTAGACCGGTCCAAATTGAAAGCACTTGCAGACGACATAATAAACGTAACTCAAAAAATTGACATTTGTGTCTAGCATGGTAGAAAACATTGTGGGAAAAGGAGAAAATGCTGGTAACCAGCATTTTCTCCTTTTCCCACAATGTTTTCAGAAGGTTTCTGATATCCCAGGGTCGTAAAAACTGGGGATTGTTTGGTAAAGGGTTCAAATAACACAGATTTGTGTAAGTGGTTGCAACTACTGGCTTATTGTTTGTAATCAGTGAAAAAAGCGATTGATTGATTAAATGCGTAGTGTTCAACGCCTTTTTCAACACTATTTCAACATGTTTGTTATATTATTGAATTCAAGCGTCATTAGTCACGTGCCAGCCACGTAACATTCCCACAATGCCTTTTTGATTTCTCCTGCGAAATCTAAAAATACCTTAAGAGGCTACGTAACCTTTTAAGGGAACACCATTTTTTTTTTTGGGGGGGGATTTTATCATTCTTAACTACTGACGATTTGTATTTTCTTTTTTTCATATGAATTTCAGTAATATATATATTTTTTTAATCTGGTGAGATGTGAAAAATCTAAATACCTACCTTTAACATCACTTTCTAGGTCTTTTTTTACTCGTAGATCTGAACTGAATGGTGTCTTACGCCGTTTATCATTATCTCGGTTATATCACGGCGACAGCTCCTATAATCGTGTTATATCCTTTGTATGACCATAACTTGGTTACTAGTATTCTATAACCGTTCTTGCAGGTATAATACACATCTGTTCGTCCGTGTATGGTATGTTTTATGGCACAATTTGAGTTGTAGGTGTTTATTAGATTACTTTAATGAGCACATACGTGAACTTTGATGTTATTTTTATTTTCATTGGTGGTTGAATGGCATTTTCACCTTTTTAGTTATACATCTCCCTCTCTTTCTTATTATACCCTCCCCCCCACCCCCCCAACAACAAAGTGGAGGGGGTATACTGGAAACGCCATGGCCGCCTGTCCGTCCGTCCGTCCGTCTGTCTGAAGACACAATTTTGTCCGGAGCGTTTCTCCTATAGTTTTTTCAAGTACTGTCTTGAAATTTACACATAATGTTTTGGTACATATGAAATTGTGCATGTGCGATTTTCACGACCTTGCTGCCATTGGTTGTGGAATTATCTCCCCTTGAACTTTTTGCGCTTTGCAAATTTTAACGTTGGAGTTTTCAGTTGTAAGTGTTTATTAGATTGCTTTAATGAGCACATACTTGAACTTTGATATCATTTTTTTTCATTGTTGGTTGAATCGCACTTTCATTTATTTAGTTATACACTTCCCTCTCTTTCTTATCTTTCTTGTTCTCTCTGTCTTTCAATACTTAACCCTTGACCCTTTACCCAACGACAAAGTTAAAGTGACTGAAAAGTTGAAATCTGTTTTGTGAAGGGTAGAAAACATTGTGGAAAAAGGAGAAAATGGAAAAAGGAGAAAAAGGAAGAGAGAAAATGCTGGTAAACCAGATTTTATCCTTTTCTCGCAATGTTTTCCTGAGGGTTCTTTCTCAGGGTCGTCAAAAACAGGGATTGTGTGGTAATGGGTTAACTCCGACAATTTGTACAGCACTATATTTGGTGGAGGCACTGTGTGTGTGTTTACGTTGTTCTTGCACCTTCTTTCAGATGACGAGATCAGCACCCCCAGAACGCAACACACCAAAACCGCACATAAACCAGACATCAACACCTCGCTCGCGAAAATCGCGGGCAAAGTCCGCGATACACGATAGCGAACTTTCTATCAGTCTGGGAGATATATACCATTCCGCGGAGAGGGAGCGTCTCAACTACAGCAGCGCATGTAGACGACAGAACTTGGAGCATGCGCAGAGCCAGACACAGTTCTTCCGGTCTGACACCACTATGTCTCGGCCGGTCACAAGTGCCAGTAGGCATACCGACACTTTACGACTGGATGTGCCGACCCCGGTCAGTGCTTGGAGTGAACCAGCACAGTCCAGACCCAATTCTATCCTACCAAATCCAGGTAAAACCATGGTAACGCGCGCTTGCCCAGTGTAAAAGTAAAAACCAAACCCAACGCTATACTGCGCCATGTTCTCTGAAAAGGCTGATTAACTTTCTACCAAACAACAAAAGCATAAAATGGTTCAAATTGAAAGCACTTGGAGACGACAAATTAAATGTAACTCAAAAACCGAAGTTTGTTTCCACCAGGGCAGAAAACATTGTGGGAAAAGGAGAAAATGCTGGTTACCAGCATTTTCTCCTCTTCCTACAGTGTTTTCAAAAGCCTAACGTCTCAGGGTCGTAAATACCGGGGATTGTCACTCTCAAAGGTATTGTTCCATATCAGCCGGTGTAATGCAGAGAAATGACCCCGATTACAAAATGACCCATGGGCCATTTCTCTACGTAGAGAAATGAAACCAGGGTAATTTCTCTACATAGAGGAATGACCCATGGGTCATTTCTCTACGTAGAATGATGACCCGGGTCATTTTTCTACGTAGTGAAATGACTTATGGGGTCATTTCTCTACGTCGAATAATGACCCGGGTCATTTTGTGGGGAGGGGTCATTTCTCTGCATTACGCCCGCCAGGGTGGCTCAGTGGTGAGCGTGTAAGACTCATGACCAGGTGGTTGTGAGTTCGATACCCGGTTGAGGCGAATTTTCTTTCCGGCGTATTTTCGCCTCTCACCTCTGCTGAAGCATGTGAGAAAAGTAGTCGGTGGCTTTGGAAAGAAAGTAGTGTAAGTACAGGTGTGAGAAAGCCAGGAAACACATGTGCGTCACCGACCGCCATGATATGACCTTGGCTGTTAAAGTGGAGTTAAACCCCAATACAACCAAATCTCTGCATTACACCGGCGCAACTTTGAAGTGCAGGTTGATATGGATCGAAAACGTTTGCTATTCGTGACTTTTATGCATATGTAAGGACCATTTTACCTAATGACTGTGGCAGTTGTTAGGATTTTATGAATCCATAACCACGTGATGACTTGCTTGGTAAAATCCTTCAAGGAGAAGCATTAAGCTCCCTTTTGCCTGATCATGGCCTAAATTAATCATTTGATATCTTTTTGTCAGAACTCATTTGGCAATCTATGTATGCATTTTTCACTAGGAGCAAAATTACTTTATGGACTACTTTTTCTGGCGGCAGGGTACATTTTGTTGACGATAAGGCGCCAATGCACTTCCTGTTCAACTCTAAAATAATAGGTTTTGTAGGCTTGGGTCTGGTTATAGAATCTTCGAAGTACACATGATCCAGATTCTTTTTTTTTTCCACTGTTGTTTTCAAAAGCTTTCTTTCTCTATGTCGTTAAAACACGATATTGTGCGGTAAATATATAATTATTTTTTTTAAATACTGTTTAAATCAGCGACAATGAGATAAAGATCAGGCTCTCACAACACACAAAGCACATTGCGGTGATGGGTCACAGCGCATCACTTTTCAAAACTCTGCTTAACCAACAATACAGATTCTTAAGAACGTTCTTAGTCTTACTCTTCAGAATTTTGTCAATGTGAAAATAACAGAACTTCTGATTGGCTAAACCGAATGGTTTAGCCAATCAGAAGTTCTGTTACTTTCACAGTTAGAAAATCTTAAACAGTAAGACAAAGAATTTCCTTAAGAATGTTTGGTGAATAGGGACCATATGGCTTTGAACACTTGGACAAGGGCACATGTTTAGCCAAACACAGCTCAAAGATTAAAAAAATGTCATTAATCAGGAAAAAAGGTCTGTATTCTCTTATCTAGAGCTGTTTTGCCATACATTTATACATGTAGTTTGCTATCTAAAATAGTTCTCGTTCTTCAACGACCGAAAAACTATTTAATTTCTATAGATAAACTTATTTCCTTTCGAATCAAATTCGCAGCAGTCGGTTTTAAACAAAAAGAAGAATTGTTAATCTACGTGATTCTAGATAGATAAGTAGAGAAACGATACGGCAAATGAATAATTGCTTTAGCAAACTTTACTTACTTTTTCTCCACCACATTTTTTCCCCACAATTTCTGTCTTCTGTTTGACCGAATACTGTCATCTGCCATAGATGTTTACGTGTAAAAGAAAAGAGAAATTAGATTGAAAGCTATTCAGAAACTGAATCATTGTGATATTTTATACGAAGCATTTTTATGCTGAATTATCGGTATAATACATTCAAAGCACGGATGCAGTTCTATATACGCTCGAATTGCTCACAAATAATCTTGATGAAAAATTCATTCCTCGATTAAGCAATAGCGATTGACAATAAACCTTCAAGAGAACTATCATCGGTTTACTTCCAAAACCTCGTAACTACAGCTTGTAACAAGCTGTAGTTACGAGGTTTTGGCAGTAAACCGACGATATATTCTATACTATTCTTTAATGTAATTCTTTAACCTACCAAATGCCTCATATAAGTAGTGTATATTTTTGCTGCCTGTGCAGATCAAGATCGTGCAGTCTGATCTTTGATCTACACTCTCTGAGAAGGCCTGCTGGTCAAAAGAAGCTATATAAAATCGAGTTAAGTTTTGTTCTTATCATTTGCTGCAATTGTCTATTTTTGTTACCCTAATAGTTAAATGTCAGACAGCCTAAACAGGTTGTAAATTACCTTTTGTGGACAGTGTAGATCAAGATCAGACTTCACAGAACATGCAGTCCGATCTTGGATCTACACTCTCCGATAAGGAGATGTTTCTCCCCCAAGAATAACTTTGAAACTACCTTTGTTTTTGTCTGACGACTTGAAGATATCATTTACCTTTGTACGGCAGGATAAACGTTAATAAGCCTGTTTTGGGCCTGAAAAACCACAAAAAACCGTCAAACAATAGAAATCTAAGAGAACACTCAAGCTTGATCTGTATTGTCTATATGAACACAAAGGATTGTTTTCATTTTTAAAAGATAAAGTCATAAAAGAAGAATGTGGTTTTATTTTATTCTAGATAAGTTGGTAACATATGGTTTATTATAACAGGACAGAAGTGCTGTATATGATTAACCCATAACCACACAATCCCTACTTTTGACGCCCCTGAGGAAGAAACCTTTTGAAAACACTGTGGGAAAAGGAGAAAATGCTGGTGACCAGCATTTTCTCTTTTCCCCACAGTGTTTTCTACGCTTTCCAGAACAATTTTCAAATTTTCAGTCACCTTTATTTTGTCGTCTGCAAATGCTTTCAATTTGGACCAGTCTAAAATTTTCACGTGTGGTAAAGGGTTAATTCTCAAATCAACCCCTAATTCATTACCACAAAAGCCCTACTTTTGACGAACCTGAGAAAGAAGCCTTTAGAAAACATTGTGGGAAAAGAAGAAAATGCTGGTAACCAGCATTTTCTCCTTTTCCTACAATGTTTTTAATCTGCAAGAAACAAATTTCAAATTTTTGAGTTACGTTTATTTTGTCGTATGCAAATGCTTTCAATTACGACCAGTCTAAAATTTTGTCGTTTGGTAAAGGATTAAGCTTTTTTTTTTTTACAAAAACAAGACCTTACAATAAGTCGATACACTCTTTGAAAAAAACTGTCAGAAAGGAAAGATTGCTCTTTAAAGGCAAGGGCTCCTTCACCGACAACGTTTTCAATACAAATAAGGCATTTTCTAAAATTTCGTGTATGTGCCTATTAAACTGTTACTTGTATTCGTTTTAAGACCTAAGGGCCAATAAGTCGATTAGTCGATTTTGTAACTTTGAATTGCATTGACGTTTTTTTTTTTTTTCTTGACACAGAATTAGAGGATTTAGCAGAAGACGACAACGACGAGGAAGAGTATCACGACTACGATTTAGACATGTTCCATCACACGCCTTTTACGACGAATGTTTCACCAGTTAGCAAGGATTGCTGCGAAATCATAGGTTAGTGGTTCTAATAATATAGTAAAAATTAAAACTTCATTTGAAAATACCCGGACAAGTGCAAGTCTTCACCAACCGTTCTTCAGAACCTTCTTAGTCTCATTCTCAAGAATTTTATAAATTTGAAAGAAACGCAACTTCTGATTGGCTAAACCAAATGGTTTAGCCAATCAGAAGTTTCGTAACTTTCCAAATCTATAAGAAGAGGAAGAATAAGATTGATATTGGTTGGTGAATACCAGCCATGTTGTCGACCTTCAAAAAATTGGGACGTCAATTGGACGATAAATTCGTTCACCTTGTTCCTGGAGCGCCGGAAGTACAGTACCGGAAACACTTGAAGAAATAGGAGAAGATAACGAGAGGTATCTAAACGAGATTCGAGGACCTCTCCATAGTGAACACAGTTATACCAACCTAGATAACCTAACAATCCCACCGACCCTGAAGAGGTTGACTCGAAAACATTGTGGAAAGTTTTCTTTCGTCTCATAGGCTATTCGTTTCATGCGAGCCATATTGTTATATTTTTTTTGCGATATTGTTTGTTTTACTATTGACGGGAAAGTTCCAATTAACTTATCTAGTAAGTGAACTCTTTACCACACGACAAAATTTTAGACTGGTTCAAATTGAAAGCATTTGCAGACGACAAAATAAAGGTGACTGAAAAATTGAAATTTGTTCTGGGAAGGGCAGAAAACACTGTGGGAAAAGGAGAAAATGCTGGTTACCAGCATTTTCTCCTTTTTCCTACAGTGTTTTCAAAAGGCTTCTTTCTCAGGAGCGTAAAAAGTAGGGATTGTGCGGTAATGGGTTAAGGATTGATTGACGTAGATCCCGCACGAAATATTTCCTAGACCACTCGGGACATATGCCGAGCGATGCCGAGGGTAAAAAATAGATATTAATTTATCATACGGTAAATGATTTTGTCCTGGGTGAGGTGAAATGATGCAGATGATATAAAGTTTATTTCATCAGCATGTGGTTAATATGGGGAAATATTTGCCTCAAAAGGGAAAGGTATGCGAAAATAACGAGTGCCGTTAGGCACGACTTATTTTCGTAGGCCTTTCCCTTTTGAGGCAAATATTTCCCCATATTAACCACAAGCTAACGAAATAAATTATATATTTTATTTCATCTGATTATTTTTTCAACGAATGCCACTTTTAAAACTAGTTTTCTCAAGTCAATAAACCAGATTTTCGGTAGGAGGAAATTATTCACTCTGGCGGGGAAATAATTGCCCCCCAGCTGAAATTACGTCATTTCTTTACCCATAAAGTTTCTAAAATTAGACACATGAAATATAATATAACACTTTTATTCATATTTTCCAGGTCCACAAATGTGCTACGAGTGTCGCAAAAACAGAATACGGCAGATTCACAAAGAACGGTCAGACAGCATGTTTCCGACATTAGATCCCTCCGAAGACAATCTCACCACAGCTTCAATTGTGAAAAAATATTTACCGGGGCTCTCTTACCCCGAAATAGAAATTAAAATTGCGCGCGGAGAAATAGCGCGGCCTGGTTTTCGTCTGCAACATAGTAAAACAGTGGAATTTTCTGACGAAGAAGATGAAGTAAAACCTAAAGTGACTAACAAAAAAGTTACAATTGCTGATAGTAACAAGAAAACAATTCCAGAGGCTAGATTTAAAACCAATGAACTGTTCTTTACAAATATTCGGGATTTGAATAATAAAATTATAACGGGTACTGTGGATAGAAACTCGGGATTTGTGAAAAGCAAGTCAAAACTGAATTTAAAGAAAAAAATTTTAGAACCTTCGAAGTCACATTACCCAAGTTTTGTAAGTCCTCGAAAAATTAAACTTGTGACTGAAACAAAATATAAAACATTTTTCGAACCGCCATTGATTGAAAAAGCGAAACAGGATGTAGAGCCAGCGTTTTTCGCGGGATCTACCGGAGAATATCAGTTACCGGAAAAGTTACCGGATGAATTGGTTTTTATCGATAAGGACGGAAACGAGGTCAAAGCGAGTGATTCGGAAGGGTTCACGGCTAAAGTCTCTGCAAGTGCTGAAACCGGCGACAAACGGAAACAAGATTTAGGTGAAAAACTACCAGTATCGGCTGACCTTTCAGCGCTCAAGGAGGACGAGGAGGAAGAAGGGGAGTGTTCGGATTTGACCACAATGAATAAAACTGAGAGTGAAGGAGAATCGAAAGGAACTAGTACGGATAAGAGTTCATCTCCGACTGAAGTTTCGTCACCCGAGATTATAGAACCCCCTCCTGAAAAACCTAAACCAGCTATTTCGACAGTGAAGGCTAGGACGGTCAATAAAACATTGTGATGTTTTCTCTTTTGTATTATCATATTTGTCTTTCTCTCTGAGAAAAGACTGCTGTAACAGAGCGTCAGACACAAGAGAATATGTAGTCAGTTTTGGGATTTTAATCTTTGGGCGCCGAAGAAATACTAAAACAATGACTTTAGCAGACGAAATAGAACAAGATCAGACTGCACAGAACGTGCAGTCTGATCTTGGATCTATTCCGTCTGTTTTCTTATCCACGCCAACAACATCAGTTTCAGTGGATTGTACAATGTGAGCCACGCATAGTGAAAATTGGGGCAAAATACATCTGCGATGTTGTCGCTATCTGTTACATTTATCTGTGGGAGAATTTTATGATGAGTTCACTGCATAGGTGTTTTTGAATAAGGATATCCTCAGTCTGATCTCGACAATGCTTCTTACGCACATATCATTCAAAAAATATATCGCTTGGTGAGAGCAATACTGTTGCAAGCGCCTATACATTGTATAGGCACTTACAACAGTATTGCTCTCACCCAGCGATATAAACTGTATACCACAGGCCACTGAAACTCCACTAGTCTGTCACGGAATACCGAACATTTTTCATTGCCCGATTATTGGACACCGTTACTAGAAATAGCACATCGAAGCATCGCGGACACCGTCACTAAAATAGTAAATTTAAGCATGGTCATTTTATGGTATAGAGGAATATCGTATTTAGTCTTAACGGGTTTTTATTATGCAAAATTGAGGGAATGTGTCGAGATATCATTTTTAGTGACAGGTGTTCAATAATCCATCAATGGAAATTTTTGTGTTACGTGATAGACCAACGGAACTTCATAGACCTTTGCTCGTACAAAGATGTATATAAAGGTAATGTTCATCTTTATATATTAGGGTGCCGTTGTATAAACGTTCGGGAGACCGATCCTGGCCAGGTTTTTTCGTGCAACGACGTTTGAAATCGTAAATCATTTTTCATCGAAGTCGCACCCACAATCTCATACAACATTTTGCGATCTTAATTCTTTAACCTTTTACCAGACGACAAGATTCTAGCCCTGTCCAAATTGAAAGCAGCTGTAGAAGACAATTTTTAATCAGCTCAAATGGGAAAAATATCTTGACCAAATGCTACAATTTTTTTTTTTTTGATAGGGTAGAAAATATTGTTGGAAAAGGAGAAAGTGCTGGTTTACAGCATTTTCTGCTCTTCCCACAATTTTTTCACAATGCTTCTTTCTTTGGGGTGCCATAACTTGCCACTGTATGGTAAAGGAATATTATACTACTCAAACTTTGATAGGGATCACTTACATATTTCTGTATGGGTTTTATATGTTGCAACAGTTTTGCATAAACTCTTTACCATACTGTAAAATTCTAGATCTGTCCAAGTTGAAAGCATATGCTGACCAAAAACTAAATGCAACGTGCACTATGCTGTCTGTCATAGGGTAGAAAACATCGTTGGAAAAGGAGAAAATGCTGGTATCCAGCATTTTCTCCTTTTCCAACAATGTTTTCCAAAGGCTTCTTTCTCGGTGTCTTTCACATTTAGGGTGAATCTTTTAGGGTGATCCTCAGCAAACTTTGAGTAGTATATTATTAAGTTGTAGCTACCCTTTCGTACCACTCTTTAGCAAACGACAAACTTTTCAACTCGACCAAATTGAAAACATTTTCAGACGACAACTGTAGCTCAAAAAATTACTTCTGGCCTTAATTGGACGTAAAACATTGTTGGAAAAGACAGAAAATGCTGGTTACCAGAAGCCCTCTTCGTCGGGTTATTAAAACTCGGAGTTATGTGGTTAAAAATGTGATCACAATAGCAAATATCGTCGGTTTATTTCCAAAACCTCGTAACTACAGCTTGAAACAAGCTGTAGTTACGAGGTTTTGGAAGTAAACCGACGATATCCTCCGATGACAGAAGAATATTGGACCCTTTTTCAAGGATCCGCTTTCATCAAAAATTCTAAATCCAATTCTAATTCAAAATTCTAGATAAGCCATCTGTTTATTGAGAAGTATTATCTCAGACATAAACAGATATCAAGCCGTAGAATTTAGAATTAGAACTATATTTAGAATGTTCAGTTTCATGCACATCATAATTTGTTTGAAAATAATTTCATGTAAGACGAGGTCAAAGACAACACAATGTAATTGTCACGATGGATTAAAAATTAGTATTAAAAAGAAACAAGCTTAAATGATTTTGAAGTTATGTTATGTTCTAATTTACAGCTGCTTTGTTTGAGTTGTAGATAAGCCATTTGCAAAGAAAGAATATTGTGCGTATAAGTGGGAAAGAAGCGAAAAAAAAAAAAAAACCCGGTCCATATTTACCAACCTTTATTTGTGAATGTTCTGATACGTCTAATTCTCAGGAACTTCCTAGATTTGAAATTACCAAAAATTCTGATTGGCTATATCAAATGGTTTAGCCAATCAGAAGTTTTGTTACTTTCAAATCTAATTTTTTTTTTTACAATAACACTCAGCCTCGGAGTATTCTTAAGAATGGTTGGTGGGATAGAGACCCTGTACACAGACTTAAAGGCCCACTAGCAGCCAAAATTAAAGAAATCTGGGGCCAAATTTCATGCAAATTTGGTTCATACTATCTGAAAGTATGGATAATGACCCATCACGCTAAAAAGGGACACTTTAGGAATTTTATACATACATTAGATAACTTTGAAACACCAATGTGTAAGTTATACATCCATGGCAGACATAAGTTAAGCATCACCCGAACAAATTTAGTGATAATTGTTTTTAATGGATAACCTTTTATTTGGTATATTTTCAAGCTATGCACGGACCCACTAGACAAGTAATAAGTTGCTTTATTAGCCAAATGAAAGGATGGCTACGAGAAAACTTTCTGAAGGCCAGAAATGGCAAATTGTGGGCATGTGTAATGCTAGTTTAAGCACATGAGCTATTGCCGGTCAGTTTTGGTGATGCTTAACTTATGTCTGACTGTATCGAACTGATATTTAAGTTCAGTTATTTAGCAGGATAAGGGTTAAATAAAGTTTATTTCATCAGCTTGTGGTTAATATGGGGAAATATTTGGCGAAGAAGGGAAAGGTATGCGGAAATAAAGAGTGCCGTAAGGCACGAGTTATTTTCGCGGACCTTTCCCTTTTGAGGCAAATATTTTCCCATATTAACCACAAGCTGATGAAATAAATTATATATTATATTTCATCGGATAATTTTGTCAACGATGCCACTTTTAATACTAGTGATCTCACGTAAAAAAAAAACAACAGATTTTGGGTAGGAGGAAATTATTTCCCCCCCCCAGCTAAAATGACGTCATTTCTTTACCCATAACATTTCTAAAAATAGACACATGGAATATAATATAATGTAATCTGTTCCCATTCGAGATGCCTGCAAAAAAAACCCCGATGAATTGTAAAAGTAGAATTATACATGATTATAGTTGCTAACTGTATTTTTCTTGATGTTTTCCGAAGTCGTTTTCCTTAAGTTTGACATCACTCGGGATCGTTTGGTAAAGGGGTTAGGTGAAAGTTGACGCAGTATTCCATTCGATAGTAGTAGCAAAATTTGTGACCCATCACACAAAAAGGGACCATCTGGGAACTGCGAAAAGTATTAACCCTGGTCAGACTGCGCAAATTGCGCAGTCTGACCAGGGTTGACACTTTTCGCTTTCATGATATTTTCTGCATGAAAAGTGGTCATTCTACCTTGTTATACAATCATTTTCGATCTATCAACTTAAACTGACCTTCACTATCATTGACATCTTTTTATCTAATTGATGTGCGGGATTCCCGGATAGTCCCTTTTTGAGTGATGGGTCACATGTCATATATGCTACGTGCTTCCGCCTCAGTTATGATAAGGGAAATAAATACAAGAACTATACTAGCATAAAACTTAACGCCCCTTTTTTCCGTGCATGAGAAGGTACGTATGAGCGACCCTTATTTCGATTCCAGTCGTTGTCTGCGCATGTCAGGTTCTTTGAAGATTCAACCTATCTGTTATGACACATGTCAAAGGACCACTCTTTCTAGATACTGTTGGCCCGAAACATTTTGATATCTGCAAATATTTCTGCATGCCCAAGGGGCATTCTATCTCCAGCTACTATCAATTGTTAGACTAAAGGGATTTTTTTTTTGTTGTTCATTATTTATGTGATGACTTGCTTGATAAATGCATCATAGATTACAGTAAAAACCCTTTTGATAGAGCATGGCTCAAATGAAAAGATTATGAAAAAGGAAGAAATTGCATGTAACGACCAATTTCTCCTTTTGCCACAATCATTTAGCAGGTGGTTAGCTGCAAGACCATAAAGTCCCCTGATTTAGAAAAGAAGGAAGGTACATGAATTTTGCAAAGGAAAACGAATAATCAAAGCATCGGAAGTATTTTAGTACCTATTGATTGGGATCTACGTATTTGTGGCCATTACTTTATTACAAGGATAGTTAACTCTATCTTATCAATCTTAAATGAATTCGCTTTTTAGCGTGATAACTCTCTTTTGAAAATCAAGCCTCTATTGTCCTCTTCACAACTTTTTACGTTTTTCCGTTGTCTGACTTCAGTTATCCCGTCTTAGACGGCCAAGTAAATCTAATGTTATGTTGTTTTATTATTATCTTAAAAAACTTGATATTATCAAAATATGTATTATTGTAATACTTTAATCGAGCCACCTTTTTTCCTTTTTACCTTCCTAGAATTATCATTTACATTTAAAACCACTACATTCTCTTTGCAAAGGGAGATAATAATTACCTCCCTTTTCAGGAAACTTACAAAAATATCAACAAATAATTTCAAGATTGACATCAAATAAATTTCTGGTTGATTAGACATTACAAAAGTATTATATCAGTATATATCCTTATTTATCAACTATTCTAACATGACACGCGACTTTGGCTCTATAAACACAGTGAAAGGAAAACGTGGTAAAATCTGCGACAATCCATGTAGAGTGACGTCATCCTATATCGAGTGACGTCATTCAATGGGTGAGTTATTCAATGGAACATAATCTTCATCCGCGTTTTTACTCTTAGTTTGAACTTGTTTTCCTTTCATTAAGAATTGGCCATGTTAGAATCGAAATAATCTTCTTTCTATCGTGGTATATCGTTCAATAAACCACGTTATGAGTTATGAGGCGCAATGAATAACCCACTCGGGCTGTCGCCCTCGTTGATTATTTATTGTGCCTCATAACTCACAACTGTGGTTTATTGAACGATATACCACGATAGAAAGAAGATTATTTCTTAAATAAGAAATCTTATACCATGTTGTACTAGAAGCGTTAGGATGGTAATAAAAGTTAAATGTAGCAGAGAGACAATTTGATTATGAGGGAACGAGCACACTGTATGATCCCTATTTTATTAACGTTGATTGTTCGATGATGAGTGCATGAAACGACAAAAGGCGAAAATGTTCATTAATTATGAA
Organism: Tridacna crocea; assembly: GCA_943736015.1. NCBI lineage: Eukaryota > Metazoa > Mollusca > Bivalvia > Cardiida > Cardiidae > Tridacna > Tridacna crocea. The sequence continues at coordinate 58,688,400 of OX031060.1, read as the reverse complement.
TCACTGTGACCAAATGATAGAAGTTTCTGATACGCGCCGGGCCATGAAGAAGTCTTGCGAATTTATTAATTAGAATACCGAAAAAAAGATAGGATACCCTTTGTAGACAGTGTAGATCCAAGACCAGGACCTATTTTCACCTAATACTCTTAGTCTAACTCTCAGTAATGTTCTAAATTTGAAAGAAACGCACTTTCTGTTTGGCTCCCTCCTCTCTCTCTCTTTCTTTCCTTCTCTCTGCATCTCTCTCCCACTTTCTTTCCTTCTTTCTGCTATCTCTCTCTCTCCCTCTCTCTCTCTGCTATCATCTCTCTCTCTCTATGCTGTCATCTCTCTCTCTCTCTCTCTCTCTCTCTCTCTCCCTCTCTGCTGTCATCTCTCTCTCTCCCTCTCTCTCTCTCTCTCTCTCTCTTTGCAGCCGCCTCTGTCCCCCATCACATCTCATTATTCACATTTCTATTAAAGAACGTTAGAAGTGGTGGCGTACCCCAACGCGATTTAAGAACTGTTATTTCCCTGACTGTGCGACACCTGTTGTAACAAAATACTATGTTTTATTTACAAGCGTAACCTTTTCCAGTGACTGTTCGCTTCCAGTAACATGATATCATAATCAGAAAAGAAACACTGTCACGTGACATACAGGTCACAGTCTCCTGTCCACGTAATCTATCGATATAACCCTGAACAAGAAGACAAAATTGTAAACTTGTCCAAGCTGAAATCATATGCGGATGACAAATTCTATGTGGATAAAATAATGAAAGTTGTCTCTGATATGGTAGAAAACATTGTGGAAAAAGGAGAAAATGCTGGTTACCAGCATTTTCTCCTTATTTTACAATGTTTTCAAAAAGCTTATTTCCAAAGGTTGTTAAATTCGGTATTGTGCGGTAAAGGGGTAACCTTTTACCACACAATCCCGACTTTTGAGGACACTGAGAAAGAAGCATTATGAAAACATTGTAGGAAAAGAAGAAAATGCTGGTAATCAGCATTTTCTCCTTTTCCCACTATGTTTTTTACCCATCCTAAAACAAATTTCAAATTTTGATTCACATACTCTTGTCGTCTGCAAATGGTTCCAATTTGGACTAGTCTAAAATTTTGTCGTTTGGTAGAGGGTTGAGAAAGCTTTTTGTCACACACAGGCGTGTCATCTGATCCTATATGGAACAATATAGTTTTGATGGCAATGAAAATAGTCCGGTTGATATTCATTCCTGGCGATGCCCCATCGTCAGGTACAAAAAAAAAATTGTTGCAAGAAAAAAAAATCAGACATCTGTCTTATTTGCCTAATCTCGTTCCAGTAACTTTTCATATATGCCAAAACTAAAAAAGGCCACTTCCGGTTCCCATTTTCAGTCAGGTGAGGACGTCATACATGCAGTTGAGAAATGTCTGAGCGGTGAAGAAAAAAAAAACTTCTTTAAAATTGTCAATTAGGCCCTAAATCATTGCAGGCAAAATTTATAGATACTGAAGGGGTTTATGGCGAAAAATAGCGCAATATTTCCACCGGCAGTCAAACTCTTGCAAAGAACAGAGAAACAATGAAAAGAGGAATATCCCCCCTTTCCATCTGAGTTTTCCACTGTCAATAAAAAAACACTTGATACATAATTAACTAGATTCTATTCACGCTTTGGCAATGATTACAATGGATGTTTATGTTGCTAAAACACATATTGAATATCATACATAACAGATACTAATTAAACACGTCATTTTACAGGGGATTCTTTACTCAATCAATTCATCAATCGGATTATAGAATTCAACAGTTACCTTAAAAAAACTACATTTGGATTATTAAGTGTTCTTCCGAAAGAATAATAGTAAATAACAATTAAATACTATGGATTTTTATTAGAATTCACTGTTGAACGCTCATTTGTCCTTAGATTACCTAAGTTAAAAAAAAAGTGCCAATGACAAATGATTTCTTATAACTTGAGTACGTTTTTGGTAAATTTTAGAAATTTTCCGGTAACAGTGTAATTTCATGCTAGTTTCAGTGAAACCGGTTTCAGAAAATATAGTTTGTGTTCTGCTTATTTTATCCTACAACAATAGTTTTGGAACAAATGAATAAATAAATAAAGACGGTATTTTCTTGGTAGAAAGTTGTGGAAAGTGAAGACTACTGAATAGTTTTGAGAGAGAGAGAGAGAGAGAGAGAGAGAGAGAGAGAGAGAGAGAGCTATGTTCAACAGTTGCAAATCTGCGAATGAGATATGATGCTTTATTTCATGCTTTCCGGTAGGATATCGAGAAACAGCAGTGAAAATTTTTCTCGATCTTACACGGGTACGACCAGTGAAAATGCCAATTTTCAAGGTTCTTGTAGCCTAGGTTAATTGTGCGTGCCTCGCAACCAGATGGAAATATGACGTCATTTACCTTTACCTTCTCACGCTTGACGTAATATTGTAATACGTTGCTATGCGGGAGGGGTACGCCACGGGGAATAACGGAAAAGAACTGTACTGGATTTCGATAAAGCTCCTCCTAGAAAGGGTTAAAAGCATGAAATAAACAGAATATTTTTTTTCGGTGAAAGATCAAAATTTATTTCATCTCGTGAACACCATCGGTAATATTTTCACGCGTGGCTGCGCCACGCGTGAAAATATTACCGACTGTGTCCGCTCGATGAAAGAAACTTCGATCTATCGCCGAAAAAAAAAAATACAAATATCCTCTATGCATTTTGTGTGTGGGTGTCGAAATAGGTTTCATCCATGCACTTAAAAAAGGGTGGCTTGTTCCTACAGCTAATGGTACCGACCCAGGTCAATCTGTGCAGGCTGCTCAGGTTGACCTGAGTCAAAACTCTTTGCTACCAAACATTTTTCAGCATGTCAAGGACCATTTTACCTCAGTATTTTATGAATCTATAATTACTCGTATGTGAGGACTTTGCTTAGAAAAATGCATCCGGAGCATAAAACTTATATAAGGCTTGGCCATAACCTAAAATTAAAACAACTGACATTTGAATATCTAATTGCGTGTTGATAAAAATCAAGACCTTATAGTAACAGTGTAACCGCATGCATATATAACATAAGACCTTAATAGACACATAATAGATACATTGAGTGCAGAAGAATGCCACATAACAAACCAGTTCAGGTAAGACAAAGTTCTAACTCCGTGTCTGTACCACTATCAAAGCACAACTGTAATACAGAAAATCAACAAAATGCACAGCCAAACAAACAACGCAGCAAATGGACCCTACTTGGAAGTAATCTGAAACAGCAGCGGTTTAAAAGTTTCAACAAGGATAAAACTGGGAAAAGCGAGAATGAATTCAACTCAAACCCAGGTTTCGACATCAAAGAATTAGCCCAGAGAGCAGATCTAAAACAAGTCAAGAGCCCAGACACACAAGAAGAGAACAAACTGCTTGTTGTAAGACCGCATGGTATCTTAAGCAAGTCCGGAGACATGCGTTTGAGAAAGCTTAATACTTTAAAAGACATTGATAAAGACAGACCAACAACGGTGGGCACAGTACGGGAGAATGATAGTCTGAAAGGCGCATGTACTGACTTTAATGGTGGCATCACATATAAATTAAGAATAAACAATTTGACTAAATCTACCTTTGAAGATTTAAATGATGGTGAGGCGCAAAACGATTTGACTTTCGCTAAATCTATTGACCCTCTCCCACCTGTGACACCAAATTCACTTGTTAGTAGAAAACCAAAAGGCAGCACGACGTTGCAATCGAAAGAAAACTATTTCCAAAGGTCGGAGGAAATACTTGACAATATATTAGACAAAGAAGCTGCGGGTGAAAAAATGGCAAAGGCTAAGGAAAAACTTCAAAGTCAACGAAATGATACAGAGGATATTGATAAACTAGACAACACAAACATCGAAGAACCAGAAAAGATACAAGAATGTTTGCAAGAGCGTCTGGACGGCTACAGATCGGTAACACCGCTTTCTCTCTGCGACGTCATGTCTGACGTCAGCAATAAAAGCGACGATTTAGAAGCGCCCCCTGTTGTTGTCTCCATTTCGGACAGTGACGATTTTGACACTGATTTAGAGATGGACCAAAATTTTGGAAAAGGTAATGTTTTTAGCTTAGTATATTTGCAGATAAATTCTCGACATTCCTTTGATATCTATTTTGTTGTTCAGTCTTCTGATTCCAGAGCGCAATCCGATATCAAAGTGCACAATGCGTACTGTTTAATGTTGACCCCACGGTAGGCTTACAGAAAATTGACCAGTAGCGAAAAGTTTCGGTCTAGATCTGCCCTTAGAGCATGACTAATATCATTTTTTAAAATATACACTCAGCAGAACTTCTAACCGACCACTTTTGAATCTAAAGTAAATTTCACCAAGAAATAGAAAGATTGATAAATACAAATGCAACATTGTACGTTAGAGTCCACATGATATTGTTTTATAAAGATTCTTAATATTGCCAACAGAGGGCGACTCTTTTTCATGAAAAGGAAATCACATTTTTGCGCATGCGTGGTGTATATCAGTCAAAAAAGGGGGTTTAAAAGAGAATCGTAGCTGAAATTTTGTCTGCAATCAGAAAAAAAATGCACATTATTTTCTGCACAAAAATAAAAAAAAAAAACTGAGAAAAAGACCATGAAGATTAAAAAAACCTTTTTTTTTTTCAATTTTCCATGTTCAGTGAATGAATGTTAAATAAGTTACTCTCAAAAGTACAAGTCATATTTTTCCAGACTTTGAGTGAGGTATGCTTTTACTCTAGTCAATTATTTTCTTAAAAAATTCAAACTAAATAAAATGTCTCTTTTCTGGACAGCGGATGCCAGAAAGGTCTACGGGGAATTCCAGCTTAAACATAGATCTTCATTCGTTGATGGTTGTATGGTTTCTCCGATTACTGCAGATAGAAAGCGCATTTGATACTATTGCGGCTGCGGCTAGCCATAGACATACATGTAACAACAACAGTTTCCGATTTAAATTGAGGATAGATCCCTACCGTTTCTTTAGCCAATACACATTCTGTTGATTTTTTTAAAAACTTTATTTACACAGCTGACTCGATTTCAACACCGTCTAGCTTTAGCAGTGTTTGTTTACTCTTTGGCTATAAAGAAGGCTCTGCAAAAGTGGCCGTTTAGAAAATTTGTTTCGTGTATATGAAAATCCTTTAGTTGAGGTAATGGAAACGTAATAGAAAACAGATATTTCCACCACAAAAATATCCTGCAAAATTTGCTATTATTAAAAAGGAATATCATGGTACTACTTTAACCAAGCCACTTTTTCCCTCTTAAAATTATCATATATAATTCTAAAACCACTATATTCTCAATACAGAGGGAGATAAGAATTACCTCCCTTTTCTGGAAACCAACAACAGTATTAACAAATAATTTCAAGACAGACATCAAAGGAATTTCTGGTCAATTAATACTGTGCCAAAATATTATATCTGCATAAATACGTATATATCAACGATCAAGAAATTTTATTCCATCCTGCACTCTACTACCTTAAAAGGCGCTACTTTTTTTTGCTTGGCTGCTTAAGACGAACTTGTTTTTTATCAGATGTTGCTGCCGAGGAAGACATGAGTATCCGGCGGTGGGTTTATCGCAAAGAGTGCAAGAAATTACAAATTCCTCCACAAAAACATATAGTGAAAGGACTTGCAAAGAGAATACTATCGCTCAGAAATAGGTCTCTGGGACCAAAAGCGATTCCTCCGCTGTGCCAGGCTTTGAAGGTATTTTTCTTTGTCCTTATAATTTCTTTTTGTGGGGCCGCATGAGAGGTGGCACTATATTTTTATTCAGTTTTGGAAACTACTTATGGGGGGCAGCCATATTGTTTACTCGGCTTCAACCCATTTCGTAACTATGTCATTTTGTACCTAGGTAATTTCGTAAAAATTTGGTCATATCGTATCCACCTATACTTTTTTTTGTTGATTCGTGCTTACTTCGATCATTTTATATCCACTTTGACCATTTCATACCCAGTTTTTAATATCAATTTGGTAATACTATTTTCTTACAAGTGTTGTTTGCCGAATGACAACTGCTTTTGTACTTAGCTTCAATTGAAATTGTGTTAGACTTCGTCGAAAAGAATGGCACTGATGTTGTCTTACCATTATTAATCCTTTCTTTTTTAAGTTCTAAGTTGCATTCTAAAGATTGTGCAGGACTTCTCAGGTCTTTTCTCATCGAGTTCAGCATTTATACACTTCAATAGCCAATTCTACGTGCTCTAATCTGCCTTATTTCAGAAACAAGTGATTTGCGGCGCCACTGATGTTAAGCATCAATATTTTCTTGTTTAAGCTTTTTTCTTTGATTGGTTAATTGTACGATGTTTAACCCCGTTTTCAACATTATTTCAGTTATATCGCTGCGGCCAGTGCACATATCCATGCTTTCCTGGAGTCTCTCTTACAATGGCAATACTCTGTACAATTTTCTTTCCAAGCCACTGGCTGCTTTTCCGCATAACCATCGTAGAGACAATGGTCAGCAGTGAGAGAGGAATGAATCCTATCGCAATTACTATCATCAATCTTCAGAAAGAAACTTGCTGAACCAGAGATCTAACCCACGACCCCCTGGGCCCGTATTCACCAACCACTCTTAAGAATATTCTTTGTCTTATTCTTCAAATTTTTCTGACTGTGAAGTAACAGAACTTCTGATTGGCTAAACCATTTGGTTGAGCCAATCAGAAGTTCTGTTACTTTCACTTGGACAAAATTCTGAAGAATAAGAACAAGAACGTTCTTAAGAATGGCTGGTGAATACGGGCCCTGTTCTCAAGCCCTTCACGCTACCGACTGACCTATCGGGGCTCGGCAGCATTTTTTCTTTCAGCCGTGCTCTGTGAAAAAGGGGGCTTAATGCATCTGCAAAAAGTATCGACCCATGTCAGCCTGCGCAGTCCGCGCAGGCTGACATGAATCGAAACTTTTTGCCATGTGTAAAATTTTCTCCATACCCAGGGACGAGTCTACCTCATGATTCAGATGGGTTGTTATACAAAATGGATTACAAAGATCCAAAGTCACGTGACTTGCTAGGTATAATGCATCACAGAGAGGTATTAAGCCTCCTTTTGTCGGAGCATAGCTCATTTGTATTTAATGCATCCGCGGACAACCTTGGGAACATAGGTAAAATTGTTAACGGTGTGAATGCTCTATTTGTTGTCTGCGTGTTACTTAATTTAGAAATAATCTTCTTTCTATCATGGTTTATCCTTCAATAAATCGCGGTTGTGAGTTATGAGGCACAATGAAGAATCTACGAGGGCGATAGCCCGAGTGATTTTTTCTTTGCGCCTCATAATTCACAACGTTGTTTTTTTAACAAATAATCACGATAGGAAGAAAATTATTTCCATTCTTACATGACTAACTCCTATTGAAAGGAAAACAAGTTCATACTTAAGGTAAAAACGCGGATGAATATTATGTTCCATTGAAAAACTCACTAACTTTATTCAGGATGATCAATGGCACTCTATGTGTAGAATGACGTCACTCTCCATGGAATGCTTAAGAAATAATATTCTTTTTATAGTGGTTTATCGTTCAATAAACAACAGCTGTGAGTTATGAGACACAATAAATAATCGACGATAGCCCGCGTGATTTATTCATCCCGCCTCATAAATCACAACTTGGTTTATTGAACGATAAACCACGATAGAAAGAAAATTATTTCGATTCTAACATGAAAAATTCTTATATGAAAAAAAGGCTCTTACTTAGAGTAAAAACGCGGATGAAAATTATGTTCCTTTGAATAACTAACTAATTTTATACAGAATGATCAATGGCACTCGATACAGAATGACGTCACTCTGTTTGGAATGTCGCAGATTTTTACCACGCTTTCCTTGCGCTCTGTTCATAGAGCCGAATTCACGTGTCATGTTAAAATAAAGAATTTAAGTACATGCATTTCACATTCATATTCAAGTATATCTTATGTCGACTATTTTTTTGAAAAATGTTTCTTTCTATGTCTGTATTGATTCGAATGATCACGTTTTCACCTCAAGTTTACATTCTAGGACAATCTGCGGGTGGAAATTCTAAACTTAGATGGAACAGACGTGACAGACGGTGGGGTTAAATATATAGCTGAAATGATGTTAGAAAATATCACAATTACCCATCTGGTAAGCACGTTTCCTTTTCGTTTCTCTTCACCAAATGACAAAATGATGGACTGGACCGAATTGAAAGCATTTGCAGACGACAAAATAAATGTTGCCCAACTTACGATTTCTGTCTTTTGATTGGGTAGAAAACTTTGTTTGAAAAGAAGAAAATGCTGGTTACCAGCATTTTCTCTTTTTCTCACAATGTTTTCAAATGCCTTCTCCATCATGTCTGTATTATTCCACACATCACATGACAGATTTGGTAAAGTCATTTGGCATAATACCGTAAAACGCCCCTCTATAAATCGCGAAAACCCATGAAAATCAAACTTATGTGTCAAAAAATTGCAACTGGGTTATGGATTCATTTCGTAAACATCAAATACAATATTTTTCAACGGAATGAAGCTGAAAATTTCATTAAATTTCTTCTTTTAAGTCAAAAAAACAATACCACATGTAAGCATTGACTGTATAGCAGAGGGGCGTTTTACGGTATTATGCCTTTTTCAACTTTGAAAAGTTATAAACAAATTCAGCACGTACCCATCAGGCCTTTTTAAATTCAATTCTAAATCTGAATTAATTCTAATTCTAAATCAAAAAGAAAAAAAGAAAAAGGAAACAAACTAGCTCTCTGATTAGCTGATACGTTCTGCCTCGGCAAATCAGGTTGATAGTCACAGAATTTAGAATTACATTTGAAGTTTACCGCTGCCTTGTTGAATAAATGACAAAAAAAGTTAAGAGATTTTAAAGAGAAATTCAAAAATTTACTGTTTCAAAGGTATTTTTTAAGGAAAAATTCTCCTTATCGGACAGTGTAGATCCAAGATCAGATTGAACGTTCTGTGCAGTCTGATCTTGATCTACAATATCCACAAAAGGTCTTTACGTCACGCTAAGCAGCGAAACGCTTAACTCTACGAAACGATAAAATTTAGACTGGTTCAAAATGAAAACATCTGCAGACGACAAAATAAAAGTGACTGAAAATTTGAAATTTCTGTTGGGAAGGGAAGAAAATATTGTGGGAAAGGAGAAAATGCTGGTTACCAGCATCTTTTCCTTTTCCCACAATGTTTTCAAAAAAGCTTCTTTCTCAAAAGAAGGGACTGTGTCGTAATGGGTTAATTCAAACGGGTTGCTGTTTACGTCTTCCCTTTTAATTGTAGAACCTTGCCAACAACAAGCTTGCACTTCGAGGAGCTCAGATGATTAGTCACGTGATGATTGCAACGGAGAACCTGACCTATTTAAATCTATCGGGTAAGGTGTTATACCTATATTTGCCCAACCTGCATAGCTCAGCTGGTGGAGCGTAGGACTCGTGATAATGAGGGTGTGGGTTTGATTCCCAAGGCTCGCCATCTAAAATTACTCTATTAGTCTTTCGGATGAGACGTTTAAGCGAGGTCCGGTGAAACGGTGCTTTACACCGAGCACGTAAAAAAACTATAGTGAACTGGCCACCGTTGTATACACGTAGAAGTATCAGGGGCGGTAACCAGTATAAAGAACTAGGTGATACCCTAGGATGGGTTTCGTTCTGTATCTGCACTATACACGTAACAATACTTACAGCCTTCGGGGGTGGGGGGGGGGGGGGGGTCACACATTTACATGCGTTAAAAAAAAACCCAATTTATTTCGATTTTCTACTCAGAGCAGAAATGTTTTCATTCTTCAGGAATCTGCTGAAAAATTGTAACAGGTGAACATGAGTTCAGTGACGATAAAATTCCCTGAGAAAACGAACAAGGAAACGAAAAACATACAAACTATAAAAATACCAAGGTATTAGAATTATGACTGCTTCAACTCATTTATTTTCTAAAAATTTAAGAAAAAAAATAGACCATAGTCGTAATATTTGAATGATATCTCACATTTCCATGGAGACTGAAGGCTCTAGTCCCATTAAGTTTCAAAGAAGTTCTTTTCAGTATTCTGGATCGAAAAGATTGAGTAAAGGTAACGATTTCCATCGATGACCTCTATTTTTACACAAACTTTCATTTTGCAGGAAATAAATTTGACAACCACGCCTCCTGGTATTTGTCATCCGGTATTGGGGTAAGTGCTATTATCATGTCCCAATGAATCATTCCGCAACATTTTCTATGTTTGGTGTTGTACGCCGTTTTCAACAGTGCTGTGGTTAAAAAAAACAGCAAATGGTGCACCTATTCCTATATTCCAAGCACCCCTCATATATCATTACTCTACGATCGTACGCAGCTCCTTCCAAGCCGTTGGCTGCTCTCCCACATACATAAACAACGTCAGACTCACGTTCAGAGGAGAGGAACTAAACCTGTATCAGTGACAGTCATATATTCTGGAATAGAACCCGTCCATCCTGGGATTTTATCGCGCAACCCATTGACCACTAGCCGGTGTACTCACTAGACTGTAAGAGGTGGCGCCCACACGAATACACTTAACAAAACTTTTTAGGTATCCGCTGTCCATAAAAGGTACAGTTCATCTAGTTTGATGTTTTGGAAAATAATTGACCAGTGTAAAAGTATACTCTAGCCTAAGTTTAAAAAAGAATTTTTCGACTTGTTCTATTGAAATGAAGTTATTAAACATTCATTAACATTGAAAACTGAACCCCGCCACCCCGCCCTCCTTTTTAAAAACTTCACTCCCCTTTTCTCGGGTGATATTTTTGCGCTGAAAATAATTGCTGACAAAATTTCAGTAATGTATGCTTCTGTTTTTTACTTGGTTTGTCTAATGGGTACGACGCATGCCTAAACCATGTTCTTTCCTTTTTTTTAAAAAAAGAAATGCATTTTTGTCGGTAAAATCTTTATTTATTCACAATCCATTTGCCTTTAATAAGCCTACTTTATCTTCACAGTCTAACACCAGCATAACCCATTTAGATCTAAGTCACAACGATTTCGGGGCGCATGGGGGCGTCCTGCTTGGAACCGGACTGGGTAAGTCTCTTTAGCGCATTACAGCAGATGACAAAGTTTTAGTCTTGTTTAAATTGGCAGATTTTGCAGAAGACAATTCAAATTTGGCTGAATTTGTTAGATTTATCTTTGATGGGGTTAAAAATAATGTGAAATAAAAATAGAGGATAGACTAGTTTTTTTCAGTTAAAGATTGAAATTTATTTCATCGAGTGAACATCATCGGTAACATTTTCACGGGTGGCGAATGCTTCGGCTGCGGTCACAAGGCTCTGAAAGCGTAGATTGGTTGCTTCCCCTGATACAGCAACATGCACTTGTGACGGAGACCAGTTACTAAAGACTGTATCAAATCAAGCAAATGAGTACAATTGCGAGAATTGCAAGCACTTTTTAACCTGAAATTTCAGGGAATGCAACCTTGTAAATGAATGGTCATGGAAAGGTTATTTGACTTTTGCCGAAGATAAATTGAATCCCGAAGACTTCCATTACTCTAAAAGAACATCAAAAATGCTTCGAGGTTTAGTCGGGGAAAACATATTACGCTTTACCCGGGATCTTGTCCGTAGATCTTCTTCGTGGCTCTTGAAAGATTCTGGAAAACATTACATTAGCTCAAAATATTGGGAACACATTAGAAAATTCACAAGCGAGTTTTTTTTTGGTAAAAATGCCTTGTCGGACCAGGGCATGAAATGCATTTGAACAAGTGTTTTTTTCCCGAAACAGACCTGGTAGCAAACGTGTGGATGCAACCAAGTTCCCGAGCTATAGACTGTTGATACAAAAGCCTTGTAAAAGCTGTACTTTGACATAATTATGGTCTCTGCGAAGACCTGTTTTACGTTGTTTATAGAGATAGTTCGATTAAACACTCTACCGATAATCACATTATCAGCTAGGTGGAATTTTGGTGATGTGGTGGTAAATATCATAAACTCCTGTTATGTTGTATTTTTTCAGCCCGAAATACAAAGATCCTCGTGTTAAACCTGACATGGAATAAAGTGTGCGGAAAAGGAGCAGTGGCAATTCTTCAGGCATTAATGGTATACCACTTTAGCGTTCTCAACGCTTTGATTTTACAAGGCAAACTTGATATCTAAGACAATGTGTCCAACTGCATTACCTGCTGTACATGACTTGAAGTGAACTATTACCATTTTTCACATTTTCTTTTCCTCGAATGTAAAAAAAGTCGTTACTTTGATCATATTCTGCATTATCTTCAATCAAAATTTGCCTTATGTGTCGTCTCAGATCAGCCTACGTAGTCTGCACAGGCTAATCTGAGACGGCACTTTACGTCAACATTAGATTTTGTCCGACAGTAGACTTGCGTGAGATAAAAAATCCCTAACAATTTGAAAATGTTGTCTCAGCAGATCCGAGACGACACTTTACGCAAATGTCTGAATGTCCTTTTTCGCTATTAACTCCCACTAGATGGCATTCTACAAATACACTGTAACATCTATCTAACTTGGGCATCCTGGGTACAGAATCGGACTACTTTTCTACGCGACAACCGTTACTTTGAATTTCGAAGTAAAATGAACGTTTACTCAATAAAACGCTACCTGGTGCATAATATTCATTCAGCTATGATCAGCAGTTTAGAGAAATCTGGAGCTAAACAGGCCTTATTTCTCCTTAAACGTATCAATGAAAGCCATTTTCTAATTGCTATTTTATAGCGCGTATTACTACAATCCCCAATATTAGGGGTAGTGATGCGTCATAGCAGACAGGTCGAATCTTCGAAGAATATGACACGCGCAGACAACGCCTTTTTCGCGTGTTGCATGCCAAATTATATCACTATCTCTATATAACTACAGGTTAACACGGTGTTACAAGTGTTAGATATTTCCTGGAACGGTCTAGGTTACGAGGGGGCCGTGGCTCTGTCTAAATGTCTTAAAGTCAACAAGAGTCTTGTGGACATTGATGTCTCGAACAATCGACTGGACTGGAGGTGTGGGTTTCTGCTCGCTGAAGGACTGACCGCGAACTGTAAGGTGCAGAAACTGAAGGTACATGTAATAAATGAGCCGTGCTCTGTGAAAAGGGGGCTTAATACATCTGCGAAAAATTTCGGCCCAGGTCAGCCTGTGAAGTCCGCGCAGGCTGACCTGGGCCGAAACTTTTCGCTATCTGTCATTTTCTGTTTTGTCCAAGGATCAAGCTACCTTATGATTAAATCGGTTATTGAAAAGAATGGCTCCTATGGACCCATTATTATGTGATAAGTTGGGATGGTATAGGGCTTAACGGAGATGCATTAAGCCCCCTTTTGCCAGAGCACAGCTCGTATACACTTGAGCAGTGCTCGGGAAAAACGGGGTTTAATGCATCTTTGTAATGCAGTTTACCAAGTAAGTCATCATATAAAATACATTTTTGTCTAAAACTGGCTGACTCATGACCTCTTTGACCCATTTCCACACAATCCCTACTTTTGACGCCCCTGAGAAAGAAGCCTATTGAAAACACTGTAGGAAAAGGAGAAAATGCTGGTAACCAGCATTTTCTCCTTTTCCACAGTGTTTTCTACCTTTTCCCAGAACAAATTTCAATTTTTCAGTCAGCTTTATTTTGTCGTCTGCAAATGCTTTCAATTTTGACCTGTCTAAAATTTTGTCGTGTGGTAAAGAGTTAACGGGCAAAAAATTCAACAAAAGCAAAAAGTATCGACCCATGTCAACCTGTGCAGTCCTCGCTGGCTGGCAGGGGTCGGTTCTTTTTTCCAGATGATCTTAACCCCCTTTTCATAAAACTGCTGCCGTCTACACTTATCTTATCTTTTAGCAGACACCTTTTGAAGATCATGGAACAAAGGAGGAGGGTGCTTGTCATTCAACTTATATAGGAACAAATAAGAACCCTCTCTTATTTCATGCTTTCCGGTAGGATAACGAGAAATAGCAGTGAAAATATTTTTCGATCTTACACTGGTACCACCAGTGCAAATACCGATTTTCACGTTCTTGTTGCCTAGGTAAATTGCGCGTGCCTAACAACCAGATGGGAAATATGACGTCATATACCTTACATTTCTCGCGCTTTACGTAACGTTGCTATGCGGGAGGGGTACGCCACGGGGAATAGGGGAAAAGAACTGTACTGAATTTTGATAAAGCTCCTCCCAGAAAAGGTTAAAAGCATGAAATAAATAGAAAATTTGTTTTATTCGGTGAAAGATCGAAATTTATTTCATCTCGTGAACACCATCGGTAATATTTTCACTCGCGGCTGCGTCACTCGTGAAAATATTACCGATGGTGTCCACTCGGTGAAATAAATTTCGATCTTTCACCGAAAAAAACAAATATCCTCTATATACATGTATTTGTTTCACAGTTTTTACGGCTAAACATGTAAATTTTTCCATTTCAATATCGATTTCACTTGCATACGTCATATAAAATTGGATAATGCATACCCACAAGCAGACTCAACGTCCTGTCCTATTCGGTCTGAAAACACCTTATTTCTCCCTTTACATCCTAATAAGTTTTATCGTTTATATACAGATTGGCTATAATCCCTTGACAACTGCTGGCTGTATGGACATATTGGAGGCTGTAGCAGCTGAAGAGAGTACGCTTAACTTACTGGACTGTTCGGTAAATTATTGGTATATTTTTGCCTATAGATCGTTATGCCCTACTGTATTACTTCCCTTATTTGTGTAGATCAGTAATATGCAAATGAACTCTATGGTAAATAGAGAAATAACATCTCGACGTAGATAAAAGCTGGAGTTGATAAAGTGAAAAGTAAAAGAAAAGACAATTCTTTAGTCTATTTTCTGCAGTTAATAATCGATTTCATTATGTTATCGACATTTACTTGCATTGTTGTCTCAGTCGTAATGTAGATGCCCTTCCAGCATATCACAACGAAAGCTTACTCATGATTGCTTTCTTTTTATAAACCAGTACAGTACTGTAACTAAGCTACATCAAAGATGAGTAGATAACATTGCCCTGAAACCCTCCCACGGATATCAGTGTAGCCAGCGTGAATCATACTACAACATTCTGCGGGTCCCAATTCACCATTTATTCTTGAGACCACTTTTATTCTAATTATAGATTTTAAAAATAGCACTTGCGCAGAACAGAAAATGAAATTAAAACAGAAAGTGTCGTCTCGGATTAGTTAGCGCGAACTAAGCAGGCTGATCCGACAAGACACTTTACGCAAATATTCGAATTTCCCTTTTCGTGAGTTGCAGGCCATATGGAGGTGTGCCTGAGATATACCCAATAAGTTTATATAAAGCGTCGAAAAACCTTTGACTTCAATGCAAAAAGATTTAAAGATACGTCCTTACAGCCAGAGAGAAAAGTGTAAAATCGCTCAGTTGTGTAAGCACAAATAAATCACCAATGTATATGGTGTAAAGGGACAGGAAAACACAAAGAATATTTGTCCTTATTCAAAATCGGAAAAGATATCAGCTAAATTGCCTGGTGGGCCTCCAAAATATATAGAGGATATTTGTTTTTTTCGGTGAAAGATCGAAATTTATTTCATCGAGTGGACACCATCGGTAATATTTTCACGAGTGGCGCAGCCGCGAGTGAAAATATTACCGATGGTGTTCACGAGATGAAATAAATTTCGATCTTTCACCGAAAAAATCAAATATTCTATTTATTTCATGCTTTTAACCCTTTCTGGGAGGAGCTTTATCAAAATTCAGTACAGTTCTTTTCCCTTATTTCCCGTGGCGTACCCCTCCCGCATAGCAACGTTACGTCAAGCGCGAGAAATGTAAGGTATATGACGTCATATTTCCCATCTGGTTATTAGGCACGCGCAATTTACCTAGGCAACAAGAACGTGAAAATCGGTATTTTCACAGGTGGTACCAGTGTAAGATCGAAAAATATTTTCACTGCTATTTCTCGATATCCTACCGGAAAGCATGAAATAAAAAATGCATTTTCTGTCCTTCGTAATCAGTGCAATCTTGCAGCCGTCAGGGGGCAACATTGGGTATCAAGATACAAGAATGACGATAATTTGCGTAAAATAAGGATGGACTGGGATATACACTTGCTGAAGACTGCCTGAAAAAACTAGCAGAGATGTACCTTTAACTTATTACCAAACGACAGTGATTTAAGCTTGTCCAAATCGAAAGCATTTGCAGACGACAAATTAAAAATCACTGAAAATTTCAAATCTATTTTGTGAAGGGTAGAAAACATTGTGGGAAAAGAAGAAAATGCTGGTTACCAGCATTTTCTCCTTTTCCCACAATGTTTTCCAAAGGCTTCATTCTCAAGGTCGTCAAAAGTAGGGATTGTGTGGTAATGGGTTAATAGTGAATGATGACAGAACATTAACAGGGAATCACTGTGGTTGGAGAAGCAGATCTACTGGCCGCAACTATCAGTCGACGTCGAAAGTTTCAGTTTCTACACGGTGGGATTGTCACAACACACGATAAAGTGGGTAAAAAACAAGGTAAAAGATTGTGTGACTTACTATACGGTAAATTTTTATGCCGTTTAGTATTTGATTTATAAAAACAATCTTTTGATGATATTTGAAATGTATCCCCTAAAAATATTCCATAGAGGGTGATTTGATCTTTAAGTTTCATATAGTTTATTTGATTTTTTTAGATAACATACGGATAGTACTGATATTATATACGATCAATAAAATGTTTTGATCAAGATCATGTCACACCAAGGCCATTTCATACAATTTCTATCATTTGTACCTACCTATTCTTTTTATTTTGGTCATTTCGTACCCACTTCGATCATTTCGTATCCACTTTGGTCAATTCATATCCAGTTTTTGATATCAATTTGGAGCCTAGTTTTAATGCTAGTTTCCTGTTTTGTTGCTCGATTGACAACTGCTTTTGTACATAGCTCCAATTGGAATTATGTAAAATTTCGCCGCAGAATGGCTATGATTGTGTTTTACCTTTAATGGTTCTTTTTTAAGTTTTTAGTTGCATTCTAAGATATTTTTAGGAGTTTTCAGTTCATTTCTCAATGAGTTCTGTAAAAATTTACTTTGCTTATTCAACAGTGCTGTAATGTGCCTTCTTTCTTTTTAATAACTGATTTGCGGCGCCACTGATGTTATGCATCAATATTTTCTTGTTGTAAAGCTTTAGATTGTAATTCTTTTTACAGACAGAGAAGTTAATCCGATGCTTCGGATTATCGAGTACCTCCGACTGTTGGGACTTCGACCACTCGAGTTAATGAAATCATTCGACAAGTCATCTTCATTTGAACTACCAAGGAAAGAGTTCATCGAACAAATAAAGGTATCATTTTTCTATTCATATTAAGTATTTCGACATGAATATTGCAGAAAAAGTGTTTGAAACCATCTGAGCTTCTCTCTGGCAAAAAGGGAGTTTGATGCACCTCCGTGATACATAACATCGGTTTGCTTCAAAAACCTCGTAACTACAGCTTGGAACCAAGCTGTAGTTACGAGGTTTTTGAAATAAACCGCTGATTTTAGCTAGTAAGTCATAATATCATTACATATCCATTCTGTCTATCAACCGACTTCTCTTGGAAGTAGAAAGGTCATTTGACATTTTGTAATTTCTTTAATAGCAACAAGTCTCAACCGAAGCCTGCGAGGTCCGTGCATGCTGACCTGGGTCGATACTTTCTTGCCGATGCATTAAACCTTCTTTTCAAACCGTAGCTCACTTAGAATGAGAAAAGAACTGCAATGAATTCTTTCACTACCAAGTTTATGAAAATGTCTTCTTTTCTTCCCTTTTTTTTCACCTTTTTTTTCTGTTTCCAGGAAAAAAAGAAGATCTCTACAACTGAACAGATTTTTTTTCTTACCTTTAAAACAGATAACGTAAATGAACAGATGTTTTATTCTTACCAGATAACGTAACTGGACAGGACAGATGTTTTGTTCGTACCTTAAAACCAGATAACGTAACTGAACAGACGTTTTGTTCGAACCTTAAAACCAGATAACGGAACGGAACAAACGTGTTGTTCTTACCTTAAAACCAGATAACGTAACTGAACAGACGTGTTGTTCTTACCTTAAAACCTCAAATTGTGACTGAACAGACGTTTTGTTCGTTCCTTAAAACCAGATAACGTTACTGGATAGACGTTTTGTTCGTACCTTAAAACCAGATAACTGAATAGACGTTTTCTTTTTCTTACCTTAAAAGCAGATAACGTAACTGAACAGACGTTTTGTTCTTACCTTAAAACCAGATAACATATACCAACGGTGTAGATCAAAGAATAAACTGCAAGTTATCAAAATATGCAATCTGATACTAAATTAACACCGTGGGCAAACTCTTTTTGTGGTGCCAAAGAAAGAGAAATGGTGAAGCTAAAAAATAGAGTAGTGATTTTCATGTATCATAAAGTAGGAACTTATAATAACACTTTTTTTCACCTCAAACGTTTTATTTCATTGCAGAAAATCGGTGTAAAACTTCAACCTTATGAAATCGAGGCTCTTGCAAATTCGGTTTCGGGAAAAGGCTACAACAAGAACGTGATCAACTATAGGTAAAGCCATCGTCACACCAAACTAGATCTTCTAAAGAAGGTCTTATACTCCGTCCTGACATGATCGAAAAACGGGTTATGGTCTGGGAAGAACGTGTTATATTTTTTCCGGAAAAAGCCTGAAGCCCCTGGCTCACCAAACTTGTTCATAGAAAGTCTTACTCTTGTCAAATTTCGGTCGGGAATATGCAAAAGTACTACCATGCCATTGATGCCCGACTGCGTAGCGCCTCTAATGGGGTCAAAGTACGGCAGTTCCGTGAGTAAGTTAGTACGTCCATCTCGATTTAAGAACGTTGTTACACCGTCTAATGACAGGACGGGATGGACGGTAAAAAATTTTGAACAGGCTCAAAGTTCTGGAACACCCATCCCGTCCTAATCCGTCTATTAAGTTCGTAAACAGATCGTAAACGGTTGCTTAAATACGTCCACTCCGTCCGAAAACAATTCAAGTCCGTTTGGTAAAAATTTTCGGAACGGAGTAAGAAAGAGTTTGGTGTGACGGGGGCTATGAATTAACAACAGAACATAATCATTGCAAATTAGGCCATTATCTTCTGTATGTCCAACAATATGTCTAAATAATAAAATATTGGTTGAAAGTTATCAGATCTAGAAACATTTTATGCCCTTGCAACACGCGAAAAGGGGCATTCGGACATTTGCGTAAAGTGTCGTTTCGGATCAGCCTGCGCAGTCCGCGCAGGCTACTCCAAGACGGCACTTTACGATTGCATTGGACTTTGTGCTACAGTACGCTTGTGCAAAACAGAAAATTGCATCATAACGGAAAGTGTCTTTTCGGATTAGCCTGCGCGGACTGCGCAGGCTGATCCGAGAAGACACTTTACGCAAATGTCCGAATGCCCCTTCTCGTGTGTTGCAAGCCATATATTATTATCCTCTGTCTATGATTCGTCAGTAGAGCTACACAGCTACGACAAAAATTCTTGGGTAAGAAGAGATCATAAATTGCTATACACGAGTATATTTATTCCATTGTATGGGTAAATCCATTTAATTATGATGACAATTATTTTTGTCGAATCTTTAGAAAATCGTATAATATCATTATTATGCCATCTATATAAATTACATTTAGTTAGTTTAATTTGAAACGGCACATTTTTTTTATAATAGAACATTTAGAATATGTCTATGAAAAATCAGATTATCACCAATTCTAACATGACACACGACTTTGGCTCTATAAACACAGTGCAAGGAAAACGTGGTAAAATCTGCGACAATCCATATAGAGTGACGTCATTCAATGAGTGAGTTATTCAATGGAACATAATCTTCATCCGCGTTTTTACTCTAAATTTGCACTTGTTTTCGTTTCACTAAGAATAGGCCATGTTAGAATCGAAATAATCTTCTTTCTATCGTGGTACATGTATATCGTTCAGTAAACCACGTTGTGAGTTATGCGGCGCAATGAATAACCCACTCAGGCTATCGCCCTCGTGGATTATTTATTGTGCCTCATAACTCACAACTGTGGTTTATTGACCGATATACCACGATAGAACGAAAATTATTTCTTAAATAAACCACGTTGTGAGTTTGCGGCTCAATGAATAACCCACTCAGGCTATCGCCCTTGTGGGTTATTTATTGCGCCGCATAACTCACAACTGTGGTTTATTGAACGATATACCACGTAGAAGACCTGGTATGTTCAAGTTTGTCATGAAGATCACCGGTATTTCTATAAGTTATCAATATCCCTGCATTTAACAGGAAGCTGTCCCTAGCAGTGCGCGAGGTCGTACAAGCAGAGAGAGAACGAAAGTTGAGAGAGCGTGAGGAATGGGTACAAATCAAAAGTTATCACGAAAATATACTGCGGAAAGGACAACTTGACGTCAGTCAAAACAGCTCCAGAATTGCTGGTAACATTTTTTTTTTTCTCTTTACAGTTCATGGAACTTTCGATAAGGGCATCTACCAGTCTGTCTAGCAATCTCTTCTACTCTTGAAATAAATGACTCATGCGCTCACAAGAGCAGACTTAACCCTTTACCCCATAAGCCATTTCTATGGTATCTGTAATTGACCCTAAATAACAGCAAGGATGAAGCTGTTTCTTATATGTATATGACACCTTTTGATAGCATAGAAAACATTGTGGCAAAAGGTGAAATTGCTCATCACGAGCAATTTCACCTTTTGTCACAATGTTTTCCAAAGGCTCCAACAAGCAATGCGTAGAAATGAGTATCTATGGAGTGAAGGGTGAATGCATCTCCTTTGCTGTATTATACTAAGCCATTACTGGGTATATTGTTATTGATCCATAAGCCCATTTGGTCTAACAAGCGTCTGAATCCTACGGAAGTGTGGTCCATAGACAAGCAAGTCACCATGCCATAATGGATCCATAAAATGCCTTTTGTCGATCAACCCACTGAATTCTGAGGTAGTATTGTCCTTATACATGCAGAAAATTGACCAGTAGCAAAAAGTTTCGACTCTGGTCAGCCTGCGCGGACTGCGCAGGCTGACCTGAGTCGATACTTTTCGCAGTTGCATTCTACCCTCTTTTCACAGAATGGGATTCAAATATAAGGCATAAACTACACTGGTCAATAGAATTAAAGGATCACACCAATGCTAAAATTCAAACATTTCACTTTGCTAAACACTCGGCATTCTCTCCCGCTAGGTGGCGTTCTACAAATACACATCTATCTAATTTGGGCATTCTGGGTACGGAACCGGACTACTTTTCTACGCAACAACCGTTACTTTGAATTTCAAACTAAAATAAACGTATACTCAATAAAAACGCTACCTGGTGCGATTCATTTAGCTACGATCAGCATTTTAGAGAACTCTGGAGCTAAAACAGGCCTGATTTCTCCTCAAACGTATTGATTATAGCCATTTTTTCCTTTGCTACTTTATAGCGCGTATTATTACAATCCCTCCGACACTGGGGGGAGTGATGCGTCATAGCAGACAGGTCGAATCTTCGAAGACTATGACATGCGCAGACAACGAAAATGCCCGGTCTTTGTGCCCTGAAAACCATCAGCTTCTTCTTACCGGACAAAATGGCTCAATATTTTTCTCGTTTGTTTTATCTTAAATGCTGTTAAGCCATGTCAAGAAGAAAATCAAGAAATTTGTTTTCCTTGTTCCTTTGTTAAAAAGCTGATATATGTATACTTTTAAATCTTTTGTTCATATTATTGTCAAATCTGATGAAAGAAGAACACGAGATGAAACAATGACTCCTCCTATTGTCTAAAAAGCGTGTGGCATATAAAAGAATGGCTTTGACAGGAATAGCCCATACATCTTTTGTGCAAACCAAATTGTTTGCCTGTTCTAAGATTTTTACAGTGTTAGGACTGAATGTACTTATGAGCAGATTTTTTTCTGTACTGAAAAAAAAAAAAACTGCGATCGAAGTCGAGGACATGTGATCTTTACTGAAACGAACTTCTAAACGGCCAATTTTAGGGCCTAAGCTGTAATTTCCCACAGATCTTTTCTTGCATCCGCTACTTATAAAAGGGACCGCTCATTTGGTTTCATTTTTTTTTTTTGCAGAATATTTAACCGGTCTGAAAACATACCTGAGCCAAATTCTGAAGAGAATTTATTCAATTTTTTGTGGGAAAAAAAACTTATTTGTTCTTCATTCATTTCACATTATTAATTGAAAAATCAAGTTTTTGAAAACTTTATGCTTCTTCTTTTGGACTACATTTTTTCACAGAAAATAATTTTCATGTTTTATTTTATTGCTTACAAAAATTTAGTATTTTATACTTCTCTTTTTTAAATTGTTTTGGCTAGTAGATACCACGCATGCGCAAACAACTAGTTTTCCTTCTTTTTTTTTTTTGAAAAAGAGAGTCCTTCTGTTGGCAAAATCGAGAATCTTTTCATCACAGTACCATGTCTGACGTCCAGATAATTGGAGTGCAACACGCGAAAAGGTGCATTCGGACATTTGCGTAAAATGTCGTCCCGGATTAGCCTGCGCAGTCCGCGCAGGCTAATCCGAGACGGCACTGTACGACTACATTAGATTTTGTGCTACAGTAGACATGCGTAAAACAGAAAATCACATGAAATCGGAAAGTTTCGTTTCGGATTATCCTGTGCGGACTGCACACGCTGATCCGAGACGACACTTTACGCAAATGTCCGAATGACCCTTTTCGCGTGTTGCACTCCATATTATACGAGTACATTTACATCGTATATCACAATTTGTTTTTATCAACATTTCACTTGCTCCAATTGGCAGGAAAAACAAAAGTGGCCTTTTATAAGTTCGTTTCAGTGTATTTCTGTGATATGTAACGATAAAGCCCGGCTCTAGTCTATTGTAAATGCATCGCCTGTTACTTGCCATCTGCTTTTTTTTTTTTTATAAACCGTTCTGACTAAAAGTCTCGTTGCCTGTGTAAACAGGTGCGCATCGGACTCGACCTTCTGTTTTATCAGTAATTTGCACCTCTGTACACACGTAAATTGACCTAATCAAACCACGCAGAAATTCACACTAGTGTAATGAAACATTTTTTTTAATTAAATGATCACTCCATGTTTTCACAGTTTCATATTGCTATTACGCACGTTGCCAGGCAGGCGTTATACAACGACATTGATTATAATTAAAGCACCGTATTCCGGTGCTTATTTCTGAACACTTGCCTGACTTACATCTTTCTCTTAAAGTAAACGTGGAATATTGAAAATTCTGACATGACACGCGAATTGGGCTTTATAAACACGGTGCAAGGAAAGCATGGTAAAATCTGCGACAATCCATGTAGAGTGACGTCATCCCATATTGAGTGGCGTCATTCAATGAGTGAGTTATTAAATGGAACATTTAATCTTCATCCGCGTTTTTACTCTAAGTTTAAACTTGTCTTCCTTTCATTAAGAACTGGTCATGTTAGAATCGAAATAATCTTCTTTCTATCGTGGTATATCGTTCAATAAACCACGTTGTTAGTTATGAGGCGTAATGAATAACCCACTCAGGCTATCGCCCTCGTGGATTATTTATTGCACTGCATAACTCTCAACTGTGGTTTATTGAACGATATACCACGATAGAAAGAAGACTATTTCTTAATTATTTTCACCGCTATTTCTCGACATCCTACCGGAAAGCATGGAATAAATTTATTACATTTCATGTGTCTATTTTTAGAAATCTTACGGGTAAAGAAATGTCGTAATTTAGCTGGGGGGATTATTTCCCCGTTATAGTGAATATTTTCCTCTTGCCGACATTCTGAAACTACTTTTTTTGTTCTACTTTGCTAAAAATAGTTTTAAAAGCGGCATTCGTTTAGTTTAAACATATTTTATTGCCAATTGTATACATAGTTTTCTATATAACAAAGACAGTAATCATTTAAATAAGGCAAAAGGGTCTGGCCACAAGTTCTCACAACTTAGCTTCGGCCATTCCCTTTTGTTTAACTTACACAGAATAAGGTCTTCAATAATACCAAAAATATTGAAAAGAAAACCATACAATAAATAACTTTCGGGCTAGCATGTAGAGAAGACAGTGTCTTTCCGGTCATGAACGGAAACAACATGCATACAAATGAAAATTTGTTAAAGAAATAAGTCAATCAAAAGGAAAAAAAATAAATTAAAGAAAAAAAAAACTGATGGAAGATATGTTCTCGGGATAGACCTACTGCTTGTCGAGCAAGTGACGCCAGGTCGTGTATCACACAACTGTTGTATATGAATCATGAGTTGTTGCAGCTGCACGACGTTATGTAAACCTTTCAGATTCCCTTATAAACACTTGCGTAGTGCGAAAAATTTTAGCATTATCCTCAAAACTAAAATCCGATGAGCCTAGAAGTAGTAGCCTTGTACTTAAAGGGTGGAAGCGGTGTAAGTCGCGGAAGAGTTTTATTCTTGAAGCAGTATATTGAGTGCAATGAAAAAAGTAATGATCTGCATCTTCAACTTCGTGTCCACATATACAGCTTGGGTCCAGTATTATGTGATTAGTAAAGAGGTCGTGGTTGAGATTACTACATTTGTTACGTATTCTTGCGTGGAATACCGAATATTTGCGATCTCCAATAAAATAATGACGAGGTACCTTAGGGACTGAGAATGTTCGTAAAATCGAAGATTTAAATAAGGATATAGATTCTATAGATTTTAGATCTTGAGGAAGCTCATTCCAAAGAGAAACTGCTGAAGGAAAGAACGATTTTGCAAACAATTCAGTCCTACATGCTATCAAATCAAAGTCATTGGCATTACGTAACGTGTAATCTGTTCTATTATTTACTTGTCGAGGAAATATGTCAGTAAGATAATTAGGAGTAAGACCATTAATTATCTTGTATACGAGTATTATTTTTTGGTACTTTCTTCTATTATCAAGACTTAACCACCCGATTTCTCTATAGATATTGGTCAGTGATGCAGATCGGGTTAAGCCAGTTACTATTCTTGCTGCTTCGATTTGTATTTTCTCCAATGATTCTTTTTCTCGCTCTGTACAATTATCCCAAACTACTGATGAGTACTCCAAGATCGGACGCAGAAAAGATATATAAATTTGATTGAGCGAATCCCGTTTGAGTTTGAATTTTAAATTCCTCATGATTCCGAGAATTTTGGACGCTGACTTAGTTAAATTGTTTATATGCACCTGCCATTTACCATTACTACTTAATGTCAAACCTAAATGTTTGTGATCTTCTACAAACTGAATATGAACATTATCAAACAGTAAAGTTGGAGGATCGATGTTTTTATTGGAAAATAACATAGCAACCGTCTTGGAAGGGTTAAAGTCTACTAACCATTGTTTTGCCCAATTGGAAATCATGAAAAGATCATGATTCAAGATACCTTCGATATCAGGTATTCGTGTTGCAGAACAGGCGAGACTAGTGTCGTCTGCAAATAAACGACTTATACTTAATAAATTTTCCGAAATGTCATTGACATATACCAAGAAGAGTAGAGGCCCGAGTACTGAGCCTTGGGGGACACCAGCATTAACTGACAATGACCTTGACCTCACGGAATTAACTACAACTGACTGCTTGCGGCCTTCAAGATAGTTCACAAACCAGTTCAAAAGAGGTCCGCTTATTCCATGCTGGCGAAGTTTGAATACCAAGCCTCTATGCCAAACTCTGTCAAATGCTTTCGATATATCACAGAAAACCATGCAAAGGTTTTGTTTGGAATCTAGAGAAGAGACAATTTGTTGGTAAATATCGAGCAATTGATATACGGTTGAATGTCCACGAAGGAATCCGGACTGTTTTTTGTATAATAAATCATTAAAATGCAAATAATTATAAACGTGCTTGTAAACACATCTTTCCATGAGTTTACCTAGGCAACTTAAAAGAGATATAGGACGGTAATTACTCACTAAAGATTTGTCTCCCTTTTTAAAAAGAGGATTTACAATTGCCTCTTTCCAGCTGTTTGGAAAAATTCCATCATTAAGCGACTTATTGAAAAGCTTGAAAAGTGGAACGGCTATACTGTTTTTAACGTTCTTAAGTACTTTATGACTAATGAAATCAGAACCTGCAGCTTTATTGGTACATAGGGTACTTAAAATACTTTCTATTTCACGTACTGATATAATAATACTCTCAAGCTTGCTATCAGTTCTAGCTTCAAATCTAGGTAATTCAACGCTTGAGTCATCAACAAATGATATAGAGCAAAAATACTTATTAAGGCTCTCTGCTTTTTCTATGTCTGTATAATGTAGAATTTCTGCATTATTTTCAAATGTTCGTAAAATTGGTATGGAATCTGATTTTTTATTAATATTAACCAAACGCCGTATGTGTTTCCAGTATATTTTGGGATTATCGAGACGATAGTTAGACAAACAGTCATC
Source organism: Tridacna crocea (assembly GCA_943736015.1). Taxonomy (NCBI): domain Eukaryota; kingdom Metazoa; phylum Mollusca; class Bivalvia; order Cardiida; family Cardiidae; genus Tridacna; species Tridacna crocea. Next base: position 58,661,848 of record OX031060.1, on the reverse strand, counting down.
GAGATGATCAAAATAACGTTCTTTAGCATTTTTTTTCAAATTGTTAACCCTATTTCTTAGGTACCTATATTTTACCCAGTCACTAGGTCGTCCTTTTTTTGTCATGATTTTCTTTTGTCTGTCACGTTGTCTGGAAAGTCTCCTTATCTCGGAGTCATACCATGGTCTGTCATTAGGTCTAATTGTTACTTGTTTAGACGGAATACATATTGACATCATTTCTAATAGTTTATTAGTGAAAAGTTCGCAACCGTCGTTAATGTCAGAGTTGTCTAAAAAGTTCCAATTTTCGGTTATTATAAGACGGTTGAGCTCGTTAAAATCAGCACGTTCGTAATACCAGACCCTTCTTTTAGAGCATACCGTTGGCGCAAACGTAAATTTCAACATGACCAGGGTTGCTTTATGATCAGTAATGATAGGGTCAATATCCAAAGTATCGGCTCCAATAACATCTATAGGATCAGTGACTAATATTGGATCAATCAGTGTCTCAGAAAAACTGGTGACTCGTGTTGGTTTAGTAATTACGTTGGTTAGATTATTTAAGACCATGATATTGGAGAGATGAGACTCATTTTTGTCTAACAGATTTTGGTTGAGATCCCCAACTATCACAATATTTGAATTAGACTCTAAAGCTCTTTCCAGTGTCGAATTGAAATTTTCCCAGAAGGCCACCGGCGTACTTGGAGATCTGTACGCGTTGCAAAGAAGAAAGGAAGATGAACGGTATTTAATCTCAACCCATATACAATGAATAGATAGGTGTTCCAAATCAGTTCGTCTTTTGGAGAACAGGGAATTCGCAACATATTCGCGGCATTCGTTGACAAAATAATCAGATGAAATACAATATATAATTTATTTCATCAACTTGTGGTCAATATGGGGAATTATTTCATGCTTTCCGGTAGGATATCGAGAAATAGCACTGAAAATATTTTTCGATCTTACACGGGTACGACCAGTGAAAATATCGGTTTTCATGTTCTTGTTGCCTAGGTTAATTGCGCGTGCCTCACAACTAGATGGGAAATATGACGTCATTTACCTTACATTTCTCACGCTTGACGTAATATTGTAATGCGTTGCTATGTGGGAGGGATACGCCACGGGAATAACGGAAAAGAACTGTACTGGATTTTGATAAAGCTCCTCCCACAAAGGGTTAAAAGCATGAAATAAATAGAATATTTGTGTTTTTCGGTGCAAGATCGAAATTTATTTCATCTCGTAAACACCATCGGTAATAGATCTATTTTCACTCGTGACTGCGCCACGCGTGAAAATATTACCGATGGTGTCCACTCGATGGAATAAATTTCGATCTTTCACCGAAAAAAAAAAACAAATAGCCTCTACATATTTGCCTCAAAAGGGAAAGATCCGCGAAAATAACTCGTGCCCTACGACACTCGTTATTTTCGCATAGGCCTATCTTTCCCTTGTTTGGCAAATATTTCCCCATATTAACCACAAGCTGATGAAATAAACCCTGTCTCTTTTGTTACATTGTAGACAGAGATTCGTTAAAAGCGGGTGGTATTCAGGTCACGAGTGGTGTTTTCGGGACTTCGATTGACAGCGTATCCTCCATGGCTCGAATCTCTCCGGTCCGGAGTAAAGTGCAACTATCTATGTGTTCCCCGCTAGAATCGTCAAGATCCATCGTCTACTCTCCAGAAAAACGAAAGAAAAAGTTAAAAAAGAGAAAAGATGTCCGAAGTAGTCGAGTATAGTTAAAACAAACCCTTTACGAGACGACGAAAGTTTTAACTATAGTTGATTGTATAGTGTTTAACTCCATACAAACGGACAATATTTTAGGCTTGTCCAAATCAAACGCCTTTGCAGACGACTAAATTAAAGTGACAGAACATTGTAAATTTGTTTTGTGAAGGATAGAAAACATTGTGGGAAAAGGAGAAAATGCTGGTTACCAGCATTTTCTCCTTTTCCCACAATGTTTGCAAAAGGCTTCTTTCACAGTGGTGTTAAAAGTCGGGATTGTTTGGTAATGGATTAACGCCGTTTTCAACATTATTTCAGTTTTATTGCGGCAGCACGTGCACCTATCCATGCTTTCTACTTCTTTTTTAGCTCAACTTAGCACAAAGTGCTTTAGGTGAGCTATTCTGATCGCCGTATGTCCGTCGTCTGTCGTCCGTCGTCCGTCAACAATTTCTTTAAACATCTTCTCCTAAACCACTAGGCCGATCTTCATGAAACTTGACAGGAATGTTCCTTGGGTGAAGCTCTACCAAAATTGTTCAAAGAATCTGATTCCACCCATAACTCTGGTTGCCATGGCAACAAAAAGGAAAAAAAACGAAATTTTTGAAAATTTTCTTCTCTGAAACTAGAAGACGTAGAGCTTTGATATTTGGTATGTAGCATCTCCTAATGGACTTCTACCAAGTTTGTTCAAATTAAGCCCCTAGGGTCAAAACTTGCCCCATCCCGGGGGATAACAAGTTTCAGCACAGGTACAAACAAAGAAAACTTTAAAAATCTTCTCCTCTGAAACTTGAAGGCTTAGAGCTTTGATATTTGGTATGTAGTATTTCCTAGTGGATCTGTACCAAGTTTGTTCAAATTATGCCCCTGGGGTCAAAAGTGGCCCCATCCCTGGGGTTACAAGTTTGAGCATAGGAACAAAGAAGGAAAACTTTAAAAATCTTCTCCTCTGAAATTTGAAGGCTTAGAGCTTTAATATTTGGTATGTGGCATCTCCTGGAGGACCACTACTAAGTTTGTTCAAATTATGTGCCTGGGGTCAAAACTGGCCCTGCCCCGGGGGTCACTAGTTTTAGCATAAGAACAAAGAAGGAAAACTTTAAAATTCATTTCCTCAGAAACTAGAAAGCGTAGAGCTTTGATATTTGATATGTGGCATCTCCTAGTGGACCTCTACCAAGTTTCCTTAATTCATGCCCGTGTGGTCAAAACTGGCCCCGCCCCGGGGTTCACAAATTCGAACACAGGAACAAATAAAGAAAATTTCAAAATTCTTCTTCTCTAAAACTAGAAGGCATAGAGCTATGATATTTGGCATGTAGCAATTCTTAGTGGACCTTTACCAAGTTTGTTCATATTTTGCCCTTGGGGTCAAAACTGGCCCTGCCCCGGCGGGTCACAGGTTCGAACATAGCAACAAAGAGGAAAACTTTAAAAATCTTCCTCTCTGAAACTTGATGGCGCAGAGCTTTGAAATTTGGTATGCAGAATCTTCTAGTGAACCTCTACCAAGTTTGGTCATATGATGTCCCTGGCGTCAAAACTGGCCATGCCCGAAGGTCACAGGTTGGAACATAGGAACAAATACGGAAAATTTTAAATTTCTTCTTCTCTTAAATGGGAAGGTGTAGAGCTTTGATATTTGGTATGTAGCATCTTTGAGTGGACCTCTACCAAGTTCGTTCCAAGGATGCTGCTTTGGTTAAAACTGTCCCAGTCCAGGGGACCACAAGTTCGAACATAGGACAAAGAAGGAAAATTTAAAATTCTTCTTTGAAACTGGAAGGTGTAGAGCTTTGATATTTGATTGCACTATGTCCGGCGTCTGTCGCCCGTCAACAATTTCTTTAAAAATCTTCTTCTCCTAACCCACTGGGCCAATTTTGGTGAAACTTGACAGGGATGTTCCTTGGGTGTAGCTCTACCAAAGTTCCTAAAAGAATTGAATTTCACTCATAAGCTATAGTCTAAGGTGAGCGTTCCAGGGTCGATGGCCCTATTGTTTCATCAGTCCTCTAACACAATATTTTTTCCAAGTCACCTGGTGCTTTCCCACATAACCATCGTCAAAACGATGATCAGCGGTGGGAGAGGAATGAATTTCGTGGCAATCACAATCATTGTCAATCCTGGGACAAAACTGGCAAAGTCGTAGATCGAACCAGCTATCCCTTTTCCAAAGTCCTATAGCCCGCCCGGGTGGCTCAGTGGTGAAAGTGTCAAACTCACGACCTGGTGGTTGTGAGTTCGATTCCCGGTTGAGGCGAACTTTCTTTCCGGCGTATTTTCGCCTCTCACCTCTGCTGAACCCTGTGAGAAAAGTAGTCGGTGGCTTTGGAAAGAAAGTTGTGTTAGCACCGGTGTGAGAAGGCCAGGAAACACATGTGCGTCATCGACCGCCATGATATGACCTTAGCTGTTAAAGTGGTGTTAAACCCTAATACAACCAAATCTAAAGTCCTATACGTTATCGTCATGAAGAATTTTCCTTCTTTCAGCCATCTTGTATCACCTAGTTACCGTTCAGCAGGTGCGCTGCACCTCGATTGCATTAGAACAGTCAGAACATGTTCTGAAAAACACGGCACAGTGTTCCGAAATACTCCATTGACCCAGAACATGTGCGGAGTGTTCGGAGTAGCGAAAGGAATACATACCATACCAAGCGCGACTCCAGCAAGTTAAAGATTGCCGAGACCATTCGGGACATGCCATTCGGGACATATACCGAGCAATACCGAGGATAAAAATAGAATGTTGCTTTATGTAAATGATTTTGACCTGGGTCAAGTTAAATGAAGTAGATAATATCCGGGCTGGGCTTGTTTAACTACATTGAAAGCGTTTACATTGTAGACTCGTGGTACTTGTCTTTGAAAAAGCAGAGAATATTGTGGGGGAAAACAAAACCAGGAATTTGTCCTACTGTATTCACACTGTTTACAAAAGTATTTTAGCCTTGGGTCTTTAAACCATGAACTGTATCCAAAGGATAGCCATAGGATTGGATGAGGCGTTCTTATCCTGATTGATTTAATTCCTGAAAAATGTCAATTTATGTATGCACTACTCGTTGGATTTAACTCAATAAGGAATTGATCGATTTTCTACTTTTCTTGGTAAATTGTTTTATTCACTTCATGTATTTACAATAAACAAAACAGATCAACTTTCTCACAGAATATGAGTCTCTGTCTCTGTCTGTCTCTGCCTCTGTCTGTCTGTCTGTCTGTCTGTCTGTCTGTCTCTCTCTCTCTCTCTCCCATAATTGGCTTGCAACACACGAAAAGGGGCATTCGGACATTTGCGTAAAGTGTCGTCTCGGATCAGGCTACGCAGTCTGCGCAGGCTAATCCGAAAGGACACTTTCCGTTTCTAGGTAATTTTCTGTTTTGCACAAGTATACTGAAGCACAAATTCTAATGGAGTCGTAAAGTGCCGTCTCGGATCAGCCTGCGCGGACTGCGCAGGCTGATCCGAGACGACACTTTACGCAAATGTCCGAATGCTCCTGTTCGTATGATGCAAGCCACATAGTGCTGTACAAGTTGACCATTCCGTCATACAAACACCTGCCTTGTAGACTTCCGGTGTAAGTAGTCATCAATGGACAATGTGATTATTCACAACATACAAAATCATTTTCATATAAACCTAAACGAGCGTACACAAACTTAATCTTTATACAAAATTTCTACCAATCGAAATTTAAGGCAAATACAGACAACAAAAGCAATTTGACTCAAAAACTGAAAGTTGATTTTGGAAAGGGTATAAAACATTGTGGGAAAAGGAGAACATGCTGGTTACCAGCATTTTCTGCTTTTTCCATAATGGTTTCAAAACATTTCTTTCCAAGGATCGTTAAAAGGCGTTAAGTTGCATGGTAAAATGGGGTTAGAAAATCAAAAGTGGCTCCAATATTGACGTATTTCTTAGATGATGAGCAATTATTTATTTGTCACATTGTTTTGGGGGTTTTATTGTTAGCAAAAATAAACATTTTTATATAGTTCTTTTGACCATAAGAAGGGAATAAAGGCCCGTGTTATTTTTCTATGCAGTTATGATCTTGAGAGCAGAATTCAGTTACGACAATCATACATTTGTCTATTTTCATACAGTTAAATTATAAAATACTGCAGAAACAAGATCGTCTGCGACTTTGTTCGTCTGGTCTTCCTTCCACAGCGTAGTAAATATCAGTAAATATCTGTAATAGAAAAGGGAATGTATCTAGCATCTTCTCGTTTTACATCTAATGGTCACATTATTCGTACGGTCAGGTGGCAGGGGACCTGGAAACTTGTTCACGGTTGTGATGAATCATGTCGCCCCGAGCCGAAGGCGAGGTGGCGGCATGATTCGATACAGCCGTGAATAAGTTTCCAAGTCCCCTGCCACCTGACCGTACAAGGAATTTATCATACTGCAAAGTTTTACCCTTTCAAAGCGCGAAATTTTCCAGTTTTATAATCTCACGAATCGAGTATGCCACCAAAATGAAAATTCCCTTCTGAGTGCCCCAATTCAATGAAACCTGACGCCACTGGAAACTGACGTCACTAAAACGTGCAGTTTGGTGCATAAACGTGCAGTCTGGTAATCGATCGCACTCGAAACAACTCGGCCGATTCCGTACCTATATCTAACCTCGTCCGTATCAAGGAGATTTGCATTTTGAAATGATATATATACATATAGCGCCACTGACAGTTGTTAAGCAACGATATTTTTCCATATTGCTCCCATCACCCGAGGTATGCCGAATGAATCGATCGACGCCGCCATAATGGATGTTGTGTAACAAATGTAGGGATGTTTACGGGGCACTCAAAAGGGAAACTGGCTTTACGTGGTTTTTGCAAGGGTATACGATAAATATGTTCTCTGTATTTTTTTTGCAGTATAATAATAAATGCTTTTCCTTATCACACAAAAAGGTAACATTTTGGACCCATTACGTCAATTTTGTCTAAGAACTCGCTTAATCATGAGGTAAATTAATCCATAGACAAGCAGAAAAAAAATTGACCAATAAAAAAATACGGACTGCGCAGGCTGACCAGAGTCGATACTTTCTGTAGATGTATTATGCCCAGTTTTCAAAAAGCATGCCTCATTAAAGGTTACTACCCCTATCTGATCGTCAAATATCGTATAACATCGGAGTTTTCGTAAAGGCTATACGGCCAATCCAAATATGTTCATTTACTATAATATAGCAAACATGTAATTATTTTCCATAATGTCTTCTTCGGACGCTATGTTTGAAATTTCGTCTGTGTATTTCCGGTATGTGAATGAGCGAGCTGCTGATCTAAAAATAGACCGTGTTTCCTGTCGGTGTCGACCTGAGCCATAGTAAGTCTCTAATTTCTCTTGTTGGTAGATGGTTTTCTCTACTGGGGTTTTATGCATGAAAATTAAAAGCTTTGGGAGTATAAGTATGGCTTTTTTTGTATTTTTGCAAAATGTTCGTCCCAAAATCTGAAGGGCCACCTTTAACACAGCATCAATGGGTATAGGATATGTATGGCTTGTGTAGTAATGGGTTTGGGCTTTGAAATACACAATTACATTGCTTATACAAAAGCGGGAGTTACATTAGAGGAAAACAATTTTATCAAATACCTGTCAATCTGTTGGGAACTTTTTCATTTCTAATTTCGAGTAAACCAAGTTTCCATTTACGTAAATCTCGAATGAATCTGAAATGTGAGAAAAAACAGACATTGAAAAAAAAGTTTGGTGTTTTCTGTTGTATGAACAAATGAATGTGAGCCAGTGATTGGACTTACCTTTTGACGCCGGAAGTGCAGTTAATATTTGTGACCCATCATGCAAAAATGGACCTTCTGGGAACTGCGAAAAGTGTAAACCCTGGTCAGACTGCGCAAACTGCGCAGACTGACCACGGTTGACAATTTTCGCTTTAATGATATTTTCTGAATGAAAAGTGGTCATAGTACCTTGTTCTACAATTATTTTTGAATTATTGACTTAAACTGACCTGCACTATCGTTGATCTGTTTTCATCTAATTAATGAACAGAATTCCCAGACGGTCCCTTTTTGCGTGGTGGGTCACATTTGGACATTTTCACTGTGTATCAAGTCCATTGAGATCCGGTAACAAAGATAGAGTGCTCTTCTGACTGTCTGTTTCGTCATTTTAAATTGCATAGCAGCTAAATGTTGCAATCACCATTTTAGTTACAAACATGACCAAAGACAAATTCTTAAACCTTTCATTACATAAAGAGCTTGTAGAAGTTGTTTATAACATGCTTATCTTGAAAAAAAATTGACAAAAATCGTCGTCTGTGTCGGCCATTATCAGTCTCTTTCCTGGTATGTAAACAATTCGAGTAACTGAAGAAACAAACTGTTTTTAGCGTTTAAATTGAAAATATTCATATTTCAAACAAAGGATAAAAGAATTGAAACGCAACCCTTCATGTCAAATGTACGCAACAGGTATGTTCAAATCCTAGTTTTGTGCTCTATTTGTGAAGTTATAAGGTTCTAACTTACACACAAAATCTGTGCGGAGACTTCAACTGTTTATTTTTTTCACGACTGTCTTTCTATCCGGAGGTCAAATGTTACAATTATCTGTGCTAGATTTTGGAGCAGCCTGATCTTAAATACATAAATTCAACCTGCTAGTGCTTAACAAGTAACATTATCTCCCGCTAGATGGCATTCTACAAATACACATCTATCTACTTTGGGCATTCTGGGTACAGAACAGGACTACTTTTTTACGCGACAACCGTTACTTTGAATTTCAAGCTAAGATAAACGTTTAGTCAATAAAACTCTACCTGGCGCGATTTATTCAGCTATGATCAGCAGTTAAGATCTAAAACAGGCCTGATTTCTCCTCAAACGTATTGATAAAAGCCATTTGCTCCATTTCTATTTATAGCACGTATTACTACAATTCCCCTAATATTTGGGGTAGTGATGCGTCATAGCACACAGGTCGAATCTTCGAAGCATATGACATGCACAGACAACGAAACAAGTAATTTATCTTTGTGCCTAGGGTAAATAGCTGGTTTATTTATGTACTGGTATAGTCTTTGATACTGATTTTTCGTGCTAAGCTGCTTATCTTTAATTAATCTTGTTTTCATCACAGAAATATGAATTATGACAGAAATAGCTCCACAAAGGGAGTAAAATAATCGTGATATCCTCGCTGAAGGACGAATCGGAAGTAAATATATGCCCCCTTCCCCCTGGCTGAAGGTAAATATATAAGCGATGCTGTGTGAAAAGGGGGCATCTGCAAAAAGTATCGACCCATGTCAGCCTGCGCTGTCCGCGCAGGTTGACATGGTTCGAAACTTTTTGCCTTTTGGAAATGTCGTGCATGGCTAAGGGCCATTTTTCCTCCAGATCTAGTTAATTGTTAGAGTTTTATGGGTCCATGAGTATCATCCTCGCAATCAGTTTCATGCTTTTAAAGAGTATGATATAAAGTCAAATGCAAATAAACATCCGCTTTGTTTGCTTACATTTGGCCTTTATTGTTACTTTAAAATACGTACATGTACATGCACAACTATATTGAATTTAAACGCTTTACATTCCAGAAAAAAAAACAACATTAAAGTAATCCATTACTCAGGTTGTTTACGTTTCACAAAATGACACAAAAAGGCGACATGGTCTGAAAAGAAAAGAAAAGGAAAGAAAATACCTTTGACAGAAAACGAACCGGAGACCTCAGCATTCTGCCAACGCTCTAGAACTCCCAACTTGAAGTCCGTGAACATTCGGCTATGTTCGGGTCAAACGTATCTGAAAAAGTGATAAGTAAAAGATCGAGAAATGAGATGAGGGAAGGTGATGGATGGATGGATGGATACACAGGATATGTCCTCATTTAACACCGGAAATTACAACAGCGATTGCTTTGAGTGTCCCCAAAATACGTAGTCTGCGCATGTCATATTCTTCGAAGATGCGACCTGTCTGCTATGACGCATCACGACCCAGAATATTGGGAGGAGGGGTTGTAGTATCACGCGCAACACAGTAGAAATGGAGAAAATGGACTTTATCAATACGTCTGAGGAGAAATCAGGCCTGTTTTAGCTCCAGAGTTCTCTAAACTGATGATCATAACTGAATGAATCGCACCAGGTAGCGTTATTGAGTAAACGTCTATTTTAGTGTGAAATTCAAAGTAACGGTTGTCGCGTAGAAAAGTAGTATAGTTCTGTATACCCAGAATGCCCAAATTAGATAGATGTGTATTTGTAGAATGCCATTTAGCGGGAGATAATGCTCCGAAATATGAAATGCATTTTCTATCCATCATTATCTGTACAACCTCGCAGCTATCATGTGCAACATTTGGCATGAAGATACATGAGTGATTACAGTTTCATAAAATAAGAATGAAATTATAAAAAAAAAAAAGGTCTGAAAACTGCCTGAAAACGAGTAGAAAATGTGTTTTAAAAACAAGTGAACGAAACTATATGGAGGATAATCAACTGGTTATTTTTTATCTAAAAAACATCTCACGATGATGCGATTTTAGGCGTTGTAAAAACGAGTGCACAGCACGAGTTTTTTTTTTTTAACGCCTTACGACGCATCCGAGTGAGATATTTTTCATATAAAAATAGCCAGTTGATTATTCTATTTATTATATACCTTATTAACATTATTATTTTTAATTAGACTGAGAAATGTAGTCGGATTACTTACAATTAACTCTATCAATAAGTGCTTAATGAAAAAAAAGTAGTTCCTATATTACGGCAGGAAGTGAAAGTGAAAGTTGATATCGTCACTAGTGATGATATCAAAATTCATTACACAGGGAAATTCCAGGATTTCACTGCTATGTATATAATAAAATTGTATCAATGTAACAGAAGGGATCATTCAAAATCATTAAACATATTTTATTGTCATTATTTACATTTTTTTTTTACATTAGAATACATTTCTACATACAATACAAATAAGACCAAAAGGTTTGGCCGCAAGTTCTCGCAACTTAGATTCGGCCATTCCCTTATTGAACATACAAAGTATAATAGTCTTCAAGAGAGAGAGAGAAAAAAAAAAGGAGAATATCCTAATTTTTTTTTCTTCATAGAACATGATTGAAGACAGTTTTGGTACAGATACAGAGAAGACTTTTTTTTTTAATTTGTTTGAACGACAATAAAATAACTGTAAGACATTAAAAACATATTGGGAATATCAATAGTAATATTATATTGAATAGATGAAAAATAAGATGACAGTAACAGGTACAGTTTAAAAATCATTAGTCTTTCAGTCGATACGTTACTGTAGATACCATAAAAACAACTAATTTTTATATTCATACATTTGAAAAGTTCGAGAAAACGTTGTCGGAAAAAGAGCGACTGCTTAAACCCTTTCCCAAACAACAATCTTTTGGACTGGACCAAATTGAAAGCATTTTAAGACAACAATTCAACTTGCTGAAAAGACTATTTCTGTCTATGATAGGGTAGAAAACATTGTGGGAAAAGGAGAAAATGCTGGTTACCAGCATTTTCTCCTTTTCCCACAATGTTTTCAAAAGGCTACTATTCCAGACCCGTAAAAACCAGGGATTGTTTGGGAAAGGGTTAAACAAGCAACTGCATCTTTCTTTTTTCTGCAATTTTTCTATACTGTTAAAAAGGATTTTTTTCTCTTTTACGAAATGTTCGGTCGTGTGTCAGTGGTATCAGGGCCCGTATTCACCAACCATTCTTAAGAATATTCTTTGTCTTATTCTTCAAATTTTTCTGACTGTGAAAGTAACAGAACTTTTGATTGGCTAAACCATTTGGTTTAGCCAATCCAAAGTTCTGTTACTTTCACATGGATAAAATTCTGAAGAATAAGAACAAGAACGTTCTTAAGAATGGTTGGTGAATACGGGCCCTGGTTTTTTTCTTTTAACCCTTTCCCAAACGGCAAATTTTGGGCCTACCAAATTAATAGCATTTTGCAGATGACAAATTAACAGTTGCTAAAAAGATGATTTTTGTATATGATAGGGTAGAAAACATTGTGGGAAAAGGAGAAAATGCTGGTTACCAGCATTTTCTCTTTTTCCCACAATGTTTTCAAAAGGTTTCTATTCCTGACCCGTAAAAACCAGGGATTGTTTGGGAAAGAGTTAAGTTCTAGAAATAGTGTGTATGGAAATAGACTGAAACTACGTCTATTTTTGATATAAGTGAAGTATTCACGTCAACTGTCCATTAATCCTTTAACCCACACGGCCCCTAGTTTAAACGACCCCTGTTAAACAAGCCTTTTGAAAACATAGTGGTAAAAGGAGAAAATGCTGGTAACCAGCATTTTCTCCTTTTTCCCACAATGTTTTCTATCCTTTACAAAGCAAATTTCACCAAAAGATCCACATTAGAATTGTCGTCTGTAAATGCTTTCAATTTGGACATGTCTCCATTTTTGTCGTTTGGTAAAGAGTTAACACTTTATCTGCCTAGTCGTGCAGTGTCATCATGAATACAATGGCCAGAATTTTAACATCCTTATCTAGAAACTCAGTTAACCCTTTCCCAAACAAGCCCTGGTTTTTACGTGTCTGCTGTAAAAGTCTTTTGAAAACACTGTGGGAAAAGGAGAAATTGCTCGTAACCAGCAATTTCTCCTTTTCCCACAATGTTTTCTACCCTATCACATAGAAAAATCATCTTTTTAGCGAACGTTAATTTGTCATCTGCAAAATGCTTTCAATCTGATCTGGTGCAAAATTTGCCGTTTGGGAAAGGGTTAAAAAACCGGTGTGATATACATGTATTGAGAAATTGCTTATTATATGTCATTTCATTATCATATGCCATTTCACAATTCTTAAAATTATCCAAAAGACACATAGATTTGCGCTAGTAAGAGTTTGTATTTGGAACGGTAAGAAACGGGTGTAGTGTACTTTATCGATCAAGCAGAACAGAAACCCATAACCTACTACATAACTAAAATGAAACTGTCCAGTGAATCGTTAAAAGACTGCAAAAAATCCATTTCACAATAATTATTTTGGGGGAAAATAGCTCCCTAACGGACAGTGTAGATCCCAGATCAGACTGCACGTTCTGTGCAGTCTGATCTTGATCTACACTGGCCGTAAAAGTGGATTGAGTGGCGCCTAGCAACCCTAAGGGATAATGTTTGCGTTGAGATAATAAAGCTGTGTTCCTGTAATTTTCCTAAAGAGGAACATAAAAAACTCTTTTACTCCGCGATCTATGGCAGTATCGAGTATTTTAATCTTCCTGTTTCCGTTAGGCAAGGTTCAAAGTTATGCAGTTCACAGCGGAACAAAAGGTGAAGCACCCGATGAATTCGTCACAACTCGGCCGATTCCGTACCTACATCTATTCTCGTCCGAATAACGGTCGTTTCCATTCGATCTGTCAATCTTACGATCTTATAAACGGCGGCGCCATGTAAGTCGTTTAGCATTGACATTCACACCCTCGATGAAGTTATTCACATCTGTCAATCTATCGGTGAAAACATCAATCGGAACTGATTAAAAAAATGAATGCATGAACTGTCTGTCAACTGAAATAAAGTTAGATAGAAAACCGGCGTATTTTCAGCTATGAAATGTACCGTTTGGGGGCATTTAAATCCATCAGATACAGCCAAGGGTTTGATGGCTTCGATCACCCGAGGTATGCCGAATGGCACCGATGAAACTTGGGACTGAGCATTCGGCAAACTTCGGAAGATCGGTCGATCAAGTCCTTCGGCTATATCACGTTGCTTGAATATGCAGCTACACGGTACATTTCTTCGTCGGAAATAAACTGCTTTACCGTTCATAAAATCGTAACACTCCACTTAGAAAAAGTAAACACAGGTTACAATTTTTTTGTAGGAATCTTTCTTAATACATTTTCGATATCAAAGAATTTGTATTTTCTAAGTAGGTGTATCGATTGCGTTGGCAATTTTAGGCGACAGGTTGCTAATCACCGTGTCTATTGTTGCCGTTGCTAATCGATTTATTGGCGCCGCCATCATTTTAAAGATCACGTGACCGGCAGTATTTCAAAACGGAATCCCTATTGATAAAGACAATGTTAAATGTAGTTACGGAATCAGCCGAGTTATCACAAGAGGTAGGAAAGACGGAAATAATTACACTGTCACGGTGATGCGACGGAAACAATGGTAAAAAAAGTGGAAACCGAAGGTCACACAAAATTATCTACCTGCAAGGCCCCCTAACTCTTTCCAAAAACGAAAAATCTAGGACCTGTTCAAATTGAGAGCAGTGAGCAACCGAAAAACGCAACGTAGCTCAAATCGTGAGATTTGTCTTTAAAAACGTTTAAAAACATTATGGGAAAAGGAGAAAATGCTGATTACCAGCATTTTCTGCTTTTCCCAAAATGTTTTCAAAAGGCTTTTCTGTTGGGGTCTTTAAACTCTGGATTTGGTGGTAAAGAGTTCACCCTGCCGATGCGGGTGCTCCACAGGAGTGTTGAACTTATTATTTCCGGTGTAAGAACTTACATACTTCCGGTGTGAGAAAAGGTTTGTTCTGAGCAAGTGTGGCGCTGCGTCTTGTAGTGTGGTGCGATATATGCTGTGTAGGTGTGGCTTCGTGTGGAGATGGCTTGTGTTCAGAACTATGTTTTGGCGTCATGTGAGCTAGTGTGTTAAGAAATGAACTTGTAGTTTACAAGGAGGCATGGGCTTAGTGAGAACTAGTTTTCTGTACTATGCAAGTCTATTGCCCTGCTAGCTGATGTGAGAAGGGGAAGGAAGGAAGGAAGGAAGCAAGGAAGCAAGCAAGCAAGCAAGCAAACAAGAAAGGAAGGAAGCAAGCAAGCAAACAAGCAAGGAAGGAAGGAAACAGAGAGACGGAGACAGATATACAAAGAAAGAAAGAAAGAAAGAAAGAAAGAAAGAAAGAAAGAAAGAAAGAGAAAGGCCTACCAGTAATCAACATGAATCTTAAAAGGTCTTTTAGATCCCATGTCGACGCTAATCATGTCCCTCGATAGCTCTGCATGGCTATCCATCGCTTGATGCTGGTTGGCTGGTTGGTTAATGGGCTGGTGGGTTTGATGGCTATTTGTTTAGTTGATTGTAGGTTGGTAGGTTGGCTAGTGAGTGGCTGGTTGGTTTACATTAGCTCACAGCTGCAAAAGTGATATAAGAGTTTCATTTATTAATTTTCCGCCCACGGTCCGTATTCACCAACCATTCTGAAGAACATTCTTTATTTTACTCTTCAAGATAATCTAACTGTGAAAGTAAAAGAACTTCTGATTGGCTGAACCGAATGGTTTAGCCAATCAGAAGTTCTGTTACTTTCACACTGACAAAATTATGAAGAATACGACTAAGAATGCTAATAAGAATGATTGGTGTATACGGGCCCTGGTCTATCTCAATCTTCGTCGTCTACAAAAGCTACATAGATCATGGCGGTGTATTTAATGATATTTACAGTGAGTCAAACACCCCCCGCCACACACACACATACACATTTTGATCGGAAGAATTCACCATACAGTAGTTTGTTTTCATTCCCATATTTTATTTTTATTCACTAAACTTGATCAATTATAGTTTTATAGTCACTGTAACCTGTAACCTGTGCTCATTGTCTGCCTGGTGTTTCTTTTCTATGAACACACGTAATATTCTTTCACCACTAAAGCTGCTGAGCAAGACTCGATAGTCTTTTGCAGACAGTGCAGATCAAGGTCATACTGCACAGAACGTGCAGTCTGATCTTAGCTTTACATTGTCCATTAAGGAGATATTTTTTCTCCAAAAAATAGGTTTCAAAGCTTCAGTTTCATTTTACTTTTAAAGCATCTAGGTCGTTTTGCAGACAATGTAGATTAAGATCAGACTGCACATAACATGAAGTCTGTTCTTAGATCAGCATTGTCCGCTATGGAGTGACTATGAGTTCTGTACACATAGCTGCAAACCAGCGAAGTGCGAACTAACGAGATTCCACTGTACATGTAATTATGATATAAAGGTTTGCGAAGCCTGGTTTATTCCGTCTTTAACCTCTTAAGTAGCTGAGTTAAATGAATAAATAAATAAATAAATAAATAAATAAATAAATAAATAAATAGGAGAAGTTAAACATATTCGTTTTTGCATTATCTTTTTTTCCCCGTTCTGATCTTAATCTGCAATATCCGCAAAAGATGACAAGGAAAACGAGGACAAACGGCTTAAGCCACAAGTTCAAGAAACATAGCCCACCTTTAGAAAAAAAAATAAGAGAAAAATTAAATTTGACTTTTTACCTTAAATTTATATTGCATTCCTATAGTTATTGGCGTTGTGAACAACAAAATAATCTATTAAGTAGAACAACTTTACAATATTAATAAACACTATAAATGGGTGCCATTAGTATTCCCATAGCGCCTTTTAGCCAATGTCGAATGAACTTGTCGTGTTTATTTCAGGCATGTACGTTCCCTTGGTGACGTTTTTTAACCCTTCTGTTGCTAAGCGCGAAACAAGAATCTTTTGCGGACCGTGTAGATCAAGATCAGACTGCACAGAACGTGCAGTCTGATCTTGGATCTACACTGTCCGTTACGGAGATGTTTCCCTCCAAATTATAGCTTTGAAATAGCAGCGTTTTGGTGTTATGGTGGTTATATAGTTTAATTTCATTTATTTAATAGGTTAAAGGTTAAAAAGCCATTAACCTCACATTAATTTTTTTTTACCCTCCTGTAGTGGGTGATTAAATAGTGAAAAATGTGGATGAGCAATTTATACAGTTGTTGCGGCATGTTTTTGTATGTCTTTCTATTCAAATTTAGTGTCACCTTTTTTTCTATAAATACATGTAAATTAAACGAAAATGAGTAGTAAAAACCCAAATATTGCATTTTCAAAGTTAATTTCACTGGAAAGAAAATACCGTAACGGAAAATGCAGATCAAACTTAGACTGCATGTTCCGCAAAAGGTCAATGAATCAGGCATGGCAACCTAAAGATTGAACATTTAACACATATCGTCGGTTTACTTCAAAAACCTCGTAACTAAACCTTGAAACAAGCTGTAGTTACGAGGATTTTGAAGTAAAACTGATGATATATGAACTTTAAAAAGTCTGGAAAACTCGATATTTCTGTAGCGAATATTAAAAGTGGGAACGGCTTCTATAGATTCGATATTGCGAAATTACGTTATTGTTGTTGGTGGTTAATTAATTCGTGTTTAATTGCTTTTTAATGACAATTTGACCCTTGACATCGCTTGTAATATTTGATGTTAACCCTTTACTCCTTAGATACTCATTTCTACGCACTACTTCTAGGAGCCTTTTAAAAAAAACATTGTGGCAAAAGGTGAAATTGCTCGTGACGAGCAATTTCACCTTTTGCCACAATGTTTTCTATGCTATTAAAAGGTGTCATATACATATAAGAAACAGCATCATCCTTGATGTTATTTAGGGTCAATTAGAGATAGACATGCCTTATGGGGTAAAGGGTTAAGGTAGTGGACCCGTAATAGGAAACAACTATTTCCACTGTAATATTATCCTACAAAAGTTCCTATCAGTAAAATAGAGTATTATTGTTCTATGTTAACCGAGCCACTTTTCCCTTTTTTTCCTTCTAAGAATTATCATTTATGAATCTAAAACCACTATAATCTCATTAGAAAGGGAAATAAAAATTACCTCCCTTATCTGAAAACTAACAAAAGTATCATCAAATAATTTCTAGGATAGATATCAAAGGAATTTCTGGTCAGTTAAAAATGTGCAAAAGTATTATATCTGTATAAATCGTCTTTATCTATTAACAAGAAAATGTATTCAATGCACTAGAAGTGTTATGGGTCTACTAAATTCTCATTAGAAAGGGAGATAAAAACCACTATATTCTCATTAGAAAGGGAGATAAAAATTACATTACCTCCCTTATCTGAAACTAACAAAAGTATCAATATATAATTTCTAAGATAGACATCAAAGGAATTTCTGGTCGGTTTCAAATGTGCAAAAGTATTATATCTGTATAAATCGTCTTTATCTATTAACAAGAAAATTTATTCCATGCTGCACTAGAAGTGTTATGGGTCTACTGACTTAAAACACACATCTGCACCGGTATTCAGGCAGTTTTTAAGTCAGTTTTAATCAACCTTATCCTTCTTTTCTGAAAATATAATCATTCTTGTATCTTGATGCCAAATATTGTCCGTGATGACTGCAAGATTGCACAGATTATGGCGGATAGAAAATACATCTAATGTTTTGGGGGCCTTGATAATCTAGAATAAAACAGTGGACAGTGTAGATCAGAGATCAGACTGCACGTTCTGTGCAGTTTGATCTTGATCTACACTGTCCACAAAAGCTTCTGGTGTCGTTTATGATACGGGAAGAGTTAAACTCAATCAATCATATGGATTTTGATCAATGTTGTTCAAATGTTTTCTTTCCAAGATCAAACGTTTGACTGACGTAGGTATACATCCGTTTCCTACGTGACATACGAGTTCAATTAAGAAACTCATTAATCGTTCTGGTAACGCGGTCAAATCCATTTACCTTTGGTCACGTGTTACTCTCACCATGAGATAAGACTTAAAATCGTCCATATTCAAAGCATTTGCAGAGGACAGATTGAAAGTTCCTAAAGTTAAAGTTTTTTTTTTTCTGTGACATAGTAAAAATGTTGTTGAAAGAGAAGAAAGTGCTAGTTAGCAGTATTTCTTCTTTTTCCGCCATATCTTTTCTTCGTTTAAACAACTCTTGGTTCTTGTTTATATCTATTTACTCTTTTGAGCCGTTGTACAAATGTTTAACCTCTTTATGCCATTTCACCGTAGATACTTGGTGTTTTTGTGGTAGTATACAGGGCATCCCAACCCATACACGTATATACCATGTGGGAAATCGAATTCAAAGAATTGTTTCTTGGGTACCTCACATCGCGAAATAAAATACATGGCAAAGTAGTTCCATTTAGATAAGACCTTATCAGGTTTTTCATTTATTCTTTACCAAACGACAAAACTCTAGACTGGTCAAAATTGAAATGACTTGCAGACAACAAATTAAACTTAACTCAAAAAGTGAAATTTGTTTCCTGACAGGATAGAAAACATTGTGGGAAAAGGAGAAAATGCTGGTTACCAGCATTTTCTCCTTTTCCCACAATGTTTTCAGAAGGCTTCTATCTTAGGGTCGTAAAAACCAAGGATTGTTTGGGAAAAGGTTAATTCAATCCACAGTAACAGTGGGTACTTTACAAAATTTGCACCATAGATATGTCGACAAAATACACTTTTATCATAGAAAAACTGAAGAGAGAGTGTAAAATAATAGCCTACTATGATACAAAGGAAGAAGCGGGCGTAGGAATAAGGGTTTTCGTATTGATGCCACTATAAATCGACAAAATGCGTCAAGAAGTACAAAAAAAAAAGACAAGAGGCGTCAAGAAGACAAGTTAAATCCATTTTTAAGTCACTATGTATACGGTGGGTTAAATCCTTTGAAATACCCCGCCCACCACCACCCCCATTCTTGCAGTAGGCCTATATAGCTTTCGAGAAAAAATGTTGAAAAGGGGCAAGTTAAAGGTGAAGGCTAGCATTGATTCACTATATAATCCCCTCCTCAGCTTTCAAATCCGCACAACCGGCCGATTAGCTCAGTAGGTAGAGTGTAGGACTCGTGAACACAATGTTTCGGGTCTCTACAGGTTGTGGGTTCGAGTCCCCGGCTGGCCAACTAAAAAAATTAGTAATAGTCTTTCGGATGAGACGTTAAACCGAGGTCCCTCGTGACGGTGCTATACACCGAGCACGTAAGAGAACCATGCGGAATTCTCAGTAGTTTCGTCCTGTATCCTTGCACTATCCCACGTAACAACTAATCGTCTTCTAGGGCGTCGCTCAGATGGGCAACCGGTAGCGACGATAAATAAACGAAAATAATCAATCAATCAAATCCGCATTGTCTTCTTTGAGAGAGACAGAGAGACAGAGAGAGACAGAAACAGAGGGAGAGAGAGAGAGAGAGAGAGAGAGAGATTCTACACCACAAGTACCAGATAATTCATTCGCCACTTTGACCATCGTGTATCATTTTTTTTTTTCGCGTTATTTGGTGTAATTATGTGAAAACTAGATTACCGTATATTGATTAATGGTATCTGACACTGCCAAGTAATGTGTCGTTAACAGCAGGCCTAACCATTGACTTTATGGTTGTTTATAAAGCTCTCGAATTTGAAGTTTACACCACTAGATAAAAACCACCGCTCAATCTTCAGGATATTACAAATTTCCTGGTAACGTTCTAAGGTAGAAGACCCATAACACTTCTAGTGCTACATGAAGCAAAATTTCTTGATAGTAGATAAATACAAATTTATACATATATAATACTTTTGCACATTTTTATCCGACCAGAAATTCCTTTGATATCTATCTTGAAATTATTTGTTGATACTTTTGTAGGTTTCCAGAAAAGGGAGGTAATTATCAACTTCCTTTGTAATGAGAATATAGTGGTTTCAGATTTATAAATGATAATTCTAAAAAGGAAAAAAAAGGAAAAGGTGGCTCGGTAAGGTACTGCAATAAAACTCATCTTTAATCATAGCAAAATTGTAGAAGAATATTATGCTGAAAAGAACTGCTTTCTATTATGGGTCGACTACATTAACAGGCCTGCAACATGCGAAAGGGGGCATGCTGACATTTGTATATAGTCTCATTTCGGATCAGCTTGCGCAGTCCTCGCAGGCTAGTCCGAAGCGACACTTTCCGTTTTTATGTAACTTTCTGTTTTGTGCAAGGCTATAAGGAACGAAATCTGATATAGACGTAAAGTGCCATCTCGGATAAGCCTGCGCGGACTGCGCAGGCTAATCCGAGACGTCACTTAACACAATTAATGTCCGAATGCCCCTTTTCGCCTGTTGCAAGCCATAAAGTCTGCTCAATATTAACTGACAGTTTGTGTTTAGGCCTGCACAGTTAAAAATAGATTTTCAGAATATGATCAAAATGTATGTTGTTATTTACGTTTTAAAGGTGGCCCTTCAGGTTTTGGGACGAAAATTGTACAAAAATGCAAAAAAATCATCCTTATACTCCCAAAGCCTTTTAATTTTCATTCATAAAACCCCAGTAGTCGAACACCGTCCAACAACACGAGAAATTAGAGATTTACTACAGCCCAGGTCGATACCGAGGGGAGACACGTTCTATTTTTAGATTATCAATTCGCTCATTTACATACAGGAATACACATACGAAGTTTCAAACATAGCTTTTGAAGAAGACTTTATGGAAAATCATTATTACATGTTTGTTATGTAATGGAATTAAAGTGTTATGAGTCACGTGCCAGTCACTAGGCATTCCCGAAATGCTTTATTGATTTTTGGCGCGAAATCTAAAAATACCTTAAGAGGCTACGTAGCCTTTTAAGGGAATACCATTAAAAAAAATTTTTTTTGTTATTTTATGAATCTTAATTATTGATGATTTGTATCATTTTTTCATATGAATTTTAGTGATATATATATATTTTAATTTTGTGAGATGTAAAAATTCTAAATACCCACCTTTAAAGTTAGAATCTGGTATGGAAAAACACTTTATTGAGACTTTAGTAGGCCTATACATGTATATGTTTGGCAAGAATGTTTCCAAACATCTGACACTGTACAACAAAGATCAGATTGTGCGTTATTCGCAAGCTTATATATATGTCTTGGTCCAAACTGGAATCTAGGCAGATCCGCAATCTGCCTAGACCAAACTGGAATTCTCTCAAGACCACAATCTGCCTAAACCAAACTGGAATATTTTCTCATTTAATATAGCGCAACTACATATTTAGAATCTTACCTAACTTAAACCACAAAATAAAAGAAGTTTTAATCTGAAACTCAGGGTAAGAATAAATTTTGAATGTTTTGCACTTCAACAAAATTGAATGTATCTGAACGCTCTTTCCGCCATATTCTGCCGAGTACTTAAACATTATACCATCTCAGATATCTCTTATTTATACCTAAAACACAAGAATTTCAATTATTTACATATCTGATACCCCTTGTAGCCCAAAGGAATGTAAACGGGCCTATTTGCCTAGTTGACCCGAGGCCGAATTGACTCAGGGGCCCAGTTGGTATCAGGTCGAGTTGCATTATCTCCCGCTAGATTGCTTTCGGTAGCAATGCACGGTTGTTGGCTAAACTTGTCTCGGTCCGCCATACGCCGAAATGAACTTCCTCAAACAAAGGTCTATATAGTCAGCCTGAAATTATAAGGAGCACTTAAAAATGCAACAGCACAATCCTAATTCTTTAGATTTTATCAATAAATCATGTTCAACTTGTGAAATAGTGATCTCAATGATCAATATAAGCAAGTGACATGGTCGGGGAAGAAAAAAACTGGAAAAAAATTGCATTTTTAAAAGCCTACATGCTAAAATTCACAAAATCCAAACGCACGAAGCTAGCCTGAAAATGCCAAGCTGAATTTACACTCCAAACAACACATAATCTGGGGATGAAATTCAAAATAGCACATTACCATGCCGTTTTTTCGCGATCTTTCGTGCCCACACCCTACCCTTGTTTTCTCCGCTAAAAACAGCCGCTTGCTCCATGACCCCTCTTTTTCGCATTTGGGGTCAAAACTATAGAACAAAGAAGGAAAGGTCATGACTCCCTGTTATTAAAACAATTCATGGGTGTAATAGAGCTCTACTCTTCTTATTAAAATTGCATTAAAAACCTACCTAACTCACTTATTTCTAATTTTGACTCCCTCCTGGCCAAACTGTTTACTTGTGCCTTCTATAAATACTCGAATCTTCGACATGCGGAGACAACTGGTCGAGTTGAGATGATTCTCCTTGATATTATCGTTTGATTAAAGTTACTTCCCTTGTGAAAACCACCGCCATTTAAATAGGCATATTTTTGTCAACAATGATGTCTGTCTAAATTTGGTATTTTAATTATTTATAACTCACTCAAAGCTACATTTGATACGAGATTACGAATTGTGATTGTTTCTGTTACAGACGATGTTATTCTTCCGATTTCACTCGAAGGAAATCGAAAATTGCAGTCAAATTAGCCACTTGACACTACCTTCAGTCTGAAGGTGTCTGCTCCGATGCTATTTTTGTGACTGGTCTTCGCTAACACCTTCAGTCCAGCCATTCATTAAACCCGTATGGAAAAAACACGATTTTACCCGCATCTTTTCGAACGTCTCAATGCGACAAAATTTCCAATGACAGCTAATAAAATGGGTATGGATCTTTAGATAAATGATTAATCTTTAAGAGCACACAAAATATGCTGCAAAATACTAATTAAATCAATGGGAATTTACCTTTTTCCCAACGTAAATAAATCCAGCATAATTTGTAAACAACTAACACGGCGACTTCCGTTAGTCAGGCATGCGCACTCAACGGAATTTGAAATTTGTACAGTCTGGTTCCCTATCCCTACACAGCCAAGTTCGATCAAGGGGCGTTTATTTACAGCAAAATTCGCAACTAAACCATCCTGTAGCGTGTCAGAGATACTGCGATTTCTGCCGAGACATGCGCATTGAAAAGATAACCATGTTTTGATTTCTGGTGAAGTAGGTCAACGATTATTTACGTTGAAAAGTACAGATTTGCACAAAGGTAAGAATTGGATATTAACTAACATCAGTTTTTTTGTAAAGATTAATCATTTATCTAACAATCCATGCCCATTTTGGTAGTTGTCATTTGAAATTCTGTCGCATAGAGCCGTTCGAAAAGATGCGGGTAAAATCGTATTTTTTCCATACGGGTTTAATGAATGGCTGGACTGAAGGTGTTAGCGAAGACCAGTCACAAAAATAGCATCGGAGTAGACACCTTCAGACTGAAGGTAACTTGACACTTTCCTACATTTACCTTCAGTCTGAAGGTGTCTGCTCCGATGCTAATTTTTTTACTGGTCTTCGCAGACCGGGTCTGCGAAGACCAGTCAAAAAATTAGCATCGGAGCAGACACCTTCAGACTGAAGGTATCCTAATTATATTCGTCGCAAAGCCTTTGGGTCTCAGTACCTTCAGTCTGAAGGTGTCTGCTCCGATGCTATTTTTGTGACTGGTCGCTAACACCTTCAGTCCAGCCATTCATTCAAGGCTTCTGGAAAATATATGATTTACCCGCATCTTTTCGAACGGCTCTATGCGACAGAATTTTAAATGACAACTACTAAAATGGGCATGGATTGTTAGATAAATGATTAATCTTTACAAAAAAACTGATGTTAGTTAATATCCAACTCTTACCTTTGTGCAAATCTGTACTTTTCAACGTAAATAATCGTTGACCTACTTCACCAGAAATCAAAACATGGTTATCTTTTCAATGCGCATGTCTTGGCAGAAATCGCAGTATCTCTGACACGCTACAGGATGGTTTAGTTGCGAATTTTCCTGTAAATAAACACACCTTGATTGAACTTGGCTGTATAGGGTTAGGGAACCAGACTGTACAAATTTCAAATTCCGTTGAGTGCGCATGCCTGACTAACGGAAGTCGCCGTGTTAGTTGTTTACAAATTATGCTGGATTTATTTACGTTGGGAAAAAGGTAAATTCCCATTGATTTAATTAGTATTTTGCAGCATATTTTGTGTGCTCTTAAAGATTAATCATTTATCTAACGATCCATACCCATTTTATTAGCTGTCATTGGATTTTTTGTCGAATTGAGACGTTCGAAAAGATGCGGGTAAAGTCATATTTTTTCCATACGGGTTCAATGAATGGCTGGACTGAAGGTGTTAGCGAAGACCAGTCACAAAAATAGCATCGGAGCAGAAACCTTCAGACTGAAGGTAGGGTCTCAGCACATGATAATTCGTACTTTAATAACCCGATACCACACAGCCAAATTTTAGACCTATCCAAATTGAGAGCATTTGCAGACGATGGCTCAAATGGTGCAATATTGCTTTGATAGGGTAGATAAAACTTCGTGGAAAAAGGAGAAAAATGCTGGTTACCAACATTTTCTCCTTTTGCCACAATGTTTTCAAGAGGCTTCTTCTGCAATGGTGTTAAAGTCATCATTGTGTGTTAATGGGTTAAGAAAACAATGTGATTATAAAAAATCTGAATATCCTTATAAATGTATTATACTATACATGTACAGATTTTCAGATTATTTTATCTAAATGTTGTCTCTATGTACAAATTGGCTTAAATAAGGGATTAAAGTCAATGATTTTGCTGTGCCTGGCTGCTAAGCGCAACTAAATGAGCTCTTGCAAACAGTGTATATCAAGATCACATTGCACATTCTATGCAGTCAGATCGATCCACACTTTCGGTTTATACGGTATTTTCTGTCTGGTGATTTCAACTTGGAAGTCATTATTATTTGGGTATTTACCATTAAGTAGGTGTTTTCGCTTTATTTATCTTTTGAGTTGTCTTCACTTTTTACAGCACAACAAAATTTTAGACAGGGTTCTCCCAATTGAGAACATTTGCAGATGAAAAATTAAATGTTGTGAAATAGCTTGACTTGTTTTAGAAAGGAGACCAAAAAAAGAAATTGGGACATTAAAAAAATCTGATTTATACCATTATCTCCTCCTTTTCACACAAGTTTTCAAAATATTTCTTTACCACAGTTGTTAAATTATGGGATTATTTGGTAATCCTAAAGGATTAGAATTACAAATTTATTTAAAAGATTTGTTTTGTGACCGGTCACACAAATGGGACCTTCTGGGAACTGTGAAAAGTGGGAACCCTAGTCAGACGGCGCAAATTGCGCAGGCTGATCAGGGTTGACACTTTTTGCTTTTATGATATTTTCTGTATGAAAAGTTGTCATTCTATCTTTTTATACATTTTTGATCTATCACTTAACCCATTACCACACAATCCCTACTTTTGATGCCCCTGAGAAAGAAACCTTTTGAAAACATTGTAGGAAAAGGAGAAAATGCTGGTAACCAGCATTTTCTCCTTTTCCCACAGTGTTTTCTACGCTTCCCAAATCAAATTTTAATTTTTCAGTCACCTTTATTTTGTTGTCTGCAAACGCTTTCAATTTGAACCAGTCTATAATTTTGTCGTGTGGTAAAGAGTTAAAATTGATACTCCACCATCTTCGGTCTGCTTTCATTTAAATGATGTATGGAATTCCCAGATGCTCCCTTTTCATGTGATCAGTCATGTTTATGTTTCTTTCCAGACATTGACAGGTATACCTTGGAAGTAGATAGGATGCCACATATACTTGTATGACACAAGTATGGCTAGCAAGACACCTGGACTGACGGATTTACCTGATGAAACTCTGGTCATCATCTTTCGCTGTCTGAACTACAGAGATTTAACAAGGTGACAGTTATAGATACAGGCTACTATGTCTTTTATTGTTTTAATAATTGCTCATCATACCCCTACAAAATGAATGTTATCGGGGGTATACTGGAATCAGCCTGTGTGTCCATCCGTGCGCCTGTCCATGTACCTGTCTGTCTACAGAATACCAGTAATTTTGTGTCGCAAACTCCTCCTACAGTTTTCCTTCAATTGTATTGAAACTTTGCACATTTATTGATCATATATTGAAAATTTACAAGACACAGTTTTCAAGTTTCAACTCTTCCTGGTTAAGGAATTATCTCCCCTTGAACTGGACACTTTCTTCCATCAAAGTGCTGGCAGGGGTATTACCACACAATCCCTACTTTTGATGACCCTGAGAAAGAAGCCTTTAGTAAACATTGTGTGAAAAGGAGAAAATGCTGGTAAGCAGCATTTTCTCCTTTTCCCAAAATGTTTTCTACTCTTTACAAAACAAATTTCAAATTTTCAGTCGCTTTTGTTTCGTTGTCTGCAAATGCTTTCGATTTGGACCAGTCCAAGATATTGTCATTTGGTAATGAGTTAAGTGACATTCAATGACAGCTCTAGTTTTATGTAGTTTTATCTTGATCTCGGTATTGTGTGGTAAAGCAGGGTTCACACTGCCAATCGCCATTGTCACCATTTGCGACAAAAACAAAAATCTGGAGCAAGATTTTTTTTATTTGGCGAAAATGCATGGCCACAACTTTTTTCAAGCTGGCCCTAAAAAAAGATATTCTTTTGAAATTCATTGTCGTAAGCATTTGCGAGCTAAGCGGGTTCAAGGACATTGTTTATTTGAGTCGCGAGCTCGCTTCGATATTGATTTTTTGTAAGTTTATGACACATTTTGCATCAATAGCGATGTTTCTTAAGCGATTAGGACAATTTCAACACTTAGACAAATTGGTCTATTATCACATCGATTAATGACCGTAGATCGTATGATTGTTAACTGAACACCGCATGGCATGAAAGTCCGAAAATACGACAGATTAATGTTGTAATTAGATGCCGGCTCTTAATTAAAGGACTCTACTCAATAAGTCCAAAAAGCAATCACGAGTCAATTATCTCTCGATTTTGTATACATCGGTAACTTTTTAGCTCTTTCTTTCTATGTAAAAGTGGATCGCTATGTGACTATGTATGTGAGAAAACGTAAAGCCGATGACTCAGATAATGAAAATGAATCTAGCCAACTCGGCACGCCTTCGAAAGTGGCAAAACGATTATTTAAGGACTATTGGCTTTCTGACCATGAATTTTCTAGCTTTCTCAAATACGATGCTTACAAAAAAGTCATGCTATGTAAAATGTATCTACAATGTTAGTACACAAACTCGTTCACCACTGGCTGCTCTGTCATGAAGAAACAATCAATTATCAAACATGTGAAAAAGAAAAAAATAGAAAACCTTGTTCATATGACCCTGAGAAAGTGTTACTTTTTCTTATTTCAAAGATTTCTCATTTTCTAACAAAGTTTTCTACCCCTTAACATACGTTATACATTATGAATGGACTGCAACTCCTTACAATTCTGACCAGTCTAATTTTTTGTCCAGCAAGCTGCATTATGATATTCATCTGGCCCCAACTCCTGAAAATTTGGCCCCAACTGCCCCCAGATTGGCCCCAACTTTTTTCATTTGGCGAAAGAGCTGGCGACGACTTTTTTAGACCCAGAGAGAACCCTGTAAAGGGTTAAAAAGCCTTTTTCTTAGGGTTTACAAAATGTGATTGTCTGGTAAAGGATTAACCTGCTGTCTCTTAACCTTTTACTCCACAGATAATCATTTCTACGCATTGCTTGTAGGAGCCTTTGGAAAACATTGTGGCAAAAGGTGAAATTGCTCGTGACGAGCAATTTCACCTTTTGCCACAATGTTTTCTATGCTATCATAAGGTGTCATATACACATAAGAAATGGCTTCATCCTTGCTGCTATTTAGGGTCAATTAGAGATACCATAGAAATGCCTTATGGGGTAAAGGGTTAATCAGATACATGTGAGTTGTTTATTTCTCTATCTGGCTCTATTTCACACATCCCCAAGGATTTCAGAAAGCATTGTGGGAAAACACAAAAACACTGGTTTAGAATTTTCTGCTTTTCCAACAATGTTTTCTGCCTTTAGTACGGTAACAAAAATTTCCTAATCTATGCAACAATCGATAATTAGCAGTCTTTAAATGCTTTGGCTGTCTGAGACTGAAATTTTGTTGTTTGGAAAAGAGTTAAGTTTTTCATTCACTATTGTTCACATGCTCTCTGCTTTTTGGCAAGCTGCTTTTGCTTTGGCTTAACTCTTTACCACACAATCCAGATGTTTAATGACCCCGAGAAAGAAAGCTTGTGAAAACATTGTGGGAAAAGAAGAAAATGCTGGTCTTCTTTTCCCACAATGTTTTCTACTACACATATTCCCAAAACAAATTTTGATTCTTGAATTAAATTTATTTTGTCGTCTGGAAATGCTCTCAAATTTGACTGGTCTAAGATTTTGTCATTTTGTAAACAGTTAACAGAACTTGAATAGATTAATAAAGGCTTCATTATATTTTAAACAGATTTGGTAAAACACATGCAAAAGTTTACATGAAATATATCATTATTGTAACAGGTTTCACAACACATAGTGAAATGATACAAATATGTACAAGAGATATAAAAATTATAATTTTTTTGCCACATTTTTTTTCAGAACTTGTAATGTAATTTTTTTTGCTACAGTTTGTGCAGAACATGTAAAAGTTTACACAGACTGTGTGGAGACGATGTTTTATGGAGATGGCAATGTAACCAATACTTTTTAGATACTCAGTGAGCTCTTTATGTTTTCCTTAATCATTCTGTCTTCAACATTTACCAAACTATGCGGAAGGTTGAATGACCTTAGATAAAAGGCTGATGAAAACATTGTCAAAAAAGGAGAAAATGCTGGTAGCCAGCATTTCCTCCTATTCCCACAATGTTTTTAGCTCACCTGAGCACGAAGTGCTCATGGTGAGCTATTGTGATCGTGCTGTGTCCGGCGTCCGTCGTCCGTCGTCCGTCGTGCGTCTCGCGTCGTGCGGCGTGCGTCGTGCGTCGTGCGTCGTGCGTCGTCAACTTTTTACCTTGTGTACGCTCTAGAGGCCACAGTTTTAGTCGGATACTCATGAAAATTGGTCAGGATGTTTGTCTCGATGAAATCTCGGACGAGTTCGAAAATGGGTCATGTGGGGTCAAAAACTAGGTCACTAGGTCAAATCTTAGAAAAACCTTGTGTACGCTCTAGAGGCCACATTTTGAGTCGGATACTCATGAAAGTTGGTCAGGATGTTTGTCTCGATGATATCTCGGACGAGTTCGAAAATGGGTCACGTGGGGTCAAAAACTAGGTCACCAGGTCAAATCTTAGAAAAACCTTGTGTACGCTCTAGAGGCCACATTTTGAGTCGGATACTCATGAAAGTTGGTCAGGATGTTTGGCTGGATGATATCTCGGACGAGTTCGAAAATGGGTCACGTGGGGTCAAAAACTAGGTCACCAGGTCAAATCTTAGAAAAACCTTGTGTACGCTCTAGAGGCCACATTTTCAGTCGGATACTCATGAAAGTTGGTCAGGATGTTTGTCTGGATGATATCTCGGACGAGTTCGAAAATGGGTCACGTGGGGTCAAAAACTAGGTCACCAGGTCAAATCTTAGAAAAACCTTTTGTACGCTCTAGAGGCCACATTTTCAGTCGGATACTCATGAAAGTTGGTCAGGATGTTTGTCTGGATGATATCTCGGACGAGTTCGAAAATGGGTCACGTGGGGTCAAAAACTAGGTCACCAGGTCAAATCTTAGAAAAACCTTTTGTGCGCTCTAGAGGCCACATTTTCAGTCGGATACTCATGAAAGTTGGTCAGGATGTTTGTCTGGATGATATCTCGGACGAGTTCGAAAATGGGTCACGTGGGGTCAAAAACTAGGTCACTAGGTCAAATCTTAGAAAAACCTTTTGTGCGCTCTAGAGGCCACATTTCCAGATGGATACTCATGAAAGTTGGTCAGGATGTTTGTCTGGATGATATTTCGGACGAGTTCGAAAATGGGTCACGTGGGGTCAAAAACTAGGTCACTAGGTCAAATCTTAGAAAAACCTTTTGTATGCTCTAGAGGCCACATTTTCAGTTGGATACTCATGAAAGTTGGTCAGGATATTTGTCTGGATGATATCTCGGACAAGATCGAAAATGGGTCATGTGGGGTCAAAAACTAGGTCACTAGGTCAAATGTTAGAAAAACCTTTTGTAGGCTCTAAAGGCCACATTTTCAGTCCGAAACTCTTGTAAGTTGGTCAGAATGTTTGTCTTGATGATATCTCAGACAGGTTTGAAAATGGGTCATTGGGGGTTAAAAACTAGGTCACCAGGTCAAATCTTAGAAAAACCTTGTATATGCTCTGGATGCCACATTTTCAGTCCAACACTCTTGAAAATTAGTCAGAATGTTTGCCTTTATAATATCTTGGATGAGTTTGAAAATGGGTCATGTTGGGTCAAAAACTGGGTCAATAGGTCAAATGTTATAAACACCTTTTGTATGCTCTGGAGGACACATTTTCAGTCTGATACTCCTAAAACTGGTTCATTATATTTGTCCTGGTGATACCTTGAATGAGATTGAAAATGGGTCATGTGGAGTCAAAAACTAGGTCAATGGGTCAAATATTAGAAAAACCTTGTGTACACTCTAGAGGCTACGTTTTCTGCCTGATATTCTTCAGACTTGGTCAGAATGTTTGTTTTGGTGATGTCTCAAAAGAGTTTGATAATGGGTAATTGTCGGGTCCAAAACTAGGTCACTTGATGAAATCTTAGAAAAACCTTTTGTACACTGTAGAGGCCACATTTTCAGTCCAATACTCATGAAACTTGGCCAGAATGTTTGTCTTATTGATATCTCAAAAGTGTTTGATGATGGGTAATGTCTGATAAAAAACTAGGTCACTGGGAAACTAGATGGTGCATGTTTGGTCAATAAACTCAGGTGAGCGATTTCAGGGCCATCATGGCCCTCTTGTCTTACATTTTAGCTTAACCCATTACCACACAATCCCTACTTTTGACGCCCCTGAGAAAGAAGCCTTTAGAAAACAATGTGGGAAAAGGAGAAAATGCTGGTAACCAGCATTTTCTCCTTTTCCCACAATGTTTTCTACCCTTTACAAAACAAATTTCAAATTTTCAATCACTTTTATTTTGTCGTCTGCAAATGCTTTCGGTTTGGACAAGCCTAAAATATTGTCATTTGGTATAGAGTTAAAAAAAAAACCATCAATGTAATTGATCCGTCATCAATAAATGGTTTGATTTAGGCTGTGTCTGAATTTTGTTGTCTGCCAAAGAAGTGATCTTATAAAATGTGATTTAACCCATTACCACACAGTCCCTAATTTTGATGATCCTGAGAAAGAAGCCTTTGGAAAACATTGTAGATTACAGGCATTTTCTCCTTTTCCCACAATGTTTTCTACCTTCCCCAAAACAAATTTCAAATTTTCAGTCAAGTTTATTTTGTCATCTGCAAATGCCTTCGATTTGGACAAACCTAAAATTTTGTCTTTTGGTAATGAGTTAACTCTTTACCACACAATCCCAACTTTAAACGACCCTGAGAAAGAAAACCTTTGTAAACATTGTAGGAAAAGGAGAAAGTGCTGGTAACCAGCATTTTCTCCTTTTCCAATAATCTTTTCTACCCTTTCAAAATCAAATTTTAATTTTTTACTTAATGTTTATTTTGTTTTCTGCAAATGCTTTCAATTTGGACTATTCCGAAAGTTTGTCATTTGGTAATGAGTTAATACGCTTTTAAAGTCTTAATAGATTTGAAAAATTGCACTCTATTTCATTTGAGTTGAATGGACTGCATGGTTTTTACTGTATATACTACAATGTTTAACAAGTTACCAAGGTTTACCTATGTTTCTTATAATTCTGATTGGATTACTGATGTTTATACATTTTGTAGTAATTTGAATGTATTTACTGATTTAATCCTTTACACCATAAGGCATTTCTATGGTATCACTATTTGACCCTAAATAAGCTGTTTCTTATGTGAATACATGTATCTTTATGAGACCTTTTGAAAGCATAGAAAACATCGAGACAAAAGGTGAAATTGCTCATCACGAGCAATTTCACCTTTTGCCACAATGTTTTCCAAAGGCTCCTACAAGCAATGCATAGAAATGAGTATCTATGAAGTAAAGGGTTTAAATTTGACATGTATGCCATGCGCAAAGAGTGTAAAGAGTGCTTAATGCATTGATCTGGGAATAGTATAGCCTGCACTGTGCACAAGCCTTGCAGGCTGACCTGGGTCGAAACTTTTTGCTATTTGTAAATTTATTGCTGGTCAAAGTACCAGTCTGTCTCATGATTCAGTTGTTTGTTACACAAAATGGGTTCTATGAATAAAGAATTATGTGATGACCAGCTTGATTTGATACATCATGGAGATGCATTAAGCCCCCTTTTTACAGAGCATGGCTCATAAGTTGCAATAAACTGATACATGTACATGAATTTCAGATGCACAGAAGGTCTCTCATGGTACCAACACTTCATCGGTCTCTACAGTGAGTTTGGGAAATACCCAGATTTTAGAGATATCAAAGTGGCATGGAATAAAATCAGGACATTCTTAAAGGAAAATTGTCCAACTATCTTCTCATCTTTGCAAGGTATGTTGAAGTATCCCAGAGGTACAGATAGGGGAAGGATTTTTGGGGCCTCAAAGGGGTAATATTTCTTTAGTTATTGACTTATCCCTTCCCCTGAGAAAAGGGGGTTCATGGGATCAGTCCCTGGCCCGGCCAATTTCTTTCCAATTTCTTTCATTGTGACAGGATTCACACTTCTCCCTCCAGCATTTTCTCCTTTTCACGCAATGTTTTCAAAATGTTCAGTCAGATTGTTTTATTGTAGCCGCATTTAATTTGTTGTCTGCGTCCATTTTGATCATATTTTGAAAATTTTAGTATAAATTGGATTATTCTTAACTCCTTGCCAAACAACAAAACTTCGGACTTAACCACATTGAAAGCATTCACAGACATCAAAATAAATGTAGCTGAAATGATAATTTCTGTCAAGAGGTTTGAAAACATTGTGGGGAAAGGACAAAATGCTGGTTATCTCTTTACCAAACCAGGTGACAAAATAAAAGTGACTGAAAATTGGAAAAATGTTTTGTGAAGGATAGAAAACATTGTGGGAAAAGGAGAAAATGCTGGTTACAAGCATTTTCTCCTTTTCCCTCAATGTTTTCTAAAGACTTCTTAATCAGGGTCATCAAAAATAGAGATTGTGTGGTAATGGGTTAATCACTTTGTACAATACAGTCCCTTGACCTTTGAAAAAAAAGTTTTTGAAATGACTGTGGGAAAAGGAGAAAATGCTGTTTACCATCAATTTCTCCTTTTCCCTTGAATGTTTTCTACCTGCTATCTTCAAATTCCATCATCTAAACTACTTTTTATTGATCATCTGCAAACTTTTCTGTTTTTAATTTGTCTGAAAGTCTGTCATTTTTGTATGGAGTTAACCCTATACCAGACAGTAAAGTTCCGACTTGTCCAGATTCAAAATAGACAGCGAATTAGATTTTTATCAAAATATGAAATCTATTATTGGGTAGTAACCATCATGGGAAAAGAAGACAATGCTGGAAACCAGCATTTTCTCCTGTGCACACAATGTTTTCAAAAGCCTTCATTCTTGGCTTAACCCTTTCCCAAATGACAATATTCTAAACTAGATCAAAATGAAAGCAAATGCAAGTGTAATTAAATCTGATTTTTGTCCATGAGTGAATAGAAAACATTGTGGGAAAAGTAGAAAACGCTGGTTACCAGTATTTTGTCCTTTTCCTACAGTGTTTCAAAAGGCCTTCTTTCCAAACATTGTAAAAACCAGGAATTGTTGGGAATGCGTTAAGAATTTTAAGTCCAACTAAAAACACTGTAAAACTGTCACAATTAGTTGGCAATTGAAAACATTATGGAAATTTGAGAAAATTCTGGTTACCAGCATTTTCTCCTTTTCTCACAATGTCTTCAAAAGCCCTTCTTCCATAGGGTTGTACACTAAAGAGTAACAGTACTGTTGAAAACACTATGAAGCTATCATCACTTGTAGATTCATATGCTCTTGTTGCAGAGGGAGTAAGTGAAGCAGATCTTATAGAACTTGAAAACACTCTAGGACACAGTCTTCCTCCAGATATCAGGGTGTCATACAGACTATGTGATGGACAGAATTTGGCACATCGTAGTCAAGGGTTTGTAGAGCTGACTTTATTTTTTATATCTGACTATTTGAACCCTTTAGCTCACAATGACGACTTTTTACAACCCTGAGGTACAAGCCTTTTGAAAACCTTGTAGGAAAAGGAGAAATTGCTGATAACCAGCACTTTTTAGCTCACCTGAGCACAACGTGCTCAAGGGGAGCTTTTAGGATCACCCGGTGTCCGTCGTCCGTCATGCGTCGTCCGTCGTGCGTCGTCAACAATTCTTTAAACATCAACTCCTCCTAAACTGCTGGGCGGATTTGGACCAAACTTGGCAGGAATGTTCCTTGGGAGGTCCTCTTTAAAATTTGTTCACAGAATTTGATTCCATCAAAAACTCTGGTTACCATGGCAACCAAATGGATTTTTTTAGCAAATTCTTTAAAAATCTTCTCCTCTGAAACTGCTGGTCGGATTTTGAAATAATTTCACACAGATGTTCCTTGGGTGACCCTCTTCAAAAATTGTTGGTGAAATTTTGATTGGTCAAAAAATGTGGCTCTGGTGAATGGGGGCTTCTTGCACTATACAGAAATGAAGGAATTCTTTAAAAATCTTCTCCTCTGAAACCGCTGGTCGGATTTTGAAATAATTTCACAAATATGTTCCTTGGGTGACCCTTTTCAAAAATTGTTCGTGAAATTTTGATTGGTCAAAAAATGTGGCTCTGGTGAATGGGGGCTTCTTGCACTGTACAGCAATGAAGGAATTCTTAAAAATTATTCTTCTCTGAAACAGCTGATTAGATTTTGAAATAATTTCACAGACTTGTTCCTTGGGTTACCGTTTTCAAAAATTGTTTG
The DNA here is from genome assembly GCA_943736015.1 of Tridacna crocea. Lineage (NCBI taxonomy): Eukaryota > Metazoa > Mollusca > Bivalvia > Cardiida > Cardiidae > Tridacna > Tridacna crocea. Next base: position 58,626,521 of record OX031060.1, on the reverse strand, counting down.
CGAAATTTTGATTGGTCAAGAAACATGGCTCTGGTGAATGGGGGCTACTTGCACTATACAGAAATGAAGAAATTCTTAAAAATTCTTCTTCTCTGAAACCGCTGGCCAGATTTTAAAATAATTTCACACAGATGTTCCTTGGGTGACCCTTTTCAAAAATTGTTCGCGAAATTTTGATCCGTCAAGAAACATGGCTCTGGTGAATGGGGGCTTCTTGCACTATACAGAAATGAAGAAATTCTTAAAAATTCTTCTTCTCTGAAACTGCTGGCCAGATTTTGAAATAATTTCACAGAGATACTCCTTGGGTGACCCTTTTCTAAAATTGTTCGCAAAATTTTGATTGGCCAAGAAACATGGCTCTAGTGAATGGGGGCTACTTGCACTAGATGGAAATGAAGAAATTCTTGAAAATTCTTCTTCTCTGAAACCCGTGGTCAGATTTTAAAATAATCTGACAGAGATGTTCCTTGGGTGACCCTTTCCAAAAGCTGTACATATAATTTTGATCCGTCAAGAAACATGGCTCTTGTGAATGGGGGCTACTTGCACTATACGGACATGATGAAATTCTTTAAAATTCTCTTTCTCTGAAACCCCTGGTCAGATTTTGAAATAATTTCAGAGAGATGTTCCTTGGGTGACCCTTTTCAAAACTTGTTCGTAATTTTGATCCATCAAGAAACATGGCTCTCGTGGATGGGGGCTACTTGCTCTTATACAGAAATGAAGAATTCTTAAAAATTCTTCTTTTTGAAACTGATTGTCAGATTTCAAAATGACTTTTACAGGTGACCTTTTGAAAATTGCTTGGCAAAATTATAAATTTGGTTCCAATGTTTCAACGCTTGAAAAAAAAAAATAGACTATGGTCATCTCAAAAATTCAGGTGAGCGATCCAGGGCCATCTTGGCCCTCTTGTTTCCTTTTCCCACAATGTTTTTTACCCTCCCAAATAAAAAGTCAATTTTTGATTCACATTTATTTTGTTGTCTGCAAATACTTTCAATTTGGAGTAGTCCAAAATTGTGTTGTTTGGTAAAGAGTTAAATGCTTTTAAAAGGTCAAAAGGTAAACAAAAGTGTAACCTGGCAACCTTTCACCTAGTTCTGAAAATAATTTCTCAGCCAGGGACTATTACTTGAACTGACCAAACGATTACAGATTGTCATCTTCTCAATAATTTCCCTTCTTTTAACCCATTACCACACAATCCCTACTTTTGACGCCCCTGAGAATGAAGCCTTTTGAAAACACTGTAGGAAAAGGAGAAAATGCTGGTACCCAGCATTTTTAGCTCACCTGAGCACGAAGTGCTCATGGTGAGCTATTGTGATCGTGCTGTGTCCGGCGTCCGTCGTCCGTCGTCCGTCGTGCGTCGTGCGTCGTGCGGCGTGCGTCGTGCGTCGTGCGTCGTGCGTCGTCCGTCGTCAACTTTTTACCTTGTGTACGCTCTAGAGGCCACAGTTTTAGTCCGATACTCATGAAAATTGGTCAGGATGTTTGTCTCGATGAAATCTCGGACGAGTTCGAAAATGGGTCATGTGGGGTCAAAAACTAGGTCACTAGGTCAAATCTTAGAAAAACCTTGTGTACGCTCTAGAGGCCACATTTTGAGTCGGATACTCATGAAAGTTGGTCAGGATGTTTGTCTCGATGATATCTCGGACGAGTTTGAAAATGGGTCACGTGGGGTCAAAAACTAGGTCACCAGGTCAAATCTTAGAAAAACCTTGTGTACGCTCTAGAGGCCACATTTTCAGTCGGATACTCATGAAAGTTGGTCAGGATGTTTGTCTGGATGATATCTCGGACGAGTTCGAAAATGGGTCACGTGGGGTCAAAAACTAGGTCACCAGGTCAAATCTTAGAAAAACCTTTTGTACGCTCTAGAGGCCACATTTTCAGTCGGATACTCATGAAAGTTGGTCAGGATGTTTGTCTGGATGATATCTCAGACGAGTTCGAAAATGGGTCACGTGGGGTCAAAAACTAGGTCACCAGGTCAAATCTTAGAAAAACCTTTTGTACGCTCTAGAGGCCACATTTTCAGTCGGATACTCATGAAAGTTGGTCAGGATGTTTGTCTGGATGATATCTCGGACGAGTTCGAAAATGGGTCACGTGGGGTCAAAAACTAGGTCACCAGGTCAAATCTTAGAAAAACCTTTTGTACGCTCTAAAAGCCACATTTTCAGTCGGATACTCATGAAAGTTGGTCAGGATGTTTGTCTGGATGATATCTCGGACGAGTTCGAAAATGGGTCACGTGGGGTCAAAAACTAGGTCACCAGGTCAAATCTTAGAAAAACCTTTTGTACGCTCTAGAGGCCACATTTCCAGATGGATACTCATGAAAGTTGGTCAGGATGTTTGTCTGGATGATATCTCGGACGAGTTCGAAAATGGGTCACGTGGGGTCAAAAACTAGGTCACTAGGTCAAATCTTAGAAAAACCTTTTGTACGCTCTAGAGGCCACATTTTCAGTTGGATACTCATGAAAGTTGGTCAGGATATTTGTCTGGATGATATCTCGGACAAGATCGAAAATGGGTCATGTGGGGTCAAAAACTAGGTCACTAGGTCAAATGTTAGAAAAACCTTTTGTAGGCTCTAAAGGCCACATTTTCAGTCTGAAACTCTTGTAAGTTGGTCAGAATGTTTGTCTTGATGATATCTCAGACAGGTTTGAAAATGGGTCATTGGGGGTTAAAAACTAGGTCACCAGGTCAAATCTTAGAAAAACCTTGTATATGCTCTGGATGCCACATTTTCAGTCCAACACTCTTGAAAATTAGTCAGAATGTTTGCCTTTATAATATCTTGGATGAGTTTGAAAATGGGTCATGTTGGGTCAAAAACTGGGTCAATAGGTCAAATGTTATAAACACCTTTTGTATGCTCTGGAGGACACATTTTCAGTCTGATACTCCTAAAACTTGTTCATAATATTTGTCCTGGTGATACCTTGAATGAGATTGAAAATGGGTCATTTGGAGTCAAAAACTAGGTCAATGGGTCAAATATTAGAAAAACCTTGTGTACACTCTAGAGGCTACATTTTCTGCCTGATATTCTTCAGACTTGGTCAGAATGTTTGTTTTGGTGATGTCTCAAAAGAGTTTGATAATGGGTAATTGTCGGGTCCAAAACTAGGTCACTTGATGAAATCTTAGAAAAACCTTTTGTACACTGTAGAGGCCACATTTTCAGTCCAATACTCATGAAACTTGGCCAGAATGTTTGTCTTATTGATATCTCAAAAGTGTTTGATGATGGGTAATGTCTGATAAAAAACTAGGTCACTGGGAAACTAGATGGTGCATGTTTGGTCAATAAACTCAGGTGAGCGATTTCAGGGCCATCATGGCCCTCTTGTCTCCTTTTCCCACAGTGTTTTCTACCCTTCCCAGAACAAATTTCAATTTTTCAGTCGCCTTTATTTTGTCGTCTGCAAATGCTATCAATTTGGACTAGTCTAAAATTTTGTCGTGTGGTAATGAGTTAACCTGTTACTTTTGATGACCCCGAAAAAGAACCCTTCTGAAAACACTGTGAGAAAAGGAGAAAGTGTTGGTAACCAGCATTTTCTCCCTTTCCCAAAATGTTTTCTCCCCTTCACAAAACAAATTACTAATTTTCACTCACTTTTTCTTTGTCCTCTGCAAATGCTTTCGATTTGGACAAACCTATCATTTTGTTGTTTGATAATAAGGTAAACTTCAATGCATTTTAACACATCCCTTATTTACTTTTGGTTGTTATTGTTAATGAAAGGATGTTGACCATTATACTTGTACTTCATATATGATTTAAAAGTTCTCTGATCATCACATATATAGAAGTATTATAAAACAGATAAAATCGGCTACTTTTTTTCTGATTACTTCAGATCTGAAAATTCTCTTATTCTTATTCTCTTATTATCACATTTGTAAAATCATAAAAAAAAATAAATTTTGCAATCTATTTCAGACTGCTAGGTGGGTCTACAATACATAACTACTCTGCCACAGTCAAGATGTTTCCACTGGAGACATTCAAAGATTCTCAGGTTTGAAATAAGTTTGTAATCTTAAAGCTGTACCACACACCCCCATGTTATAACGATCATTTGGAATTAAACTTTTGAAAACTTTTTGAGAAAAGGAGAAGATGCTGGTTACCAGCATTTTGTCATTTTCCCAAAATGGTTTCTATCTCATCAATAACAAATCTCAATTATTTAGGCACATCCAGATTTTTTGTCTGCAAATGCTTTCAATTTGGGTAAGTCTATGATTTTATTGTCTGGTGCATAACATTAAGATACTCATTACCTGCAGAAAAATTTCATAGCAGATGACTTTATAAATCATCTTTATTAACCCTTTCCCAAACAAGCCCTGGTTTTTGCGTGTCTGCAGTAAAAGTCTTTTGAAAACACTGTGCAAAAAGGAGAAATTGCTCATTACCAATTGCTCGTAACGAGCAATTCCTCCTTTTCCCACAGTGTTTTCTACCGTTTTTGAGAACTTTCTGCCATTTTTATCAAATCTAAAATTGTCGTCTGCAAACTCTTTCGGTTTGGAAGGGTCCAAAATTTATCGTTTGGGAAAGGGTTAAATAAGGTATGTTATTTGCACCCGGAGAAGTGAATCAGGATATCTATTTACCTGCAGGACTTGCAATGGCTGTCTTGTTTAAACATATTTATTTTACATCGATTGAGAAACAAGTTCTTACAACTTATACTAATCTCTCTCGATTCTGCTTCCGGGGAACTACACCAGTACTCGCACCAAATGTGTTGGCCAATGAAGAATCCTAAAGTTGACAACTGCTCCCGGGTATCGAACTCAGGACCCTAAGGTTATGAGGCCGACGCTCTCCGACGACCACGGACACCACAATGGCTGTTTAGTGATAATGTGCAAGTATTGTCATTGAGATTTTTCATGTTTAAAATCTTGTCCGAGCAAAATGATATCAAGGATTGTTTGTGATCAGTACAACAAGATTCATTTCTCTCACAGTACTGAAAATGAGCCGTGCTCTGGCACAAGGGGGTATAATGCATTTCTAATGAAGAGCTTGTGCCCTAATCTCAAGGGTATGAGTTCTGTGTCTTAGTTTAAGAGAAAAATGTCACAGAACTTACCTATTTCAGTGTTCCTACTCACGCAAATTGTTGCATAAATCACGTTATAGAATAGAAATTCAAGTAGCATATTTTGGTTAATGCAAGACCTCATGTAAGGAAAAAAACCGTAAAAAACCATAGTCCGTCGTGCGTCCGTCCGTCTGTGCGTGCGTGCGTCCGTGTGTGCGTTAACTTTTATTTCAAACATCATCTTCTCTGAAACTACCCATCCAATTTTGATGAAACTTCAGAGAAATGATCCTGCCATGGTCCTCTTCAGAATTCCTTGAAAGAATTTTATTCCTTCAAAAACTCTGGTTGCCATGGCAACAAAACTGAAAAATATTGAAAATTTTTAAAAATCTTCTTCTCTGAAACCATAAGGCCTAGGGCTACCAAATTTGGCATGTAGCTTTATCTAGTGGACCTCTACCAAGTTCCTTCAAATAATAGCCCTAGGGTCAAAATTGGCCCCACCCCGGGGGTCACAAGTTTTATATGGGCTTATATAGGGAAATCCTTCTGGTACCTAGCCATAGGGCCTAGGGCTACCAAATTTGGCATGTAGCTTTATCTAGTAGAGCTCTACCCAGAGTGCCCAAATGATAGCCCAGAGGTCAAATTTGGCCCGGCCACGGGGGTCACAAGTTTTATATGGGCTTATATAGTGAAAACTTTAAAAATCTTTTCGTACCAAGCCATAAGGCCTAGGGCTACCAAATTTTGCATGTAGCTTTATCAAGTGGGCCTCTACCAGGAGGGCCCAAATTATAGCCTTAGGGTCAAGTTTGTCTCCACACCAGGGGTCACAAGTTTTACATGGGCTTTTGTGGTGAAAACTTTCTAAGTCATCTTGTTACTAACCATAATAAAGACTAGGACTTCTAAATTTAGCCTTGTCTCATGGATTTTATGTTTTACAGGGCCTTTTATTGAGAAAACTTTGAAAATCTTCTTGATTATAACCACACATTCTAGATCTGTATTATTTAGTATGGGGCTTTATCTTGTAGACCTCCACCAGAATTCAAGTAATTATAGCTTTGTGGTCAAAATTGGATTTGCCCAGGGGTCACAACTTTTTTGTAGGTTTTTATGGAAAAAAAATGTATGCCCTCAAGTTTGAAACCAGTTTGCCAAATAATGTAATGTTTGGCTGGTAGTGTTTTTACGAATTAGCCAGTGGAACGATACAGGGCCATGATGGCCCTCTTGTTCAATAAACCATGTTGTGAGTTATGAGGCGCAATGAATAACCCACTTGGGCTATCTCCCTCGTGGATTATTTATTGTGCCTCATAACTCACAACTGTGGTTTATTGAACGATATACCACGGTAGAAAGAAGATTATTTCTTAATTAACTTCTAGTTTGGAACCATTATTGTCATACCCTCTAATATGAAATCTTGCTCCCAGATTTACAGCTCAGGAGTAAATATGCCCTTCAAATTAAAAGCCAGTGGGAATATTGCTATTTATTAGATTTTATTCAGTACCAGAAAAGAACCCTGCTGCCTTCAGTGCATTAGTGCTTTGAATACTGTCGGAGTAGCCATGTCATCAAATTACTGTTTACAGGATGCGTTCAGTGAGCTGGGCTTGCTTCGGTTTGCAGGGCATAGACATTGGTCATTATTTTACGCAATCAGTGACGTTGCAGGATTTACGCCAGGTCATATATATATACCTTTTCCCCCAGATCAGTATGAGATTCTTGCCAATTATGACTTCTTTTGTGCAGGTAAGAAACATTCTTTTATTACTATTTGGCATTGTGCATTGCTTAGTTAGCTCTTTCCCACACATTCTGGACTTTTAACAACCCTAAGAAAAATGACTTTTGGAAACATTGTTGGAAAAGGAAAAATGCATGTAACCAGCATTTTCTCCTTTTCCAACAATTATTTTTAACCTTCCAAATCTAAATTTTAATTTTTGAATCACAATTATTTTGTCCTATGTAGATGCTTTCAGTTTTGACAAGTATGAAAATATTTGCTTTGATAAGGAGTTAACCCTTTACCACACAATCCCGACTTTTAACGACCCTCAGTTATTCCCCTTTTTGAACTGATAATTTTCACTGAAACTCTGAAAGTAACTTGGGCGGGGTCTTGGCACCCCCATCTTTGCTCGTGTTTGCTTTAGTTTTGTTTTCATTGCTTGTTTGGTTTTCAGGTAGTTTCAAGGATTGGATTATTGACTATGCAAATAAACTTCAACGAAATGCATATTATGTGACAGAAGAATGCATTTATAGGTAAGTTTTTTTTTGTTATTCTATGGTAAAAGTTTCTTTAACCCATTACCACACAATCCCTACTTTTGATGACCCTAAGAAAGAGGCCTTTAGAAAACATTATGGGAAAAGGAGAAAATGCTGGTAACCACCCTTCACAAAACAAATTTTCAGTCACTTTTATTTTTTCATCTGCAAATGCTTTTGATTTGGATAAGCCTAAAATATTGTTGTTTGGTAATGAGGTAAACTGGAAATGTTTATTTCTGCACCACATGATAAAATTTTTGACTCCACCAAATGGAAAGTTTTTGCACATGACAATGGAAATATGGATCAAATGATCAACAGCAAACGGTTACCAGCATTTTGGTTTTTCCCTTAACCCTTTACCACACAATGACAACTTTTAATGACCCTGAGGAGGAAGCTTTTTGAAAACATGTTAGAAAAAAGGAGAAAATGTTGGTTACCAGCATTTTCTCCTTTTCCCCACAATGTTTTCTGCTCTTCCCAAATTGAATATCAGTTTTTGATCCACATTTATTTTGTCGTCAGCAAAAGCTCTCAATTTGGACTAGTCTTCAATTTTGTCGTTTGGTAAAGAGTTAATGTATTCATAAGGTTTTTTACTATGTGGGCGTTAAATTTCGGGATGATGTGGTAAAGGATCATCTCTCAATGATTTTTGTTTCTGCACAGGTTTTATCACGAGCCGACTTGTCTCGCCACCACATCAGGAATTACAGTCAAACCCACTGTGTGCTTTGTACCGGAACTGAGCCGAAAACCTAATTACTTTTTTGCCTACAGAATCATGTGAGAGATCTTTTTATCAATGACATATTATTTCTTGAAACACATTTGCTGTTTATGACTTTGTTTCTTTTTTTTGCCACATTGTGTTCAAAAGTGGTCTGTTTTTTAGTATGAAAAACCAAGCCCTTGGCCTGGTAGTGTTGTCAGTAGGATACAGGACTTGGGAATCCTCAGCTTGGCAAATTTCTTTCTGAGGATTGATGATAGTTATTGAGACGGGATTCATTCCTTTCTCAGCACTGATTATTGCTTTGGTAATGATTATGTGGGAAAGCAGCCAGTGGCTCAGGAGAAATATTGTGCTTAGTAATGGTAAAAGAAAAACCAGGAAAGCATGGGTAGCTATACTGGCCACTGTGATATAACTAAAATATTATTATACATGGTATTAACCCATTATCACACCATCCCTACTTTTGACACCCCTGAGAAAGAAGCCTTTTGAAAACACTGTAGGAAAAAGAGAAAATACTGGTAAGCAGCATTTTCTCCTTTCCCAACAGTGTTTTCTACCCTTCTCTAACAAAATTTCAATTTTTCAGTCACATTTATTTTGTCATCTGCAAATGCTTTCAATTTGAACCAGTCTAAAATTTTTCCTTTGGTAATGAGTTAAACATGATACAATCAATTAACCCTTTACCAAACAATCCCTGGTTTTTATGACCCTGAGATAGAAGCCTTTTGAAAACATTGTTGGAAAAGGAGAAAACGCTGGTAACCAGCATTTTCTCCTTTTTCCACAATGTTTTCTACCCTATGAGAAACAGATTTCAATTTTTGAGTTATGTTTATTTTGTTGTCATCAAGTGCTTTCAATTTAGACCAGTCTGAAATTTTGTCATTTGGTAAAGGGTTAATCAATCAACCCAGGTTGTAAAAGGTCATCTGCAGCTGTAAGTTAAAAGTAATTTGCTGCATTCTGTAAATTCTTTTTTGCAGCGTTTTCTAAAGTGTCTGTGTATTACATCTTAAACTCATTTTCATCAGCTGAACACTTTATATGCCAGAATGGTCGTACAATGTTATGGTCCAGGTCGTTGGTCCATCTCTTCGTCCGTCCGTTACCAAATTTATTGTGGGCGCATGTCCCACAGTTTTCATTGGAATAAGTTCAAACATAGAATCTCTATGATGTGACTTTTGAAAGATATCTGCAGGCACTCTAGATTTTAACCCATTTCACTGACAAGCCCCTTCGGGAGTATATGCGCTGGTTTGCGAAGCTCTTGATTTTCTTTTGGAGGGGGAATGCATTTTTCAAGTCTCTCAATAATACCAGTGACTTCTTTACAATGTTACCAGCTGTTTACCTCACAGCAATATACCTAATAAAATTTCAGACTCATCCAATTTTAAAGCATTTGCAGACAACGAAATGAAAATATAGTGCAACTGAGATTCGTTTAAGAAAGGGCTGAAAGCATTGTGGGCAAATGGAGAAAATGGCGGTTACCAGTATTTTCTCCTTTTCCCCATAATGTTTTTAATCCTTTCCACACATGTTTCAAGTTTTTTTCTCCACAATAATTTTGTCATCTGCAAATGCTTTCAGTTTGGACCATTATTATTTTTTTTTGTTTGGTAATGAGTTAAATGAAGAACTGTTGATATTCTTTGTTGTCTTTTATTCAGCCTAATCATGGCAAAAGACACGCCAAGAGAGCTCTCCTGTCAGCTAGAGACTCGACACTGGGTCATTACTGATGGCACTGGGGCTACGGAATATGTGAATGGACCAGGGGTTGTGGGTAAGGGAATTTTCAGCCATAACTGTACAAACTAATTTTAGACTGATCAGAATCTAGCTTTTTATTCATTTAGCCCTTTACCAAACAATTTAGACATTTAACAACCCTATTGGAATAGACATTTGAAAACATTGTGGGGAAGAAAGAGAAAATGCTGGTAACCACCATGTTTTCAACCCTTTCGAAGTCAAATTCCAACATAGCAGTAACAAGTGAACAAATTATTATGTTAGAAAGGCTTGAAGACATCTTATCTAAGTTTACAGTGTTATATTTTTTATGCAACAGTTAATTTTTCTTTTGTATAATACTTTTAATTTAGAAGTAGAGTCCAATTGCAATTTCACCATGTCATGGAGAGATGTGTCACTCATTCTGACTATTATGATTTTGTATATGTTATAGAGTTATTCTTCATAAATTTTGATAGACTAGTTTGAATTTTGATTGACAGGAGAGCATCCAATCATGAAACCAGGGGTGGAGTTTAGCTGGATCAGCTGCTGCACTTTTAACACGCCCACAGGGAACATGAAAGGACATTTTAGATTCAGAAATTTGTCAACAGGTTTGTTTTTATTCCCCGCAAAAGGCTGAGAGATATATTTTAAGCACTGTCTGTCCATTCATTCATCTGTCCTGGACAATATCTCCAATACCATTGGGTGGAATTTTGTGAAACATACCTGCATAATCTATTCTGCTGTTTTTTTTTTTTTTAAATTTGATGCAAAAGCGCAATTAAACTCTGAGCAATTTTGAGTTATGCACGTGTGTAAATTTTTGAGGTCTTTTTTGGCAGGGGATATCATTTCAACAAAATTGCTTGTTTAGTTTTAAGTTGGTCGCTAAGAATGGTCAGACTTTGACATTTCTTGTACCCAAATGTTTCTCTAACTCTATATTGAAAGCATTTGCAGCTGACAAAGTAAAGACGGCTCAAACGGAAAAAGTAGCTCTTGAAAGGGTATAAAACATTGTTTGAAAAGGAGAAAATGCTGGTTACCAGCATTTTCTCCTTTTCAAACAATGTTTTCAAGAATCTTCCATATCAGGGTCTTTAAAAGTCTTGATTGTTTGATATGAGGTTAATTGATCTGAGGTACCTCTTTGAAAAAGGAATGGACCAAGATTAGCATGCATATATGTGGAGTTCTGTTTGTCTCAGATTTGTACTGGATTTGTATCCTGGAGGTTTTAGGTCCAACCCTCACTTGTAGCAATGGGTTTTTCATGAAGTGACCTTTGGCAAGACACTTCAGAGTTCTCGTCTGGTACTCATGAAACCCTGATGATGTCTGATGAATATGCTAGCTGTTGCTGTGATATGACTGAAATAATGTTGAAAGTGGTATAAAACACTCTTCAATCACTTCATCAAATACTGTCTTCAGATTTCATTAGATTAAAATGATGGAGCTTTAATTACAGTGTCCATTAACAACAAAGAAATGGAACTAAAACGGGACTTCCCATTGACGCCAGCCATTTCTTTAGCTCATTATCTCATTCTACTGACATTTTTGCATCTTGCTGCAGGTCACTTTCTGAATCAGTGTAGCAAAAGAAATTGATTGTGTCAAACAATTTCCCTCTTTCAGAGCTCCAGATAGAGGGAGGGGATCACCAGGTTTGATTGTAGTATTGAACGTTTGCAGATTTAGTTGATATTTTATTAGAAGTTCAATACACTAGAACTAAGTTAAAAACAAGATTGTTAGAACCCAGCAAATTGACAATGAGTTTTCAGCCCTCTCATTGAATATACTTTCGGGGTATTTTTTCAGTATTTAGAGAAAATAAATTCCGCTGGCAATTCAAACTTTGTACTCAATAAAGATAAAAAGTCAGAAAAAACAAAACATATGAAATCTCACATACATGTTTGTGTACATTACTTTGACTGCAAAAGTAGTCCCGGCACTGCTGATTTTTTTTTTTTCATAGAGCTATCCAAAAAAAATTTCAGCCAATCAGAACTGGCCAATGTTCATGAAATAAACTAAGTTTTTCCTTTTCACATAGGAGATGTCACAAATATAGAGTGCCCTTGCTATCATATGGAAGCACCCCCTGTTTTGACAAGACAAGAGAGGGAGGGAATGCGGAAACAACTTCACCCATGTGAGCCTGAACTGGAAACAGAGAAAGGATGAATGAATCATGTAACATGATCTATATTTGAGATTACCCAAACACTGCTTATCATATATTTTGATATTGCTTCTTTAGATTGTGTAGATTGAGATCAGATTGTGCAGAAGAAAGTGTGTTGACCTTGGATCTACTATATCTGATATTTTGTGATAAACTTTGTCGGACTAAAACTTCAGGGCTTTTATTTACCAACCATTCTTAAGAGTATTCTAAGTCTTATTCTGGTAGATTTTCTAAGTTGAAAGTAACACAACTTTTGATTGGCTAAACCAAATGGTTTAGCCAATTAGGAGTTGTGTTGCTTTCAAATGTGGATAATTCTGTTGAATAAGCCAAAGGATGTTTTTAATTCATTGCCACATGAGAAAATTTTGGACTGGTCCACATTGAAAGCTTTTGCAGACGACAAAATAAAGGTGACTGAAAAATTGAAATTTGTTCTGGGAAGGGTAGAAAACACTATGGGAAAAGGAGAAAATGCTGGTTACCAGCATTTTCTCCTTTTTCCATAGTGTTTTCAAAAGGCTTTTTCTCAGGGGTGTCAAAAGTAGGGATTGTGTGGTAATGGGTTAAGTGAACTTGGTGAATATGGACCCAGTGTCTGGATATGAGCCTCGTTCTGCCAAAAGGGGGTACAATGCATATCTGTGAATCATTATGTCACTCAAATAAATTGAACTGAAATTGACCTCTATGTAAAGAATAATTATTGGGTGAATATTTATATCATTGGGAATAATCGGACGATACGGGAATTCTGTTAACAGTAAATGTCAGATCTGACCCATACTGTGCCTAGTCAAAATAAGAAGTGTTTGTGAATGACATAGATCAAGATCAGACTGTACAGAAATCGAATCTTAGATCTAATTAACATATTATCAATTTAAACCAACAAATTTGTGTGTATTTCAAGTATTGTAGGTATTCATTAATGACACAATGAAACAGTAAGCCACATAAAGAGTTGAAAAACATTCACATGGTTCCACAAGCAGTTGACCCGAGTTAAAGCCAGGTTTGGACAATAATTCAAGCGTGTAATTTAGGGTAATAGAGGTCATGTATTTAATGTCAAGTTGTTCTAATAATACAAATCATGTTATCAGATAATTATTGATCCTTCATATACAGTTATCCGCCATAAGTATTCGTAAAAACAAGATGGCTGCCAAACAATCAATCAAATGTAATTATTTTATAAGAACAGATAATCCTAACAAAATATAGTTTCACCTACCTTTAATACTTTGTTATGTTTCCTTTATTCCTTATTACTCTTAAAATTCTCCTCGGAATACTGTTATATAATGATTGAATGTAAAAGACAGGTAAATTTGTCGATATATCTCCAATGTTGTTTTCGAGGTCCTGAGTATTATTTATGTTCCCAACACGTTTTTGAAGTTCTTTTTTAAGTTTCCACCAACAATTCTCTATAATATTGAGATCGGGACTTTGTGCAGGCCAATTCATTGATGTTAAGTCATTTTCTCGACGAAAGTCTTGTACAGAACGGGCTCTGTGCACTGGTGCATTGTCATCTTGGAATATATAGTCATTGTTAGGAAAATGACGAACAATTACAGGCCACAAGTTATTGTCAAGGATGTGAATATATTTTTCTGCATTTACATTACCTTCAACAACCGTTAAAGTTCCGACCCCGTGAAAAGTAATGCATCCCCATATCATTAAACTGATCTTACGTCGAGATGGCGGACATATGCAATCTGTTAACCACTCTTCTCCGACTTTTCTCCAGACACTAACACGAGAATCTTGGCCAATCACAACCTTACATTCATCACTAAAGATCACTCTATTCCAGTAAGTCCCCACAGTTCTATATAAATTCCCTCGACACCAAGCAACACGATTCCTCCTATTCACCTCCCTTATTCTGATCCGCTTCTTCAACGACCGTTTATGAAATCCGAGCGAATGAAGTTTTCTCTCAATAGTCCTCTTTGAGAAAGGTCTTACACTACCTTCGTTATAAATATGCGTAATCTCAGCTAAAGTTCTCCGACGATGCTGTTTTACACAAAAAGAAAGTCTACACGAGTTCCGATCTGTAAACTCTGTTCGCCTCCCTGATCTATGTTTGTTTTCCAAGTCTCCCCGTTCTTCGTATCTCTTGACAAAACTATATACAGTACTTTGTTTCACCCCTGTCAACCTAACGATGTCTATTTTCCTGTATCCTGCATCAAAGAGCGCTGCAATCCGACTTTTTTGTTCAAGTGACAACTCTTTTCCCTTTCGACCCATTACATTTCATGTTCAATCTAGAATATTTACACCCGATAAATGACGTCATATATCTTCCTCACGTGACTACCCTATGTCATAGATGACGTAGTGCCATCGATCTAGGTCACTGGTGGGTTTGTAAATGCTTAATTGGCGACTGCTTACATCTACGTAATTATGGGAGTGATCGCCATCTTGTTTTTTACGAATATTTATTGCGGATAACTGTATATGTTGCTTAACCAGGGGCAGAAATCTGAGGTAGAATGGTCCCAAGGCAAGCAGAATATTGACTAGTAGCAAAAAGCACCGATTCAGGTCATACTGTGGGGGCTTTAGAGGCTTACCTGATATTATTTGTAGATGCATTAACTCTTTACCATATGACAAAATTTAAACTGTTCCAAATTGAAAGCAATTGCAGATGGCAAAATAAACATATTTCAAAAACTGAAATTTGTTTAGGGTAGAAAACATTGTGGAAAAAGGAGAAAATGCTGGTTACCAGCATTTTCTCCTTTGTCCACAATTTTTTTCAGAAGACTTTTATCTTAGGTCTGTTAAAACCAGGGATTGTTGCGTAAAGGATTAACCCATTACCACACAATCCCTACTTTTGATGACCCTGAGAAAGAAGCCTATAGAAAACATTGTGGGAAAAGGAGAAAATGCAGGTAACCAGCATTTTCTCCTTTTACCACAATGTTTTATACTCTTCCCAAACCAAATTTCATTTTCTCAGTCACATTTATTTTGTTGTCTGCAAATGCTTTCGATTTAGACTGGCCAAAAATTTTGTCATTTGGTAACAACTTTTGTTGCCTTGCTGAAAACCCGTTTCTGTCCATTGTACACAGGTGACCTGTGCTGTTTGCAAAAAGTATCAACCAATGTCAGCCTGTACAGTCTACGCAGGTTGACATAGTTCAAAACTTTTTGCTACAATTTTCAATGGTGCTGAAAAAATGAAAGTAATAAACTTCCTTATTATGCCAGAGAGAGTAGCCTGATTACTGATCAATTACAGTAACTTCCCTTTGATAGACTGGTTTACTGTATTTTTCCTGAAGTTCTTCATATACTCATAGTAAATAATTGTAAACCAGACTGGTCAACAGACAAAATGACTGCCACAGTCAAGAAACGTTGTGTCATGCAGAAATTTATTGGCAAATATACCAACCTGTGGCCTGTTCAAGCCATCTATATTTTAAATACATTATATGTGAATATGATATTCTGGATAAATGTCCTGAAATTCCTGAAAAATGCCTTCAAGATTCCGGATATGTGTCGTTCAGGGTCGGCATCTCTGTTGCTATAATTGTTACAAGGGGATGCAGTAAGCCCTGTTTCCCCAGAGCAAGGCTCATAACGATGTTTTTGTATGGAAATTGGCTTACCCCTTAACCAAATCACAAAATTTTGGACTTGTCCAAATTGAAAGCACTTGCAGTCAACAAAATAGGCACAACTGAAAAATTGAAATTTGTTTGTAGTAGTGTAGAAAACATTGTAGGCAATGGAGAAAATGCTGGTTAAGCTGGTCACCAGCATTTTCTCCTTTTCCCACAGTGTTTTCAAAAGGCTTATATCTCAGGGTTGTAAAAACCAGGGATTGTTTGGGAAACAGTTAAGACTGTTGTCTTGTTAATTGTGAATGTGGAGATATGTTTATTTTTGTTAATGATAAATGAGATTCTCAGATTACTCTTCCTAAGATGTTTGTCTGTTTAATGTCTGATTATTTAACTATTTACCTTATCACGAAACTATAGAGTTGTTGGACTTATCCATGTTCAAAGCATTTGGAGATAACAAAGTAGACTTAAACTGGTATTGAATTTGTTTTTGAAAGGGTACAAAAAGTTATGGGAAAAGGAGGAAATGCTGTTTACCAGCATTTTCTCCTTTCCCTATAATGTTTTCAAAAGTGTCTTTAAAAGTTACTTTAACTTTTTACCGAACAACATAAATTTAGACTTGCTCAAATAGGAAGCATTTACAGATGACAAAATTGAGATGACTCAAAAATTAAATTTTTTTTTTGGAAGGGTAGAAAACATTTTGGGAAAAGGAAAAAAAATCCTGATTACCTGCATTTTCTCTTTTTCCTGCAATGTTTTCAGAAGGCTTTTTTCACAGGGTCATGAAAACTGGGAATTGTTTGGTAAAGGGTTCAGGACGGCTTTGCAGGTGATATGCAACTCCAAAGGTGATTTCCCAGAATTTTTTTCTAAAAATTACTAAACAATGTCATCTGCAGTTTCTTATGTTGCCTATAAATGGCAACTGGAGAATATTCTGAGCTTGTATTTCTTCAAAAAAGAGAGAGGGGGGATGTTACCAGCATTTTCTCCTTTTCCCACAATGTTTTCAGAAAGCTTTTTCCTCAGGTTTGTGAAAACTAAGGAGGGTTAACTCTTTAACATAGGACAAAATCTTGAACCCAACCAAATTGAAAGCATTTGCAGTCTACAAATTAAATGTGGCTCACATGGTGGGTTTGTCTCTGAGAGGGTGGAAAACATTGTGAGAAAAGGATAAAATGCTGGTTACCAGCATTTTATCTTTTTTCCAAAATGTTTTCAAATTCCTTCTTTGCCAGGGTAGTTGAAACTGTGTATTATGTGGTAAACAGTTTACCTAAGCCTGATTTGTATAAAGATCGGGTATCTGCATCTGAGTCAGTTTTTGTTGGAAGGTCATGTCCATGTATGTGCAAGGCCTATAGGAAGGACCAGGCCCTCTTTCACCAAAAAACTGAAGGCTCTTATTTTTACTCAAGTCAGCAGACCAACCCATTTTCCAACTTAAGTTGACTAGACCCTTTACCCCATAAGGCATTTCAGTGGTATCTCTAACTGACCCTAAATAACAGCAAGGATGGAGCTGTTTCTTATGTGTAAATGACACCTTTTGATAGCATAGAAAACATTGTGACAAAAGGTGAAATTGCTCATCACGAGCAATTTCATCTTTTGCCACAGTGTTTTCCAAAGGTTCCTTCAAGCAATGTGTAGAAATGAGTATCTATGGAGTAAAGGGTGAATTATTTCAGATGCATTTTAGTAACATTATCAGACCTTACAACATTATAAAATCTGAGATGGACACAAATTTTGGACTCGGCTCAGGTAAATAATGGACTTAAAGGTGGGTATTTAGAATTTTTTCATCTCACCAAATTAAAAAATATATATATCACTGAAATTCATATGAAAAAATAATACAAATCATCAATAATCAAGATTCATGAAATTACACAAAAAAATATTTTTGATGGTATTCCCTTAAAAGGCTACGTAGCCACTTAAGATATTTTTAGATTTCGCGCCAAAAATTAATAAAGCATTTCGGGAATGCCTAGTGACTGGGACGTGACTCATAACGCTTTAATTTCATTACATAACAAACATGTGATAATTATTTTTTTCATAAAGTCTTCTTCAAACCCTATGTTTGAAACTTCGTCTGTGTATACCTGTTTGTAAATGAGCGAATTGATAGTCTAAAAATAGAACGTGTCTCCCCTCGGTGTCGACCTGGGCTGTAGTAAATCTCTAATTTCTCGTGTTGTTGGACGGTGTTCGACTACTGGGGTTTTATGAATGAAAATTAAAAGGCTTTGGGAGTGTAAGGATGATTTTTTTGCATTTTTGTACAATTTTCGTCCCAAGACCTGAAGGGCCACCTTTAAGTCATTAGACCCTCACGAAACAAATGTTTTCAGAGTTATACTGAAATCAGCCTGTCTGTGTGTCCGTCTGTGTATAAAATACTAGTAATTACCTGTTTCTGTCAAAGCGCTGGCAACGTATTAAGTCATATTCAGTGACAGCTCTAATTTTAACTGACTTAAATCCATTATTTTGCCGAGTTGACTGTAAAATTTCATATAAACTTAAAATTTGAGAATTTTTTCCTAAATCTGTAAATATTATTAAAGTAAGTTATAGGTAATGAACTCAACTTAACCCTTTATCAAACAATCCCTGGTTTTTACGACCCTGGAATAGAATCCTTTTTAATACATTGTGGAGGTAACCAGCATTTTCTCCTTTTCCCACAATGTTTTCTACCCTGCCAGAAACAAATTTCAATTTTTTGAGTTATGTTTGGCATCTGCAAGTGCTTTCAATTTGGACTGGTCTAAAATATTGTCGTTGGGTAAAGGGTTAAGTCACAAATGGGGTCGGTCAGTGGACTTGAGCAAAAAAAGAGACTAGAGCTTTTTTTGTGAGATTGTGCCCAGTACTGGTAAAACACTGTAATCATGTATGTTTAACCCTTTACCCCATAAGGCATTTCTATGGTATCTCTAATTGACACTAAATAACAGCAAGTATGAAGCAGTTTCTTATGTGTATATGACACCTTTTGATAGCATAGAATACATTGTGACAAAAGGTGAAATTGCTCGTCACGAGCAATTTCACCTTTTGCCACAATGTTTTCCAAAGGATCCTACAAGCAATGCATAGAAATGAGTATCTGTGGAGTAAAGGGTTAAGTCGACTTTTTTTGTGAGATTTGGCCAAGTACTGGTAAAACACTAGTATTCATATCTATAAGTCGACTTCGAGAAACTTCAACCCATAGGCTGGTTAGAGTGACTCTCCTTTTTGGACAGTGTAGATCAAGATCAGACTGCACAAAAAGTGCAGTCTGATCTTTGATCTACACTGTCCAAAAAGTGTAATACTTCCCTCCTTAAATACCTGTAAAATGGCAAAATTTGGCTTAATAGGTTCATTTCACGAATTTAGCAAGATAAGAGCTAAAAATTCAAGGCTGCCTTTTCATATGCCCGTCCATCAACTCTCCCCCACCCCCACCGTCCACTGGTCTGTCCATCTGTTCGCAATTTCTCATGTATTCAACTCCTCCCACAGTTTTCATTGGAATAATTCCAAACTTACCACAATGAATCTCCATTATGTGTAGCTGTGCATGTGACTCATTTTAAACCTTTTTACTGACATGTCCCTTCAGGCGTATGTACGCGCCGCTCTGCGAAGCTTTTGTTGGCAGTGTGAAACTGGTATTTGTAAGATTTTTGTTATTTATACGGTTGGGTTTCATTTTGTAGCATTATTTATGCAAGAAGGTTTTACTTAAAGCTTCTGATGAACTAGAACCAATAGCCTGTTTAACCTGACTTAAAACCTTTATATGGACAGAATAGATCAAGATCAGACTGCACAGAATGTGCAGTCTGATCTTGGATTTATACTGCCCAAAAAGAAGATAGTGTTTTTTGTTTTTTTTTTAAAAAAAACTTTGTATTAAGAAAACTTGAGGTTTTAACATTGGCTAGCAAGTTTCATTTCAGTTGTTTTGCAGAATAAGAATTAATTCTCAACTAAACAACAAAATTTTAGACTGGTCCAAATTGAAAGCATTTCCAGGCGATAAAATGAATGTGACTAAAGAATTAACATTTGCTTTAGCACGGGAAGAAAACATTTTGGGGAATGGAGAAAATGCTGGTTATCAGCATTTCTCCTTTTCCCACAATGCTTTCTAAAGGCTTCTTTCACAGGGACTGTGTAGTAAAAAGTTAAGGCAATGAAAATCTTCCTTTGAATCTTTTCGATACTCAAAAATGACACAGTGCTTTTCTATCAATCAAAGGTCTGTTTTGGCATTCCAATTTCAGAAGCTCACAATGTATACTCCCAATGGAAAGGCAAATAAGTCTCAAAGATACTATGTATCTCATCTACGGACACTGAAGCTTCTGGCAAACAAATTGTGGCCTGCCGCGGAAAGAAAATAGTGCCACCGATATCTTCTGTCCCAGTGAATTTCACAAATAACTCCGTCATACACAAACAGTCAAAACCACACCATTGGTAGAGAAGCTTAAGTAAAGAAGGCTTTGGAAGCTTATATAAGTACTCCTCAAACTGAGTTTTCACGTGTTTTGAACTTTCTTTCGCATCATTGTCTTCCGGGTAAAGGTAGATAACTCTTTCTAATAGCGTTGGAACATGTGGCGTTAATATCTGATACAAGAGTAGTATGTCGTCATCTGTGACGTCACTAAATAAGTATTCACCACTTGACTGAATCCCTGCTTTTATTTGTTCGAGTGCCCAATATGGCTTATGGACCAAATACGATTTTGCAAGATTTATCATGAAAAGGTCAAGTTCTCCGGGTTGCGGTGGTTTTCTGCAGCCGTAAATTCCAAGAACCACTTTAATACTGTTTTCTATTATCGGAGAAAAATTTTCTAAGCCTAGTTTAACTTCTTCCATTGCATTTTCTAGTACTTCTTTCTCTGAGTCTGACATTATTCTGTATAGTGACGTTAGCAATAGTCGATCAGAGCTGGCCCCCACAATTATCTGCGTCATACAGGCAGGAGACAATCGTAACGGAAGATAATTGTGGAGAACCAGTCCATGTATCAAAATCATACCGAGAATTTTGAAACAATCTTGAGGCGCATTAGGGTCAATCAGCGGAACCATATCCTGGTTCCCAGTAAACTGTTTTCTCATTGCCTCCTCCCAGAACATCACGAACACGGAACCAGTATCCAGTTCGTCATCATGTGTAATGTCGTTATTATTCTGAACGTTGTGTGACTGGAAACAAAATGTTATTTTATGTTGTACAAGATTTTCTTCACTTCCATAAGCATTCAGCATGTCAGTAAATATGGACTCTGGTTTAACATGTACGCGGATTTTGGACTTTAATTTGCTCCGGTAAATTGCTGCCCTTTTCAGTATCTTCACTGCATCTGAAATAAGAAACTCGAAAAATTAGATTTACGTCAGATCGGTCTGGTAAAAACGTGCTCTTGACGGTAAAGGATAATTAATCATTTGAAATAGTTGATGGACAATTATAGGATTTGGCCGGCTTTTATTATTCGAGGGTTGATTGGGAAGTTCGTAGATTCTTACTGCCATAAGTACTACGGTTCGGAGCTTATTCCTTTCCCAAACAAGCCCTTGTTTTTACGTGTCTGCAGTACAAGACTTTCGAAAACACTGTGGGAAAAGGAGAAATTGATCGTAACGAGTAATTTCTCCTTTTCCCACATTGTTTTCTACCCATTCGGAGAACTTTCTGCCGTTTTTATCAAATTTTAAATTGTTGTCTGCAAACTCTTTCAGTTTGGAAGAGTCTAAAATTTGTCGTTTGGGAAAGGGTTAAACTTTATTGTTGAACATTTTACATATAGTGTTTTCAAAAGGCTTCTTTCTCAGGGGCCTCAAAAGTAGGGATTGTGTGGTAACGGGTTAAGCTTGTTTTTGCCAGAGTATGTCTCAGATACAAGGGGTTAGAAAAAAAGAAAAGAACTTATCAGATACTCACCAAACAAATTCTCAGTGGCGTGCCCGTTTATTTTTCCTGTCACGTCTGAGCTTTCCGAATCATATTCCATATCTTCGGAGTTAGCTGAACAGTTGGAAGAAGTCTGCTGAAGTTTAAAAAATGGAATTTTACTCTTAACCACAGTCCCGACTTTAAACGGCACTGAGAAAGAAGCGTTTTGAAAACATTGTGGGAAAAAGAGAAAATTCTGGTACCCAATATTTTTTTCCTTTTCCCACAATGTTTTCTACCATTCCTAAACCAAATTTCATTTTTTCAGTCACATTTATTTTGTCGTCTGCAAATGCTTTGAATTCGGACCAGTCTAAAATTTTGTCGTTTGGTGAAGAGTTAAACCATAGTTGTGTTGTAATCATCGCTTTAAAGGCACCATCTTCGCGAGCCAAGTTTACGATCACTACGTGGATCTTGCCTTGGCGGATTGAGCCTGATTTTTACAACCCCTTAATGCGCCTTTTCATTGGAAGCAGCCAGCTCTAGCTCCAACGAATGAAATCGCTCGTAGCATTTCATCTTTGATAAAAATAGAACACGGTCTCTACCTTTCGAATAATAGGTAAAACATGGAAACCCACGTGGATGTCTGCTTATCCCTTCATGTGTATTCGTAAGCGGTTTGTAAAACGATATTTCATTTGCTTTTAGAAATATGATGTAAAGGGGAGTAATAACCAGCATCCAATAGAGGGCGCATCACAGGAATCTCGAAATCGGGCTCAATCAGCCAAGGTAAGATCCACGTAGTGATCGTAAACTTGGCTCGCGAAGATGTAAAGGCACAAGAGCTGCCGAAACTAAACAATGCAAGTGTTAAAATGCTTTCAAATTTACATCACAGCTTTAAAAATCATAGAAATTACTGCGAAGGTGACAAACTGATAGTGTAAAGTTGGTCCAAGTGTTAGTAACTAGCCATCTTCGCAAGCCAAGGATACTAACTCCACTTTGTTCGTTATGTACTTAGTATCCTTGGCTTGCGAAGATGGTAACTAGCAGACCTGGGCCACTTTTCACGAAACTGCGCACGCATTAAGTTTGCGCAAGCATTTTAGGTAAGCAGGCACCAAGTCTCACTAAACATGTTTCACTGAACTACATAACTTTACAATTTCAGTAAATATTTACGACACTTTATGCAAGTTCATACCTATGGGTAAAGCAGGGATCGTTTGCGAGTATAAGCAATCCTAAATAACTTGCGTAACCCTACGCAGTGCATTAACCCTTTCCCAAACAGGCCCTTGTTTTTACGTGTCTGCAGTAGAAGTCTTTTGAAAACACTGAGGGAAAAGGAGAAATTGCTCGTAACGAACAATCACACTTTTTCCCACAGTGTTTTAAACCCGTTTGGAAAACTGTCGGCCATTTTCATCAAAGCTGAAATTGTCGTTCGCGAAGTCTTTCAATTTGGAAGAGTCTAAAATTTGTCGTTTGGGAAAAGGTTAAAAAGCAGCGCTGGACATTGAGAGAGCCTTTTCCATGCTCTTCCCTATATTGCGCATCTTCGCGAGCCAAGTTTACAATCACTTCGTGGATCTTACCTTGGCTGATTGAGCCCGATTTCGAGATTCCTGCGATTCGCCCTCTATTGAATGTTGGTTATTACCCCCCTTTACATCATATTTCTAAAAGCACTGATGATATATCGTTTTACAAACCGCTTACGAATACATATGAAGCGATAAGCAGACATCCACGTGGGTTTCCACGTTTACCGTCTATTCGAAAGGTAGCGTCCTTGTTCTATTTTTATCAAAGATGAAATGCTACGAGCGATTTCATACGTTCCAGCTAGAGCTGGCTGCATCCAATGAAAAAGCGTATCGGGTGAAAGTAAAAATCAAGCTCGATCCGCCAAGGGTAGGATAGCGTAGTGAATCGTCAGCCTTGGCTTGCGAAGATGTGGCCTTCCCTGTATTGCGTTGTGATTCCGAAATGTGGTCAACCGGTATAGAGTGTAAGAATTAAACCATTTAGCAAACCATCAAAACTTTTAACGATCCCATGAAAGAATCCTTTTGAAAACTTTGTAGGAATATGAGAAAATGCTGGTAACCAGCATTTTCTCATATTCCTACAATGTTTTCTACCCTTCCCAAAACAAGTTTCTATCGCATCTATTTTGTCGTCTGCAAATGCTTTCAATTTGGACAAGTCTTAAACTTTGTCGTCTGGTAAAGACTAAAGAGTTATCCAAAATCTTTAGGCTGACTTATGCGATACCTTTGTCCTTTTTGTACGTCCACTAGCTCTTAACCCTTTACTCCATAGATACTCATTTCTATGCATTGCTTGTAGGAGCCTTTGGAAAACATTGTGGCAAAA
Organism: Tridacna crocea; assembly: GCA_943736015.1. Taxonomy (NCBI): domain Eukaryota; kingdom Metazoa; phylum Mollusca; class Bivalvia; order Cardiida; family Cardiidae; genus Tridacna; species Tridacna crocea. The sequence goes on along the minus strand of OX031060.1, from coordinate 58,602,490 downwards.
GGTGAAATTGCTCGTGACGAGCAATTTCACCTTTTGTCACAATGTTTTCTATGCTATCAAAAGGTGTCATATACACGTAAGAAACAGCTTCATCCTTGCTGTTATTTAGGGTCAATTGGAGATACCAAAGAAATGCCTTATGGGTTAAAGGGTTGAAATGCTCTCTTTTTGTAGCCTTCTTAATCGCTTAGCTGCTCTTACGACCATTAGTCGGAAGAATCTAGATAAGTTTTGTGTCCGTGGTCTTTAGTAGAGTGTTGGTTTTCGCAACCGTAAGATTCAGAGGTCGATTCCCGGGAGCGGATGTCAAGTCTGGAACTTTGGGACCCTTCTTTAGCCCACAAATATGGCGCGAGCACTGGTGTTTCCAGGAAGTAGTATCGACAAAGAGGAGTATAAGTACCAGGAAATTGTTTCTCAAGTCCAAGTGGCTACATAAGAACTAAACAAACAACAAACCTTTGTTTTGTTGGCCAATGGCAAGCATGGAAAGACTGATAACTCCTCCGTGGTTTCCGGCACGAGTTCTGGTAGACTAGGTAATGGAATTCTGAAATTCTGGATTAGTTTTAAAGGGTTGCCTAGCAACGGAGAGGAAGTATTGCTGCCACTGTTACTGTTACTATAGCAATCGTCGAAGTTTCTGTGAATGATGGGAGCTGGACGGTCTTCGGTACTTGTCTACAAATAGAAAGAAAAGTTTATTTTTCTACAAGTTATATTGGTTTAAAAAAAAAACTAATGATACACTGGAGCTACACCATCTTAAATTGGGGAAAAAAGAACAATAGATCTGGAACGTTCAGGTCAAATTATTCCGAAAAGATTCTCGATTTTGAAATCAAAAACATTCCAGAAAATTCTAAAACAAGAACCCAGAGGGGAAAGACTCAAATAGTTTTAGTATATCGTCGGTTTGCTTCCAAAACCTCGTAACTACAGCTTGTAACAAGTTGTAGTTACGAGGTTTTGGAAGCAAACCGACGATATATATGATTATGAGAGATACATATTGGTATATTGGTATATTGGCTGATAAACAGCGCTTAACCCGACGCATATATACGATTATGAAAAGCAATTTAACATGCTTTTATGCAATGGCAAGTATATGCAATGGTATACAGATCAAATATGAAATTTCATTTATATGCGTAAAAAGCCATCCAGCTGCGTAGCTACGGGGTAAAGTGTAGGATTCGTGATCTGGTGGCCCTTGGTTCCAGATCAACTGAGCCTTTCATGGGATTGTCCTTAGCAAAACACCTCTAAGCCCCAGCCTAGCACTAGTGTAACCTAGGAAATACATGAATTTGTGAGCTGTGGTTATAACTTGACTGAAATAATGTTGAAACCGGCGTTAAACACGTTATTTGTCATATTCTTCGAAGATTCGACCTGTCTGATATGAAGTATCACTCTCCCCAAAGTTTGGGAGGGGGCGGGGGTGTAGTGATACGCGCTATAAAGTAGCAATGGAGAAAATGGCTTTTATCAATACCTTTGAGGAGAAATAAGGCCTGTCGTAGCTTCAGATTTCTCTATACTGCTGATCATGGCTGAATGAATCGCACAGGGTACCGTTTTATTGAGTAAACGTTTTGTGTTTTTTTTTAGTTTGAAATTCAAAGTAACGGTTGTCGCGTAGAAAAGTAGTCCGGTTCTGTACCCAGAATGCCCAAATTAGATAGATTAGTGTTTGTAGAATGCCATCTAGCGGGAGATAATGGCGTTAAACATGTGTCAATCGTACTTACGTATGGAATGACGATAACGCTGCCTTGGTATTTCATGTCTTTCAGTTGTCTAGGTGACTTGGCCTCCACCCGAATCAAGCGTCTGGTTTTGTCGATTCGGTACATGTCATAAAGACGTCCCTCAAGCTTTGGGTAGATCGAGATCATAAACGTATGGAATTTTTCCTCGCTATATGTCAAGCAAAGCTGCGTTTTTCTTGGAATTCCGTTTATATAGTCCTGAGACGGGTAACCTAAGCAACGAAAAATAAGATATTTTGAGTTGATGTAACAGTAAAATTCTCAAATGCCCTATACAGAAGATACAAAGCAGTAGATCTATGCTAAGTATTTATTCTTTGCACCACGAGAAAAATGTAGACTTGTCCAAATTTAAAGTATATGCAGTCGAAATGTCGGTCAAATGATGCAATTTGTCTTTGATAGCATTAGGGTAGAAAATATTATGGGAAAATGATAAAATACCGGTTACCATGGAGAGAGGTGCTTCGGCCGCTGCGAATTAACTGAAATAAAGTTGATAAAACGGCTTTAAACACCGTAAATCAATAAATGAACTTCTTTTTTTATTTCATTTATCATGGTATTACACTATACATGTATTAAATAAATCTTGCCCAGTGAAAGAGAGATTTCAGGCATCCGCAACACGTATCGACTCTGGTCAGCCTGCGCAGTCCGCGCAGGCTGTCCTGGGTCGATACTTTTTGCATTTGACAAATTTTCTGCGTGCCCAAGGACTCTTCTACCTCATGACTAAGCCATTTGTTACACAATATGTATTTACTGTATCCATAAATTATATGATGACTTAGTTGATATAAGGCATCAAAAAAGATCCCCTAACCCTCTATCCCATAAGGCATTTCAATCGTATCTCTAATTGAACTTAAATAACCCCACGGATTAAGCCATTTTTTATGTTCATATGACACCTTTTGATAGCATAGAAAACATTGTGACAAAAGGTGAAATTGCTCGGGACGAGCAATTTCACCTTTTGCCACTATGTTTTCCAAAGGCTCCCACTAGCAATGCGTAGAAATGAGTATCTATGGAGTAAAGGGTTAAATTCCCTTTCGCCAAAGTATGGCCTCATACATATTATTTTTCCTTCTTATATGCCCCGACACTTGAGCGCTGCATTATGCAGAAAAAAATCAACATAATGGAGGGTCCGAGAAACAACCCATCATAATCAATAGTAATTATTTTCTAGTGTTGTCACAATGCAAAGACAATCTAATATAATCAGATTTTGTACATGGAAGCACTGCGAGTGCCTCTTATTTCATCGTTTGTCATTTCTGTACTGCTTTTCTTTTTGCGTATTCAATAATTTCATTGCCAAAATGATTGAGCAATGTTCTGTGAAAATGGGTTTTAAATTCATCTGCAAAAGTGTCGACCCAGGTCAGCCTGTGCAAGATTAGACTACAGAACGTGCAGTCTGATCTTAGATCTACAGATCTACACGGTCCGATACGGGGATACGTTTTACCCGAAAGAAAACTTTGAAATATTTACATTTGGGTTTTTACTATTGGCTTGAAAATTTTGTTTCATATTTTAAGCGGGTTCATGATAAATATACCCTTTAATTTCGAGATTTATTATTTCATACGCATAACAAAAACTTAATTTTCAGTAAGAGAGAGGGAAAAGACAATCCCTTAACTGTTTACCAAACGACAACATTTTAGGCCAGTCCAAATTGAAACCACTGGCAGACGACAAAATAAACGTTACTCAAAAATTAACACTCATTTACAGCAGGGTAGGAAACATTGTGGGAAAAGGAGAAAATGCTGGTTACCGGCATTTTCTCCTTTTCCAACAATGTGTTCAAAAGGCTTTTTTCTCAGGGTCGTTAAAGGTAGGGATTGTGTGGTAAAGAGTTAAAGAAGTTATTTTGCAAAATACATTTATGCGACAACAATTTAGACAGTTTTTGGTGAAATTGGGACAGTGTGGGTCAAATTCGGACTGTGTGAGTCAATTTTGGACAGTGTGGATCATTTTGAGACAGTGTGGGTCAAATTCGGATTGTGTGAGTCAATTTTGGACAGTGTGGATCATTTTGGGATAGTGAGGGTCAAATTCGGATTGTGTGAGTCAATTTTGGACAGTGTGGATCATTTTGGGATAGTGTTGGTCAAATTCGTGCAGTGTGGGTCAAATTCGGACTGTGTGAGTCAATTTTGGACAGTGTGGATCATTTTGGGACAGTGTGGGTCAAATTCGGATTGTGTGAGTCAATTTTGGACAGTGTGGATCATTTTGGGATAGTGAGGGTCAAATTCGGACTGTGTGAGTCAATTTTGCACAGTGTGGATCATTTTGGGATAGTGTTGGTCAAATTCGTGCAGTGTGGGTCAAATTCGTACTGTGTGAGTCAATTTTGGACAGTTTGGGTCAAATTGGGACAGTGTGGGCCAAATTCGGGCAGTGTGGGTCAAATTTGGACTGTGTGAGTCAATTTTGGACAGTTTGGGTCAAATTGGGACAGTGTTGGTCAAATTCGGACAGTTTGGGTCAAATTCGGACTGTGTGAGTCAATTTTGGACAGTTTTGGTCAAATTGGGACAGTGTGGGTCAAATTCGGGCAGTGTGGGTCAAATTCGGACTGTGTGAGTCAATTTTGGACAATTTGGGTCATTCTGGGACAGTTCGGGTCAAATTCGGGCAGTGTGGGTCAAATTCGGACTGTGTGAGTCAACAGTTTTGGACAGTTTGGATCAAATTGAGACAGTGTTAGTCAAAGATCAGATTGCATATTTCTCGTGTGAAAAAAGACCTTTGACAATATTGGTGCGAATGGGAATTTTTTCCTGACCATTCTGATAAAGAATACCAGTAATTAAGATGTTTAGAAAATGACTGTATTTGTATAAGCCTTAACAAATAAAAGATGCTATAATTGTTGACAACGTCGTGAAATTTCGACGAATCAGTTTGACCATATGTACATCGTACTTGTCTTGACCAAGGATCGTATACATAGAGGATATTGTTTTTTTTCGATGAAAGATCGAAATTTATTTCATCGAGTGAACACCATCGGTAATATTACCGATGGTGTTCACAAAATGAAATAAATTTCGATATTTCACCCAAAAAACAAATATTCTATTTATTTCATGCTTTTAACCCTGTCTGGGAGGAGCTGTATCAAAAATCCAGTACAGTTCTTTTCCGCTATTCTCCGTGGCGCACCCCTCCCGCATAGCAACGCATTACAATATTACGTCAAGCGCGAGAAATGTAAGGTAAATGACGTCATATTTCCCATCTGGTTGTGAGGCACGCGCAATTTACCTAGGTAACAACAACATGAAAAATAGAATTATAATTTTTACTTCTAAAACCAGTATATTCTCATTACGAAGGGAGATAATAATTACTCCCTCTTCTGGAAAACTAACGAAAGCATCAACAAATAATTTAACGGTAGATATCAAAGGAATTTCTTGTCTGTTAAAATTGAGAGCAAGTATGATATCTGTCTAAAAACATATCTATCAACTATCAAGAAATGTTATTCTATGCTGCACTAGAAGTGTAACGGGTCCATAAATTTAGAATTAGACTGATAGTGAATTTAGAATGGTGCGCAAATACAGGCGTTAAAGACAATGTGACCTCAAGATTCTCTTAACAAAAGCGACAAACGAACTGAGTCAATATAAAAGTTTATAAATAGTACACAATGTATATTTCCTCTTTTGGAGTGGTCTTATCGCTTCTTTCTGACACAAATACTCCAAAACAACCAAGATAGCTTCAACCATTTCCTTCATATAGATACTTTTCGATAATACCGTCTGAAGACAACGTTTGAAAATACTATAACAATTAAAAAAAGAATTCTCGTTGGTGCTTCCGCAGCCACGGGGCAGTAGTTTTTACGAACGGGATAAATTTACCATTTGCAACTCAGTGTTTTTTCTTTTGGACAGTTTAGAGAAAGATCAGATTGAACAGAAAGTGCAGTCTGATCTTGGATCAACGCTGTTTGACAATGGAGATATTTTCCTCTAAAATAACTGGGGTTTTAAGTACTATTAGGAAAGAAACTTGTATTAACCCTTTGCCTGCCATGTGCGACTCGCTGACCTTTTGTGGACAGTGTAGATCAAGATCAGACTGCACAAAACGTGCATCTGATCTTTGATCTACACTGTCCGATAAGGAGATATTATTCCCCAAAACATTACTTTGAAACACCAATGTATCGGTTATTGATATCGATTCGAAAATTTAACCCTTTATTCCATAGACACTCATTTCTACGTATTGCTTGTAGGAGCATTTGGAAAACATTGTGGTAAAAGGTGAAATTGCTCGTAACGAGCAATTTCACCTTTTCCCACAATGTTTTCTATGCTATCAAAAGGTGTCATATACACATAAGAAACAGCTTCATCCTTGCTGTTATTTAGGGTTAATTAGAGATACCATAGAAATGCCTTATGGGAAAGGATTAAAATGACCGCTGGAAAAGGAGGAAAAGCTGGTTACCAGAATTTTTTCCATTTCCAATAATATTTTCTAGAGCCTTTTTATTCAGGATTGTCAAAAATTGGGATTACTTTGTATAGGGTTTTATATCTTATATTTAACAATATTCTGGATCTTTGATTTAGTTAGTAAGCAGGAGAAGGGTTAAAAATGATGGTGCAGGTTTTGGATTGAGATCAGACTACACAGAACGACACTGACACTTACTCTACCCGCTCTGTAACTCCAGTCTGTGCAGCGACGTTCGTGATATAAGGTTCCTGCTTTTCCCATTTTGTTTTCATGTATACATATTTCAACTGTTTAGTAGGTCTAAATGACAAAACGTTACATTGGTCCAAACTGAAAGCATTTTCAAATATGTAATTGGGGCTAATGAATTTGTCATACATATAAATAAATACCTTAGTACTTTAACATGAAAAAAAAATGATTATTGGGAAAAAGAAACTGAGAAGTGTTGCCGTCTCCATAAATTTATTCTCAATATTCATGTTTCCATTATCAGCAAACGAAATTACGTGTCCTGATAAATGAATTTTCAAATCATATCGTGGAGATAACTGTCACCCGTAAATGTTACAACTTGGGGAAAAAATGGCAACGACTTGACGTAACGTATTAATCAATAAAAAATCTATTTATTACAAGTCACGTGGAAAAAAATCAATCGAAATGAGATTTTATACAAGGAATATTGATCGAGCGGTAACAAAATAATAAATGTTTCATTATAAATGTATGGATACAGTATAGTTTTTCCGGGGATTTTTTCATATTGTCATCGTCTTGGTATAATATCAGTTAGTCTGTAGGCCTAATATACGAAGAAGAGCTTTCTTTATTACCTAGAGCACTAATTTGATAAAATGGACATTTCTCCTTCATAGAAATTAATAGAACTTAAGTAATAGTTAAACGCTAAGAAGTCAAAATTAAACGATTTAAACAGCCAAAAGAACATAGTTAAATCGACAGAGATCAGACAGCAATCTAGGCCTTGATCATCAAAGTCACAAGAAATTCGAAATTCCTCAATTAACTCTTTTCCAAACAACAAAATCTTACACTGGTCCAAATCGAAAGCATTTGCAGACGACAATTTTAGTGTGGCTCAGCATTTTCTCCTATTCCCACAATTTTTTTTAAAAGGCTTCTTACCCAGGGGTTTTAAAAGTCGGGATTGTGTTGTAAAGAATAAAACCATCTCGTTCTATAGACAAACTCTTTTGCCTTCCTTGCGTCGGGAAGCAGCAATATTGTTGAGGATTTTTTCAAGATACCAATAAGACGTCTTATACTACTACTACTACTTCTAACAATATATTATAATGATAATGATGTTGTTAGTGTTGTTGTTGTCATCGTCGTTGATGATGATGATGATGATGATGATGATGACGACGACGATGATAATGATGATGATGATGATGATGCCAATGGTGATGATGATGATGTCAATGATGATGATGATGATGATGATGATGTCAATGATGATGATGATGTCAATGATGATAATGCCAATGAGGAGGAGGAGGAGGAGGGTGGTGACGATTTCATACTTAAGTTTGCAAAACGCCATCTAGATCAAAATAGCAGAGAAACTTACCATAGCCTTCTTGCTGATGTTGGTCCACAAGACTCCGCTCTAGCGGGTCGAGAGAGGAAAACTTTGGCAGTTTGGAATTCTTGTCAGGAAGACAGTAAATAAATACTGAAAATGTTTCTTTCTCTTTTGGACCTCTTTTCTTTTTATCTTTTTGTCGCAGTAATTCCATCGCGTGCATGATAAGGCCTGGATTTGCGACGGCTTCAAATCGACCGAAGTTATCGATACCAGGTCTCAGCACTCGTCCATGGCGATTCCTGAAGGGTGCGATAGAACTGCGTCTTTGCGACCGACCATGCCGACCTCTACTGCCGACAGATGGCGTTGGTATCGCTTCCTGTTTAATGACAACATCGCCATTGGTTTTTGCGTCTGCTCCATTTAAATTGTTGTGGACAAATATTTTTCCTTCACTTGAGTCTTTTGCTGTGGTTGTTTTTCCAACCTGTGAATTTTGGGATTGAATAATTTGTGCGATGGTTGCCGGCTTGTCACTGCCCGATTTCTTCAACATCATTGCTGGATTTGAACCGGAAGTATTATTTGCATTCAACATGATTTGTTTTGCGAATTCTGTCATCACTTTGGGATCCATACCCAAGAACGGGTTTGGAGGGCAGTAAGGAGCCAAGGGTTTCTGTTCACCCTGGGACAAGGGCGACTGTTCCGTAGATTTGTCCTTGTCTTTATCTGCCTCCGACTTTGCGGTGCCAGCGTTCCCTAATTGTTTCTGAGCTTCTTGGATTTCTTTTTCGTTTTGCATCATCATGGACGCCAGCTGTATCATCATTCTTGTGTTCTCATCCATACCAAACAAACGTTTAGTCTTAGGCTCTGAAAAAGAGTATAAGAATGTTTCGATTTTCCGAACAGTCTGAAGACCCTCGATAATCCAAACATGCGATATTCGAATATATCCTTAACCCTTTCCCAAACAATCCCTGGTTTTTTACGGGTCTAGAATAGTAGCCTTTTAAAAACATTGTGGGAAAAGGAGAAAATGCTGGTAACCAGCATTTTCTCCTTTTCCCACAATGTTTTCTACCCTATCATAGACAGAAATGATCTTTTCAGCAAGAGTTAAATTGTCGTCTGCAAATGCTTTCAATTTGGTCTAGTCCAAAAGTTTGTCGTTTGGGAAAGGGTTAAATTCGAAATATCGGATGTCGTTTAGAAGACAATGTCAACGAAAAGAAAAGGTGAAACAGAGTTTCGTTTCTTATAACAAGGAAAGAAGTCTTTCAGACGGATATCACGATTTAAGTAGCAACATTTCCTTACGGGCACTTTTACTTTAATTTCTGGGTATAAGCAGTGGGTCGATACTTTTCGCAGCTGTATTTAGTCCCCTTTTCACAGAGCATACCTCAATTCCAATAGCAATTTTAACCGACCAGAAATTTCTTTGATGTCTACCTTGAAATTACGGTTGATAGGCCTACTTATGTTATTTTCCAGAAAATAGAAGTAATTATTATCTCCCTTTGTAATGAGAATACAGGGGTTTTTAGATTTATAAATGACAATTCTAAGAACGAAAAAAAGACAAAAAAGGGCTCGGTTAAAGTAGTACAATAATACTCATTTCTAATCATATCAAATTTTGTTGGTTAATATTTTAGTGGAAATAACTTTCCTATTAAGAGTCTAGTACCTTAAAACCGCCCACCTTTTACAATGTCAGCACTGCTGGCAGAAAGTAGTGTAGTACATTAACATTTTTTTCAAATTAATAATACAACTTTCAGCGCCAGAAAAACATGACAGTCGTTCTCTGACAAAAAGGGGGATTAATGCATCTTCGAGATCCTTGATAAATTATCATATAATTATAGATCAATAACACCCATATTGTATAACAACTGAATAATTCATGACACACACTGGTCCTTTGACATGCTGAAAATTGTCCATTGGCAAAAGGTTTCGGCCCAGGTCAGCCTGCGCGGACTGCGCAGGCTGATCTGGGTCGATACTTTTTGCAGATGCATTAGTTCCCCTGTTCACAGATTATGGTTCAGTTATAGACACTCAGTGATCAATGAACCAAAGAACTAATTAGATTTGCGATCATTAACTCATTACCAAACGACAATAATTTAGACTGGTCCAGATTGAAAACACTTGCAGGCGACAAAATAAAAGTGACAGAACATTTGTTTTGTGAAGGGCTGAAAACATGGTGGGAAAAGGAAAAATGCTGATTACCAGTATTTTCTCCTTTTCCCACAATGTTTTCAAAAGGCTTCTTTCTCAGGGTCGTCAAAAGTAGGGATTGCATGGTATTGGGTTAATCTGAATCTTATAGTGTTTGCTATTGTTTTCTTACAACAGACATTGGTCGCTCAAACAGTTTATAGAGCATCAACGCTTTCCATTTCTGTTGAAACTTTATCGGCTACAATTGACAAAAATTTATTGGTTTAGTTCTTTTTTAAATAAATATTCCAGTCTCATTTCTGTCATATAAAATGGTCAGAATTCGAGCCAACGACGATGGAAACAAAAGGCCTATGTCCACAAAGAGCAAGAACTGTGGTAAGGTAGATAAGTATGGAATACTATTAGGGCCATCGCTTATGAATTTATTGGTTTTAAACGCTATGCTTGATAGTACGATGGTGGTTACGCGATATTACGAGGACGATAATGCGATAGTACGATGATTATAAAGCGATAGTATCATATCTCACTTAAATTATCGCATTATAATTATCGCACTATCATGTTATAAAATAATGTCCACATAGAGCAAGAACTGTGGTAAGGTAGATAAGTATGGAATACTATTAGGGCCATCGCCTATGAATTTATTGATTTTAAACGCTATGCTCGACAGTACGATGGTGGTTACGCGATATTACGAGAACGATAATGCGATAGTACGATGATGATAACGCGATAGTATCATATCTCACTATAATTATCGCACTATAATTATCGCACTATCATGTTATCGTCATCGTGTTATCGAGCATCGCCTTAAAATCAGCAAATTCAAAGACGATGGCCCTAACGGTATACCGTCGAAAAAAAGAGGTAAGCCGAATGTTGATGACGTCAATTTTTGTATTATAAATAACATTATCGACAAACTGATGGATGTTTATTCATCTTTTACCAATTAAATCATTTCTAAAGTACGATTTCCACAGAAAACTGTGGGCGTACAGTTTATTAATATAATATCATAAACCTGCAATCTAATTGAAGCAAAAGTAGTTCCGTTTTACTCTGCAGCCATTTCCCATTTCTGTATCCTTCTACAAGTTCAAAACGCAGCGATTCCAGTAAAAAGAATTCATCTTCCAACAACAAAAATTAAATTACAGCTGTGAACTCATTCTTGAAAGAAAATACTGTTAGTTTATAGAAATAATGAACACTTATAGACAAAATTGTAGAAAAGAAATAAGTTTCTTCTTTACAATCAATTTCTCTCTTTGCTGCAATGTTTTCAAATGTGACTTCGGCTGATACAAGTAATATACTATTACCTATATTCATAAATGCCCTGCGACATGAAAAAGGGGCAATGGTACATTTGCGTAAAGTGTCGCCTCGGATCAGCCTGTGCAGTCTGCGCAGGCTAATCCGAGACGACACTTTTCGTCTTTATTTAATTTTCTGTTTGTGGAAAGTCTACTGTAGCACAAAATCTAATGTAGTCGTAACGTGCCGTCTCGGATTAGCCTGCGCGGACTGCGAAGGCTGATCCGAGACGACACTTTACGCAAATGTCCGAATGCCCATAAGCTCGTTATCCTAATTTCACAAACATGACTTCATTTTGAAAGTCTGGCGGGTGAATAGCGATGTTATGAGGCAAATACAGACCATACCACGAGCGTAAATGCCTGATAAGAGATGTATATTTATCAACAATGAAAATTGAAATTTATTGAAAGAAAATATCTAACATAAACACAGCTGGTCCTGTATAAGATACTGATAAGTAACTCATGAATGCTCAAATACTCAAAGAGAAGGTCGCAGCCAATCGTTGGATTTCTTTCTTCCGTTGGGCCCTGCCAAGCTTTGTGTGTGAACGGTTTTCAATTCCATTTTAACAACAGGTCTAATTTAGTACAAGAAAATATTGATGCACATCAATGGCGCCGCAAATCAGTTGTTTCTAGGCACATTACAGCATTTCGAATTGACCTAAGTAAATTTTTGCAGAACTCGGCGAGAAATTAACTTAAAATTCCTAAAAAAATCCTTAGACAGCAACATAAAACTTAAAAAAAGAACCAATAATGGTAAGACACAAGCATAGCCATTCTTTGGCGAAAATTAACATAATTTTATTTGAAAGTATGTACAAAAGCAGTTGTCATTAGTGAAACAACACAAGAAAATAGTGATAAAACTAGGTTCTAAATTACCAAATTGATATAAAAAACTGGTCTGAAATGAATAAAGTGAGTACGAAAAGATCGAAGTGAGTACGAAATGACCAAAATAAAGAAATAGGTAGGTACGAAATGACCAAAATTGTACGAAATGAGCTAGGTACGAAAAGACCTAGTAACGAAATGACTTGAGGCGAGTAAACAATATGGCTGCCTCCATAGGTACTTTTCAAAAGCGAATAAAAATATAATGCCGCCGCTCATGCGGTGCCACAGTAACACCGTCACGGTAGCCAGTGCATCTACCTAAAGTTGCTGACTTTCAACTATTTCGCCATTAAATTTCTTCCCACGAAATTCTTCCTAAGCTCAGAGCTGCTTTCCCACATATACATGTACAAATTTCCAAACGATCAGAGAGAATTGATAGCTGAAGCAATGACTTTCATTGATAGACGGAATAAATTAAGGCAGAGAATGGATTCAAATGTCCATCCTCTTCGCCTACTAGCTTGAAGCTGCTTGAAGAAAAAAAAAATGAAGATATTTTTTTTTTGTAAAAATAAGAAATAAAACATTGTGACAAACAGACAAATTGTGTCTTTCTTTTCATGGAGAAAAAGGAGAAAAAAAAACCCCTCAGATTTCACAATGTTTTAAAAATGGCTGCTCCTGATAGGGCATAAAATGGTTCTTCAACGCGTGAAATGGTTAACTCATTACCAAACGACAATATTTTAGGCTTGTCCAAATCGAAAGCATTTGCAGACGACAAAATAAAAGTGACTGAAAATTTGAAATTTGTTTTGTGAAGGGTAGAAAACATTGTGGGAAAAGGAGAAAATGCTGGTTACCAGCATTTTCTCCTTTTCCCACAATGTTTTCTAAAGGCTTCTTTCTCAGGGTCGTCAAAAGTAGGGATTGTGTGGGAAATGGTTAAAGCTTTTCATTGAAACCTAAGACCGGATTTCCTATTTAGTATTTTAAACTCTTAACGTGTCCTGGACAATATAATTAAAGTGCTTTTGTGGACAAAGTAGATCAAGATAAAGATAGACTGAACAGTCCGTGCAGTCTAATCTTGATCTGTACTGTCCGATACTTTGAGTGAATATTTGGTTGAAAAAGACTTGACATTGTGAGGCTGTTTTTTTTTTTCTTTTTTCGGAGGAGTTAGAGCGTAAGTTTCATTAATCTATGACCGGAAGTGTTAACTCTTTCCCGAACAGTCCCATGTCTAAACGACCATGAAGAAGAAAACTTTTGATAACATGGTGGGAAAAGGAGAAAATGCTGGTAACCAGAATTTTCTCCTTTTCCAACAATGTTTTTGGCCCCTTTCGAAGACAAATTCTATCGTCTGTTCATCATTTAATTTGTCACCTGCATGTACTTTGATTTTGCCGGGATGAGCCTAAAATCGTGTAGTTTGTTAAAGAGTTAACATGGTCTTCTGAAACCTAAAGCATTTCATTTTCTTATCCAGCTAAAAAGTTGATATAAAACGTTCAAACCGTTAGCAAAAACCGAAATTTTGTTATTTCAAAAGGTTATTTTTGAGGAAAGACATCTTCTTAACGGACAGTGTAGATCCAAGATCAGACTGCACGTTCTGTGCAGTCTGATCTCGGATCTAAACTGTCCGCAAAAGGTACTTGAGTCGCGCTTAGCAGCTGACGGACTAATTACCGTCAGAAAATAACAATTATAATGAGAGAGAGAGACCCTCAAATATCAAGTGACTGCAGTTGTGTTTTTTTTTTTCGTCGAGCACTTTTACTTCTGTAATGATATAGATCTACTTGATATCTATACTTTGTTTGTTCACTAGCGGTCCCCATGAAAAACAAAAAACTGGAGCAGACTATTTTGAAAGAATCCATGCGAAATTTAGCTAATAACCATAAATGAGAGGGTTTTTTTTTTTGTAAATCTTAAAAAAAAAGAACACTTGACAAATTTTATAACAGATGACTGATGCCAGACAGAAATAAACATCTGGATTTGGTGATGTATTCATGTGCAGCATGCAACAATGAAATAAACCCTGCTATGTCAAATGGGTGCTTATATAATGCGCTTGCAAAAAGCATCGACCCAGATCAGCCTGCGCAGTCCGCGCAGGCTGACCTGGGCCGAAACTTTTTGCTCTCAGTCAATTTTTGCATGTCAAAGGACCTGTGTAACTCATGAGTTTCATAACATAACATAACATAATCTTTATTTGGCATTAAATATACACATACTCATAGCCAATACAAATACAATAAGCACGAGATGCAAAAAGAATGTATGTAGATATACAAATTGAAAAAATGTGCGTGTAGATAACACATGAAGTAATTCATGTTTTCCGAAGGAAACATGGGAAGACAGATACTGATTAAGTTAAAAAACAAATAAATGGCATGTTAACAGTTGGACTTCTAAACCTACCGGCTGCTAAGGATTTCATTAATCTACAAATGATATTAATTAAGGTACATTGGCATAATACCGTAAAACGCCCCGCCATAAATCGCGAAAACCTATGAAAATCAAAATTATGAGTCAAAAAACTGCAACTGGTTCATGGATTTATTTCGTACACATGAATTACAATATTTATCAACGGAATGAAGGTGAAAATTTCATTAAATTTCTTCTTTTACCTCAAAAAACAATGCCACATGTAAGCATTGACTGTATAGCAGAGGGGCGTTTTACGGTATTATGCCGGTACATTGTAGTAGACCCGTTACACTTGTAGTGAAGGATGGAGTAAAATTTCTTGATAGTTGTGAGATATGAATTTATACAGATATAATACTTTTACACATTTTTAACTGACCAAAAATTCCTTTGATATCTATCTTGAAATTACTTGTTGATAGTTTTGTTAGTTTCCAGAAAACGGAGGTAATCAATTATCTCCCTACAAATGATATTAATTAAGGTAGTAGACACGTAACACTTGTAGTGAAGGATGGAGTAAAATTTCTTGATAGTTGTGAGATATGAATTTATACAGATATAACTACTTTTATTTATTTTTAACTGACCAGAATTTCCTTTGATATCTATCTTAAAATTATTTGTTGATAGTTTTGTTAGTTTCCAGAAAAGGGAGGTAATTATTATCTCCCTTCGTAATGCGAATATAGTGGTTTTAGATTTATAAAAAAATGATAATTATTAGAAGGGAAAAAAGGAAAAAGGTGGCTCGGTTAAAATAGTACAATAAAACTAATTTTTAATCATAGCAAATTTTGTAGGACAATATTATAGTGGAAATAGCTGCTTTTTTTTATTACGGGTCCACTACCTTAAGAAAGCCTCTTAGTGAATTTATTTCCGACGTGATATGACAGAAATATCGTTGAAAGCGCCGTAAAGCACTGTCCTACTTTAAGGATTACGTGTGACCTTTGTGAAAGGTCATATTATGACAGCGTGTTTGGAAATAAATTTATTTTCAAACTGTCGTTATCAGTACTTTATTCAAACTTGTCCCAAATCATATCTTTTGATTTATAATTCTATATCGCTACAATTTTTATCATGTTAAACTCTATTTGTTTAAAGTACCCTAACACAGAATATCTAGTCCTTTCAGTCCTATAGGAGAGATTATGGTCTTTTGCAGACGGCAAAGATCAAGATCAGACTGCACGTTTTCGATCAGACTGCACAAAACGTGCAGTCTGATCTTTGATCTATACCGTCCGCTTGGTTTGACCAGCCTATGAGGTCAACCGTCGGAAGAATTCAAGTTTAAGGTTTATTTCAAAAACCTCGTAACTACAGCTTGTTTCAAGCTTTAGTTACGAGGTTTTTGAAGTAAACCGACGATTTATGTATTTGACGCTAAAAAAGTTTTAAATATAATTATTCCCTGAGTACCGTGATATCTGACGTCATGTGCGAAGAGTGCAGATAAAGATTAGCCGGCAAGTCTGTTAAGTCTGATCTTATATAAATGGGAAAAAAATCAACTTTCTACGTACCATATCTATTTAGAATCAACAAATATAGTCAACAAATGGGTGACCAACAGATAGTTTTGTACTAGACGGAAAAACTTCAGACTGGTTCAAAATCGAAATTATTTGCAGACTACTAACGTAGTTAACCCATTACCACACAATCCCTACTTTTGACACCCCTGAGAAAGAAGCCTTTAGAAAACATCGACGGAAAAGGAGAAAATGCTGGTAACCAGCATTTTCTCCTTTTCCCACAATGTTTTCTACCCTTCACTAAAAACAAATTTCAAATTTTCAGTCACTTTTATTTTGTCGTCTGCAATTCCTTTCAATTTTGACAAACCTACAATTTTGTCGTTTGGTAATGAGCTAATGTTATGAGGTTTATGCTTGGAAAGTAGGAAAAAAAGCTATAATAAAATGTTATCAGGAGTTCATTCTCCTACAGTGTTTCAGGGTATCTTGGAAACGTTGATTATGTGGCGTAAAATGCCGCGGCCAGTGCACCTATCCATGCGTTCCTGGGGTTTCTTTTATTTTCTTTCCAAGCCACTGGCTGCTTTCCCACTTGATCATCGTCGATACAATGGTCAGCGGTGGAAAAGGAATTAATTCTGTTGCAGTGTCTATCATCAATCCTCGGAAAGAAATTGGCCAAGCCAGGGGTCATAGCCAGGGATCGAACTCTGGACCCCGTGTTCTTGAGTCCTTCAGGCTGCCGGGGCTCGGCTGGGAAACGGAAACGTTTGCAAATGAGTTGTTTATTTTTTCTGCTTTTTTTTTTGGAGAAGGTCCAATACCATTGTTTATGGATCAATTTAATTTTGCGGGAACGAAAGCAAACGATAATTTGCAAAGTTATAAATAAATAGAAAACGTCCGATAATAAACTATAAGGCCGCACAGCGCGACTCACTGACCTTTTGCGGACCGTGTAGATCAAGATCAGACTGTACAGAACGTGCAGTCTGATCTTGGATCTACACAGTCCGATAAAGAGATATTTCTCCCCACACAAAAAAATATACCGTTGAAATAGAAAAAAAAACAACCTGTTTTTTTTACTACCGACTTGAAACTTCTATTTGAAAATATTCAGCAGGATAGGGGATAATGGCCAATATAACTAATATCGTCGGTTTACTTCCAAAATCTTGTAACTACAGCTTGTTACAAGCTGTCGTTACGAGGTTTTGGAAGTAAACCGACGAATTATGCCGTTAGCATAAATTTAGTTATTTATAAAAATTTCTTCCTTGAGTACTTTTAACTCTTCGCCAAACGAAAAAAAAAATACTTGTCCAAATTGAAAGCATTTACAGACAACAGTTTTAACAAGACTGTTTTAATTGGATTTGCTTTGTGTAGAATATGTACAGAACATTGTGGGAAAAATAAGAAAATGCTAGTTACCAGCATTTTCTCATTTTTCCCACAATGTTTTGAAATGCCTCTTTCATAACTGATGCTGAAATTCGGGATTGCTATATAAAGGCTTAACTCTTTACCAAACGACAACAAAATTATACGTCAGCATTTTCTCATTTTTCTACAATGTTTTCAAAAGGCTCATTCAAAAAGGCTGATAAAATCTGGAATCGCTTGACAAAAACTTATCTCTTTATCAAACGACAACATTTTGTTCTCGTCCAAATTGAAAGCATTTGCAGACAAATTAACTATTATATACTTTTTTGATTGGATTTGCCCTCTTTTATGGTAGAAAACATTGCGGGAAAATGGGAAAATGCCGGTTACCAGCATTTTCTCATTTTTTCAGAATGTTTTCCAAAGCCTCCTTCAAAAGGGTTAATAAAATTCGGGATTGGTTTGTAAAAGCTTACCCTTTTACCAAACGACAAAATTTTGTTCTCGTCCAAATTGAAAGCACTTGCAGACGAAACATCTAATGTGACTCTTACGATGGGATTTGATTGTTATGGAGTGAAAAACATTGTGGAAAAGTGCTCTAAATATATGGTTACCAGCATTTTTTTTTTATTTCCCATAATGTTTTCACAAGTCTCCCTTTTGAGGGGAACTAAAATAGACACTGCTATGTAAAGACTTAAGTCTTGACCAAACGACAATAGCTTATATACTCTTCCGAATTGATACCCTGGTCTGCATGTCCAATGCCAGCGGGGATCGAACAGGTAAATCAGTATG
The DNA here is from genome assembly GCA_943736015.1 of Tridacna crocea. NCBI lineage: Eukaryota > Metazoa > Mollusca > Bivalvia > Cardiida > Cardiidae > Tridacna > Tridacna crocea. Next base: position 58,584,114 of record OX031060.1, on the reverse strand, counting down.
AAAAATGCAAAGCCTTAATGTAAAGAAGGATCTCGAAGAATCCATGAAAGGTATGCACCTCGAAGAAGCAATGTTATCACAGTCAAATAATTTGAACTCTGTCCGAAATTTATTTTTACCCAATAACCCAATAGTACACGTTCCCAAGTTATAACGATCCTGATGAAAAGGACTTTGGAAAATATTATGGGAAAAGGAGAAAATTCTATTGTTTTCTCTTTTAATTTTTCTGACACAAATTCCATTCCTCAGGTCACACTATATTTGTCGTCTGCAAATACTTTCAATATTTGGACCAGTCTAAAATTTTCTCATTTGGGAAAAAGTCAATTCGATCTCTTTTTGATTGCTAAACATACAGTCCACTCACACAGATTTTGTGTTTTTCTTGACCAAACCAAAGACAGGTACAGATCAAGATCAGACTGCCTATTGAAAGCACTGCACTCTTCACCCAAACCAAAGCTTCAGATTGGTCCAAACTAATATCATTTTCAGACCATCAAGTGATTGAAGCCGGGGATCGAGCAAGAGGCCTCTGGTATTCAGGCGCTGTACGCTACCGACTTGGTTCGGCACAAAAGCTTTCAACAAAACACAAAACATTGTTTAACCCTTTACCAAACAATCCCTGGTTTTTACGACCCTGAGATAGAAGCCCTTTGAAAACATTGTGAGAAAAGGAGAAAATGCTGGTAACCAGCATTTTCTCCTTTTCCCACAATGTTTCCTGCCCTGCTAGAAAACATATTTCAAATTTTGAGTTACCTTTATTTTGTTGCCTGCACATGCTTCCAATTTGGACCAGTCTAAAATTTTGTCATTTGGTAAAGGGTTAAAAATAAAATCCTTGACGTCGTGGAATCCTCTACGGTTGTTTAAACAGACAGTATAGATCAAGATCAGACTGCACAGAATGTGCAGCCTGATCTTATATCTTCACTGTCTGCAACTATGTTACAAATTCCAAGGGACACCGCCTCAAAGTCGCAATATTTCGGACTTAATTAACCCTTTCCCAAACAAGCCCTGGTTTTTTACGTGTGTGCAGTACAAGTCCTTTGAAAACACTGTGGGAAAAGGAGAAATTGCTCGTAACGAGCAATTTCTCCTTTTCCCACAGTGTTTTCTACCCTTTAGTAGAACTTTCTACCATTTTCATCAAATTTAAAATTGTTGTCTCCAAACTCTTTCAGTTTAGAAGAGTCTAAAATTTGTTGTTTGGGAAAGGGTAAACACTTGGGCTGCTATGCGCGACTCACTGACCTTTTGCGGAAAGTGTAGATCAAGATCAGACTGCACAGAATAAATAGATATTATTTCACAAAACATAACTTTAAAATACTAGTATTTGTGTTTTTACTATCGAACTAAAAAAAATTCATTTTAGTGATTTGGCAGAATAAGAGTTAACCCTTTACCAAACGATAAAATTTCAGACTGGTCCAAATTGAAAGCACTTGCAGACGACAAAAAAAAAAAAACCTACCTAAAAAATTGAAATTTGTTTCCAGCCGGGTAGAAAACATTGTGGGAAAAGGAGAAAATGTTGGTGACCAGCATTTTCTCCTTTTCCCACAATATTTTCAAAAGAATTCTATTTCAGGGCCGTGAAAAACCAGGGATTGTTTGGTAAAGAGTTAAAACTGTCCAAATTCATTGATTTATCACTTGAAAGTTTGATACGTGATACAACTTTGGACGCTGCCCTGGACAAGCCAAACGGAGATAAGACTGCATAAAAAGTGTAGTCGTATCTCAACTGTGCACTGTCCAAAATTTTGACCGACCTTCTACCTAAAACAGCCTTGAGATGCATAGCAAATTTACCAACTAACATCGTCTGTGAACTTAATTTTAGTTGACACTTAATTGAAAACAGATCAGTCTGAAATATAAAAGTGCAATAGGAATAAAAAACTGTTTCAAACAAACATACCGTCTTTAACTACACCACATCCAACTGTAATTCTACATCATCCCGTAAAATAAAGTTTTTATCAAAATCCCAATATAATTTGAAATAAAATCTCTGGGCGAACTGGTTATAAATAATCAATCCTTCAGTTCCCCACTTTTATCAGTTGTTCAGCTGTATGCTACAATCTATAAATGGTATTTCATGTTTATTACAAGCAATCACGTGATCCTGCATAAATATAAACGCGATAATGTTATTTTCATAACGATTATTACGACAATATAATATTCATGGCGGCCATTACAAAAACGCTGATAACGCCGGCTAGCGGACATTTAGCTTGAATTTATACATTTATTAAGGATCTACTTTAATGTCAGTTGCCTACAAATTGTGTACAAATACAATTACATTAAACTGTATTTACGGGCAATTTACATAGCCGGCGCTTTCTCTAAATGTTTGTAACATTTACTGACATATGTTTCACGTATACAACTTCATACGCGGTATTTTACGCTCGTCCATTGGCAACGTAACTTCGAAAAATATTGCAAGAAAAAGATTTTATTTGAAAAATACGAGAAGAGGCGGGATAAACGTTGTGGTAAATTGAACAATGGTTCCCCCCATGGGCATTTTTTCCGTTTGTCACAATGATTTTTGACAAAGATTTTCGAGCCACAATTTCGGTCTAGTGTGCTTGTATATATGTCGGGAAAGCGTTACTGATAACAGAAACAAAATTTTGCTTGTACAAGACCGAGTTACTTCCTCTGAAAAATGTTCACCCTTTTCACTATCATACATGATAGACACGAATACCTTTAGCGGACAGTATAGATCAAGATCAGACTGCACAGTACGTGCAGTCTGATCTTGATCCACACCGTCCACTACAGGACTCTATAAGCAAAGACTGAACAGTTTCTTTTACTTTAACCCTTCACCTGATATGCCAATTTGTGGCTCTTCCATTTCAGCAGCAAATAAAGATATGATGTCGAAAATATGGACAAATGAGGATACAAATAGCTGACTGACTTGAAAACATTGTGGGAAAAGGAGAAATTGCTAGTTACGAGCAATTTCTCCTTTTCTCACAATGTTTTCAAAAGCTGTCTGTTGTTGGTACATCAAAATGACGAGTGTCTATGGAGTAAAGGGTTAACTCTCTACCACAAAATCTTAGACCAGTCCAAATTGAAAGCATTTGCAGACATCAAAATAAATGTGACTGAAAAATTGTAATTTGGTTTGGGAAGGGTACAAAACATTGTAGGAAAAGGAGAAAATGCTGGATACCAGCATTTTCTCCTTTTCCCACAATGTTTTCAAGAGGCTTTCTTTTCTCAGGGTCGTTAAAAGTTGGGATTGTGTGGTAAAGAGTTAAATTTGCTTGGATTTCTGGGGTTCATACATAATTGTAAAGAACGAATGTATTCGCTTTGGGGCCAAAGAGTCGGAGTTTGTTTTGGCCACTTAACGTCTGTTTTTCGTTTACATGCCTATATGACGGGAATGGTTGGGTCTGGGCATTTCAGGATGTTACCGTAACAGTGCATCTTTTTATGTGTTTTCGGAGTTTCTTCGACTTTCTTCAAAGCTTGAATTGACTGGCAGTTTTTCCGTGTACAATATTATCGTCGGTTTACTTTAAAAACCTCGTAACTACAGCTTGTTTGAAGCTGTAGTAACGAGGTTTTTGAAGTAAACCGACGACATAAGCCATGCCGAAACTGTACAGGGACGAGAGAATTATGTATATTACTGCAATAATCTTCGACTATTCGAAATCGGGATTAAAACTCAAATCATGGCACGTATTCACCCGAACCTTTCCTAAGAACATTCTCTGTCTTATTCGCCAGGATTTTCTATACATGTATTTGAAAGTAACACAACTTCTGATTGGCTAAACCAAATGGTTTAGCCAATCAGAAGCTATGCTACTTTCAAACCCAGACAATCTTGCAGAGTAAGACAAAGAGCGTCCTAAGGACCCTGGACCTGTACTGACCAAACATTTTTTTTTAAACATTGTTAGGCTAACTCTGAAGATTTTTTTTTATTTTAGATTGTAAAAGTAACACAATTTCTGATTGGCTAAACCTTTAACTTGATTGGTTTAGCCAATCAGAACTCATGGTCCATTCAAATTGATGAAACTAACAATATTTTCAGGCAGTGGACCCGTAATAGGAAACAACTATTTCCACTACATGTACTAGATCTACTTTAACCGTGCCACTTTTTCCAATTTTTTTTCCCCCTTTTTAAGAATTATGATTTATGAATCCAAAACCACTATGTTCTCATAACAAAGATAATAATTACCTCCCTTTTTTTGAAAAAACTAACAAAAGTATCAACAAATAATTTCAGAATAGACGTAAAAGAATTTCTAGTCGGTAAAAAATGTGCAAAAGTATTTTAACTGTATAAATCCATATCCATCAACTATCAACAAATTTTATTCCATCCTGCACCAGAAGTGTTAACCCATTACCACACAATCCCTAATTTTGACGCCCCTGAGAAAGAAGCCTTTTGAAAACACTGTGGAAAAAGGAGAAAATGCTGGTAACCAGCATTTTCTCCTTTTCCTACAGTGTTTTCTACCCTTCCCAGAACAAATTTAATTTTTCAGTCACCTTTATTTTGTCGTCTGCCAAATGCTTTCAGTTTCGACCAGTCTAAAATTTTCTCGTGTGGTAAAGAGTTAAGGGCCTACTACATTATTTTCCTTATATCCCGGCGGCCAGTGCAACTATCCATGCTTTCCTAGAGTTCTTTTTACCATTACTTCGCACACAATTATCTTCTGACACCACTGGCTGCATTCCGTCGTAACTATCAATCATCTGACAGAAATATGTCCGACTTCCGGATGCGCACTAGCTGGACACTCTTCTTGGCTCGTGTTCACCAACCATTCTTTAGGCCGTTCTCTGTCTTATTCTCCAGAATTGTCCACATTTGAAGTAACATCCGGTTTAGCCAATCAGAGGTTTTGCTACTTACAAAATATAGACAATCTTGGAGATTAAGACTATAAGAATAATTTTGAGAATGGTTGGTGAATACATGCCCTGTCCTCCATTCTTGTGCGTTACCGACGGCGCTATCCGCGATGGCTCGACCATTTCATTGAGATGAATAGGATCTGACATGAGTTGGCTTTAGAGATAAGATTTTATTAAATGAGTTTAGGGAAATGTTATTAAGTGAGCCTTTGGCGATTCTTTTTATCACATAGAGATATTTCACAAAAAAATAGATCAGATGATGCAAAAACATTCATAAATGTACCCGTGGTATTTTCCATGAGACCCATTCACTTGTATGAAATGCGTACAAAATGATGTAAAAAATGACGTCACACAAATGTGATATCCAACGTGTATAAGATATAGAGGATTTTTTTTCCGATGAAAGATCGAAATTTGTTTCATCGATTGAACATCATCGGTAATAACGGTATTCTGTTTCTTTCATGCCTTTAAACCTTTGGGGGGGGGGGAACTTTATCAAAATTCAGTATAGTTCTTTTCAGTTATTCCCCATGGCGTACCCCTCCGCATAGTTACCTTGGTAACTGGAATATAAAATCGGTATTTTCACTGGTCTAACCTGTGGAATATCGAAAAAATACTTTCACCGCTATTTTTAGATATCCTACTTGAAAATATGAAATAAAAGAAAATTCGTAACGGGTATATTACACTGAAAACAAGTTATAGAGGATATTTGTTTTTTTCGGTGAAAGATCAAAATTCATTTCATCGAGTGAACACCATCGGTAATATTTTCACGAGTGGCGCAGCGCCACTCGTGAAAATATTACCGATGGTGTTCACTCGATGAAATAAATTTCTATCTTTCACCTAAAACAAAAATATTCTATTTATTTCATGCTTTTAACCTTTTATGGGAGAAGCTTTATCAAAATCCAGTATAGTTCTTTTCAGTTATTCCCCTCGGCGTACCCCCTCCGCATAGCAACACATTACAATATTACATCAATGCAAGGAAAATGAGATCATATTTCCATCTGGTTGTGAAGTCACGCGTATTTTACCTAGGTAACTAGAATATAAAAAAAGAATCCGTATTTTCACTGGTTTAACCTGTGGAGTATCAAAAAATACTTCCACCGCTTTTTTTCGATATCCTACCTGAAAATATGAAATAAAAGAAAATTCGTAACTGGTATATTACACTGAAAACAAGTTATAGAGGTATAGAGGATATTTGTTTTTTTCGGTGAAAGATCAAAATTCATTTCATCGAGTGAACACCATCGGTAATATTTTCACGAGTGGCGCAACACCACTCGTGAAAATATTACTGATGGTGTTCACTCGATGAAATAAATTTCTATCTTTCACCGAAAAAAAAATCTATTTATTTCATGCTTTTAACTCTTATTTTCATGCTTTTAACCTCAAGATAGCAGCACATTACAGTATTACGTCAATGCAAGGTAAATGACGTCATATTTCCATCTAGTTGTGAAGTCACGCGTATTTTACCTAGATAACTGGAATATAAAAATCGGTATTTTCACTTGCCTAACCTGTGGAATATCGAAAAATACTTTCCCTGCTATTTTTCGATATCCGACCCGAAAGCATGAAATAAAAGGAAATTCGTCACGGGTAAATTACACTGAAAACAAGGAAGGTTTTGTGATAAAAACCCAATTTCAAACCAAGACCTAAAAGAATTTTGTACCTCCTTCGGTATATATGTCATGCTTTCTGGTATACGGGGGTTTAATGTAATTGCAAAAAGTATCGACTCGTGTCAGACTAATATGAGTCCATACTTTTTGTTGTTTGTCAATTTTCTGCTTGTCCAGGGCCATACTACCCCCTGATCAGGTTGGTTGATAGACAAAAAGGATTTTATGATTCACTAATTATGTGATGACTTGCCTCGCACACTGCATCACAGTGATGCATATAAATCATTACCAAACGACAATATTTTAGGCTTGTCCAAATCGAAAGCATTTGCAGACGACAAAATAAAAGTGGCTGAAAATTTGAAATTTGTTTTGTTAAGAGTAGAAAACATTGTGGGAAAAGGAGAAAATGCTGGTTACCATCATTTTCTCCTTTTCCTACAATTTTTTCTAAAGGGTTCTTTCTCAGGGTCGTCAAAAGTAGGGATTGTGTGGAAATGGGTTTTACTGGAGCACGGCTAATATATGTGTTACTTGTCTTTTTATTTCATTGGCATCGTTTTCCGTGCATTCAGTGATATTAACTGAACAAAAAACTTATTTCTTGGGGAAAAATCAATATCAAATATAAGGCATAAAATTAACATTATATCTTTTTGCATTTTATGTGAAAGGTTGAGTTTCATTTAATATTTTATGAAATAATTATCTCATTATTTGAAACCACGGAACAATGGGTGTGCTTGAATTTTATAAATCAATACTTCATAATTAAATTCCCATTAATCGAGTAAAGCCGAGCGCACACTGTATAATTAGGTTATTACGGGTGTTTAAAACAAGTCGGCCCTTGTATTACGATAAAGGTCGATTGAACACGACTGGACCAATATTTGAAGTCTTCTATGTCGTAACTCTTTTACCAAACGACAAAATTTTTGACTGGTCTTAATTGGATGCACTTGCATACCACAAAATAAATGTAACTCAACAATTGAAATTGTTTCTGCGAAAAGTATTGACCCGTCAGCCTACGCAGTTCGCGCAGGCTGACACGGGTCGAAACTTTTTTGCTATTTTTAAATTTTCTGCCTGTAAATGATCCATTCTACCCCATATTTCAGCTGTTCAGTACACATATAGAATTTCATGATTCCATAAGAAAGGAATACTTGCTTATAAGTTTTAGTTTAACTCTTTTCCACACGAGAAAATTTTAGACTGGTTCAAATTGAAAGCATTTGCAGACAACAAAATAAAGGTGACTGAAAAATTGAAATTTGTTCTGGGAAGGGTAGAAAACACTGTGGGAAAAGGGGAAAATGCATTTTCTCCTTTTCCTACAGTGCTTTCAAAAGGCTTCTTTCTCAGGGGCGTCAAAAGTAGGGATTGTGTGGTAATGGGTTAAACATATTTATTTTCCCTCAAATGTACATAGATCTAAATGTATGGGATTGGATCACAAGTTATTACTACGCACAGGTCGACCCCCCCCCCCCCGCCCCACAATGTAAATATTTAATTGTTCACACAACTTAATTACAATATTGGTTAATTACAATTCTCGGTATATTTGCTTGAAGGTGATGCTATTAACTCTTTACCAGACGACAAAATTTTGGACTGGTCCAAATTGAAAGCACTTGCAGACGACAAAATAAAAGTGATTGAAAATTTGAAATTTGCTTTGTGAAGGGTAGAAAACATTGTGGGAAAAGGTGAAAATGCTGGTTACCAGCATTTTCTCCTTTTCTCACAATGCTTTCAAAGGCTTTCTTTCTCAGGGGCGTCAAAAGTAGGGATTGTGTGGTAATGGCTTAAATCGCCGGTTCTGTACCCAGAATGCTAAAATTAGATGGACGAGTATTTTTAGAATACCATCTAAACGGGAGATAATAAAACTGAACGAAACTTACACACCCACACCCCCCCCCCCGTCCCCCACCTCCCTCCCCTCTCGTCCACACCTAAAAAATCTTATATCTCTGGATATCACGCCATTTACTACAAAGCAACCTGAAGACGCCATTTACAATGAAACACAAACATAATAATAATCAAAACATTTCCCATACGTCTTCAAGAAACAAGCTCAGGAGTCAACTTTCTGCCGTTTTCAATTAATTAATCATAAACTTGTGTCTATAATCACTGAAGGTTGAGCTTTTAACTATTGTGTTGAGGCAGAAATGGTCTGTTTATAACTACATGTAGGTATTAATGATATAATTAATTTCGTAACAATAGAATATATATTCAGAGCTTGAAAGGGAAAAATCATGTTTGTTTTTTTCTTGGGCTTACTGAAATGCCAACTTTCATTTCCATATACAAACAAGTAGTGCTCTTTGAAAAGAAGGCTTGATGCATCTACGAACAAGAGCTTCGCAAAGCGGCGCATATACGCCCGAAGGGGCTTGTCAGTGAAATGAGTTGAAATGACAGAAGGGCCATGAATGAAGAGTAGTTAATCTCCATGATATGTGAAAAATATTAAAGGGCAATAGCTAAAAAAAGAAGGGTGGCACAGTTACAAATTTTGTGAATTGCTGTTCTCCACAAGACGTTCTATCAGTCTTGAAAGGTTCAAGATCATAGCTTTTATATTTTAGAAATTACGGCCCAGACGAAAATTCAAAGAGAAAACTAACAAAGGTCAATAACTAAAAAAGAAGGATGGCAGAGTTATGGTTCTTGTGCAGTGCACTTCTTTATAATGTGTTCTATTTGTCTTTGAAGTTTGAAGATGATAGGTTTTAAAGTTTGGGAGTTATGGCCTGGTCAAAAATTCAAACTGAAAATTAACAAAGGGCAATAACTAAAAAAATAAAGGTCGCAGTGTTATGGTTCATGTGCACTGCACTTCTCCATATAATGGGTTCTATCAGTGTATGAAGTTGCAAGTTATTAGCTTTCATAGTTTGGAAGTTATGGCCTGGACAAAAATTCAAACTGAAAATTAACAAAGGGCAATAACTCAAAAACTAAAAGTGACAGAGTTATGGTTCATGTGCGATGCACTTCTCCACAATGTGTTCTATCAGTTTATGAAGTTCCAAGTTAATAGCTTTTATATTTTAGAAGTTATGGCCTGGACAAAAATTCAAACTGAAAATTAAGAAAGGGCTGTAACTCAAAAAATACGGTGGTAGAATTATGGTTCATATGCACTGCACTTCTCCATAATGTATTCTATCAGTGTATGAGGTTGCAAGGTGTTAGCTTTTATAGTTTGGGAGTTATGGCCTGGACAAAAATTTAAACTGAAAATTAACAAAGGGCAATAACTCAAAAAATAAAAGTGGCAGAGTTATGTTTCATGTGCACTGCACTTCTCCATAATGTGTTCTATCAGTGTATGTAGTTTCAATTTGATACCTTTTATGGTATGGAAGTTATGGCCTGAACAAAAATTCAAAGTGAAAAGTTGGTTATTTCTGAAATCAAGGGCAGATAAATTTGGAACGCAAACAGCGATCAAAATTCTAAGGCCCAGGTGCACAACTAGACATCATGGAGATTCATTTTGGCAAGTTTCAAATAATTCCGATCAAAACTGTAGGAGGAGTTGCACACACAAGAAATTGCTAACGGACGGACGGACGGACGTCCGTTCTTACGAGACGGACCTTGTGGGGTCGAATTGTTCTTTATTCAATGCAAAAAAAATAACCCCACAAGAGCACTTTTTTAACCCCACAAGCCTAACCCTAACCCCATAACTACCAAATGGACAGAAGGAACCCCATAGAGACTAAATGTACAGTCACCTGTAACCCCGCAATGTCGGGCCTGTCTGTACGGACAGACAGACAGACGGACGGACGGACGGACGGGCGGACGGACGGACGGACGGACGGACGGACGGACGACCGGGGGTATAACATAATACGACCCTTCGGGCGTATAACAAAAGTATCGACTCAAGTCAACCTGTGCATTCCGCACAGGCTGACATAAATCGAATGTTTTCTTTTACGATTGGTCAATTTCTTTGCATGTCATAGGACCTGTGTACCTCCGGATTCAGCTGACTGTTCGACAAAGTGGGCTTTATGGATCTATATTAACCCTTTACCGAACGACAAAGTTTTAGATAGGTCCAAAACGAAAGCACTTGCACACAACACAATAAACATACCTTAAAAATTGAAAGTTGTTTCCAGCAGGGTAGAAAACATTGTGGGAAAAGGAGAAAATGCTGGTTACCAGCATTTTCTCCTTTTCCCGCAATGTTTTGAAAATGCTTCTACCCCAGGATCGTAAAAATCAGGGATTGTTTGGTAAAGGGTCAACGTGATGACATGCCATGGTTTCATGCACCAAGCCCCCAATTGCCAGAGTATGGTTGAAACTTGTACATCGCACAGCTTTCACGTCCAATGAGAAACTGATCATGAACAAGATGGCCCTGGGTCGCTCACCTGAATTTTTGAGAGGACCATAGCCATTTTTTTTGAGGTATTGAAACACTCATCTTCGCAAGCCAAGGCTGACGATTCACTACGCTACTCTACCCTTGGTGGATCGAACTTGATTTTTACATTCCCCCCATACACTTTTTCATTGGATGAAGCCAGCTCTAGCTGCATCGAATGAAATCGCTAGTAGCATTTCATCTGTGATAAAAATAGAACAAGCTCGCTACCTTTTGAATAGAAGGTAAACATGCAAACCCACGTGGGTGTCTGCTTATCGCTTCATGTGTATTCGTAAGCGGTTTGTAAAACGATATTTCATTGGGTTTTAGAAATATGATGTAAAGGGGGGTAATAACCAGCATCCAATAGAGGGCGCATCGCAGGAATCTCGAAATCGGGCTCAATCAGCCAAGGTAAGATCCACGTAGTGATCGTAACCTTGGCTCGCGAAGATGTGAAACACTGGAAACAAAAATCATTATTTTGCCAAGCAATTTTAGAAAGGTCCCCTGTAAGATTCCTTTCAAAATCTGACCAGTAGTTTCAGAAAAGAAGAATTTTTAGGAGTTTCTTAATTTCCGTATAGTGCAAGTAGCACCCATTCACTAGAGTCATGTTTCTTGACCTATCAAAATTTCAGAGAAGAAGAATTTTCAAGAATTTCTTCATGTCCGTATAGTGCAAGTAACCCCTATTCACCAGAGCCATGTTTCTCCACGGATCGAAATTTCGCGAACAATCTGTGAAAAGGGTCATCCATGGAGCATTGCTGTAAAATTATTTCAAAATCTGACAACGGGCTTCAGAGAAGAAGAATTTTCAAGAATTTCTTCATTTCCATATAGTGCAAGTAGTCCCCATTCACCAGAGCCATGTTTCTCGACAAATCAAAATTTCATGGACAATTTTTAAAAAGGGTTACCCAAGAAACATCTCTGTAAAATTATTTCAAAATCTGACCAGCCATTCGAGAGAAGAAGAACTTTTAAGAATTTCTTCTTTTCCATATAGTGTTAGTAGCCCCCAGCCATGTTTCTTGACGGATCAAAATTTCATGAGCATTTTTGAAAAAGGTCACCTGAAGAACCTCTCTGTGAAATTATTTCAAAATCTGACCAGCGGTTTCAGAGAAGAAGAATTTTTAAGAGTTTTTTTTCATTTCTGTATAGTGCAAGTAGCCCCCATTCACCAGAGCCATCTTTCTTGACGGATCAAAATTTCACAAAAAAATTTTGATAAGGGTCACCCAAGGAACACCTCTGTGAAATTATTTCAAAATCTGACCAGCGGTTTCAGAGAAGAAGAATTTTTAAGAATTTCTTCATTTCTGTATAGTACAAGTAGCTCCCATTCACCAGAGCCATGTTTCTTGACGGATCAAAATTTTGCGAACACTTTTTCAAAAGGATCTCCCAAGGAACATCTCTGTCAAATTATTTTTTTAAAATCTGGCCAGCGGTTTCAGAGAAGAAAATTTTTAAAGAATTTCTTAGAAAAATCTATTTGGTTGCCATGGCAACCAGAGTGTTTGACGCAATCAAATTCTGTGAACAAATTTTAAAGACGACCTTCTTAGGCAGGTTTGGTCGAAATTGGCCCAGCGGTTTAGGAGGAGTTGACGACGCACGACAGACGACGCATGACGCACGACGGACGACAGACGACGGACACCGGGTGATCCTAAAAGCTCCCCTTGAGCACGTTGTGCTCAGGTGAGCTAAAAAGCGTTGTTGGTAAATGGTCAATAGTTTTATTTCAAAGAAACCTTATTCGTTTCCAAACACGTTTTCAATCTTATTGGGATACGAGAAAGAGAGGTTTGCACTATTTTGAACCAATCACTGTCGTGAACGCGAGACTGACGAATGTACGTAGTACTGCATTGCGTATCTGTTATTGGTTATCGAATTGCCTATGGCACTACAGAACAGAACAGTTTCATTTCGACACATAAGCATAAGAGCTAAATGGTCATAACAACTGATTACAATTATTTATTCAGTTCTGTTCTGCAATACAAGATGATTTAAGAACAGTACTTTCTTTATCCTTAGTCTGCCAGGGGCAACTAAAGACTTTTTGCGAACAGTATAGGTCCAATATAAGACGGTGCAGCCTGATCTTGGACCTACATGGTCCGATCAAAAGATCCCTTTCTCCCAAAATATATAGAGGATATTTGGTTTTTTCGGTGTAAGATCGAAATTTAGCCTATTTCGTCGAGTGGACACCATCGGTAATATTTGCGCCACTCGTGAAAATATTACCGATGGTGTTCACTCGATGAAATAAATTTCGATCTTTCACCGAAAAATACAAATATTCTATTTATTTTATGCTTTTAACCCTTTCTAGGAGGAGCTTTATCAAAATCCAGTACAGTTCTTTCCGTTAATCCCCAAGGCGTACCCCTCCGGCATAGCAACGCATAGCAATATTACGTCAAGCGCGTGAAATGTAAGGTATATGACGTCATATTTCCCATCTGGTTGTTAGGCACGCGCAATTTACTTAGGGAACAAGAATGTGAAAATCGGTATTTTCACTAATGGTACCAGTGTAAGATCGAAAAATATTTTCACTGCCAATTCTCGATATCCTACCGGAAAGCATGAAATAAAACATTAATATTATTAATAATTAATATTATTAATAATATTTTTTGTTTGAAATACATGTAGCAATACTTGGGTGTTCTTTATCGACTTGGAGGTTTCAGTTTAGTTATTTAACAGGTTATGGGTTAATCCTTTATCAGAAATCCCATATATGTATACTTTTAACGAAACTGGGAAAAAATGATTTCTGAGACGAAACATAACGGGAAAAGGAGAAAAATGCTGGTAACCAACATTTTCTCCTTTTCCCACGATGTTTTCCGCCTTATCAAAAACAAATTTCGTCATTTGAGCTACCTTCATTCGGTCGTCTACAAAATGCTTTTAATTTAATTTAAATAAATCTGAATTTCTGTCGTTTGGTAAAGATTTGATTGTGGATAACTGTCTTAATCCATTACCACTCAATCCCTACTTTTGACGCCCCTGGAAAAGAAGCCTTTTGAAAACATTGTGGAAAAAGGAGAAAATGCTGGTAACTAGCATTTTCTCCTTTTCCCACAATGTTTTCTACCTAATCAATAAACAATTGCACCATTTGAGCCACACTGAAATTGTCGTCTGCAAATGCTTTCAATTCGGACAGAGCTAAAATTTTGTCGTCTGGTAAAGGGTTAAATCACAATCTAACGCGTGAGTAAGCCTCATTTTCAGGAATGAAAATGGAAGAAAATGTACGTTATGAGTAATATGTCTTTTTGTCACATGTTTTAAAAATGGGCCGAGTCTGAAAATGTTAGTGTTTTATACATGTAATCGGCGATTCAAATTAAGTAAAAAACTATTGATAATATTGTAAGATGCTTATAGCCGTTTTTAGCGTTATTTCAGCTGTATTACGGCGGCCAGTGAACCTGTCCATGATTTCCTTTCTATTACCAGCGATCCGCACAATATTCTCTCCAACCCGATGTGGTGTCCGTGGTCGTGAGGCAGAGCGTCGGCCTCATAACCTAAAGGTCCTGAGTTCGATACCTGGGAGCGGGTGTCAACTTTGGGATTTTTCATTGGCCCATACATTCGGCGCGAGTACTGGTGTAGTTCCCAGGAAGCAGAATCGAGAGAGATTAGTATAAGTTGTAAGAACTTGTTTCTCAATCGATGTAAAATAAATATGTTTAAACTAAACCCGATGTCTACTTTTCCACATAACTGTCCTATCAAAATGATGGTCAGCGGTGAAAGAGGAATAAATCCTGCCACAATGACTATCATCAATCCTGGGCAAGAAATTGACCGAGCCGGAGATCGAACCTGCGACTTCCTGTTCTAAAGTCCTGGGCGCTATCGACTGAGCTTACCGGGACAAAAAAGCAAATCACTACCAAAACGATATCAAAAATCACTAAGTTCAAAATAAAACAACTTACAAAAGTCTTCAGAAATTGCAGATTATAAATTCTGTCCCAGTCTCCAAGTTCAATCACAAGGCGGCAAATCGATGTCCAGTCGATGCAGACGAACTTCTTTCCGCCATATTTATTTTCTTCGTCTTCTATTTCTTTTTTCTTTTACTCGATCATGAAAACGTCCCGAATCAAAATAATAATTCGCCCCATCACTGGAGCTTTGTTCGGAGTCTGTAATTTTTTCCCCAAAACTAAATAACACAGATGTGGCGGTGATTAAATTGGATTTCGTGCTCGTTGCTATGACGACCGCTTAGAACATAATAATTTTATTAGATGCAATATCTTTACTGTGAATTCCATTTCGAAGCCGCGCTGAATAATTAGATGGAGAGAGGGAGAGAGAGCTATAATTCTATATTGATTTAATATCGTGCTATCGTATTGATGGTTAGGCAATATCATTATGCTTCGACCCAACAAGAATATTCTTGCGCACTGAGTGCCTAACCCTTAAAGCGTTGAATAAATTAAATGAAGATCATTTAGCGAGTAAAAAGCACCAAAACAATGCTCGCACGGGACTATTTTCAAGGACACTTACATCAACTATCACACTGTCCCATCACGATCTGAATGCACTTTCTAATGAGTCTAATTTTGATTTAACTCATTACCAAACAACAGTCATTGTTTTCTAGATTGGTCCAAATTCAAAGCACTTGCAAACGACAAAATAAACGTAACTCAAAGATTGAAAATTGCTTCCGGCAGAATAGAAAACATTGTGGGAAAAGGAGAAAATGCTGGTTATCAGCATTTTCTTCCTTTCCCGCTATGTTTTCAAACGGTTTTTATCGCAGGGTCGTAAAAACCAAGGATTGTTTGGTGAAAGGATTCAACAGTCCGAAAGAATACTAAATATCGCAACTACCATTTCGAAGGCTAAAAGGCTACTTTGACAGCAATAATTTCAACGGTCGTATTATTGTAGAATTGTTTACTGTGTACTAAGTGAATAAACTGATTAAATACATGTAGTGAGAAAAATAGATATCAGAATCTTGGAATATCCTTCGAAATTCACTGAAAATCATTTTGGCTATAGTTCAGCATTGCTTAGCTGGCGGTGTGCATTTTAGATCAGACTGCACGTTCTGTGCAGTCTAATCTTGATCTAAGTCGACCGCGGAAAAAAAATCACAGACAAAAGGCAGAGAAAAAAAAAAGTTTAAAACACACGTGAAACGAATTCAGAAAAGAGAAAAATAGCTGAAACTCGACGCTACATCAAAACATAATTATGTGAAGTGGAAGGGGGGGAAAGAAAGTGAAACTGGTTTCAACAAAGAAAATTAAATGTAATAGTAAAGTAGGGCAGACTAAAAATGTGGTATAAATAAATTATATATTGGGAGAACGTGTTTCTTATCAGAGAGGTAATTATTTAACAGTTTGTTCTGGCTGGTAACATAATACAAAATTAGAAAAAGCTAGGCGCTTAGATAAAATTGATTTACACGAATAAAGTAGTTTATAATGTACCTGGTATGCTTGCCCGTTGTTGTGTTTCCCCTTTTCGTGAATCAATGTATCGAATTATCGCATCCGCTGGTTTTTTGCTAGGGGAGGGGGTGGTAAATTTAATATAGCAAATTCCAGAAATTTTTCCTTCAAAGGGTTGAAAGCATTGTTAGAAAAGGAGAAAATGCTGGCTACCAGCATTTTCTCCTTTTCCAACAATGCTTTCAAACGTCCGTTTCCCCTGGGTCGTTAAAACTCAGGAATGCTTGGAGAGTGATCGAAATGCTACATAATAAAGATCTAATCTTTTTCAAAATGATTTTCAAAACAAAGATCACCTGTGACCTTGAACCGTTTGACCCATGTGACACAAAAAAACAGTGGGAAGCCGTCTTGAATCATGACCAAAACTTGGTTAAAGTTTCATGGTCTTAACTCATTACCAAACGACAAAATTTTAGGTTTGTCCAAATCAAAAGTATTTGCAGACGACAAATTGAAAGTAACTGAAAATTTGAAATTCGTTTTGTGAAGGGTGAAAAACACTGTGGGAAAAGGAGCAAATGCTGGTTACCAGCATTTTCTCCTTTTCCCACAATGTTTTCTAAAGGCTTCATTTTCAGGGGTGTCAAAAGTAGGGATTGTGTGGTAATGGGTTAAGTCAAACAGCTCCTGATTTAGAGCACGGAAAGGATTGTAACAGTTCACCAGTGACCTTCACCTTTAACCAATACGATCTAAAAGCAATATAGTACAGATAACTGTCCCCAAAGGCGATGTTACTTTTCGACTGGTCGCCTCTGGGTACAGAGACAATCCGGACAAAATCAATTGAAAGTTCCGCACAGATTTTGTGCGCAAGTTTGAACTCTTATTATTTCCCAAATAGAGCACAAAACTAGGATTTAAACATACCTGTGGCTTGCGTATTCAATATTCTTTCATTTGAAATACAAATATTTTCAATTCAAAAGCTAATCGAGAGAAAATACCGTGCATTTCATCAGTGACTCGAGCTGTTTACGTTCCCGAAAACATTCAAAATGGCCGCCACGCACGATAAATTTCGTCCGTGATTTTTCCGAGATAAACATATTGTAAACGACTTGTACAAGCTTTTTATGGAAAGAATGGTTTAACAATTTGTTTTTGTTCATGATTAGTACTAAACTTTAATTGCATTTCACTGCAATACAGATTAAACCGACGAAACCGGAAGTCAGTATAGCGCTCTATATTTGCTACCGGAAAATTTACGATGGACTTAAGACGGTACGGTGTACAGTAAATATCCAAATATGAAAAAGATCACCGGGGCGTCCCATTATTGAGACTAAAAGCAATAGTGCTACTCCTGGGATCATGGGTAGCACTTGTATACAGTTTTAGGATCCTAGGTCATACAGCACGAAAACGGTTTTCAAACAACGGTTCACCTGTGACCTTGACCTTTGACCAATGTTACCTTGACCTTTGACCAATATTACTCAAATATAAGAAGGCACCTCCTTGGGTCATGAGCAACACTTTTATAAAGATTTAGAGTCCTAGATTCAAACAGCTATTTAGTTGGAGCCCAGAGACGATTTTCAAACAAAGTTCACCTAACTGACCTGAGAGCGTTAACCCATGTGACCCAAAAATAATAAGGCACCCCTTTGGGTTATGTGCAACACTTGTTTATGCTTCAGGGTCCTTGGTCTAACAGTTTTTTAGTTAAAACGGAAACGAAAAAAGTCTACAAGCGAACAGATTCACGGACGGACGGGCGGGGCGAACATACATACATACATACATACATACATACATACATACATACACATATAACATACATAGATACTGCATGCATGCATGTAGACAGACAGACAATGAAACTAGTTCATCCACATGTACTTCGTAACTGGGGGTTATAAATCTACCATATTCGAAAGAGCCCGTTTTTGTGCAGTGCGGTCATAATCAACTGTGTGTACAAAAGGGCAATGAGTTGCACCTAGCAGGTTAAAGCAGGACGCTTTACCAAACGACAAAATTTTAGACTTGTCCAATTCAAAACGTTTAAAGACAGACCAATAATTAATATTGCTTTCGTAAAACGGCTTATATTTTCATATCTGATGACATAAATAAGCCATACTCCGGAAAAAAGGGGGCTTAATGCATTGGCGAAAAGTTTCGTCCCATGTCAGCCTGCGCAGTCCGCGCAGGCTGACATGAGACGAAACTTTTCGCTATTGGTAAATTTTCTGCGTGTCAAAGATTAATTCTACCCTATGATTCTGTCGTTTTTTTTAAACAAAATGAATAAATAAGTGGTTGATGTCTTGCTTGGTACAATGCATCAAGCTCCCTTTTAGGATGCATTAAGCCCCCTTTTCTGCCGGAGAGCATGACTCAAATGCATTTTAACCCTTTCCCAAACGACAAACTTTTGGACTAGACCAAATTGAAAGCATTTGCAGACGACAATTCAGCTCTTGCTAAAATGATGATTTCTGTCTATGATAGGGTAGAAAACATTGTGGGAAAAGGATAAAATGCTGGTTACCAGCATTTTCTCCTTTTCCCACAATGTTTACAAAAGGCTAATATTCCAGACCAGTAAAAACCAGAGATTGTTTGGGAAAGGGTTAAACAGGGATCGTTTACATGTACGAACAACGACCTAAACGAAAGTATCAGATATATGGCGGAAAGATATACATTACAAATACACTTAACG
The DNA here is from genome assembly GCA_943736015.1 of Tridacna crocea. NCBI lineage: Eukaryota > Metazoa > Mollusca > Bivalvia > Cardiida > Cardiidae > Tridacna > Tridacna crocea. The sequence continues at coordinate 58,564,869 of OX031060.1, read as the reverse complement.
ATAAAAATGTCATTAACAACACATGAAATAAAACCGTATTCGCTGTTTTATTTCGACATTCCGTTTTCATCCGATCCTTTTCCAGGTTGACAAAATGTTACATTTGCCCCTATAAAGCACCGCATTTGACTCCTTTTTAACCGTTGATGATTTCAGAGTGTCTTATGGACAGTGTAGATTAAGATCAGACTGCACTGAATGTGCAGTCTGATCTATGATCTACACTGTTCACTACTAAATTATATGTTCATCTTGCAGTGAAATTTTATTTGTATGGCCATTAAAAAAAAAGTGTAACTTATAAATTCGGTAGTGAAGGAGTAGAAGCCGACATGTATGTAAAAAGACGCTTAACTTTTTACCAAACGACAAAATTTTGGACTAAAAAGTTAAATTGAAAGCATTTGCAGACGACAAAATAAATGTGAATCAGAAATTAAAATTTGATATTGGGAGGGTAGAAAACACTTCGGGAAAAGGAGAAAATGCTGATTACCAGCATTTTCTCCTTTTCCCACAATGTTTTCAAGAGGCTCCTTTCGTTAGGATCGTCTAAAATTGAGATTGTGTGGTAAAAGGTTAAATGGTAGAACTTGTCTTGGAAAACGAAATATCGCGAGAATGAGAATGAGAAAATTCTGATTTTTCATACGACATTTTGAGAAGCTCCTGTTCCTCAAAACTACTATAACTCAGGATGGTTTTGTCAATGATAGGAGCGCCCCTTTATCATTGTAAACATCACCGGAAGGACATGTGTAAAATGATTTACTCGTTGCCGCTTTTCAAATTTATTTTAGAGTTAAATTCCCTTCCCGTGATGCTGGGTGTTTGGGAACAGTGTCGATTGGGATCAGAAGCTGTATTCACTAACCATTCTTAAGAAAGTTCTTGGTCTTATTCTCCAATATTTTCAACATTTGTAAACGGTCAAAAGCCCCTCCGGTCATTATCCCCTACCCCCAAAACAGGTATGGCGGTCAAAAGCCCCTTCGAAAATTTGCAAGGGCGTTTTTATATAACACAACTTCTGATTGGCTAAAGCATTCGGTTTAGCCAATCAGAAGTTGTGTTAGTTACAAATTTAGAAAACCTTGGAGAATTCACCAAGTTGCAAGTCTGATTCCTAGACTTTGAAAGTAGCACAACTTCCGACTGGAGAGAAATTGTGTTACTGTTGTCAATAATAAAAGATTGGTTATATGGTGTTTTACGCTTCTTTCAACATTATTTAAGTCATGTCACGGCGACAACTTTTATATCGTCGGTTTACTTCAAAAACCTGGTAACTACAGCTTGTTCCAAGCTGTAGTTACCAGGTTTTTGAAGTAAACCGACGATATGCCTATTCATACACGAACAGAGAATATATACCAAGATCAGATTGCACATATGTTGAAAGCCAAATTTCAGTACAGTACTTAACCCATTACCAAATATTACAATATTTTAGATTGGTCCAAACTGAAAGCATTTTCAGACGACAAAATAAAAGTGACTGAAAATTTGAAATTTGTTTTGTGAAGGGTAGAAAATATTGTGAGAAAAGGAGAAAATGCTGGTTACCAGCATTTTCTCTTTTTCCCACAATGTTTTCAAAAGGCCTCTTTCTTAGGGGCATCAAAAGTAAGGATTGTGTGGTAATGGGTTTTAACACACTTGAAAGTGTCTAAGTATTTTACAGGAAAGTTTTATGAGATCAGGGAAAAAAATAATGGGGTGAACAATTTAGTATTCGTTTTAGTGATGTCTATGTTTTACAGAAGACAAAAGAAAATTTGATGAGTGGCGTTTTAGGCCGTTTTCAACAATATTTCTGTCAAATAGGCCAGGGGAGATAAATCAAGTATTTTCACATGGTAATGGTATTTACAGAGTTACTTATCTTGCATCATATTTTCCTTTTTTAATTATCCAAAATAGTCAAGGATTACGAAAACTCTACTGATCATATTAACTATTGAGAAAACAGATGTTGATGTATTTGATACATAGTTTTCTGTAATCATGGCTCAATCATCTGTATCTAGTATAATAATATGGCCTCAATGTGTATCAATTTTCAAATAAATCTCGAAAGCTGTATGGTGTTTTTTGTGGCATAAAGAAAGTAAAAAGAAAACATCAGTTGAAAAAGATAATCTGTTTGTTCATTACAGTAATACAAACCTTTTTTTTTTCAAATTGGAAAATTGTGTTTACCGTCGACCCGTCTTGTCCTAATCCGGTGTCAGATGGTTACGTGGCATTCCACACAAACTTAATCGGCTCCCTTCGAATATCGCGGGGAACGAGAAACAGCGAGAGTTGGCCACGTCCTGTCAAACTTGAGAAAATAATATCGAGAAAAAGGAGTCATTTGATTGCGTTTGACTCATTATCAATTACAGTAAGTAATAATGTTATATTTAGGGGTTTACTAAAATAACATATGTTAGCAGACAAAGTGCAGCGTATGTTACTTTTCGAAATTTGGACGATACTGACTTTGGAGTTGTCTTTGAATTACCGGCGAGTCGGTGATTGGACGTCACTCGTTCAAATGCCTTAGAGCAGTTTTGTAGAAAATTGCTACAGATATCGAAGGTGTACTGGTTGTCAGCTTTATAGACCAAGAAAAGAACTGTTAAGGTATCATGAAAGCAAAACGTGAAAACGTTTGAGGAAAGAGAAGACTGCCGGTAGGGACTCGGACTAGCGATAACGCCGATATCGGGTTTTTCCCGTTTACCTTCTGACTTGCATGTATTTTGGTACAATTTCACTTACTCACAAAATCATCAATTTTAAACATTTTGGCCGAGAAACAGTCTTAGCACACAGAAAAAGTATATCGATATCGATATATGAAGAGAAAAAAATAGTATCGAATGGATTTTATTGATTTTTTTCCGTTTTGAAATGGCTCCTACCATCGTAGTGGGGAAATAGAAAATTCTATTTTTAGAACATGACATCCGGGGTCGCTATCGAAATCTCGTTATTTCTCAATGGCAGTCTGGCTTTGTGGGTAAAATGACGTACCAAATTGAAGGTCATTCCCCAAGGAAGACGTAGATACCAAACAAACGCGGGTTTTTTCAAAATTAAGACAATTTAAACAATTTACAAGTTTTTGAGAGTGAAGGATCATGAGATTATTGTCCTCCGAAAGGATCCGAAAGGCATCTTGCTATTTTATGGAGTCTCTTCTTGCAGAAAACAGCGGTTTTGTCCCCAAATATGATAGCGCATCTTAGCGCAAAGCCAAAAAATCACCCTACCATTTACCGCTGCATGAACCGGAAGTTCCCAGTTGCCGTAATTTCGATCGTTACTAAAAACCGGATAGATCGCAGTATCAAATACATTTTTAAATTGCATGACGTAAACTCGCATTGGCCACTTTGAAATAGAATTTTGAACAATGTTTAGACCCATCACCAAGAATGTCGAGCGTTTTGTACATCGAGAAAGATTGTAGCAACATAAAAAAAAAATAGAGGGTATTGTGCAATAGCCAATACTCACGTATCGCCAATACTTTGTATAGGCACTTACATCAGTATTGTACCAAGTCATCAAAATGTTGAATATTAGTATTTTTATTTTATTTTTCCACAAGATCTTATATTTTTTTGTCCATTCTGGCTTAGATATAATTTTTTTCAGCTTTAATATCTCATTTTTTCCCAGCAACATTGATTGAAAAGTAGAACTTGAGAAAATTGATTTTTGTTTGCCATGAATGATTGTTTAGACTTGAGTCTTTAACTGTTATAGGCAGTATGCAGTTTTTTCTGAAAAGTTCTCAATAATCCATATTGCTTTCTCTAATTTTGCTTATCCCATTTTATTTCCTGTCCTCATGTTTTGGCTCATTTCATTGTCTGCCACAACTTTCAAAACTCAGTCAGTCAAAAATTGTGTTGATGTCAACTGTTAAAGTAGAGTACTTAAACCCATTACCACACAATCAAAATTTTTAACATCCATGTGAAAAATAGCTTTAGAAAACATTACAGGAAAAGAAGAAAATGCCGATAACCAGCATTTTTAAGTCGCACGTTTGTCAAAACGTTCGACTTTTTGCGATGAGCTCGAGGAGCTCAGGGTGGGTTGGGGGGTGTCTATAGTGGGTTGAAGAATCATGAAAAAAATTGGATCAAAAACGTCGTATATACTTCATAAACGAGGTGCAGTTACTCTGCTTTAAACCCAATCGCTTTTTCTTTGGTATGTCTGGAATTTGTTCTTTATGATGGGACTGGACCCGGTAACTCATATAACTCATATACCTACGCTAGAAAAAGGAGAACGTGACTCAAATTTCAAATTTAAAAAAAATGCGGTTATTTTGTATATCATGTAAAAAATTTAACATCTATCTTTGTTTAGATGGGTAAAGAAAACACAATTCAGCTAAGATATCCCCCATCAGTGCTTAATGTGAGTTTAAAAGGGATCGCGGATTAATATGGCTTATCGAGAGCCACCTTACTGTAAATATTCATGTATTATCGAGACCGGTAGAGCTTCGCTTATAAGGGTGGAATTTCGGACTCGAGTGATGTCATTTGAAATGAACTCTTTTAAACCATGCAAACCATGAATCAGGGTTCCCACGCAGTCGGGAAAACGGGAAAAAGTCGGGAATTTCGTAAAACCCGTTCCCGGTCTTGAAAAAGTCTTGATTTTTGTTATATCTATGAAAAATCGGGAAAAAACCGGGAAAAGTACGAAACGTTTGGGTATGAAACAAAAATTTAGGACGATAATTATCTCCGGTCTGCGTCCTCCATTTTTCGGATAAAGGTCCAATATATTTTCTGCAATATATATTCTAGACGGTCATTGGTCGAAGAGGGTGAATTTCCCAAATACATTATGGTCTTTTTTTAGGTTCATTGGTCCTGGAATAGTTATTGTCATATTGAAATAAACCGGGATCCAGTGTATTAATTTCGGAGAACTCGGTACTTATCCTAAAATACAATGCAGCTGCGCTTTGTATTTTCCCGGGGACGAGCTGAAGTGAATTAACGTGAAAATGAGCTACAACAGTAAATATTACTGAAAATTTAAATCCATAGGGGTCTGAAAGGTCAACAGACTTTATCTTTTTGAAGCCAAGTTCTGATTCTCGTCGGGATGAGGTTGTCGAGTCAGAAGAAACTGAAAGTAAGCGCTTGTCTGCAATCATGGATCAAAACACTTCAAGTATTAATTAAAGCTAACAAAGTTACGAATATGCGTATTTTCAGAAACATTAAAAGTAGGGATATTGCCCTTTGAAAAGACAGGTTTATTTATTCATGTATTTCAGGTCATGAAAACTGAACAATTAAAGTGAAAGTAAAAGACGGTACTTTTGGATTAGGCTTTAGTTTCAATGACTGAAGAGGAAAAGAACCTCTATTTGAAGGCTTACAGCAAAACTGTTGTGCATTATGGTAGTAAATGATATGCAAGGACTTGATTCTGTGTCTCAAATCATAAAGAAACTAATTCCCAATGTTAGAGAAAAACAACACATTTTTAGCTCACCTGAGCAAAAAATTCTCAAGGTGAGCTTTTGTTGTGCATCATCCACAATTTCTTAACATCTTCTCCTAAACCACTGGGCCAATCTTGATGAAACTTGGCAGGGATGTTCCTTATTTAAATCTCTACCAAAGTTGTTCAAGATATTAAATTCCACCCATAACTCTGGTTGCCATGGCAACCAAAGAAAAAAAGAGCAAAATCTTTGAAAATCCTCTTCTCTGAAACTAGAAAGCATAGAGCTTTGATAATTGGTATGTAGCATCTCCTAGTATACTTCTACAATTCCTGATGATGGTCTGCCAATAACAATATTTTACCTTTTTTCATTAAATGTCACATCATGGAAAAAGGGGGCTTGGTGTATATTTCACTGTGGACCAATGTCTCTTTCATTACAGGACAAAACGTAATTAAGACAGTAGTTATTTGATTTTATTTCATGAAACGACATGTTATCAAAATTGGGGACTAAATGTATAATTTCATTCTGGACCAATTACAGTCAGTTGGCCCATCCATCTGCGTTGACGGTTATCTTCTAAAGTCCTTGACACTTATGAAAATTCATACATGTCTTCCTTAGGATAGCCTTGTGATACAATTTTCTTCTGTAAGATAGGTCATGGACAAAGGGGTTACCTTTCACATACTGGACTTATCGAGCTCCAATAAATTAGTAATGTTGTGAGCTGTTAGTTTAGGGTTCCCAGTTTGGCTTGATTACTGTCTCAGTCAACATCCTTTGAAATTTGATAAAAAGTTATTGAGACAAGTCTCATTTGTGTCTTAACAATGAGCGAATGATGTTTTTTAATCTGTCTTTCGACCACCATTTTGACCAGGAAATGCCTCTTAAAGTTAATTCAGTCCCTTACAATACAATCCTGACTTTCAATGACCCTTAAGAAGAAGGGTTGTAAAAGCATTTTGGGAAGAGAAGAAAACGCTTTTTGCCCAGTTACATACCCTGTCAGAATTATTTGGCCTTGAACTTCCATATTTGGTATTTATCTTCACTGTAGACCTTTACTACTTAGTACTAAGGTGAATGATATAGGACCATCATGGTCCTATTATTCCCAATTTGCCTGGTTATGTAGTCTAATAAGGATCTATACTATTTGCCTTCAAATTCTTCATTACTTGTAGGAACTTAGGAACTGTAAGAGAACAGCATGGATCCTTATTAAACTGCCTGTATGGATAGGCTGATCTGAATCTATATTCGGTCATTTGTAGTTTTGTAACTGGCCAAGTAAAGAAATGAAATAGAGTTAGAATGTTCTTTAAATCTTAATTTTTCATTAAAACAAGGAATGTATGAAAGAAAGTAGCTTTCAAAAGGTTTTGCATTTCCAGTTTTTTTTATTGCAAAAAACCTTGAATTTTGAAAAAAATCCTGGAAAAAGTCTGGAAAAAGTCTGGAATTTTGCGAGCAGAAAGTTGTGGGAACCCTGATGAATTCAGGGTTAAATATCGTAAAACTCGCTCTAAATTTGAAAATTTGTTTCGTTCCGCAGCTTTGACCTAGTTTGTAACGTACGTCTCGGATGAAACACCCCAAACCACTCGAATACCCCAAAACACCCAAAAACTATTCCATTACACATCAAAAAACTTCTATAACATATAAAACTGCATGCGAAACGCTTACATACACGATTTTATGGAAATCAGACATGAACTTTTGCTATCAATTCTAGTATTTTAGGTCTTTGATCAGCTTAAGTTTGAAGTACAAAATTGTACTTTGATTAAGAAAATGCAAATGGCGGACGGGATAGAAAACAAACGCACATAACGATTAACACCAGTAAAGTTAAAATGTTGATTACTGCATTTGTTCGGACCCCAAAAGAGTGGCGACAAGGATATTGCATCCCCTCGGTATACAGTAAATACAACATGAAATATGGAACGCAAAGTAAAATACAGCAATTACGACCGTACATTGACAGTTGCACTGTTGAGGGGTTTACAGTCAAAACGTACTCAAGCCAAAACGTACCCAAGTCAAAACGTACCCGAATGGAGTCAAAACTTATCCAAATGAAGTCTAAACCTACCCAAGTGGAGTCAAAACGTACCCAATTTGTAGTCAAAATGAACACATGATTTTTATAGTATTTCTAACTTCAATTTGTGTAAAAATTAATAGAAATTACGTATTCGTCATCATGACGATTTATAAGTCTTGCTTTATTTTGAATTTGCCTTACATGATTAAAACCAATGATGAAACTTATTTAACAATAAACATAGTGAAGTCAATCAAATGCTTAGTGATAAAATCACTTTTTTCTTTCTATTTTTTTTTTTAAGGAAGATAAAGTTACTATTAATGAAAAAAAAAAGCATATTGGATACATCAAAAATATTTATCCATCATTATAAAAATATGTTTTATATATGAAAAAAAAAAAACATAAGCATCAGCACATTTAAAGAAATGATATAACAGAGAAATGTGATACATTAATTACATTGTTTGGATAGCAAAGATACAATTTCAACACTCAAAAAGAGTGTAACAAATTTAATGTGGTGATTAACCCATTACCACACAATCCCTAGTTTCGACTACCCTGAGAAAGAATTTGATACAATAATTACATTGTTTGGATAGCAAAGATACAATTTCAAAACTCAAAAAGAGTGTAACAAATTTAATGTGGTGATTAACCCATTACCACACAATCCCTAGTTTCGACTACCCTGAGAAAGAATGAATGAATAGTGTTTTATGGCCCGTCGACAACTTAGGTCATATTGGGCGCACTTACTCAGTGAACAATAATGCAAGGTGAAAATAACATACATGTGCAACAACATAAGACAAACACGATAAATGAGGAATGGATGAAACACAAAATGATGCCCCTTTTGTCGCCTTTTACGACATGCATGCTGTCACTTTTGTTCCGCCAGATGAAATGGCAGATGTGACGATCGCGGGACTGCAGTGGTTTATTCTTATACCCCCGATTAAACCACACGGGGTCCCACAGGCCAATTGATTCCCATTCCAAACCCTATTTACATCAAGAAAAAAAAATATAGGATTTGGAATAAGAACCACCCAGCCTGCTGCAATCCTACGAATTACGAGGAAAGCAGCCGTTTGTCTCTAATTTTAGTCGCCTTCTACGACATGCCATAGAGAAAAGCCGAGGTCCTATTCTATAAAGTAAAAAACCCCCGGGACCCCACGGGGAACCCTGAGAAAGAAGCCTTTAGAACACATTGTGGGAAAGGGAAAAAAATGCATTTTCTCCTTTTCCCACAATTTTTTCTAACCTTCACAAAACAAATTTCAAATTTTCTGTCACTTTTATTTTGTCGTCTGCAAATGCTTTCAATTTGGACAAGCCTAAAATTGGGCTGGTCTGGTAATGAGTTAAACTAATTATTCACAATGGTCTTTAACCTGTTGTAGATTGCATAGTTATTAATTACTTTGCAAATATTTTTTATAATTTGAGAGTCAGTTTCGTTGAGATGAAAAACCTTCGGACTGTTTTTTCAGCTAACCTGAGCACAACATGCTCAAGGGAAGCTTTTAGGATCACCTGGTGTCTGTCATCCGTCATGCGTCATCAACAATTCTTTAAACATCAACTCCTCCAAAACCGCTGGGCCAATATGGACCAAACTTGGCTGGAATGTTCCTTGGGAGGTCCTCTTTGAAAATTGTTCACAGAATTTGATTACGTCAAAAGTTTTGGTTGCCATGGCAACCAAACAGTTTTCTAAGAAATTCTTTAAAAATCTTCTTCTCTGAAACAGCTGGCCAGATTTTAAAATAATTTCACAGAGATGTTCCTTAACGTAGTGGACCCGTAATAGAAAACGGCTATTTCCACTATATTACCCTAGAAAATTTGCTAAGATTAAAAATGAGCACTATTGTACTACTTTCACCGAGCCACTTTTTCTTTTTTGTCCTTCCTAGAATTATCATTTATAAATCTATAACTACTATAATTTCATTACAAATGGATATGATAATTACCTCCCTTTCTGGAAACTAACAAAATTATCAACAAATAGTTTCAAGACGGACCCCGAAGGAATTTCTGTTCGGTCAAAAATGTGCAATAGTATCATATCTGTACAAAATATGTCTTATCAACTGTCCAGAAATTTTATGCCATGCTGCACTATGCTTATTACAGGTCCACTACCTTAACTCTTTACCACATAATCCCGACTTTTAACGACCCTGAAAAAGAAAGCTTTTGAAAACATTGTAGGAAAAGGAGAAAATGCTGGTAACCAGCATTTTCTCCTTTTCCCACAATGTTTTCTACCCTTCCCAGATTAAATTTCAATTTTCGAGTAACATTTATTTTGTCGTCTGCAAGTGCTTTCAATTTGGACAAGTCCAAAATTTTGTCGTTTGGCAAAGAGTTAAGTGACCCTTTCCAAAACTTTTTCGTGAAATTTTGATCAGTCAAGAAACATGACTCTGGTGAATGGGGGCTATTTGCACTATACAGGAATGAAGAAATTCTAAAAAATTCTTCTTCTCAGAAACCACTGGTCATATTTTGAAATAATTTCTCAGGGATGTTCTATGGGTGACCCTTTTCAAAAATTGTTTGCGAAATTTCAATCCGTCAAGAAACATGGCTCTGGTGAATGGGGGCTACTTGTACTTATATGGACATGCAGAAATTCTTGAAAATTCTTACTTCTCTGAAACGGCTGATCAGATATTGAAAAAAGTTCACAGAGATGTTCCTTGGGTGAGCCTTTTAAAAACTTGTTCGCGAAATTTTGATTTGCCAAGAAACATGGCTCAGGTGAATTGGGGCTACTATATGGAAATGAAGAATTTCTTGAAAATTCACCTTCTCTGAAACCCATGATCAGATTTTAAAATAATTTCAGAGCAATCTTCCTTGGGTGACCATTTTCAAAAATGTTTTCGAAATTCTGATCCATCAAGAAACATGGCTCTGGTAAATGGAGTCCACTTGCACTATTCGGACATGAAGAAATTCTTGAAAATTCTTCTTCACTGAAATGGTTGGTCAGATTTTGAAATGATTTCACAGAGATGTCCCTTATGTGTCCCTTTTAAAAAATTGTCAAGTGCTAGCATCGGTATGCGGTGGCACTGTTTCAGTAAGTTCCAAGTAATAGAGGTGACCAATGACATACATTTAATATTGTTTTGGGTATATTATGTCAGGCTATATGCCAGCATGGATATATTAAAGAAAAAAAAAAAATGAAAAGATCTAACTTGGTGGGAAGCTGCCTATTACAAGTAACTGCATTTGCTCAAGTAAATTGCAGACTAGTCAAAATCGAAGAATTGCTGAAAAGTAATCAAATTTGACTACACCATTAAATTTGAGTCTAATTGGAAGAAAACCTTGAGTAAAAACAAATGAGTTTTTCTTTCTTTCAGCTCTGTTTTCCAAAGCTGTTTGAATTACATAAAAGCAAGATTGTCCTGTAAAAGGGTGATGACCATCTATCAGTCCCAAAATATCAAGGTTTCACCATTAGTGCGACTTTCAGGACCTTCAGTCCTTTGATTTCCTTTTCCCCACAGTGTTCTCTTTCCATTTTGATTCAGATTCCATGGTTTAAGTGAAATCTAATTTGTCATCCACAACAGCTTTCCATTTGAAACGGTATAAAATTTTGTCATCTGGTAAAGGGTTGATACAATCTGATTTTTTTTTCAGTGTTTCTCTTTTTTCGTATGATGAGACCCAATCCCCAGCACAACCTATTTTAGACTGAACCTGGAAACTGTCACTATCAGGAGATCATTTCTCTCAGACTCAGTCACAACCTCCCTCCTACTCAGCTAGAGGTACTGAAGTAGAAGCCTTGGGAAAACATCATGGAAAAAAGAAAATGCTGGTAACCAGCATTTTCTCCTTTTCCCACCATGTTTTCTACCCTATCATAGACTGAAATCATCTTTTCAGCAAAAGTTGAATTGTCGTCTGCAAATGCTTTCAATTTAGTCAATTCCAAAAGTTAGTCATTTGGGAAAGAGTTAACCCATTACCACACGAGATAATTTTGGACTGGTCCAAATTGAAAGCATTTGCAGACGACAAAACAGAAGTGACTGAAAATTTGAAATTTCTTTTGTGAAGGGTAGAAAACATTGTGGGAAAAGGAGAAAATGCTGGTTACCAGCATTTTCTCCTTTTCCCACAATGTTTTCTAAAGGCTTCTTACTCAGGGGCGTCAAAAGTAGGGATTGAGTGGTAATGGGTTAAAGTAAACAAACATGTAAACTTTAAAGAATCCCCACAAATTCCAAAATTAAAAGCTGATTTGACGGAAGCTGTAACCCTATAAAAAAAAATGGCAATTGATCTTGCAACTGAGCTGCATACATCAAATCTTCATCTTCAAAAAGTGCAAGAAAAGTTTAACTTAATGAAAGGCTTACAGATATTATTTGAGTACCACACCCCTTGAAAACATTGTTGGAATAGAATAAAGTACTGGTATCCAGCATTTTTTCCTTTTCCCACAATGTTTTATATTTTTTCTGAATCATGTGTCTTTGTTTGAGCCATATCCAATTTGTTATCTGCAACAGCCCTGAATTTGGACCTGTCTAAAAATCAGTCTAAAATATTGTTGTCTAGTAAAACGAAGTGTCCAACAAATATGGTGAATTCATAGTTTCAGCACTCCTTTGCATAGATCTTTTTTGTATTAAGATATCAAATGCTTATTTCAATATCATTTTATTATAAATTAAAAGGCAAAATGATGTATAACACTTCATAATACTTGATCTGTTTTTACATGTAAAAAGACACTCATGTCGCAAATTAAATCAAATAAAAGATGTCAAATTAATTGTCAGACAGATTTATGACGGTATCCTCACATTTTTGGTGATAACTTTTTTATTTTAAGTGATAAAAGCTTGATTTTTGCACCATTCTTTAGCAAATTGAAAGACCTTTACAGTGATATATAACATTTTAGGATTTGTTGAAAATGTAAAAATAGGATGTTACTGCTACTCGGACCCGGTACACTTCGATCCTACGACGATGGCTATGTGGGAAAGCAGATGTTGGCTTGGAAAGATTGCTGTGTAGATTACTTGTAAAAGAAATTCCAGCATAGATAAATGCACTAACCACAGTTGTTTAAATAGTGTAAAAAAAGGTTATAACTTTACAACCAATCAGTTCCTCCAATTAGTACAGATAAATGTCCCCAAAGGCGATGTTACTTTTTGACTGGTTACCTCTGGGTACAGAGACAATCCGGACAAAATCAGTGGAAAGTTCTGCACAGATTTTGTGCACAAGTTTAACCTCCCATATATTCGCAAATAGAGCACAAAACTAGGATTTAAACATACCTGTTTCTTGCGTATTCAATATTCTTTCGTTTGACATGCAAATATTCTCAATTTAAACACTAATCGTGAGAAAACATCGTGCATTTCATCAGTAACTTGAGATGTTTACATTCCCGAAAACATACAAAATGCCCGCCAGGCACGATAAATTTTGTCAGTGTTTTTCCGGTGATAAACATGTTATAAACAACCTCTATAAGCACTTTAAGTCATGAATAGTTTAACAATTTCTTCTTGGTCATGTTGATTACTAAAAGTTATTTGCATTTCGCTGCAATAGAGATAATACCGACAAAACCGAAAGTCAGTATAGTGCTCTATATTAGCTACCGGAAAATTTACAATAGACTTGAGACGGTACGGTGTACAGTAACTGTCCAAATATGAAAAAGATCACCGGAACGTCTCATTATTGAGACTATTCCTTCAGTACTCACTACTGTATCTGGTTGCCGAGAAAAAGCGTGCCAGCAAATCAGATGCCTAGTTTTGACAATCAAATAAGAACATTTCTTGGAATTGATAGTGAAGACTTAACATATTCTTCTTTTGTTTTAAACAGAAGATGGTTTCAATAGCAGAGCAACCATGTTATACTTTGATCAACATTCAGTCAGACTCTGAGCCACCATCAGAAATGCAGCTCAAGGCAGACCTAGGTAATTTTTTCTTTCATATTTATTTGTGGTTTAACAGTTTACCAAACAGGAAGTTTTTGGACTGGACAACAAATTAAATCTTTGTTGTATGATGATTTCTGATCTCGATAGGGTAGAAAATATTGTGGGAAAAGGAAAAAATGCTGGTCACCAGCATTTCTCCTATTCTCGCAATGTTTTCTCTAGACATCTCTCTCAGGGTCGTTAAAACTAAAAGTTGGGATTGTGCTGTAAAGAGTTGAAGCAGATCTTTTCTTTAAAATATTGGTCAACCAGAAGCTCAGGACACATCACAATCTATAAAATTTCACTGTAACATTATGGACAAGTAATTTTTTACATGTGTTTGCTACATTCTATCATCCATCAGATCCTGAAAACTTTTACAAAATACTGTTAATGTCATTCCTGTTATCCTAGCAAATTAACAGAGATGCTCTCTATGCGATGAATATAAATGTGAGCTGTGCTCCGTGAAAAGAGGGGTTTCATTTCTTCAAAAATTATTGACTAGGGTAAGCTTATTTAAACTAGGCAGGCTGACCTTGGCCAAAACTTTTTGCCAGAGGCCAGCTCCTATCTAAATCTTATACCAGACAATTCCGCATTTTCATAACTCTGAGGAGGAAGCTTTTGAAAACATTGTAGGATGAGGAGAAAATGCTGGTGACTATCATTTCCTCATTTTCCCACTTAGTTTGCTACTCTTCCAATGCAATACTCAGCCCTAAGAAAAAAATAATTTATCTGCAACAGCTTTGAATTTGGATGAGGCAAAAAATTTTCTCGCGTAGTTAAAAGTTAAGTTCTATTAACCTGTCATTTCTTGCTGATTTATAAATTATATATTTTACTTAAATCTTTAGTTTGGTTTTGAAAGGGAGTTCTCTCAACTACTAACTACACACTAGCCATTTCTTACATTTGTTTGTCATATATCATACAGTGATACTTTACCTTGATTTTAACCCTTTACCCCATAATGCATTTCTATGGTATCGCTAATTGACCCTAAATAACAGCAAGGATGAAGCCGTTTCTTGTGTGTATATGATACCTTTCAATAGCATAGAAAACATTGTGACAGAAGGTGAACTTGCTCGTCACGAGCAATTTCACCTTTTGCCACAATTTTTTCCAAAGGCTCCTACAAGCAATGTGTAGAAATGAGTAACTATGGAGTAAAGGGTTAAAAAGAGCTCTTATAACACATGTATCTGCTTTCATTTATAGAAAAAGGAGACATAAAGACTAAAACAGAGGCACTGAAGAAAACGATACAGATGATTCTGAATGGCGAGAAGATGCCGTCTTTACTGATGACAATAATCCGTTTTGTCATGCCCAGTCAGGACCACATGATCAAGAAACTGTTGTTGATTTTCTGGGAAGTCGTACCCAAATACAGCCCTGATGGGAAAATGCTTCATGAGTTCATCCTTGTCTGTGATGCATACAGAAAGGTGGGCAAATCTCTATAAATAATTGACCATTATCCTGCTAAATAAGCTTGATGGAACTCTCACGACAATAGGCTAAACCTCAATAAACTAATTAACCCTTTCCCAAACGACAAATTTTGGACTCTTCCAAACTGAAAGAGTTTGCAGACGACAATTTTAGATTTTGAGAAAATGGCAGAAAGTTCTCAAAAAGGATAGAAAACACTGTGGGAAAAGGAGAAATTGCTCATCACGAAGAAATTTCACCTTTTCCCACAGTGTTTTCAAAATACTTTTACTGTGGACACGTAAAAACCAGGGCTTGTTTGGGAAAGGGCTATTTAGAAATTGATAGCTCCTAATCGGACAGTGTAGATCTAAGACCAGACTGCATACATTGTGTTGTCTAATCTTAAACTACACTTATCTCTTTAAGATTTTATTCTTTTTTTCTTTTCAGATTATGGATGTGCCAAGCGGTACATTGCAAAAAAGAGTTTATTTATCTTTGTTGCTTCTTTGCATAGTTAAAGCTTACATTGAACCCTAAAAGTGACAGGACCGCATGTAATTGCTTTCCTGATTATCTAGATCAAGAGCAGATTGCAGTCTGTCTGATCTTGGCCTTACAATGGTATTTTTAAACTGTGCTGGTCCAAAGCAGCTTAAAGTTGCAATAGTTGGGGTTTTTTTGTAATAAACTGAAAATGTCTATACCACTATATTAGCTTTTGTTTGTGAACCAGAGATGGAATAATGATGGTGTTTAACCCTTTACCATACAGTCCCTACTTTTGACGACCCTGAAAAAGAATCTTATAGAAAACATTGTAGGAAAAGGAGAAAATGCTGGTAACCAGCATTTTCTCCTTTTCCCACAATGTTTACTACCCTTCACAGAACAGATTTCAAATTTTCAGTCACTTTTATTTTGTCGTCTACAAATGCCTTCAATTTGGACATACCTAAAATTTTGTCGTTTGGTAATGAGTTAATCACATAAAATGAGCCATGCTCTGGCACAAGAGGGTTTAATGTACCTTAATGTTGCATGGTACCAAACAAGTCATCATATAATTATGGTTCCATAAAAACCATTGTCTAACAATTGTTTGAATCCTGAAGTAGCCTGATCCTTTGACATGCAGAAAATTGACCAATAGCAAAATGTTTTTGACTTGAGTCAGACTGTTTGGACTGTGCTGGCTGACCTTGGTAGATACTTTTTTCAGATGCAAGTTTCTTTAACCTATTACCACAAAATCCTGACTTTTAATGACCGTAAGCATGAAGCCTTTTGGAAACATCATGGGTAAAGGGGAAAATGCTGGTGACCAGCATTTTCTCCGTTTCTCAGAATGTTTTCTACCCTTCCAACAACAAATTTCAAAAATTCAACCCCATTTATTTTGTCATTTGCAAATGCTTTCAGTTTGGACAAGCCAACAAGCCTACATTTTTGATGTGTGGTGAAGGGTTAAATAGATGCATATGAAAAGTAATTTACATAACACATTTATGACATTTTGATGATTATATTTTAGGACTTGCAACATCCAAATGAATTTATTCAAGGGTCAACCTTGAGGTTTTTGTGCAAGTTGAAAGAGCCAGAACTACTGGAGCCTCTAATGCCAGCCATCAGACAATGTCTTAAACACAGGCATTCTTACGTGAGACGAAATGCTGTTCTTGCTATATATACAATCTACAGGTATGTTGTCTTTCATTAGAGGTGAAAGTTAGTTTAGTTCAAAAGTATTTCTTTTACGTCAATTGGGAAACAAGTTCTTACAACTTAACCCATTACCACACATTCCCTACTTTTGACGCCCCTGAGAAAGAAGCCTTTTTAAAACACTTGTGCGAAAAGGAGAAAATGCTGGTAACCAGCATTTTCTCCTTTTCCCACAGTGTTTTCTACCATTACCATTACAAATTTCTATGTTTGAGTCACCTTTATTTTGTCGTCTGCAAATGCTTACAATTTGGACTAGTCTAAAATTTTCTCATGTGGTAAAGAGTTAAACTAATCTCTCGTGACTCTTCTTCCTGGGAACTACACCAGAACTTGCACTCTGAATGTGTGGGCCAATGAACAATTCCTAAGTTGACACCCGCTCCCAGTTATCAAACTTGGGACCTTTTTGATTACGAGGCCAGTGCTCTACCTCCCAACCATTGACACCACTAGAGTTGAAGGTTAGGGGTATATTATGTTTACTAAAATTTATGATGTCAATATTAATTAGAATTGTCTTGACCAATACTCACAGAACACATACAAAATGCATTTTAATGAAGAAATAATGCTGTTAAAGAGTAAATTACCTCTACTTAACCCATAACAACACAATCCCTACTTTTGACGCCCCTGAAAAATAAGCCTTTAGAAAACATTGTGGGAAAAGGATGAAAAAATGTTTGTAACCAGCATTTTCTCCTTTTCCCGCAATGTTTTCTATCCTTTACAAAACAAATTTCAAATTATCAGTCACTTTTGTTTTGTCGTCTGCAAATGCTTTCGATTTGGACAAACTTAAAATTCTGTTGTTTGGTCATGAGTTGATTCCTTGTTTAGCCATTTGTCAAACAATCCCTGGTTTTCACGACCCTGGGAAGAAAGGCTTCTGAAAACATTGTGGGAAAAGGAGTAACCAGCATTTTCTCCTTTTCACACATTGTTTTCTAGCCAATCAAAGACTAAAATAATCATTTGAGTTATATTTAGATTGTTGACTTCAAATGCCTTCAGTTTGGTCTGATCCAAAATTTGGTGGTGTGTGGTATAGGATTATTATACAATATCCTTAATGTATCTCCATGATGCGTGACTGCAAGCAAGGAATTACACGATCATGGTTCTAATATATCAATTTCCTCTAACAAATGAGAATAGGTAGATTGGTTCTTGGACAAGCAGAAAGTAAACAAAAAGCAAAAGAATTCAGCCCAGGTCAGCCTACAGAGAATTGTACATTTCAGAAGCTGTAAAATGCATACACTGTTAGCAAATGGTAATTAAATGTTCATTTCAGAAACTTCGACTTCTTGATCCCAGATGCACCAGAGCTTATAGCCGAGTATTTGGAAGGTGAACAAGATATGTCCTGTAAAAGGAATGCTTTTATGATGCTAATCCATGCAGACCAGGTAGAATCTTGTTTATGGATCAGATGACATGGTTACTTGTCGGTATCCTATTGCTTTTGCAGTCCCAAGGAAAAACGCTTTTGAAAATAATTGTGGGGGATGGCTTAAAATCTTGGTAACTGGCAATGTGAATTTTCTCACTGGTTTTACTGTTTTTGCCATTTCAAAGCTAAATCACGTTATATCTTTCATGTTAAAAGATTTGTCACCTGCCAATCCTTCCAATGGATATTGCAAACATTTTGTCGAAGCTATGATTTCCACCATGTTTCTAAATAGAGTTTATTTCATCAGCTTGTGGTTAATATGGGGAAATATTTGCCTCAAAAGGGAAAGGTCCGCGCCACTTGTTATTTTCGCAGACCTTTCCCTTTTTTTAGGCAAGTATTTCCCCATATTAACCACAAGTCGATGAAATAAATTATGTATTATTTTTCCTCTGATTACTTTGACAACAAGTGCAACTTTTAAAACTAGTGATCTCAAGTCAGTTAACTGGATAACCGATATTTTCAAAATGTAGTTCCAGATTTTTGGCAGGAGGAGAATATTTACTCTGACGCGGAAATAATTCCCCCCAGCATAAATTTCGACATTTCTTTACCCATAACATTACTAAAAATAGACACAGTAAAAAGTGCTGATTAAACTTATATTGAACTGACGAGGAAACTGATGATGAGCATACAGCAGTAAATGTTGAGGTTACTTTGCTTGCAGCAAATCTTGACAGTGGTATACATATAAACTTTCTTACTGATGTTAACATGTGCATATACTGTTATTTTCATTGCTTGCCATAAGCTCAAACAAGAAATGTAGCTTATTATTGTGTTCACAAAGAAGTATTACTTTTGATGAATGCATTCAAGTAGCTTTTCATGGAGCATGTCTCGTATATCTTTCTATTTGTTTCAGGAAAGAGCATTGAATTATCTAAGTAGCTGTATAGATCAAGTGACATCATTTGGTGATATTCTTCAACTCGTCATAGTGGAACTGATCTATAAGGTTTGGAGACTAAGTATACTGTTATCTTTTACATTGAAAATGTCCTTTACTAAAGGATTTTGAAGTTTGTTGATTGAGTCGATGGAAATTAATTGTATTAAATTTTCTGCTCGGTATTTCTGTGATCAGTTTTGTTACACCCCCACAAAACGTATGAATTGCCTGTTTCTGTCAAAGCACTGGTGGGGGTATTGAGTCACATTCATTGACAGCTCTAGTCAATATCTGATGCAAGAAAACTGATTTTTTCACTGATTTAGCTTCTATTAGATGTTTTATAATGGCCAAGGCTAACAGAATTTGAAATTTGGTACATTTGAAATTGTAACACCGATAATTCAAGGGTGTATTTTAGATACAGATAGTCACTGTCCATTTTGCAGGTTTGTCATGCCAATCCCTCAGAGAGAGCCAGATTTATCCGATGTATATATAACTTACTGAATTCTTCAAGTCCAGCAGTGAGATATGAGGCAGCTGGTACACTTGTTACACTGTCCAGCGCACCCACAGCCATTAAGGTAAGATAAACCATGATCGAGGTATAGGTATTTGATTGTCTTGTCACTAAAACGTATCTAAGGATTGGCAATATTTAACCCATTACCACACAATCCCTACTTTTGACCCTGAAAGAGAAGCCTTTAGAAGACATTGTGGGAAAAGGAGAAAATGCTGGTAACCAGCATTTTCTCCTTTTTCTACAATGTTTTCTGCCTTTCACAAAACAAATTTCAAATTTTTAGTCATTTTATTTTGTCATCTGTAAATTCCATGAATTTTGACAAGTCTAAAATTTGGTCGTTTGGAAAAGAGTTAAAAGGAAAAAAAAAATAATACAAAAAGTTTTGACTGGAGAGACCTAACTTAACTACATTATACCACCATTTAACCCATTACCACACAATCCCTACTATTGACGCCCCTGAGAAAGAAGGCTATAGAAAACATTGTGGGAAAAGGAGAAAATGCTGGTAACCAGCATTTTCTCCTTTTTCCACAATGTTTTCTACCCTTCACAAAACATTTCAAATTTTCAGTTACTTTTATTTTGTCGTCTGCAAATGCTTTCGATTTGGACAAACCTAAGGTAAGGTACATATGTGAGGCAAACTTCTCCCTCACTTTGAATTCATTGTGCCTTTCACAAGTAAATTGTCTTTGCAGCCAGTGAAGATCAAGATCAGGCTGCACAAAATGTGTCTTATCTTTTGATTTACACAGTCCTGTTAGCATAAACACTATGAGCAAAAGCAACCTTCAGATTGCAATTGTTTAGGTCTTAGTTTTAGTCTGAATATAAGTGTTGGGTTCATTGGACGCTTAGGGATTAAAACTCTGTGTAGCCATCTTCTAGATACACTGTGCTGTAAATCTGCAAGATTTGATTTTCAAATGTCTTCTGAAAGACGTAATAAAGTTACCCTCTTTCGAACTGCATAGGCAGATTTTTCTGCGTAATGTTTGTTACACCAGAACATTGATCTTATCTACAAAGCACCTGATCCAGTATCTTGGCTTTTTGAACCTTTATCATATAATCCTGTGTTTACATGATCCTGAGAAAGGGGCCCTTTGAAAACATTTAGGGAAAAGGAAAAAATGCTGGTGAACCAGCATTTTTTCCTTTTCCCACAATGTCTTCTTCTTAGAGGCAATTATCAATTTGTGAGTAGATTTAATTCATCTACAAAGGCTTTTAACTTGGAAAAATCTAAAATTCTATAATTTGATAAGGGTGATGTGAAATTATCATTCTGTTTTATTTCTAACTTGTAGGCAGCTGCCAGTTGTTATATTGAATTGATTGTGAAAGAGAGTGATAACAATGTGAAACTGATTGTTTTGGACAGATTAGTGGCCCTGAAAGAGGTTCCAGCACATGAAAAAGTGTTGCAGGTGAGATAGCTGTGTTAACGCATTACCTCCCACAGGCAATTTATTTTCAGTCCTCCTATAGACTTTTCTATCTCTTTACCAAATGATAACATTGTTAACCTTTCCATATTGAAAGCATTTGCAGATGAAAAATTAAATGTGGCTATAATGATATGATTTGTATCTGAAAGACTAGAAAACGTTGTGGGAAAAAGAAGAAAATATAAATATTTTCTCCACTCACAATGTTTTCAAAAGGCTTTTTCTACAGGAATGTTGAAACTCGGGACTTTTTGGTAAAAGGCAGTAAAAGGCTAAAAAAGAGGGTGTCAAAGGGAGGAATTTCAAGAATTTTTTCCATTTGCTAGACTGTTTTCAGGTTTTTTAACCCTTTACCACTCAGCAAAATTTAAGACCCATCCAAAATGAAAGCATTTGTATACAACAATTTCACGGTGGCTCAAATGTGGCAACTTTTCTTTGATGCGGTAGAAAAATTTGAGGGATAAGAAGAAAATGCTGGTTACCAGCATTTTCTCCTTTTCTCACAATGTTTTCAAAAGGTCTTTTCTACAGGGTCGTTAAAAGGCGTCATTGTGTGGTAAGGGGTTAATGCATTATTCAGTTGTAGAAGCTGAATATATTTTACGATTTTTAAAATTGTTGGCTGTGAATTTGTTTCAAGAGCAGTGGGTTACTTTCCTTTTTCCAAGTCTAAAAATCATTTCATGCAGGACTGATAAAGTGATGATGATCTTATATAAGCATAAAGATAGATACCATAAAGTAAAACAACACACATAAACTTTGGGCTATATGAATAGGTCCAAGCTAATGGTTTTTGAGGGAATGGGGAAAAAGGGAGGGGGGGGGGGGGAGATTCTGAACCAATTTTATATCTGGTTATTGGTACGGCATATTGTTGAAGTTTTCTCCTTTTTGTCTATGAAAAGAGTGAATTACAAATAAACTTTTTTTTTTCCTTAGATTGATTGAAACTTTACAATAATAACATATTAAGCCTTTGTAGAGTTTGTATAGATAGTTAGATATTGTACATATAAAAGTTATAATGAAACATTATTGCTGATCGCCTATTTTGCCTTAAGCATGATGTGGTTTTATGCAGGAATTGGTGATGGATATTTTACGAGTGCTTAGTGCCCCTGACCAAGAAGTGAGAAAGAAGACATTAAATTTAGCCTTGGATCTAGTCACCTCTAGATCTGTAGAGGAGGTATGATAGACAGTTTATCAGATGTTATTTTTGTAATCCTGGAATGAATTTTCACTCAACTATTTAACGGAGTAAATGAAAAGGTATTGTTTACCTTTATGTTGTCATCTGTGTCATTTGGGTTATGGTTATGCAAAATCTTTAAAATTTATTTCAGAAACTCAACATTTTATATCCTCTGTCGATACAGAAGATATTTTCAAAAGGCTTCTTTTTCAGGGTTGTCAAAAGTAAGGATTGTGTGGTAATGGGTGGACAAAGGTCTTTCAGATCCAGAAGAGATTTGTAGCTGAAAACTTTGACAGTAGCACTGTAAAATATTGACAATCAGTATGGTTTACAGTAAAATGCATGAATGAATGTTAAAAAAAAATATGGCTAATTGACAAATGTCTGATGTTTTAACCCTTTACCAAACAATCCCTGGTTTTCATGACCCTGAGATAGAAGACTTGAAAACATAGTGGGAAAAGGAAAAAATGCTAGTAACCAGCCTTCTCCCACAATGTTTTCCACCCTGTTGGAAACAAACTTCAGTTTTTGAGTTTAGTGTATTTTGTCGTCTGCAATTGATTTCAATTTGGATCAGTCTAAAATTTTGTCGTTTGGTAAAGAGTTTAAGTGGTTCGAGCAAAGACAAAAATGGAACACGATAAAAACATGTAGGTTCCAATTCTTGGCTGTATTTGCTTGATTTTAAGTGAAAATTAGGGATGGCAACATGCATCAGTTTTAATACTTGAGTACTTGGTCATTCTTCCGATCGAGAACTGGATTACTTGGACGACTTTTACATTTTATACTAAAATGTCAAAGTAAGATCGGTATTTTTTTTTGTCCCAAAGAATTGGAACAGTGAAAATCGATTACTCAAAAAATCTTGATCCGTTTGACACCCTTTGATTACAAGCTTTTATTTCGCGTGTAGTTTCATTTCTTCACACATAATGTCATAAGCATGCTTCCCAACCAACCACGATTTCAAAGGGAGTTTCCAGATTCAGTACCTAAAAATCTAATCACCTGACAGACTATTTAAACCCCAATTAAAAAAATTTCGGATATAAGTGTATAAAGGGTGTGATAAACCTTGTATCCCAGTTTCACCCACTTTATTGACTTCAGAGTTTCTCTTAAATTCAAGTTACTGCAGCTGCCGCATTAGCACCCATGTGTGCAGCTCTTTTTTTACAGTGAATGTGAACTTGATTAATGTGAATTAACTAATACCTCCTATAAATGTAATCTCTGTGAGGATTTTTACTTGATGTATGCATTCTGCATGTTACATAGATGGTCCTGGTTTTGAAGAAAGAAGTGGTGAAAACAAACAATGTTGAACATGAGGACACGGGAAAGTACAGACAGCTTCTGGTTAGAACCCTGCACCAACTGTCAATCAAGTTTCCAGACATTGCTTCAACAATTATTCCTGTGGTGAGATATTTTGTACATTTAACTCTTGTCAGTACCAAAGACGACTCCAGAAGGGGAGTTGGTCGTAACAAACAATAGCTTTGTTTCCCAGTGTATTCCATATCATCCTACACAATCGATTTCTTTTCCTCCATGTAATTTCACTTTTTGTTATCTGTTCTTATTTTTCAATGGTAAATAATATACTTGCCTGGTAATTTGTAAAACTGCTGGATGATAGAAACATTTTTTTACTCTTAATAAACAGATTGAAATTTAGCAAGTTTTTTGGCTGAAAGATTCCCATAGCTTACAGGCAGACTGCACATTGTGTACTGTCTTTCGTGGTGGGGATATAATTATACCTGCACTTATATCAGTTATAAAAAGATCCTTACAGCTAGAGAGAAAAGAAAAAAGATGTTGTTAAACTTGTAAGTGTATAGAGTTGCTCAGTTGATTAACTCTTTACCAAATGGCAAAATTTTGGACATGTCAAATGGAAAACATTTGCAGACTACAAATTAATGTTGGCTTAAATGATGAAAGTAGTTCTTGATTGGATAGAAAACACTGTGGGAAAAGTAGAAAATGCTGGTTATCATCATTTTCTCCTTTTCCCACAATGTTTTCCAAAGGCTTCTCTCAAAAAAGTCGGGATTGTGTGGTAATGAGTTACACAGTTATCAATATAATTAATGTAAGCAGATGGAAAATCACAAGGGATTTGTCCTCATTTAGAACCAGAAATGACAGCAGCGATTGATTTGAAGGCCTCAAAATATGAAATACATTTTCCCTGCATCATAATCTGTGCAATCTTACAGCCATCGGGGTCAGAATTTGGTATGAAGGTACAAGAATCATTATAATTTCATAAAATTGGTTTAAACTGGCAGAAAACTGCCTGACAATGAGTACAGGTGTTCCTTTAATTATTTCATCTTGATATATTTCAGCTGATTGAATTTTTGGGAGACAATAATGAAGCAGCTGCGGCTGATGTGCTTGTATTTGTGAGGGAGGCCATTCATAGATTTGAACCTCTGAGGACACTTATCATTACCAAACTACTGGATGTTTTCTCAACCATCAAAGCAATGAAGTAAGCATACATTTACTCTTCACCACTTATTCCTGAGTTTTAACGATGCCAAAAGAGGAGGCTTTTGAAAACATTTAGGGAATAGGAGAAAATGCTGGAAACCATTTTGCCAAATGGAGTTGAACAATGTTTGAACGGAGTAGACTTATTTACAACCTTTTATGATCTGTTTACGAACTTAATGGATGAGTTAGGATGGGGAGGGGTTCCAAAACTTTGGGCCTGCCATCCATCCTGTCATGTTATTAGAGTGACAACATACTTAAAACAGAATTGACATACTACCGACTGAACTGCCATATTCTGATCCTATTAGATGCTGTGCAGTCTGGCATTAATTTGCATTTTACAGACCAAAATTACTCATACTATCTCCACAGCAGCTTGTCTTACGATTTTGTTGACACGGCGTAGAATTTCTAAGAACAGGGGCTTCATGCATTATTAGGCCAAAATTATACATTCTTCCCCAACTGCTACCAGTTTTCCGATTATCTCAGGACAGGGTAAAACATACTAAAAACTAGTTTGGTGTGACAGGGGCTTTACACTGTTTGTTTCTTAGGAAGTCTTGATTTGATCTGAATTTGGGTACTGTTCGTAGGAGTGCCACAGCCTGTTACAGATAAAACAAAGGAAAAACTTAGTAAGCTGTTTTGGAAAAAATTGAAAATCATACAAATCAGTTCTTCAGGACATCATAGAATTGTGAAAGTTAAGTTTTCATTCAAAAGATATGCGTCAGAAGTTCTGCTTTCTCACAAGAACAGAGCGTCAGTTGTGCTCCAAATGCCCATATGGCCTGCAGCACGGAAAAAAGGGCATTCAGACATTTGTGTAAAGTGTTGTCTTGGAGCAGTCTGCACAGCCTATGCAGGCTAATCTGAAATGACACTTTTCATATTTAAGTAAATGTTTATTTGTAAAACTGTCTAATTAAATATTTTATAGAATCCATCGGGCTGCACTGTGGATCCTAGGAGAATATTGTACCTCAAGTGAAGACATTCAGAGTGTTATGACGCTTGTGAGGCAGTCTCTTGGTGAGGTAAAGTAGTTATAGTTTATCAGTATGTTTCTGTGGCTTAAGTACAGTGTGTGCCATGAAATAAAGTGTGTATGTGATTGTTTTACAGAAGTATAGCTATGTTTTTCAGTACTTATATCTCAAACAGGTAAAGGGTAAATTCTTTATCGCATGGTATGGAAGTAAGCCTAGCCCAAATAGACGGCATTTTGCAAACAACAAATAAAATAGGGCTTAGGAATGGGGATTTTTTTTCCTTTAAAAAAAAAAAGAAAACCTTGTTGGAAAAAGTGGGGAAAAAATGCTGGTTAAAAGTATTTTCTCCCTTTCCCACAGAGTTTCTGGATGCCTCTTTTCAGAATCATTAATAAATGGAATTATCTGTTAGAGGGTTAATATATTAATTCTGTTTCGGATTTGATTGATATGTAATTATGTTGCAAGCATTTTTCAGTTTTGACTGAAGGGACAATCTTTATTAAACTACTACTCAAAATTTCCCACAGCTGTTTAAAGTGTTTGATTTGAGCTTAAATTGTTACTGTAAGTACAGTAAGTTTGTTTACCAATGTCTGGGCATTAATTCAGTTCTTATCATTTAAAACATTTGAGTATATAGGGATTGCCCTGTAACTCGATGATGCCCTTTATGCATTAAATTTTCTTAATTCAATTCTTTTATTGTCATTCAAACTTTATTCAGTTTAAACAACTCCACGTTTATCTATCTTTTAACATAGATATGCGCGCTAAATGACCAAAGTTGTCGATGCGCCTTAAAACAACATTCATTCATTCATTCATTTCATAATCTTCGAAGATTCCACCTATCTGCTATGAAGCATCTTCCATTTTCGAATACCTGGGAAAAGTAGTACTTAGACTGGAGCTATTAGCCTTTTACCCAAGCATGTAGAAGCTATTTTAATTAATGGCAGATGCACATGTTACGTGCTAGCTGGTTGTAGCTGACTGAATT
Source organism: Tridacna crocea (assembly GCA_943736015.1). Taxonomy (NCBI): domain Eukaryota; kingdom Metazoa; phylum Mollusca; class Bivalvia; order Cardiida; family Cardiidae; genus Tridacna; species Tridacna crocea. The sequence continues at coordinate 58,538,073 of OX031060.1, read as the reverse complement.
CAACCAGTAGCGTTTTATTGATTATTTGTTTATTTCATTTTGAAATTCAAAGTAGCAACCTGTTCTGTACCCAGTACGCCCAATTAGATGGATGTGTATGTGTAGAATACCATCGTTTGGGAGATTATGGTTTGCTTACTTGCTTAAACTGTAGATGTGAACATTAAAACAGTTAAGGCTTTAAAAGCTAATTGTGACTCACTTTTGTCATTTCAGATTCCAATTGTGGATGATGAGCTGAAGAAAGCAGCAGGAGAAGTAACAGAGGATGGTATGTCTTACCTCATTCCCATACATCAAAATGCCTCTTGATTTTGAAAGGCAAAAACTTAAAGTGGCTGAAATGAAGAGAATTACCAGTAAAGAAATAGAAATTATTCTTGAACCCATAAAGTACTGGAACAGAGAAAAGTTGTTTTTGCAGTCAGTGTAGATTGAGATAAGACTGCATAGAACATGAAGCCTGATCTTGAATCTGCTTGGTCTGCTACTTTGGTGCACATTCTGGCCATAACAACAATGAAAATTTGGACGTATGAATTCTTTACACAAAGAATTATTATCAGTTATATTAATTCAGTACTGAAACTGTTAAATTGGAAAAATTGCATGTAACCAGCACGCTTCTATGTTACTGTCAATGCTTTCAAATAACCTTGTGTTTATGGCTGCAGATGATGTGACTGTGTATTGAACATTAACTGTTTACTGAACAGCAGAAAATATTAGCAGATGACCACAACAAATATTTTTCAAAAGTAAAATTTGTTTTTATTTTTTCTGAGTGGTGAAAACATTGTTTCCCTCATTATTTCCCCGTTCCCTCAGTGTTCTCAAAAGCTTTCTTATTTAGGGTTGTTGATAATTGATATCGTCTTCAAATTTGAAGCCCGCCCGGGTGGCTCATTGAGCATGTTGGACTGATGACCTGGTGGTTGTGAGTTCGATACCCGGTTGAGACTAACTTTCTATCCAGCATATTTTCACCTGTCTTCTCTGCTGAACATGTGAGAAAAGTAGTTGGTGGCTTTGGAAAGAAAGTTATGTAAGTACCTGTGTGAGAAAGCCAGGAAACACATGTGGGTCACCGACCACCATGACATGACCTTAGCTGTTAAAATTGCGTTAAACCCCAATACAACCAACCATTTAAATTTGAAATTTGACCAAAGACCTCTGTGTCAAATTCTGTGTTTATGAAACCAAGTTGTATGAACGGACCTGAAGTTCTTCAAAAGTTAATCAGTTTAATTGGCATCTACCATTTTTATAGCAGATGCGCAGTCGGTGCAGGCTGACCTGAGTCAAAACTTTTCGCTATTCTTCAATTTTCTATATGGCACCATAGATCATGGAGCGTGTCAGAGCATGTCTCAAATATATGAAGAAAGGTTTTGCCATGGTTATTTGTGTTGCTGTTTTTATTGTGCCTACCATGATAATGTGTAAAAGCAGCTGTGAAGTATTTTGTATAACTCAAAAATGTTACCCCCTTCAGGAACATCTGGGAGTATAGGGTGTAAAAACTTTGAATTTTCAGATACTATGTCGGGTGGAAACATTCAAAGACTGGTCACAGCAGATGGGACATATGCCACTCAAAGTGCGTTCAGCACCGTAACTGTTGCAAAGAAGGAAGAAAAGTAATTATCAATTTTCAACAGTTCTCTGTTGTTTTCTTTCTTTATTGTTTTAAGTCTTAAATTGATTGATTTGTTGATGCCTTCTTGGACAAATTTGTAGCACAGGACTTCAAAAACTTCAGCATAGAGTATTGATAATCACGATGCATTGAGATTTAATCATTTAACTCTTTACCACACAAGAAAATTTTAGACTAGTCCAAATTGAAAGCATATGCAGCCGACAAAATAAATGTCACTGAAAAATTGAAATTTGCCTAGGGAAGGGTAGAAAACATTGTGGGAAAAGGAGAAAATGCTGTTTACCAGCATTTTCTCCATTTCTCACAATGTTTTCAAAAGGCCTCTTTCTCAGGGGCATCAAAAGTCAGGGTTGCATGGTAAAGGGTCAACAGGCATGTGTGCCAAAGTTTTATCCATGCTAGAGGAAAATGCTTTGAAAACACAGCTGTTGTTGTGAGATTGAGCGACAGCATCAAAATCATAATATCCTTAGTTCAATACCGAGAGTCGGGTTTTAGCATTTGGACTGTTCATTGGCCTGCTCATTATGCACAAGTACTGATATAATTACCAGGAAGCAGAATCAAGAGAGTTGAGTCTAAGTTATAAGAACTTTTTTCTTGGTCAATGTAAAATGGAAAAGTTTAAACTAAGCACATGGACCTTATGATGCAGATTACATCTTATTTGTTGACTGATTGCTTTATAATATTTTGACACTAATTATTGTTTTTAACCTCCCCCCCCCCAAAAAAAAAAAAAAAAAAAAATTTAGTCAGTATAAATTCTATATTTAAAAATAAAATTTTAAGCTCTTCTGAATCCATAACTTATTCAGACTATAAATTAAAACATTAAATTTGTGTCTTAAAGTTAGAAAACATTGTGGGGGGAAAAGAGAAAATGCTGTATACTAGCATTTTCTCCTTTTACCACAATCTTTTAATAAGTTATCGTCTTTAATTAGTATCATTAAAAAAATCTACCTATTTGTATGGCTCATCTTGCATAAAAATGTGTACCATTGGTACTGTTAGAAGTATCTTGGTGTAGATCGGACCTGACATTCAAGGTATTCCATTGAAATCTCAGTATGTCTGTCTCTGGTCTGTATTCATTGCTTAAGCAAGGGGATATTGCCAAACAAAAAAATTCAGGCTCTTCCAAACTGAAAACATTTGGAGACGACAACTTGTATATAAATTAACATTTTTATTGAAAGATTTGAAAACATTCTGGTAAAAGGAGAAAATGCTTGTTACCAGCATTTTCTTCTTTTTTCAAGATGTTTTCAAGATGTTTTCCTAAGACTTCTTTTGCAAGATCTTTAACAAAGACACTGAACTGTGTGGTAAAAGGATAAGTTACTGTTTGCCCTTTTCAGCAGATCAACTGTTAATAGTTCAAATAATTGTAATCTATATATTTTATAGTAATTTCAGGAAAAAGTTCTTCACATACATGTATTTGCTGTGTGCTTTTATTGCAGGCCACCACTGAGACAGTATCTGTTAGATGGTGACTTCTTTGTTGGCGCAGCTTTGGCCACAAGTCTGACAAAACTGGCACTAAGATATGTTACTCTACAAAAAGATCCAAAGAAGCAGAATGTAAGATTTATAGTCATATTGGTCTTTGGCAAGGGACTGTATAAAACCTTTAGCTGCTAAGCACTGATCTTACTTAAAATCAGACTGCACACAATTTACAGTCTGATCTTCAGTCGACACTGTCCAATACAAAGCTAGTTTTCTCTGAAAAATAAAACTACTCTTTGAAGATACTGTTGCCAATTGAGCCAGATTTAATTTGTCACCTGCAAATACTTTTGGCTTGGACAAGTGTTAAATATTGTTGTGTTGTAAAAGATTAGAGCATTATCAAAACCAGCAATAGGTTTTAACTTTCCCTGTACAATTTTCAAGGATATCAAATGAATATAAATTTACAAAAAAAAAGAGCATTTATTTAATAACAGGCTAATCATACTGAAAATGTTAAAAGACAAGGAAATACTTTTCAGTATTTAGATAATTATATAAGCAGGGTTGAAAGTCAAAGTCATCCTTTTTTCCAGGCATTTTTGGCAGAGTCGATGCTGATTATGGCTACAGTCATACACCTGGGGAAGTCTGGAATTGCCACAAAGGTGAGTTTTCCATAGATTTTATATGCTATACTTGATACTTGATACATAAGCAACTTGAATTTGTTGTCAGCATTTTTACAACAAACCAAAAAAGGAAATATAAGATCAAATCCCTTTCATACTGTGGAGTAACTATACATTTCAGTCTTGGGCTTTGACCGAACACAGAAGTAGTTCATATAACAAAGATGTAATATTTCCAAGTCTTGCCTTATATGGAGTTTGGTCTTAGGTTCTTTTCCCCTCTTTCATTGTCAGCATATTTTTTGTAAACCTTTTCCTATGCAATTAAGTTTTATGAGTATATGTATACATTTTTTTTCTAGGAATTGAGGAAAAGATGCAATTTTTGTAACCAGTAATAGCTTCTGTCCTACTGATATATTGCATAGTATCTCAACTGCTATCAAATTTTTCTAATCTGCTTCAGTTGTAGACCTTGCGGCAAGGCTTAACCCATTACCACACAATCCCTACTTTTGACGCCCCTGAGAAGGAAGCCTTTAGAAAACATTGTGGGAAAAGGAGAAAATGCTGGTAACCAGCATTTTCTCCTTTTCCCACAATGTTTTCTACCCCTCACAAAACAAATTTCAGATTTTCAGTTACTTTTATTTTGTCATCTGCAAATGCTTTCAATTTGGACCAGTCTAAAACATTGTTGTTTGGTAATGGGTTAAAGCTTTTTTCAGGTCAGGGTCCTGTACGACTTTTGTTAAGGCGGTGGCTTTGTGATTCAAAGTTTCATGGCCCAATCTTTATTTGTTGCACATTTCTAGCTTAGTACTAGTGAAGCCCAGGAAACAAGAATATGTGCAAATGTCGCCATGATATGACTGAAATACTGTTGAAAGCGGCATAAAACACCATTCAAACAAAATGCACATTCCTTTGGTACTTAAAGGCACAATGCAGCTATAGCTTTCAACGGATGAAACAAGGAAAAGTTGTGAAAATCGAGCTGTTTCCATGATACAAAAATATACATGTAGTCGAAAGTATTAAACACTTTTCAGAACCAACTTTTAACTACACAATTCCAATTTATAAAAACCTACATGTAGAGGAAGATGCATTTTGGAACAAAGGAGAAAATGTTGGTAACTAACATTTTCTTTCTTTTCTCACAAAATCTTCTACCCTTTCAGACAAGTATTTAATTATACCATGTGGTATAGAGTCAAATAATTAGTAGCTAGCGTGTAAAAAGATAATGCTTTCCTCTGTTCTATTTTATAGCCAATCACAGATGACGATGTGGACCGTATTGCCACCTGCTTGAGGGTCTTGTCGGAACAAACACCCTTGATGTCAGAAATTTTCAACGACAGCTGCAGAAACTCGCTGTCACTAATGTTAGCAGCTAAACAGCTAGAGGAAAAGGAGGCAGAACAGGTTCGAACATGTTTAATACTTTTACCACACAATCCTGACTTTACATGACCCTGAGAAGGAAAGCTTTTGAAAACATTGTAGGAAAAGGAGAAAATGCTGGTTACCAGTATTTTCTCCTTTTCCTACAATGTTTTCTAAAGGCTTCTTTTTTCAGGGTTGTCAAAAGTAGGGAATGTGTGGTAATGGGTTAAATAGTTTGAAATTTCTAAATAATGAATCAATGACATTATACAAGTATTTGATAAATGAGTACATGAAAAAGATATTGTCGCAAAAGAAAAAAATTGTTTGTTTTTAAAAAACACAATTGTAAAAGATTTATTTAATAAAAGACAAATTTAAAAATGCTGTCGACAGATGATAATGCATTACTGCATTTTCTGTTATATTTACTGGTTGTGATTGTGGTCATGAAATTTAAGTTTTTGGATTGCAGAATTACTAAAATGACTCAGATCCACTTGACACTAGTATTTTTAGTTTGGCTATGTTCATGATTGTATAGATTGTATGGTGCTTAATGCCGTGTTCAACATTATTTCAGTTATATTGCAGCTGCCAGTGCACCTATCTATGCGTCCCTGGAGTTTCTTTTACCAGTAATTCGCACAATTACCAGGGATCCAACCCTGGGCCCCTTGTTTTCAAGTCATACATGCTACCAACTGAGCTAATGGGGCTCGGCTGGCTATGTTCAAAGAAAACAGGGAGATATTGCCGTAGCAGTTTACATATCATTTGTTGCATGATTGCTGCATAATATTTTGACACCAATTATTGTTTTTAACCGAAAAATTTAGTGCATATTAATAGCAAATGACAAAATTTTAGACTCTCTGAATCCAAAACTTCGCAGACGACAAAGTAAAACATTCAGTTTGTCTCTGAAAAGTTCCAAATGCTGTCGGAAAAAGAGAAAATGCTTGATACCAACGATTTCCCCTTTTCTCAAATTTTTTTAAGGTTGTTAAAAGTCGGGATTGTGTGGTAAAGGGGTTAATGATATGATATTGAAAAAAACATTGTGATGAAATGTGAACTTGCTTGTTCCATCAGTTTATCCACCTGTTACAATGTCTTCAAAGGCCTTATGATCCATAGGTGACATAAGTTTCTGGAATAAAGTAAAGTGCCTAGGACTACTAGAGTTTGATGCTAAGGTTTGAAAAAGTCGTTGTGTGGTGTCCATGATTTTGAGGTAGAGTGTCGGCCTTGTAATCATAGTTCTGTGTTTGATACCCAGAGTTGAGTGTCAGCTCTAGGACTGTACATTCGCCCACACGTTTGGCCAATTGAGAGAGATTAGCATAAGTTGCAAGAACTTGTTTCTCAATCATTGTGAAATAATTATGTTTAACCCTTTCCCAGAGGATAAAATTTCAGACTGGTCCAAAATTGAAGCATTTGCAGATGATAAAAGTAATTTGACTCAAAAGTTGAAGTTTCTTTTTGGATGAGTAGAAAACATTATGGATAACGGAGAAAATGCTGGTTACCAGCATTTTCTCCTTTTCCCACATTGTTTTCAAAGGCTTCGTATTCAGGGTCGTGAAAACCAGGGATTGTTTGGGAAAGGGTTAAGCTAAAAAGTCATTCAATACTTTCTTTTTGCAGGCTTCAGAGAGAAAGGTGGTTAAAGTTCAAGCTGATGACCCAATTCCATTTGCCCAGCTGATAAATAAAAGTGAGCTTGGTACTACTGAGGTAAGATATGGTGGTGTAGCGAGTTCTCCTTTTTCTGCAAAGGAAACTGCATTTGTTTATTAGTATTCCATAAAGAAATGTGTTATGACTGTCTGTGATGTAAGAAGCTTGTGTTCACAAAAGAATGTTCTGTTATTTGACGTTGCTTCAACTCTTCACCGCACAACTGCAATATTGACCACACAATCCTTAATTTTGACTGAGAAAGAACCCTCCTGAAATCACTGTGGGAAAAGGAATGTCTCCTTTTCTCAGTGTTTTCTACCCTTCCCAGAACAAATTTCAATTTTTCAGTCACCTTTATTTTGTTGTCTGCAAATGCTTTCAATTCTTATCAGTCTAAAATTTCCTCGTGTGGTGAAGAGTTGACTCTTCACCACACAAGGAATTTTAGACCAGTCCAAATTGAGAGCATTTGCAGACGACAATATGAATGTAGCTTAAATGATAATTTTTGTCTTTTGATAGGTTAGAAAACATTGTGGGAAAAGAAGGAAATGCTGATATCAGCATTTCTCCTTTTCCCACATTGTCTTCAAGGGGCTTCTCTGTCAGGGTCTTAACCCTTTCCCAAACAAGCCCTGGTTTTTACATGTCTGCAGTACACGCCTTTTGAAAACACTGTGAGAAAAGGAGAAATTGCTCGTAACGAGCAATTTCTCCTTTTCCCACAGTGTTTTCTACCCATTTGGAGAACTTTCTACCATTTTCATCAAATTTAAAATTATTGTCTGCAAACTCTTTCAGTGTGGAAGTCTAAAATTTGTCGTTTGGGAACGGGTTAAAAAGTCAGGCTTGTGTGGTAAAGAGCCAGCATATTGAAAGCATTTGCAGATGATAATTTAAATACTCAAATTATGCAATTTTTCTTTGAGTGGGTAAAATCCATTTGTTTTGTATAAAAACATTTTATTGATTATAAGCATTTAAATGAAACCATCTTTTCAATATTATTAAGTTACATTGTTAAATTTTCATGAAAAAGAATGCAGAAATTGATTTTTTCACCTATCCTTTTCAATTTTATCCTTTCTACTATCTAAATGTATGGTAATATTTTAGAACTAGGTTTTTCTTAGACACAGGCGGATGACTGAGAGTTGAAGAACAGGTGTACACAATAATTAAACATAGTGAAACCATGCGTTTTTGTTGTAATTGCAATCATTTATTACTCTCAGATGAAAACTGTGTCTTTGAACAGTTGGCTGATTTCATAATAAGAGGGGAAATTGGTGTTGTTATTTCGTCTAAAATGCCCATTGTACTGTTTATGTAATGAAGCAATGCATTTTACCTGTCTCATCTCTTATGTTTTTTTTTTTCCAATATTATGTTTGTCAAAATAGGCTAGGATGATCTGAGAGTAATCGATTCCATACTAACCTTATGTACTACTCCCAACAAATTGACATGAAAGAAATGATCCCTATTACCATATTTTACAAGCTTGAATTACTGTTTGAACTTTGCTTCAGCTAATGTCCTCTGCTTGCGGAACTATGTGGACGTTTTTCAACTCTTTAGATGCTAATAGATTTATTGTGTCTTTAAAGAATTCTTAAAATACCAGAAAGAAACATTATTGTGTTGGTGTAAATTAGTAATAGGGGGGCTAGTGACATAGTTCTAAGGTACATTTTCTGTACAATCTGATCTTGATCTATATCATCCACAGAAGATTCTTATATATTATATTTCATGAGTCTATTTTTAGAAATGTTATGGGTAAAAAAGTGACGTCATTTAAGCTGAGGGAAATTATTTCCCCGTCACAGTGAATAATTTCCTCATACCGAAAATCTGGTTTATTGACTTGAGATCACTAGTTTAAAAATGGCATTCATTGATAAAATAATCAGATGAAATGTAATATGTAATTTTTTTCATCAGCTTGTGGTTAATATGTGGAAATATTTGCCGAAAAAGGGAAAGGTCTGCGAAAATAACTCATGCCTTTCGGCACTCGTTATTTTCGCACACCTTTCCCTTTTTCGGCAAATATTTCCCCATATTAACCACAAGCCGATGAAATAAACTCTATTTTGACAATGGCAAGTAGAGGTTAAACTGGCGTTTACAGTTAACAGAATTTCCCTGCTGTCCAATTATACCCAATGATAAGAATATTCACTCTTAAACTCTGTACCAAATGACAAAATTTTGGACTAGTCCAAATTGAAAGCACTTGCAGACAACAAAATAAATGTGACTCTTAAATCAAATTTTGATTTTGGAAGGGTAGAAAACATAGTGGGAAAAGGAGAAAATGCTAGATTTATTCTCAGTGTTTTCTAAACTTTTTTCAAGCTGGGCTAGAAGGATATATAGGTGGTGTGAAAAAAAATTCTGTCAGTTTTAGTATTTCATTTTCTTTTTTGTTTGATAAATTTAGAATATGTTTGAGCTGACCCTATCCCAGGCACTTGGAATGACAAACAAGAAGGAGAAAGATCCTGTTGGAGCCTCAAAATTGAATAAGGTATGTGATTCCAGCTTCATGATTTAAAGCCAGGTGATTTTCTCTTCTCTTTCCAAATCTAGGGGAGTATTCACAAGCCATTCCAATCACTGTTCAAATTAAAATGTCACTTGATCAGTATCACATGTCAGTCATGTGACAGATTCAAATGTCATAAAATGGTAATCAACTTCTATTTGAAAAAGAATGTTAAAACAGTTGATTAGAATGGCATTGAAAAAATCCAAGAATCAGAGAATTACCTTTCACTATCATTTCCTCCTTTACTTACAGATTTTCCATTGCTCTTAATTGCATGCAAGTCATATGATAGCTTAAAGTTTTGAAACTGCTCCTATACACCAGTGCCTCGTTTTATGAGGATAGGCACAAAAAAAAAATTGCGTAAGCTTTACGTAACTATGATGTAGAGACTTAATCTGCTACGAGACACGTGAAAACTGTCATGAAAGTTTTCATGTATCTCGCAATAGATTAATGCCTCTATTCTATAGTTACGTAAAACTTATGAAAATTTTGTTTGTAACTACCTTTGTGAAACGGGTCCCATATCTGTATCGGTTTATAATTGTAATAGAAGAACAAAAGAATCTGTTGGAAATTTGATTGGCACAAACTAACAATATCAGAGTAAGACCATGACAGAATCAACTATCTAGCAGCCAAACACTTGTGGTGATATCTTCTTTGTTTAAGGTCATTCATCTTTCTGACAAGCTTTCCTTACTTTGATAATGTATTCATTTAAGGTCACTCAACTGACTGGCTTTTCTGATCCGGTTTATGCAGAAGCATATGTGAATGTGAACCAGTTTGATATTGTACTGGATGTTCTGGTGGTGAATCAAACAGCTGACACACTCCAGAATCTTACTCTGGAACTTGCCACCCTGGGTAATTATTTTCTTATGTTATTGGTGGAAATTGGTTAAGTATGCGAGATAGACATCGACCTATATGTGTCAAGTTTGACTGCTCATGAGCAAACACATCTTTGCAAGCCAAGGGTGACAATCTAATAAGCTACTCTAAACACTCTTGGCGGATCAAGCTCGATTTCGACATTTCTGCAGTACGCATTTTCATTGGTTGTAAATGCAAGAATCAAATCGCCTGTTGCATTTCATCTTGGATAAAAATAGAACAAGGCCTTGACCTTTCGAATAGAAATAGAAGGTAAACATGGATACCTCCATGGATGTGTTTAGGATATGTAATGATTTATTACTGAAAAAAACATAGACAAACAATACATACAGATAATAACCAGCATCTAATAGGGTTGAACCACCAAGGTAAGATCCAGGTAGTGATCGTAACCTTGGCTCGCGAAGATTGAGTAAAGAGGAATGAGACAGTTTTTGAAATTTATTGAACATTAACATTAAATTGGTGTAGTTTATCATTATAAAGAACTAAACTATCTATTTTCTCTATCAACAGGGAAAAATTCATATCCCAAACATGTATAAAGGCAACTAAGACATGCTCTGTTAAAGTGGGAGTACTTATGCAAAAAAGAATGGACTCGAATCAACATGAGCAGACTGTCTTGGGTCGAAACTTTTTGCTCTTGATCAACTTCCTGCATACTAAAGGAGAAGTCTATCTCAAGATTCAGTCATTTGAGAAAATGGAGTTTATGGATCCATAACTATGTGATGTCTTGCTTGTTGCAATGAATCAGGAGTTGAGCCCCGGTAAATTAGTTGGTAGCGTACAGGACTAGAGAACAGGCCCAGCCAATTTCTTTCTGAGGATTGATGATAGTCATTGCGACATGATTCATTCCTCTCCCACCACTGGTGATTGTTTTGATGATGGTTATGTGGGAAAGCAGCTGGTGGCTTGGAAAGAAAATTGTGTGGAGTACTGGTAAAAGAGACTCCAGGAAAGCATAGATAGGTGCACTGGCTGCCATGATATAACTGAAATAATGTTGAAAACGGTGTGAAACACCATACAATCAATCAATGAATGAATCAGGAAGAACTCCTTTTTCCAGAACACGACTTTATTGTCACTTACCTACTTTCTTTCCTCATACACATTGAATACCATTGTTTTACAACATACTGATCAAATTTATTAGGTGATTTACGTAATAATTTGCTTAGTGGAAACACTGAAATGGCCGGATAATTTCTAGTCCTCTATAGAAAACACTGTAGAAAATTGATTTTATTGCCGAGAGGAAGAGAGATCGTCGATAAATTGGCCGTCTTTTGTGCCAAAGTTAAGAAATAGTAAACATAATGGGAATGCATTACTCACGCACCGGTTGTCAATGTTGTCATTTGGTGTTGTCGGCGCATGTCATATTCTTCGAAGATTCGATGAGTATTTATAGAATGCCATGTAGCGGGAGATAATAGTCATATCCAGCAGGTACCTTCATCTTAAATGTTTTCACATGGTCGTTCGGTTAACCGATCGAAAGATTGAACGTTTAACCGGTTTGCAAATTTACTAACAGTTTCCATCCCTAGTTTAAATTTTGTCTTTTTATCTATTTCAGGGGATTTGAAACTTGTTGAGAAACCTCAGCCATTGACGATGGCACCACACGACTTCTGCAATATTAAAGCCAATGTGAAGGTGGCATCTACAGAAAATGGAATTATTTTTGGAAATATTGGTAAACAGTCTAGAATGATGCAATTTCTCAAGGCTGTGTGTATTTACTTTCACACATAACATGCCTTCTTTAGGCATCCCTTTAACTCTTTACCAAACAACAAAATTTTAGACTGGTTGAAATTGAAAGCACTTGCACACAACAAATAAAGATGTAACTTAAACATTGAAATTTGTTTTTGGAAGGGAAGAAAACATTGTGGGAAAAGGAGAAAATGCTGGTTACTAGCATTTTCTCCTTTTCCCACTATGTTTTCAAAAAGCTCCTGTCTCGGGTTGTAAAACCAGGAATGATTTCAAAAAGGGTTAATGATACTCAGACTTATTCCTATATAGATGTACTAAAACTGCATATCTCTAGTGTACATTGTATTTTAAGAGAGATCTTTTGAGTCACGGTATTATAGCAAATGGACAATTGTATCAAAATACGCAACTTTTGAAATACTTGTACTCACTGGCATTTAAAGCTTTCATACAGCCAGGGATAGACTTGGAAGATGAAACTAAATCCAACTGGAAAGACAGATTTTTCTTGTCAGCAAATAGAAAACTTCAAATTGGTATCAAGAAATTCACGGTATACAATATTTTCCTTTTTATTCCAGTGTACGATGTAAGTGGCGCTGTCAGTGACAGAAACTGTGTGGTTCTGAACGACATCCACATTGACATCATGGACTATATAGTACCAGCCTCTTGTAATGACACAGAGTTCCGTCAGATGTGGGCAGAGTTTGAGTGGGAGAACAAAGTGGCTGTCAACACAAACATTGCCGGCCTCAAAGACTTCCTTGATCATGTGATTCAGTGTACCAACATGAAGTGTCTTACACCAGAAAAGGTTAGACTATCTTCTCAAATGCTTTATTGGTAAACTAGAACTTCATCAACACATAAAGCAGAGGAAAACAACTTGGCAATCAGAATTTAACTCGTCACCAAATGACATTATTTTAGCCTTGTCCAAATCGAGCGCATTTGCATTTACAACAAAATTAAAGTGACTGAAAATTGGAAGTTTGTTTCGTGAAGGGTAGAAAACATTGTGGGAAAAGGAGAAAATGCTGGTTACCAGCATTTTTCCCTTTTCCCACAATGTTTTCTAAAGGCTTCTTTCTCAGGGTCGTCAAATGTAGGGATTGTGTGGTAATGGATGTCACTTTGGTCATTGGCAAAAGTCCTAGGAAAATACTACCAAGCTATTGGGGTAGTCCATGGCAAGCAAAATGGCATTTTCATCTAGGCTGTTTTCAGAGAAAACCTAAAGGTGTTGTCATAATCCATTGTGCGAAATACCGGTAAAACTCTAGGAATGCACTTGCTGCCTTAATATAACTGAAATAATGTTGAAAACAGTGTTGGGACACCATGCAATCAAGCGTCATAATCGTGGGGTTGTCATCTGCATTGTCAATATGCAGAACGTTGACATTCTACAACATCTCTGCTATCACTAAGATATTTACTTCAGACTTGGGACTAGTTTTTTTGTATCAAAAGGGGAACCAAAATTGGAGTACAGAGTTCCAGATAGAGGGAGTGGTTTTGATTTCAAAATTGAAAATATCAATTATTCTCCACTAAACCCTATGTTGTGGGTACTCATAAGAATCGTCTCACTGAGAGACAACATAGGGTTTGGAAGAGAAATAATGGATTTAGAACACCATCAGTCCCTCTTATCTGGAGCTCTGGGAGTATTTAACTATCAAAATATGTTTTACAGTTTTGCCCTTTTTCACCATATCCTGTTCGTTTGTAGCAACTGCAACTGAAGGTTTGTACCTACACATGGTGCTCTTGTTGAAGACAAGGCATTATAGTGTAGAGTGTAGAGATGAAATTGTTCCATGAGACCAAAGCACGCCTTATACAAGAAAAAAACAATTATCTGCTGTCTTAATTTTACAGATAAAAAATGTACCTTTAGGTGTTAAAATTTGAAGTTTTGGCAGATACTCACAAGATGACTTTAAAATCTTCACAAAACAACAAAATTTTAGGTTAAACTAAAGTCAAACCATTTGCAGGCAACAAGTTATATGTAGGCCTATACATGGCTCAAAGGATGACTTCTGTCTGTGACAGGGTAGAAAACATTGTAGGAAATGGAGAAAAGTCTGGTTACTAGCATTCTCTCCTTTTTTACAGTGTTTTCAAAAGCCTTTTTTCAGTAGGTTGTTTAACTCGTTACCAAATGACAAAATTATAGACAGGTCCAAATTGAAAGCATTTGCAGACAACAAAATAATTGTGACTGAAAAATTAAAATTTGGTTTGGGGAGGGTAGAAAACTGTGTGGGAAAAGGAGAAAATACTGGTTTCAACATTTTCTCCTTTTCCCACAATATTTTCAAAAAGCTTCTTTCTCATGGTCGTTAAGTCAGGATTGTGTGGTAAAGAGTTATGTTTGGTATTATGTGGTTAAGGGTCAAGAGATTTTTGTTTTTAATTAAAGGCTCTTCAAGGAGAATGTGGATTCATGGCTGCTAATCTGTATGCCAAATCCATATTTGGTGAAGATGTTCTTGCCAATTTGAGTATAGAAAAACCAGCACATCTTTCACAAGATGCTCCGGTCCAAGGACATATCAGAATTAGAGCTAAAAGTCAGGTAAGTTATTATGTATGATGTCCCATTCTTTCACAGCATTTCAAAATTAATCAACTAGATGAAAACAGATCAATAATAGTGCAGTTATATAACAAGATACAATGACCACTTTTCATACAGAAAATGTAATAAAAGCAAAAAGTGTCAACCCTGGTCAGCCTGCACAATTTGCACAGTCTGACCAGGGTTGACACTTATCGCAGTTCCCTGAAGGTCCTTTTTTGTGGGACGGGTCACATTTCTTTTTGTAGAGCAAGTGAAGCTAGTGCAATTCAACACATAATAAAACATGCTCTGACAAAAGGAATTTTAATACAATGTACATCTCTGTGAAGCACAATGCCATGCAAGTTGTCTTGTATAAAACCATCAAGTCAGTTTTGTTTGAAAACAGACTAGATCATGAGGTAAACTGGTCATTTGATATTCAGAAAATTGACTTTTATATTAACCCAAGTTAGCCTGCATAGGTTGACTAAGGTTGATACTATTTCAAGATTTAAGAAATCTTCCTTTCACAGAACAACTCGCATACTACTTTCATTTTGTGTTTGAGTCATATAGGATCTGACATGAGTGGGCTTTTGAGATAAGATTTTATTAAATGAGTCGAGGGAAATGTTGTTAAGCAAGCCTTTGGCGAGCTTAAAAACATTTTTCCTTGATGAGTTTAATAAAGTTTTATAAAATTTAATAAACTTTTAATTATAAAGTTTAATAAACTTTTAATTATAAAGTTTAATTTATCTCAAACATCCATGAATGTCAAGATTCTTTTTATCACATTATGACATTTCACAAAATATAGATAAAAATATTAATGATGCATCAACATTCATAAATGCCTCAGCGATAATATGCATAAGAAACATTCAGTTCTATGCTGCACATTTTGTGCAGTCTGATCTTGATCTATGCTGTCTGCATTGGTGAAACACTATAAATTACAGCCTTTATAATAATGCTATTATTTTGGCGGTATTTCTTATCTAAAAATGTCAGTGAGTTCTTTCGGTCCTCTAAGGCTGAAGGGAAAGTAACTGACTCAAAGTCATTCATGTTCTGCTCATTAAAAAGAAACCCGTTTCATGGAGCCCATGCATGTCAGTTCGACCTATAATTTGGTACCTCGTATTTTACTCATTTGTAATTTTAGCGTGGCACCTACCACAAGGTTCTTTAGTTGATACTGTGGATCCTTCAAGGTCAGATGGGTTGGAATGCTATCTGATCTTTGATCTACATAATCATTTTTTTTGTACATTATTATTACTGTAGCAGCAATAATGGCAGTAATCGGATTGCTCTGAATGGAGATTTCATTTTTGTACAGCAGTTAGAGAGTTGAAGGGTGATTGTTGAAGTTGATACATTTAGAGGCACTTGACTACTGAACACTTCTGTTTTGACCTCACCTTCTACAGATATACTGTACACATATTATCTAACTTATGCAACAAATAAATAATAGACAGATTGTAACATGAGACTTTTTCAGCCAAGAATTTAACCCTTTCCCAAACGACAGATTTTAGACTCTTCCAAACTGAAACAGATTGCAGACAACAATTTCAAACTTGAAAAAAATGCTAGATAGTTATCCTAAAGGGTAGAAAACACTGTGGGAAAAGGAGAAATTGCTTGTTACGAGCAATTTCTCCTTTTCCCACAGTGTTTTCAAAAGACTTGTACTGCATACACGTAAAAACCAGGGCTTGTTTGGGAAAGGGTTAAGGCAAAGGATTTATTACCAGGGTCGGTATTCATTCTCAAGAAGGTTCTTTGTCTTATTCTGCAAGACTTTCCAAGTTTGAAAATAGCACAAGTTCTGATTGGCGAGACCAAATGATTTAGCCAATCAGAAGGTGTGTTATTGTCATATTTTGAAAAATCTACAGAATAAGACCAAGAATGTTCTGGAGAATGGTTGATGAATATGGACCCTGAGTGTCCCAAAATCATCCCTGCTGAAGAGGGTCATAGTGGAAATGTCATTAGGCAAGGCACTTTGCCATAGCCACAGTGTTTGTGTTTGATCCAATGATGAAGAAAATGTGAACAGTTTTATCAGTATGACTACAATGCTGCCAAAAAAGGATGTAAAAAAAAAATCACAGAAGGATAAAAAAACAGCAAACACAAACTATGACAAATTAAAATGAAATGTTAGATTAATTTCCCGAGTTTGTCAGAGAACAGTGTGCTCTATTCCATGTTTATTTCCTTTATTACCATAATTGAATTGAACATTGTCTATTTTCAGGGTATGGCATTAAGCATGGGAGATAAAATCAACCTGTCCCAGAAGGCAAATAAACTTGCTTCCCCTGAAGCCTAAATTATTGTTCTGAGTAGAATTTGTGTCAGCCTGCTTTTCATTTGAGCCGACGTTATTTATACTTACTTTGTTTATTGTGAAAAATTAAAAATTGGGCATAAACTAAGTTGGGCTATAGGTGGAGTTTTCTATGAATGTTATTGTGCAAATACGTATTTGAGCTACACTCTGCAAAAGGCAACTTAATGCATCTCTGTGTGCAAGTGATGCTGGGCAATTCATCACATAGTTAAAAGCCACTTTTTAAACTTCCAACTTAATCCTGTGGTAGACTGGTCCATTGACATGCAGAAATTAGACCAGTAGAAAAAAGTGTTTGCCCAGGTCAGCCTGACCTGGGTCAGTACTTGTTGCAGATGTATTAAGTGCCCTTTTTACATAGCATGAATTCTGAAGTATTTAGTATCTATCTGCTTTGATTGTCTTATAACACCCTGAAACAGTGTTTTCTTAAGGCGTCTTTGTCAGGGGTTGTCAAAAGTAGGGATTGTGTGGTAATGGGTTAAATAGATAGTTTTCTTAAGGCGTCTTTGTCAGGGGTTGTCAAAAGTAGGGATTGTGTGGTAATGGGTTAAATAGATAGAAAACTTATCATATTACTAGCATTTTCAAAATGTTTTCAAAAGCTGTTTTTCTTCAGGATCATTTAAAATCTATTTTTGGTAAAGAGCGAAGAAGTACTGCAAACAATTTGAAATTTTTCGCCGTGTATGCTGTAAATTATTGGGCTTAATATATATATTTTTTTTTCAATCTGTGTGCATGATTTATACAATGTGCAGACTCCAATTCGTAGATTATGTTAAGAACATGGACCACATTACGTTGCATAGCTTTCATTAAGAAGAGGTTGGTTTTTTATTCTTCTTGTGCATATAACTTTTAGTGAAGTTTTTTCTTTCAATAATGTTGACTTAACTGTATAAAATTGGGATAGTATGTATCAGTAAAGCTAGGTTCACAACAACAAATGCAGTGTCATTGAGTTTTCATTGACTTTTTCTGTGCCACCCTTCTGTTTTAAATTATGACCAGTCAGGCAAAAAGGGACCTTCTGGGAACTGCGACAAGTGTCAAACTGGTCAAACTGCGCGAATTGGGCAGACTGACTAAGGTCGACACTTTTCACATTTGAGATATTTTCTGTGTGAAATGTGGTCTGTATAATAATTTTTTAACTGTGGACTTTAATTGACCTGTACTATCTTTGATATATTTTCATTGAATTCAAAAATTATACGGAATTCCCAGAGTATTTGTTTGCGTGACGGGTCATAAGTATATATTGTTATGTTAAAGAAATAGAAAGAATGGTTTGTGTTGGAAATGCCCCAATTAATTGTACTGGAAAACATGGTAGACTATTTTCTGCTTGTAATTCTTCCAAAATGTGGCAAAGTATAATTATGTAACATCAACACAGTTGATATAGGCCTCATCAGTTATGATTATCACTGCCTACTAAAATACTAAAAGTTGCAAGTTTATTAAAAAAAGTCATGTATGTTGTGCTTCTACTATTTTGTGGTTAACATTGACCATATTCACCCTTTATTTTGAATGGAATTCTAATTCTAATTCTAAATTGATAGAGTTACTGGTTGATTGATTATGACAGCCAGTCTAAGCCAATAGAATGGCTAATTTTGGGAATTAGAAGTAAAGCAATACATGTATTATTGATTGATTGATTGTATGGTGTTTAATGCCATTTTCGACATATTTCAGTTTTATTTTGGTGGCCAGTGCACCTATTCGTGGTTTCGTAAAGTTTCTTTTACCAGTACTCCACACAATATTCTTAACAAGCTACTGACTGCTTTG
Source organism: Tridacna crocea (assembly GCA_943736015.1). Taxonomy (NCBI): domain Eukaryota; kingdom Metazoa; phylum Mollusca; class Bivalvia; order Cardiida; family Cardiidae; genus Tridacna; species Tridacna crocea. The sequence goes on along the minus strand of OX031060.1, from coordinate 58,519,281 downwards.
CCACATAACCATTGTCGAAACAATGGTCAGTGGTGAAACAGGAATGAATCTTGTTGCAATGACTATCAAGACTTTTCGGAAAGAAATCGGCTGAGCCAGGGATTGAACCAGTGACCTCATGTTCTTAAATTTTTTAGGTTATCCACTGAGCTACGGAGCCCAGGCGGGTCCTGTGTGTCTCAGTGGTAAAGTGTAGGACTCGTGACCTGGAGGTCCCAGGTTCGAGCCTCGCTGGCTTCACTGGGTTTTTTTCACAGGAGTGTCCTTGGGCAAGACACTTCAGAGCCTAGCCTAGTACTGGTGAAACCCAGGAAACATGAATATGTGAACTGTCGCCGTGATATGACTGAAATACTGTTGAAAGCGGCGTAAAACACCATTAAAAAAAAAAACAAATGGAGCCCAGGCAATACAACATGTATTAAGAATTGTTGATGAATACAGTCCATACTTAGGGTGGTCCATATTTCACCATCTATTTTAAATTCAGTTCTAATATCAAGAGTTACCACAAAGCTCCAGATAAAAGGGGGTGATGGTACTCTTAAATCCAATACTTCTCTTCCAAACCATATATTGTAGGTACTCATTAGAATCGTCTCGATGAGACGATTCTAGTGAGTTCCCACAACATAAGGTTTAGTGGAGAATTATTAATATTTTCACTTTTGAAATCAAAATCACTCCCTCTATCTGGAGCTCTGTTACCATCTGATTATCATTTTGATTATGACAGCCAGTCTAAACCAGTATAACGGCTTATCTTGGGCAACAGAATTAGAACAGTACTTAGAACTGTTGATAAGTACAATCCCTGAAGTCAATTCTTGTGTGGCGTACGTGGTTGTGAGGTAGAGCGTTGGCCTTGCAACCATAAGGTCATGAGTTCGATACCCGGAAGTGCGTGTCAACTTTGGGATTTTTCATTGGCCCACACATTCCGCGCGAGTACTGGTGTAGTTCCCAGGAAGCAGAATCGAGAGAGAGTAGTATAAGTTGTTAGAACCTCTTTCTCAATCTATGTAAAATAAATATGTTTAAACCTAACATTAATTCTTAAAACCACGGATGATATTTCTTCTCATTTTGAACTAAAGACTAGATAGTCTTCTATTAGATGCTAAAGAAACGTTCTTTCTGTAGCTGTGACTTACTAATCTGACATCTTTTTTCATTTTCTGAACTGTGGTTTTCCAAGAACAGAGCTGACTGCACAAGACAACGTTAAAAGCTGCAGTGTACGTTCCCTTTTCAGCAAGCTACCATCCAAAACACTGAAAAAAAAAAGCGTAAAAAACGATCTTTGTTATTAGCTTATCAGTAAACCCTTTACCACACTACCCAATTTTTCCTGAGCCTAAAGAAGGGGTATTATGAAAACATGGTGACTAAAGGGGAAAATACTGGTAACCAGCATTTTACCCCTTTTCCACTTGTTTTCTACCATATCAAAATTAAATTCCATCTTTGGTGCCACAGTTAATTGTTGTCTGTGAATGCTTTGAACTTGGACAAGTCTACATTTTTGTGAGGTAAGAGTTAGGAGATGGCTGTACTTATCAAAGGCAGTTATTGTTAGTTCCTGTCAAACTCAGTATCTTGCTAAACTTACACTGATAGACCAGACTGCATCAGACTTTCGTTTTTGTTGTTGTCAGAAACATACCAGATAACCATTCAATTAGGGAGTCCCACACAAATGAGCAGTGCTCTTTGAAAAGGGGTCAAATCCATCTGCGAAAATTATTGACCCAGTCCAGCTTGCTCAGTCTGTGCAGGCTGACCTGAGCCAAAACTAGTCATTATTGGTTTTAACGACCCTTCTGGTTCAGAAGGGCAAAATATTGACATCTTGCCTACCAGCTGTTCCATATGTCACAATATTTTAATATGTCTGTAAATTTAATCTACATGCATGGAGATCATTCATACTTCATACCAATGTCAAAGTCTTCTGCTGCAAATTGTTTCAAGGAAAAATTATTGAACCAAACAGTTTTGTGTAAATGTACAATTATTACCTGAACGTGCATTTCTGAGCATCTTGATTGGTCATCATTGGTTCCTGCTCAGAAACTGCAAAAAAAAAATAAATATTTTTCACCATACAGATAAAACATTAATACAGCTGTGGTGTACATATACATTTACACCATGAGAAATTATTTCAGATTTATATCCAAAGCATTTATGGGAGCTTACTAGTATTTTCAGGACTCTCGTTAGGGCCTGGGGCCTCAGTCACTAATCATTGTTAAGAATAAGCTTTTTGCCAGGTTAAAAGAATAGTACATGTACATATGTTACAGAACTTAAGTTACTAGTTTGAATAGTTGCTGAATACAAACCCTCACTGATAACTTGTAACAAAATTAATTTCTGCCAGTGTAAATTGTATATCTTATGTATATCTATGGATATAGAAGTGATTTAACTCATTACCAAATGACAAAATTTTAGGTTTGTCCAAATGAAAAGCATTTACAGATGACAAAATAAAAAGAGACTGAAAATTTGAAAATTGTGGAAAGTAGAAAACGTGGGAAAAGGAGAAAATGTTGGTTACCAGCATTTTCTCCTTTTTATACGCCCGTCGAAGACGGGACGTATTATGGGATCACACGTGCCGGGCGTCCGGGCGGGCGGGCGGTCGGGCGGCGTCCAGTTCTTTGTCCGGAGCATATCTCCAAAACTATACAAGCTAGGGTTATGAAATTTCATGGGTGGATAGATCTCATCGAGGGGGAGTGCAGTGCACAGGAATCATAACTCTTGCTTGCTTAACTTTTGAGTTATTGCCCTTTGTTGTTTTTCATACTTGAATTTTGTCCGGAGCGTATCTCCAAAACTATACTACCTAGGGTTATGAAATTTCATGGGTGGATAGATCTCATCGAGGGGGAGTGCAGTGCACAAGAATCATAACTCTTGCTCGCTTAATTTTTGAGTTATTGCCCTTTGTTGTTTTTCATACTTGAATTTTGTCCGGAGCATATCTCCAAAACTATACTACCTAGGGTTATGAAATTTCATGGGTGGATAGATCTCATTGAGGGGGAGTGCAGTGCACAGGAATCATAACTCTTGCTCACTTAATTTTTGAGTTATTGCCCTTTGTTGTTTTTCATATTTGAATTTTGTCCGGAGCATATCTCCAAAACTATACTAGCTAGGGTTATGAAATTTTATGGGTGGATAGATCTCATCGAGGGAGAGTGCAGTGCACAAGAATCATAACTCTTGCTTGCTTAATTTTTGATTTATTGCCCTTTGCCGTTTTTTATACTTGAATTTTGTCCGCTGAATATCTCCAGAACTATACTAGCTAGGGTTATGAAATTTCATGGCTGGATTGATATCACTGATGGGGAGTGCAGTGCACAGGAATCATAACTCTTGCTTGCTTAATTTTTTAGTTATTGCCCTTTGTCATTTTTCATACTTGATTTTTGTCCGGAGCATATCTCCAAAACTATACTAGCTAGGGTTATGAAATTTCATGGGTGGATAGATCTCATTGAGGGGAAGTGCAGTGCACAGGAATCACAACTCTTGCTTGCTTAATTTTTGAGTTATTGCCCTTTGTTGTTTTTCATACTTGAATTTTGTCCGGTGCATGCCCCAGCTTTACAACTTGGGGTTATCTTGCGACAATTTGCCGCTCTTGTTGCACAATGTTTTCTAAAGCCTTCTTTCTCAGGGGCATCAAAAGTAGGGCTTTTGTGGTACTGGGTTAACTCTTAATCACAAACTCTGAGTTTTAACAAACTTGGGGAAATAATCTTTTGAAAATGTGGAAAAGGCCAAAATTGCAGGTACCTTCTTTTCAGATACATATTATATGTCCAGCAAATGCTTTTTTTGACTAGTTAAAAATTTTATTACGTGAAGGGATTATCATACATTTGAAAGACAATATACATTGGAATGTACTTCTAAAATGGCGGAATGGATAAGATGATTGTATACAACTACACTGATCCAGAGATGAAATTGGCTGCAAGTTTTGCTTTTGATCTGAAAACTGTGAAATAAGGTAACAGATTATGCAAATGTCTCGTGTCAAATTACAAATACTGGTACATCAATCAAAATATATTACCCAGTCTGTTCTCTGTTTGGTCAGTGACTACTTCTTCTGCATTGAAATTTGTGTTGTCGATACACTTCTGTCAAAAAAGCAGTTAACCCAATATAAATGACTATATCGTCAGTAAGCTACCTTGCAATATTATTTCATCCTCTTTATATACGACAGTTGTCTAGCAATATTCGTCCAAACACTGAAACATTTTATTGATGATAAAATTATTGCCCACCACCCCAGCCCCGGTCCCCTTCCCCCTCCCCAATACCTCCTTTCATTTTATTGATGATCAAATTATTGGGGGGGGAGGGGGGGCAGGCCTTGCTCCCCCCGTTCCTGCGGCCCTTAGAAATACATGCATGGTGTGAAACATCAAAGAAACCATGGTTGGTAGTCAAAGAACATAACATGTAGACGTAAAGTGTTGCCTTAAGTAAGCAAGCAATGTACTAAAGAAAGGGTTGCTTTACAATGAGCAATACCTCCTTTCATGAGAGTATCTTAAACTCATTATCAAATCATTGTTGTGAAGATTTCACAAAATTTACCTCTTGAACCGTTACCACGCAGAAAAATTTTAGACCTATCCAGACTGGAAGCATTAGCAGAGGACAATTTCAAGGTGGCTCAAATGGTGCAATTTTGCTTTGATAAGGTAGAAAACTTTGTGGAAAAGGAGAAAATGCTGGTTACCAGCATTTTCTCCTTTTCCCACAATTTTTTCAGAACCTTCTTCCTCAGGGGGTGTTAAAAGATGCCATTGTGTGGTAAAGGGTTAAATAATACATGTATATAATAAGGTAGGTAAAATGCCAACCTGTGAGCAATCATCTGTGACAGCCGTCACAATTCTGCGCACATGGTTCTGTTGTTCATATAGCATGCAAGTAAGAGTACTTTGAAACTGTGTTAGTTCCTGCTCTAATCTGCTGGCAAAGAAATTATCTGTAATGACAATTTTACCTTTACAGCACAAAGCACATCCATAACTGCTTTTGAGGACAGTGAAGAAAGATGATACTGCACAAAATGTCAATTCAGTCTAGTCTTTGTCGGTCAAAGGCCAGATCTGATACTAGTATTTTGTGCAAGATCGCTGATCATTTTGTAGCTCTGTAGATATTCTGACCAAACACAGTGTCACATGTGTCCCAAACTCTTTTCGAAATTGTTAGTAAAACTTTATGTGTCAAAAAATATGGTTGTAGTGGCGGGGTGGGGATCTTTGCATTGTGCGGTGTCAAACAACTTTTAACTTTACACAACTTTTTCTCCTAAACCACTTGGCCAATTAGGACCAAACTTGGCTGGAATGTTCCTTGGGGGTTCCTCTTTATAAATTGTTTACAGAAATTGATTCTATCAAAAACTGGTTGCCATGGCAACAAAATGGAATGTTCTACATTTTTTTTTTGAAAATCTTTTTCTCTGAGATGACCCTTTTCAAAATATGTTTGCAAAATTTAGAACTGTCGAAAACCATGGCTGTGATGAGCGGAGAGCCTCCTTGCACTGTAGGCCTATTGACTTAACCCTTTCCCAAACGACAAATTTTAGACTCTTCCAAACTCAAAGAGTTTGTAGAGGACAATTTCAAATTTAATAAAAATGGCAGAAAGTTCTTCCAAATGGGTAGAAAACACTGTGGGAAAAGGAGAAATTGCTCGTTACGAGCAATTTCTCCTTTTCCCACAATGTTTTCAAAAGACTTGTACTGCAGACACGTAAAAACAAGGGCTTGTTTGGGAAAGGGTTAAAGAAATTATTTTAAATTCTTTTTCTTTTAAACCGTTTCACAGAAATGTCCCGTAGATGCCCCATTTGAAAAAATGTTGGGAGAAATTTTGATCTGTCAAGAAAGAGGCTGTGGTGGTGGGGGGCTATTTGCACTATATGGACATGAAGAAATTCTTAAAAATTCTTATATGAAACCACTGGTAAGATTTTGAAATAATTCAGCAGAAATGATCTTTAGTGCCAAATTATGCACCATTTTTGCATTACATTTTTAACTTGATATCCAGGACCCATCAGCCAATTATTATTGGCATATGCATGCGGTGCTCTTGTTATTTTTATTAAGGTTACTGAAGAAAAAGTTTTGGAATAACATAAAAAAAAAATGGCCATGATCTACTCAAATATTCAGGTGAGCGATCAAGGGCCATCTTGGCTCTCTTGTTTTTTTATTACAGAATCAAGTTTTTTTTTAAAGAAATTCTGAAGTGAGCTATGGCAGGCTCATTTCTGTGAAATTTCATCAATATTGGAGAGGTCCCTATCAGAGTAAAAGATGTTTAACCCTTTACCCCATAAGGCATTTCTCTGGTATCTCTAATTGACCCTAAATAACAGCAAGGATGAAGCTGTTTCTTTATGTGTATATGACACCTTTTGATAGCATAGAAAACATTGTGGCAAACGGTGAGATTGCTCATCACGAGCAATTTCACCTTTAACCACAATGTTTTCCAAAGGCTCCTACAAGCAATGCGTAAAAATGAGTATATATGGAGTGAAGGGTTAAGAAAAAATCAAGCACAAATGTAGATCTGCATCCATAACTGAAAACAGACAGAGGGCCATGACAAAAGCCTTCACCCAGTGGAGCTAAATTTATACATTTGAGGTTAAAATTAGAGTAGCTTGGTACCTATGAGCAACCGGTTCTTTTTTTAGCTCACCTGAGCACGAAGTGCTCATGGTGAGCTTTTGTGATCACCCAATGTCCGTCCTCCACAATTTCTTTAAACATCTTCTCCTCCTAAACCACAGGGCCAATCTTGATGAAACTTGGCAGGGATGTTCCTTGGGCAAAGCTCTACCAAAGTTCAAGAGATTGAATTCCAGGCATAACTTGGGTTGCCATAGCAACCAAAAGGAAAAGAAAATAGCAAAATCTTTGAAAATCTTCCCTGAGATTAGAAGGCGTAGAGCTTTGATATTTGGTACGTAGCATCTCCAAGTTGACCTCTACCAAGATTGTTCATATGATGCCCCTGAAGTCAAAACTGGCCCCACCCCTGGGCTTACAAGTTTGTAACATAGGAACAAAGAAGGAAAACTTTAAAAATCTTCTTCTCTGAAAGTAGAAGGTGCAAAGCTTTGATATTTGGTATGTAGCATCTCCTACTGGACTTCTTCCAAGATTGTTCATATGATGCCCCTGGAGTCAAAACTGGCCCCTCCCCAGGGGTCACAAGTTTGAAACATTGGAACAAAGAAGGAAAACTTTAAAAATCTTCTTCTCTAAAACTAGAAGAAGGTGCAGAGCTTTGATATTTGGTATGTAAAATCTCCTAGTGGACCTCTACCAAGATTGTTCATATGATGCAGCTTTGGTCAAAACTGGCCCCTCCCCGGGGGTCACAAGTTTGAAACATAGGAACAAAGAAGGAAAACTGTAAAATTCTTCTTTTCTTAAAGTAGAAGGTGCAGAGCTTTGATAATTTGGTATGTAGCATCTCCTAGTGGACCTCTACCAAAGTTTGTTCATATGATGCCCCTGGGGTCAAAACTGGCCCCGCCCTGGGGGTCACAACTTTGAAACATAGGAACAAAGAAGAAAAACTTTAAAATTCTTCTTCTCTGAAACTAAAAGTCGCAGAGCTTTGATATTTCGAGGGCTGAACGCAACACTGTCGTAACTAACATTTTTTCCAAAATGACTTTTTTTTCATTTTTGTAATCTAGAGTGCCAGTTTCATGTCCAGTAAAAATATTTTGCAAAAAAAATCAAGATAAAGCACTTAAATTCAAAAGTGGTCAAAATGTCGTAAGTGAATATTGGTAATTTTGTCAACGCAACACTGTAGTTAACTTCAGATACATACAGCGTTGCACTGTAAAACCTCCTCTTTGTCACATGGAAAATGGTGCAACAATGTATGTAACTGACATGGAGTGTTTACTTCATAATTACTTCTATCAAATTAAGACTTATAACAGTTTTAACAATACTTAAATCATCAAAATGACATCAATTTTAAGCAATGTACTAACATGACAACTTTTTAAAAGTTAAAAATCCCTTTAGATCTTTTATTTCCAAAACTTAAGCTAAGGATAACTGGTAAGGTCTGAGAAAAACAAATGCCTTTTCAAACACATTCCAAAGAACTTTCTAGAGAAAAAAAAAAAATAGGCCTGCTGATTACATTAAATGTGTATCTATTTCAAAAAGGTATATCTAAGCAGATTAGTTCTGACAAGATGGAACATATTTAGACCTATCACCAAGAAGATAATAGAAATAAAAGCTCAATAGTGGCCTAAATACTTATTGCAGATGGCAAAAATACAATTAGATTCAAGCCATACCATTCAAAAGTATAGAAATAATTATGAAGACAAAAATCTGTTATTTTCAGTTAGCTCTAGTATTTAACACTGACAGGAATTGTAGGACAAAAGTTGCAAGGTCACTCTGTCCTTTGTTTACTTCTTACCTGTTTTTCGAATTAACTTTCCTTCCAGACTTACTCTTTAAATGAAACTACCATTACAGGTTGTCATCTTCACAATAATTTACATACTTTTAAATGATATGATTGTAATCTAGAATCATTTTATCAACCCCTTTGCTTACTTTTTGCCAACACTCTGACCATAAATGCCAAAATTACTCAACAAATTCGGAGATATTCATGAGTTTTTCCAACTGAACAAAACCACACCTTTCAAAAAGAACAAAAAGACATTATTCATTGTTTGTTGGAACAGCATTTTCTCCTTTTCTCAAAATGTTTTCTACCCTTCACAAAACAAATTTCAAATTTTCAGTCACTGTTATTTTGTCATCTACAAGTGCTTTTGATTTGGACAAACTTAAAATTTTGTTGTTTGGTAATGAGTTAGCCAAGTAAATAGTAGTTTTGGATCCTGCAATGCCTTACTTAAGAATACTACCAATTGACCAGGCAGCAACAGTTACTGCTGGTGAGGACTGAACCAGAATCTTGTGATTACAAAACCAAGGTATGAAAGACCCTCATAGGTTTTAGAGCAATAATACAGAAATATCAAATCAATAATTCTATTCTTTGATTTGAACCACAAGGTTCCTTGCCATTAAACATTCACCATGTTTATACATACAGTGGGAAATCCCTGATGAGAAAAGACACAGGATTTTCAATCCAAATGCTTATTGTACAATTGCTGCTAGTTTCTGGAGACCCCTAACTACTGGAACCCAGGAAAGACCACCACCATAAGTGTTAGGCTTCCAGTGTTAGACCAAGGGTGAGGTTCTGAGATATCTTCCCTCTGAATTAGACAATGCATACAAGTGAAACTAAAATTGTCTTTTTTAGATTTGTCATTTGTATCCACTCTCTTCATAATCTTTTGTAGAACAGTGGGACCCTGTGACTTTTGTATTGCTGTCAAAAATTAACAGATTTCATGAAGAGTGTCATGTTAGTAAACCATAGTATTCAAAACAGTTATGAGGAGAAATCGAGATTAGAAAGCTACTTCTAAAGATATTTGGGCATGTGCCCATTATGATCTAGAAGAACTTCAAAGGGTTTTGAGAACAAATTCTCTCTTACCAAAGTGATTAAAATTGTATTTTCTATATAGACTAAATGGAACTTAAAAATGGTAATTGTTTTGATCCAATCAAATGCATTTGACATCATGAACTTGTGAGGCAGGGTGTTGTTTTCCATTTCATGAAACGGGAAGCTGCATAATTTTATGGTGAAGAGAAAATTGCAATGTTTTCATTACAAAACAAAGCAGGTTTCCTGTACTGTTAGTTGTGACTACTGGACTCTTATTTATTTAAGATTATGCATAATTTATTACACTTAGAAAATTGGAATTTATCAAATAAAAAGAACTTGATATGAATCACATCCAGAGCTGCCAGTAAAAGAATGCTTTGTGTGAAGATTTTTAGATATCATTGTTTTTGCTAAGTAAAGTTCTTCTTCATTTTGGGTTTTAAACAGTTGGATAATGGCAGTATGTAATACTTATCCTTGTTCATTTTTTTTCAAACCTTTTGTCTACAGTATCACATCACACAGAGACCATAGCGGTGAACTTTGACATGAAATTCAGTTTTGAAATAAATTCCCAAATGTAATAGCTCACGAGCTTGCACAGTTACTTAAGGTGGTTTAGAGAAGGCAGTGCTTTCAACACAGTGCATGGGTTTATTTTCAAAGTTAAAGGTCTAAAAACTATAAAAAGTTTATGAAAAACTATAAAATCTAAAAGGAAACTATGATGCAAATGTTTTCAGTGTACAAGAGATTTGGATCTCCTAAAAAAAAGTTAGTACAATGGGATCTGTCTATGAGCACATGCTTCCATTTTTTCCTGTAAGTCTGCTGTCCATGGGTACTACTGCCGTCAGGTTTAAATCAAGTCCAGAGAAGATTGGAACATGGTTACTTGATAATATTTATCATACAAGTGATTTAATCTGTGTCAATAGGTCTAACCTCAGGGAAAACTGTTGTGCTAGGTCGTGCATTTGCGAAAATGCATGTCAAACTCAGCAATCCTTCTTTTTTAACATACATTCATGTGTGATTGATATTGTTATGTGACACGCAAAAAAAAAATGTTTGCTGATTAAAAGGTATGCTAATTTGGAAAGTTAAGTTTAAGGGAAGGTAACTCTGACTTTGTTGATATAATTGTTTCAAAAGCAAAATTCTTCACAACAACCAATCACTATTATAACCCCCCAAAACTCTGTTTGGGGGGTATGTAGGAGTCAGCTTGTCGGTCGGTCGGTCCGTCTGTCTGTCCATCGGTCAGTCTGTAGCTTTTTGTCCGCTCTTTTTCTCATAAACTACAAAACGAACTTTATTCAAACTTCACAGGTAAACTCAGTATCAAGCAGAGATGTGCATATGAAATTTTCACTGAGTTATCGCCCTTTCATGAAATTTCTTGTCCGCTCTTTTTCTCATCAACTATTGGACAGATTTGGTTCAAACTACACAAATAGACTCAGTATCAAGCAGAGATGTGCATATCCTATTTTGGTTATGGTTTATTTAGGTCTTATGGAGTTATGGCCCTTTGATGATTCTGGACAAATTTCGTTTTGACTCTCCAGTTACTTATTTTGCATTCCTGTGACATTAATCTGTTTTGTGACAAGGAGCTGTTGGGGGGTATGATCACGTTTAGTGATAGCTCTAGTTGTTCTTCTTGTCAAGTGTCAGTAAAATCAGTCTATAAGTGATTGAATGGTATTCTATGCCACTTTCAACATTATTTCAGTCATATCAAGGGGACAGCTCACAAATTCATGTATGCCCTGGTTTTCATCAGTACTAGGTTAAGAATCAGTGCAAAACTATAGCAGTTTATTCCAGACTATGATATATAAGGGTACAATGCATGTTACTTTAATCACACACTAAGGTCCCAAAGCACTCATCTTAAAGGTGCATCATAGAAAGCCATCATTCATGTTACCATCCTAATCAAGCTTGAATTACTTTAAATGGAAAGAAAACAGCAAAAGAAGTTTATTCAACATGGCAATGTACTAGTTTACAAACAGCTTATTTTTTTCTATAAACCACAACAAATTTCCCCATATAAGGCAGAAATTTATACTTATCAATACAATAATCAGTCAAAAATTGTTGAAAGTGTCAATAAAACTTTATTACATATGATTGAAAGCTATGTAAATTCACTTACAACTGTTTTGCATAAAATATTTCATGCAGTTATCCCTTATTTTAAGGTGGAAAACTGTCGTAAGTACAGTTACTACAGTTTTGCACGAAAATTTTTCACCAATATTTTATTTTTTCAGAAGGTAAACTGTTGTAAGTAACAATTTTTGTAAAATCATCTTTTTCCAAAATGTTTTCCAAAAATCCTTTATAATATCTTGAAAGTCATTCATATTAACTTCTATTAAGATTGAAATAATGGTAATATTGATTTTCTCTAAGAAAGGAAATAGTTTTTTGTCTCTCCTGTAAAATTTTGAAAAATGCAGTTACGACAGTGTTGCGTTAAGCCCTTGATTTGGTATGTAGCATCTCCTAGTGGACCTCTACCAAGATTGTTCATATGATGTCCCTGGGGTCAAAACTGGCCCCTCCCTGGGGGTCACAAGTTTGAAACATCGGAACAAAGAAGGAAAACTTTAAAAATCTTCTTCTCTGAAACTAGAAGGTGCAGAGCTTTGTTATTTGGTATGTAGCATCTCCTAGTAGACTTCTACAAAGATTGTTCATATGATGCCCCTGGGGCCAAAACTGGCCCCTCCCTGGGGGTCACAAGTTTGAAACATAGGAACAAAGAAGGAAATCAGAATTGTTTGGCCTTGAACTTTGATATTTGGTATTTATCTTCATTGTAGACGTTTACTGCTTGGTGCTCAGGTGAGCGATATAGGACCATCATGGTCCTCTTGTTGCAATATTTCAGAGCCTGATCACTCCTTACCAAATGTCATAAACTTATGCTTGTCAAAATAATTATAAAAGTGCTGGTGAAACAGAGGGTGGACTTGACTCAAAACCTGAAACTCCTTACTTGAAGAGAAGTAAAGTATTGTGAGGGAGGAGAAAATGTTGATTTCCAGCATTTTCTCCTTTCTCACAATTTTTTTGAATGCTTGGATCTAGAATCTATCACTATCAACATTGTAAATTTGTAATTGTTTTGTATGGAGTTTAGTGCAAGGTGAGTGAAAAGATGGGTGATAACAGGTTAGCAAAGCTCAATGAGGGCGTGTTTTTGATTTCAAAATTTAAAATATTTCTTATTTTCAACTAAAACCCTATGTTGTGGGTACTCATTAGAATCGTCTTGTCGAGACGATTTGAATGAGTATCCACAACATAGGGTTTGAAAGAGAAATATTGGATTTAGAATACAATCACTCTCTCCTATAAATCTGGAGCTAAGGATAGCACTGCGAAACAACCATACTAAAATGATAAAGCAGATCTTCCAGTTCACTTTCCCCAGATGACAATGCGTCACTGTAGGTTGTTAAATCCTCCTCAGGGTTGGATGTACTGTGTGGTTCTATGGCCGACTCTTCCCATGTAACCTTGGTGGCATCTCTGTCTTGGTTTGTATCGGTATTTTCTCCCATTCCTGTATGTTTCCTACCCATTAACTGCTTTTGTTTCACAGTCTGAGTATTTGTTATACGTAGGTCCTTATCCATGTTTGTGCATTAAAAATGGTTTAAGTAGTTTTTAAAGGTGTTACGTTTCAAATATTCACAAATCCATTTGGTTATCTGAAAATAAATCTGAAAATAAATAAAGTTAGATCCTGTAGATCTATATCTAGAGAGCTCTATATAAATCTATATCTAGATCTACAAACATTTCAAAACATTCTGTCTAGATCTAGATCAGAATCTACAAACGATTTGCAAACCCTAGCAAACGACAGACTTGACCAGTCCACGCATAGATCTATCATCTACTCAGTTCAGTTTCAATGATTTTTTCGACCAAATAGAAGTCTGCTGTAGCTGCGAGAAGACTTTATGAACTGAAAGCTGACCTAAATCTTCGAAAGCATAGATCTGCTAACGGGTTTATGTAAATCTACGATAAATTCGAATCAATAAACGTATAATTTAAATTCAGTTCTTTTTAAAAGAGAAACATTCACCCCATTTCGAAATTCACGACAGCAGACGATATCGTGGTTTCCGGTTTCTTGTACGTTCTTCTGAAATGATCTGACGGAGACGGGGACCATCAAACCCGGAAAACAGTGATGACATCACAACAAAAACATTCACCATCTTGTGACTATTGTATCATGTTTTGAATACAAAAATAAACTCATTGATCGGCTACTAAGACAAGTACTTGTTTCATTTTACGATTATACTGGCTTAGTGTTAAGACATTAAAAATGTTTAAGAGCGGGCCGAGTTATACCAAGTTGAAAACCAATCTAAGACTCACAATTAACAGGCTTAAACTCCTCGAGAAAAAGAAAACAGAAATGGGTCAGAAAGCGAGAAAAGAAATAGCTGACTACATAGCGGGTGGAAAAGATGATCGAGCAAGGATTCGAGTGGAACATATCATCCGAGAAGATTACCTGGTAGAAGCCATGGAGCTGTTGGAAATGTACTGTGACTTGTTACTGGCTCGATTTGGTCTCATCCAGACACAAAAGTAAGTCGTTGATGACCTCGGGCTCATTACAATTTCTTCCAGTCCTAACAAACTTGCAGCACACAAATTTGAAAGCATGTATTTAATTGATATCTAGATCATTTACTTGTGAACGACAGTTTGTGTCAACTCTGAAAAGAAAAAGCCAGTTATCTGTAGGCTGCCTTCAGTCTGAAGGTGTCTGGCCCGATGCTATTTTATTTGTTACTGGTCTTCGCATACACTTTCACATTAGACCTGATTAAACACATCTGAGAAAAATATGATTTTACCCGCATCTTTTCAAACTGCTCTTTGCGACAAAATTTCCAATGGCAGCTAACAAAATGGGCATGGATCATTGGTTAATGAGTAATTTTTGCAAAAAGACTGATGTTTGTTAATAGTTAGATTTTACCTTCATGCAAATCTGTACTTTTCAACGTAAATAACCGTATACCTACTTCATCAGAAATCAAAACATGGTGATAACATCAATGCGCATGTCTCAGCAGAAATCGCAGTATCTCTGACACGCTGCATGACACTATAGTTGCAAATTTCGCAATTAACAAAGGCTCCTTGTGCAAAAATGTTTATTAGGGTTAGAGAACCAGACTATATAAAATTTAGATTCCGCTGAGTGCACATGCCTGTTTAACGGAAGTCGCCATGTTAGTTGTTTACAAATTACACTTAATTTATTTACGTGGGGGGGGGGGAAGGTTAATTTCCGTTGATTTAATTTGTATTTTGCAGCACAGTTTGGGGGATGCTAAAGGTTAATCATTTATCTGATGATTCATGCGCATTTTAGAAACTGTCATTGGAAATTTTGTCGCATAGAGCCGTTTGAAAAGATGCAGGTAAAATCATATTTATAGCAGATGTGTTTAATGAGGGCTGATAATAGTGATATGAAGGCGTCTACAAAGACCAAGACTTCACAAAAATAGCATCTGAGCAGACCTTCAGGCTGAAAGTATCTACAGGCAAATTTTTCACTTGCAACAATATGTCTCAGGATATGGTAACCTATCTCGGGTCTCTGAGGTTAGGCGAATGCACTTCAGTCTGAAGGTTTGCTCTGATGCTCTTTTTGTGAATGGTCTATGCAAACCTTCAAAGCAGCATTCATGAAATATATCTGTAATTAATACAATTTTACATGCATCTTTTCAAACGGCTCTATGCATAAAACTTCCAATTACAGCTAATAAAATGAGCATGGATAATTAGATAATTGATTAATCTTTAACATCACACAAACTGTCCTGCAAAATGCCAATCAATGTGAATCATTTGTGTATACCTTTACTTAGGACATGTCTAGATTATTGCAGTTTGGTAAAGGGTTAACTTAAGCCTGACAGTAACATGAATACATGGTACAGAGCTCCAGATAGATGGAGTGATTTCGATTTCAAAATTGAAAATATTATTTATCATCTTGGAAACCCTATGTTGTCGGTACTCATTAGAGTAGTCTTATCGAGACAATTCTAATGAATACACACAACATAGGGTTTTAAAAAGAAACAACAGATTTAGAAAACCATCACTCACTCTTATCTGGAGCTCTGGTGGTAATTATGGTAACATAAATGGCATTTAACTCTTTACCACACAATCCCGACTTTTAACATCCCTGAGAAAGAAGCCAGTAGAAAACATTGTGGGAAAAGGAGAAAATGCTGATAGGCAGCATTTTCTCCTTTTCCCGCAACATTTTCTGCCCTATCAAAGTCTGAAAACATCATATAAACAAGACTTAATTTGTTGTCTGCGGATGCTTTGAATTTGGTCCAGTCCAAAAATTTGTCGTTTGGTAAAGAGTTAGTTATATTTTTATCTTACCCAGAGAGTTAGACCCAGGTCTAGAAGAGGCTATTTCCAGTTTAATCTGGGCAACACCAAGACTACAAACAGACTGTCAGGAACTGAAAGTGATTGCGGATGAATTAACACATAAGTATGGGAAAGAGTTTGGTCAGGCCTGTAGGACAAATGCTCTGAACAATGTTAGTGAGAAAGTGATACACAAACTTAACGTACAAGCTCCACCCAAACTCTTGGTTGAAAAGTACATGATAGAAATTGCCAAGACCTACAACGTACCGTTTGAACCAGATCCGTCAGTGATGGCACGAGATGAAATATATGCTGCAGAAAACTTGCTGATTGATATAGATGAGAACAAGAGAGGGGGAGGAGGAGGAAGTGGTGGCTTTGGTCAAATGTTGGAGCCACAAGTCCAGCCTTACCCACCCATGCCACAGGTATAAATCTTGCATTCAATTTATCGTAAATAACATTTTTCTATCAAAGGGAAGTAAATTTTAATTTTAACATTTAAAAAAAAGAGGCATGTCTCTATATGTCATCTTTGAGGTAGAAAGACTTTTGGAAATAGTATGGATAAAAGAAGAAATGTTGGTAACCACTACTTTATTTTTCAATGTCTTAAGATGTTTTTCATTACCAAACAACAAAATTTTGTTTTTCATTACCAAACAACAAAATTTTGTCTTAACAAAGACAGGTTTGACTAGATTTCCAGAACTTCAGTAGCAGAATTTTTTCAAAGGAATGAATGGTAAAGTTTTGGAACCAAAACTTGATTGATACAAAACATTACTTTAAATTATTAACGTAACAAATTTGACTCATTTGAGCACAACAATCAACACCAAAATAAATCACATTGACAACTGAACATTTTTCTACCAAAAAACTTGGTAACACAAAGAGGGAGTTTAATTAACTCTTTACCACACAATCCCGACTTTTAACAACTCTTGAGATAGAAGCCTTCCAAAAACATTGTGGGAAAAGGAGAAAATGCCGGTGACCAGCATTTTCTCCTTTTCCCACAATGTTTTCTAACCTGCTGGAAACAAATTTCAATTTTTGAGTTAAGTTTATTTTGTTGTCTGCAAATGCTTTCAGTTTGGACAAACCTAAAATTATTTAGGTAGGTACAAACGAAATTTGTGTAAGTTTTACGTATGTATAGTATAGAGGCATATTTCTGCCACTTGATACGAGACCCTTTTCACAATGCATGACCCATTTCTTTTTACCCTTTACCAAACAATCCCTGGTCTCTATGACCCAGAGGAAAAAGCCTTCTGAACACATTATGGGAAAAGGAGAAAATGCTGGTAAACAGCATTTCCTCTTTTGCCAACAATAATTTCTTCTCTTCTAAAATCAAGTTTCAATTTTTTAATTCACATTTATATGTCGTCTTCAAATGCTTTGAATTTGGACAAGTCTAAAATTGTGTTTGTTGGTAAACAGTCAAGATATATTTCTCTAATCAATGCCAGTTTAGGAATGCAGGTAAACTGGGCCTTGATTAATTTGATAAAACTTCTGCGATAAATAAAAGATACCTGGAAATCTCATCTTTTCATTTTGTCTAGATGAAATTCTAGGAAACTTTGATTTATGGCAATAGTTTCTAGAATAATCATGGTAGATTTCTCGTATCGCATGGCAGAAATATACCACCATACTATAGTTACATAAAACTTTCGCAAATTTTGTTCGTAACTACCTTCGTAAAATGGGGCCCTGGTGATTGGAAAAGGGTCTATTTTGTCTCTTCCGAGAAGAAAAATCACACTTTTTCAACATTTGCAAATTACAATTCCATCTCAAAATGAAGAAACTGTTAAAATCATTATCTAGAATAAAGAAGTAGACAGTAGATAACAGATCAGACTGATTTTGCAGTCTGATCTTGATCTGCTGTCCACAGAAGCTTTGTATGTTGTCTCTGATAGGGAAAGAAATAACTGAACTCTTTACTATACAATCCCTTTGAGGTACTTTTTAAAACATGTTTTCAGTGATCTGAATACATTTAACCATCCATTTGTAATAGTTTTTGCCTTGATATTTTTTCTAGCCACCACCACCTGGACAGGGAGCAATGTACTACCCTCATCCTCAACAAAGCAATGGGAACCCAGTAAGTTAAATTAGTTAATCTCATTACCAAATGATATAATTTTGGTAACCAGCTGGTAACCAGCATTTTCTCCTTTTTCCACATTGTATTTTACCCTATCAAAGACAAAGTTCAACCATTGAACCACATATGGTTTGTTGTCTGCCAATGCTTTCATTTCGGACTAAAATGTTTTTGTTAAAAGAGTTATACAGTTGATTCTACCATTTTACAGTTTTGTCAACCTGCATAAGTGTTCAGTAGGTCATAGAAAGACTTATACATACCATTTAACCCATTACAAAACAATCCCTACTTTTGTCAACCCTGACAAAGAAGCCTTAAGAAAACATTGTGGGAAAAGGAGAAAATGCTGATACCCATCATTTTCTCCTTTTCCCACAATGTTTTCTTCCCTTCCCAAAACAAATTTCAAATTTTCAGTCACTTTTATTTTGTAGTCTACAAATGCTTTCGATTTGAACAAACCGAAAATTTTGTTGTTTTGTAATGAGTTAAACTTATGATACTTTGATTTGTGAGGGATATGTTTACTCTTTACAGTTTGAAGATTTGAAGAAGCCACCCCCAGTGCCTTCTGTACCTGCAGCTGGCAATCCAGGTTATCCCCCGGCTGGCCCCATGCATGCATCAGCACCACCTGCTGGGAACCAACATTCACCTCCACCACCATATCAAACAAAACCTCCATCTCCACGTAAGTAGGCAGTCCCTTGCAAATATCACTGTAATGAAATAGTTGAGCCATGCTCTGTGAAAAGAAGGAAAATGCATCTGCAAAAGCTGTCCACCCGGTCCAAGCATTCTTAACCCATTACCACACGACAAAATTTTAGACTGGTTCAAATTGAAAGCAATTGCAGACGACGAAATAAAGGAGACTGAAAAATTGAAATTTGTTCTGGGAAGGGTAGAAAACACTGTGGGAAAAGGAGAAAATGCTGGTTACCAGCATTTTCTCCTTTTCCTACAGTGTTTTCATAAGGCTTCTTTCTTAGGGGCGTCAAAAGTAGGGATTGAGTGGTAATGGGTTAATAGTTGTAAGCAAATGGCGACATGCCACGGAATTTTTCATCTACTTTTGTTATCTGAAAGACACCTACCAATTTCTGACGTCTCATTTCATTCTGTATGATTTTCTGCTTTATTTTTTTCTCCAAATCTCATAATTTGCCACATTGTGAGACAAATTTCCTTCCATTTTGGTCCCTGGTATTAGTAGGTAGATAGATTGTCTCTCACAGCATGACCAAACCCAATGTATTTCGAATCAGGATGACAAGCAGATTCTGAAAATTTTGCCCCCCCCCCCCCTCTTCCAAATATGCTTCCAACGATTATACCCCCTTTGGACACATTGTATGGAATTTTATATTTGATGGATCATGATATATGGAATTTGATAGTAGAGGGACAATGATATGTGTACTTGTTACACTTGTGTGGAATTTGATAGTAGAGGGATGTGGAATTTTATAGTAGAGGGAAGATTATATAATTATGATATGTGACCATGTTGTGTGGCACATATGTACATGTACATGTCATACTTTAACTCTTTACCACACAAGAAAATTTTAGACTGGTCCAAATTGAAAGCATTTGCAGACGACAAAATAAAGGTGACTGAAAAATTAAAATTTGGTGTGGGAAGGGTAAAAAACACTGTGGGAAAAGGAGAAAATGCTGGTAACCAGCATTTTCTCCTTTTCCCACAGTGTTTTCAAAAGGCTGCTTTCTCAGGGTTGTTAAAAGTCGGGATTGTATGGTAAAGAGTTAACTCTTTCCCAAACAAATATTTAGAACCTTCCAAATTGAGAGCACTTGCATACAACAAAATAAAATGTAATTCAGAAATTAAAATTTGTTTCCTGCAGGGTAGAAAACATTGCGGGAAAAGGAGAGAATGCTGGATACTAGCATTTTCTCCTTTTCCCGCAATGTTTTCAAAATGCTTCTATCTCAGGTTTGTATAAATCAGGGATTGTTTTTGAAAGAGTTAAGGAATTTGATAGTTAAGGGATGATGAATTTATGTGTACTGGTTACAATATATTATTATGGAGTTTTTTCATAGAGCAATGGTGAAATGTGTACCTGTTGCTGTATGTGGAACTTGATAGGAGAGGGACAGATAAAACTTAGAGGTTTTTATAAATTCTGAAAAAAAAAAAACCAGTTGCTTGCATGAAACAGTGTTGAAGGTGTTAGCAGATTTCCTATACCATGTAATTAAATAGTTTAAATATAGCATTTACAAGCTTGGAATGGATAAAACAATGCTGTGATGCACTTACCCAAATTGTAGCAATGTCAGTGCTATTTCAACAAGAATATTGCACATTAGATTTTGATGTTCACTGTAAAAATTCCTTTTTCCACACAATCCCAATTTTTATCTTTCCTAATAAATAAAAGAGCCTTTTGAAAACATAATGGGAAAAGGAGAAAATGTTGGTAACCAGCATTCTCTCCTTTTACCATAATGTTTTCTACCATTACAAAGTGGAAGTTTGTATTTGTGAGTCTTTTAGGCTTTCTGTTTCAGTTTGTGCAAGTGTAAACCTTTATCGTTTGGAAAAGGGTGTCTGCGTTTATAGTAAATTCCATATTTTTTCCAATCAATTTACAGAACAGGTATCAAAGCCCATGGACAGTTTCCCTGATCTACCAGCTGTTCCAAACAGTACACTCCCAGATCCACCCGGATCAACATCAGCTGGAGGGGAAGATGTGGATTTTGACGATCTTACTCGGCGGTTTGAAGAGTTGAAGAAAAAGAAATAAACTTTGAGGTCATTCAAAAAGACTCTTTATTTATACATTGAATTGAATTTACAATTAGTGTAATATTTTAACTTTGCAGATGGTGCGAAGGTGTGAAGGATGCATTACCCATGCAACCAAATAATGTTACAAGTATAGGTATGAAAGGAATGATATGAGCCATGCTCTGGCAAAAGGGGGCTTATTGTATCTCCCTGATAGATGATACCAGCCCTAGTCACTACATGATTATAGATGCACATGAGCCACTTTTTTAACTCTTTACGAAATGAAAATATCCTAGAATAGTCGAAATTGAGAGCACCCGAAGAGGACAAAATAAACATATTTCAAAAATGGAAATTTGTTTCCAGCAGAGTAGAAAACATTGTGGGAAAAGGGGAAAAAGCTGGTTACCAGCATTTTCTCCTATTCCCGCAATGTTTTCTTAAGGCTTCCATCTCAGGGTTGAAAAAAAACAGGGATTGCTTGGTAAAATGGTTAAATAATTGACTTAATCATGATAATACAGAAAATTGACCATCATCGAAAAGTTTTGGCCTAGGTCAGCCTGCGTGGATTGCGCAGGCTGACCTGGGTCTATGCTTTTTACAGATGCATTGAGCTGCCTTTTCACAGAGCACAGCGTATATATTTAGTAGAAAGACCTAAACATCCAGCTTATCTGGAGATCTAAGATTTGACTTAAGGGTCATCTACAATTTGTCATGCTTTTTGTTACTGTTTACTATGTACAATGAGAAAAAAATACACATTCTGAAAATATAGTGTTTGGAAGTACAGTATGTTTTAGTGCATAGGGCAAAGTAGCGAACAAATGAACTAGTATTATGAATAGAATGTGTTAACTCTGTACCACACAATCCGGACTTTTAGTGACCCTGAGAGAGAAAGCTTTTGAAAACTTTGGTGGAAAAGGAGAGGATACTGGTAACCAGCATTTCTCCTTTTCCCAGTTTTTTTTTTTACCCTTCCAAAATCAAATTTCCACTTATGAGTCGCATTTTTTGTCCACAAATGATTTCAATTTGGACTAGTCAAAAATAAGAGTCATTAAAGTCAAAATGAATGAGTTAACCCATTACGACACAATCCCTACTTTTGACGCCCCTGAGAAAGAAGCGTTTTGAAAATACTGTAGGAAAAGGAGAAAATGCTGGTAACCAGCATTTTCTCCTTTTCCCACAGTGTTTTCTACCCTTCCCAGAACAAATTTCAATTTTTCAGTCACCTTTATTTTGTTGCCTGAAAATGCTTTCAATTTGAACCAAAATTTTGTCGTGTGGTTAAGAGTTAAAGAAGAAAACACAACTCTATTTGTTTTGTTTATTTCCATGGAGTGAATGGATAAAAAGAAAGAAAGGCTAACTGTCATAAAGAATTATTTACCATTGAAAATAACCCTATCTTTCTTACAGATGTAACTATAAGCCATGCTCTGGCAAAAGGGGGTTTATTGCACCTCATTGATGCATTATACTGAGCTATCATGTATTTATACCCCCTGCAAAACGAATGTTTTCGGGGGTATACTGGAATCAGCCTGTCAGTCCATATGCCCGTCCATCTATCAGTGTCTGTCTATCCATCCGTGTGTCCATCTGTGTACAAAATACTAGTAATTTTGTGTCGCGAACTCCTACAGCTTTCCTTCAATTGTATTGAAACTGTGTACATATACTGATCATATATTCAAATGTCGACTTTTCCTGGTTGAGGAATTATCTCCCCTTGAACTTGACACTTTTTTTATATTAAAGTGCTGGTGGGGAGGGGAGGTATTAAGTCAGATTTACTGACAGCTCTAGTTTACAATAGATCCATTAAATCAATCCTGTCTAACCAGCATTTCTTTTTCCCCTCTTTACCAAACAACATAATTTTAGATTGGTCCAAATTTAAAACATTTGCAGACGACAAAATAAATGTGACTCAAAAATTGAAACTTGACTTTAGAAGAGTAGAAAACATTGTGGGAAAAGGAGAAAATGCAGTTTACTAGTACTTTCTCCTTTTCTCCCTACATTTTCAAAAGGATTCTTCTTTGGGCTTGTTAAAAGTCGGAATTGTGTGGTAAAGAGTTAATGAATGTTTTTATTTAATCAAAAACTATTCCATTATTTGAATCATCTTTGTATGGCTTGCAAAAAGGGGCGTTCAGACATTTGCATAAGGTGTCGTCTTGGATTAGCCTGTATAGTTTGTGCAGGCTGATCGGAGACTGCACTTTACAATTACATTGGATTTTTTGCTACAGTAGACTTGTGCAAAACAGACAATTAGGTAGAAACGGAAAGTGTCATTTCGGATTAGCCAATGCTGGTTGCGCAGGCTGATCCTGGACAACACTTTAATCCATTACCACACAATCCCTACTTTTGACGCCCCTGAGAAAGAAGCCTATAGAAATCATTGTGGAAAAAGGGGAAAATGCTGGTAACCAGCATTTTCTCCTTTTCCCACAATGTTTTCTACCTTTCACAAAACAAAGTTCAAATTTTCAGTCACTTTTTTTTGGTCTTTTGCAAATGCTTTCGATTTGGGCAAACGTAAAATTTTGCCTTTTGGTAATGAGTTAATCAAATGTCTGAATGCCCCTTTTTTGCCTGTTGCAGGCCATTTTATCAACTGCAAATGCTTTATACTAGAATGAGTCAGCATTTGTTTCACCTGTGGTAAAGAGTTTACCAGCATCATAGAGCATGGCTCATACTATAGACTTACTTGAAGCCACACACTTTGGAAAACAATGCAACAAAGAGAGAAATTACATTTTAAGAATAATTTCTACATTTACCAAACTGTTTCCAAGACATTCTGCATCACTATGCTCTTGGCTACTTTGTAACACTGTATTCACTGTATTCATTTTTCATGTATTTCTAGTCTTTCATAATACTTGTAGATAAAAGAATTATAAAGGCTTAATTCTTTATCACACGACCAACAAGAGCACAGTATTCCGATGGCAACACTTTGCTATAAGTGCATTTTTTTCAGTAAATCCAAAGTCTGAAACGGGCATAACTATGTCGCATGTTGATGGTTACGTGCTCTTGTTTCATGAGGTCACTTTTTGATGGTTTACAACTTGTCCAAGTTAAAAATAATGTCTTTAGTAGTAACAAACAGTATTATAAAATGTGTAAGTTTGTGCATGAAGACAGAGGATGCCAGGACTACAGCAATATCTCGATATTGCTCTCGATGCTAAAAGCCAGCGGGCTTACTTAATGGCCCAGTGTTCGTCGTGCGACCGCCCTGGTGTGCCTGTGTTAACTTTTATTTTAAACATCTTCTTCTCTGAAACTACTCGTCCAAATTTGATGAAACTTCACAGAAATGATCCTGTCATGGTCCTCTTCAGAATTTCTTGAAAGAATTTGATTCCTTCAAAAATTCTGGTTTCCATCATGGCCCTCATGTTTTTTATTTGATGGACAATGTAATTAACCCAATAACACACAATCCTGACTTTTAACAACCCTAACAAAGAAGCCTTTCGGAAAAATTATGGGAGAGGGAGAAAATGCTGGTAACCAGCATTTTCTCTTTTGTCCCACAATGTTTTCTACTCCTCGGAAATCAAATTCAATTTTTGAGTCACATTTTTTTTTGTCATCTGCAAGTGCTTTCAATTTGGACCAGTTCAAAATTTTGTCATTTGGTAAAAAAGTGTGTATGGATAATGTAATTGATATACAAATTGTGGAAAATTTTTATCATTGACATTGGTGTAGCCAGGATTATAATACATGTATTAACATGCACAGTGAGGCACAAAGTGCCGATTAGCAGGAAGCAGGAAAGGGGTTGCATTTATCATAATGCAGAGAGAAATTCCCTAGTCATTGGTGCACCAGTTTATCCCTTCTATTTAGTTTGAAAAGGCATGCAGATCTGAAGAAAAAAAATAAACCATATATGATATTGTGATTTATGGCTTTGGTCGCGTAATTTGTTATATGCATGTATGTATAGTGAGTAGAGCGTGCTATGCCCTTGATCGTGGTAGGTGGTTTTATTGCTGTGGTTTTCCTCTTCTCCTTTCTATGAATCCTCCATGGCACGTTTTTGCGTAATCATCATCATACTTATTATAGTCTTTGTTTTAACGAATCTTAAAAAGATGGCTTTTGAAATCATCGTGAGAACAGGTGAAAACAATGTTTTCTATCTTATATTTCTTTTCGTATCGAATGTTTTCTACCTTCCACATTGGAGCTTCATTTATTTTGTGGTCTGCAAATGATTCGATTCGAACTTGTTCATGTCCAAAACTTTGTACTTTGGTAAAGCAACTGCATTGGTACATATTTTTTTTGCAGTTTTGTTGAATGATGTAAACATCAATGCAAACTTTGATATCATGGCCTGAAATAAGCTACTGTTGACTGATATATTAATATTCAATCAATTAGATAATTATATAACCCATTTCCTTATTATAATTCATGTGGCTTCATGCCTAATATAACTCCTAATGAACACTTCTGCCAAGTTTAGAGTGAATCAGACAGAAAATGTAGGAGGAGTTGTCTGGACAAGCATTTTCAATTCAAATCAGGGACAATAACTCAGTAATTCTTGATGGAATTTTCCCAAAATTTGCGTCTTGCACATCTACAACTCCAAATGGACACTTCTGGCAAGTATAAAGCGAATCGGACAGAAATTGTACGAGGAGTTATCTGGACAAGCATTTTAAATGTGAATCAGTGGCAATAACTCATCAATTCTTCATAGAATTTTCACGAAAAATTCACGAAAGTGAATCAGACAGAAAATGTAGGAGGACTTGTCTGGACAAGCATTTTCAAGTCAAATCAGGGGCAATAACTCATTAATTCTTGATGGAAGTTTTTTACAAAATGTGTGTCTTGAACATCTCCAGCTCCTAATGAACACTTCTGCCAAGTATCAAGTGAATTGGATTGAAACTGTAGGAGTTTTCCGGACAAGATTTTGCGGACAGACTGACCGACCAACCGACAGGCTGATTCCAGTATACACCCCACAAACTTTGTTTGCAGGGGTATAATTAACTCTTGCGTATGTGAGGTTGTGTACATTTCGAAAAAGTGAAAAAAGACATTAAACCCGCTCGCACTTCCATACTTTTGTCAACCCTCAAGATGAATTGATAATCAAAATTCATTAAAGTTGGTCGC
Organism: Tridacna crocea; assembly: GCA_943736015.1. Lineage (NCBI taxonomy): Eukaryota > Metazoa > Mollusca > Bivalvia > Cardiida > Cardiidae > Tridacna > Tridacna crocea. The sequence continues at coordinate 58,493,131 of OX031060.1, read as the reverse complement.
AGTTTAACTCTTATCCTGTTATGTAACTGAAATAAAATTTTAAGGATGATAGTAGAAACTCAAATTTTGGCAGTTTCAAAGGTAACGGCTTTAAGCCCATTAGTCGTAGGCCAGTAGGCTTATGTCATGGCCAGGTGTCCATCTTGTGCCCGTCCGTGTGTGTGGTAACCAGCATTCTCTCCTTTTCCTACAATGTTTTCCACTCTTCCATAGTCAAATTTCAATTTTTGAGTCATGTTGAGTTTGTCATTTGCAAATGCCTTGAATTTGAACCAGTCTAAAATTTTGTTGTTTGTTATAGAGTTAATGCATCTTCAATTTTTTTCTTCATGATTTGTTATCATGATTTGTTATTCCAAGAATGTTGTCAAATAATTATGGATCCATAAAAATGAGTTTGTCTAACAACTGACTGGAGATCATGAAGTAGTAAAATCCCTTGAAATACAGAAAATTTACAAAAAAGCAAAGTTTCAGCCCATGTCAGCCTGGACAGGACTGCACAGGCTGACCTAGGTTGATACTTCTCCAAAATGCATTAACCCTTTCCCAAACAATCCCTGGCTTTTATGGGTCAGGAAAAGAAGCCTTTTGAAAACATTGAGGGAATAGGAGAAAATGCTGGTTACCAGCATTTTCTCCTTTTCCCACAATGTTTTCTTCCCTGTCATATAGAAAAATCATCTTTTTAGTAACTGTTTGTCACCTGCAAAATGCTTTCAATTTGGTCTGGTCCAAAATTTGCCGTTTGGGAAAGGGTTAACCCGGCTTTTCAGAGTTTTCCTACCATTTTAACCCAATACCACACAATCCCTTTTTCCACAAATTTTTTTACCTTTTTTTAAAGACAAATTCATCATCTAAGACACAATCTGACAATTTTTCATCTGCAATCCCTTTATTATTGGATCAAGAGTTAAACCAGGGGCGTAACCAGGAAAAAGTAAATTATACGCACGCCAAAGGTCTCCCCCCTCTCGTTGGGGGAGGGAGGGGGGTTATGCCTAGGTAAACCATTACCAAATAACAAAATTTTAAATTGAAAGTATTTCTTGAGAACCAATGAGGCTGAAACAGTGATTTTTATTTTTGATAGGGTGGAAAACATTGTAGGAGAAACTTGTAGAAAATGCTGGTTAAAAGCATTTTCTCCTTTCCTCACAATGTTTTCAAAAGACCTCTTTCTGAAGGTCTTTAACCCATTACCACACAATCACTACTTTTGACAACGCTGAGAAAAAAGCCTATGGAAAACATTGTGGGAAAAATAGAAAATGCTGGTAACCAGCATTTTCTCCTTTTCCCATAATGTTTTCTACCCTTTAGTAAACAAATTTCAAATTTTCAGTCACTTTTATTTTGTCGTCTGCAAATTGTTTCATTTTGGAGCAGTCTAAAATTTAGTCATTTGGTAAAGAGTTAAATGTTGGGATTGTTGGTACAGAATCAAGCAGCAGTTTATGGTGTAACATTTTCAGGTATTCAATAATAAGCACAAAGTCCAAATAGCACTGGATTTATTAAGATATTGCAACAAAACCTTAACCCTTTACCAAACAATTCCTTGTTTTATGACCCAGAGGAAGAAGCCTTCTGAAAACGTTGTGAGAAAAGAAGAAAATGCTGGTAACCAGCATTTTCTCCATTTCCCACAATGTTTTTTACTCTTTTAAAGTCAAGTTTCAATTTTTGAGCACCATTTGCTTTGTCGTCTGGAAATGCTTTCAATTTGGCAAGTCTAAAACTCTGTCGTTTGGTAAAGAGTTGAACAAATGCATCATATGCAAGTTCATCATACAATAAGCAATAACAATCGACAAATTTTTGAAAACTTAACATCTCCCTATTAATTTATGCTATGCAAAAATAGAATACAACTTCGATATAACAAAAAGATAAAAATATGTAATACAATCATAAATTTCTCATAAAAGTGTAAGCTTTATCATTTTTTATCTTACAACCTTATGTGGGACAATACTCGAGTCAACATTATTTCTTTCTTTCTTGTCTTGTTTTTACCTCCACTGGCCGAAGACTAGCAAGCCTATCTTGACTCTGATTTTGAACATCTTTCTTGAAACTACCCGACCAATTTTGACGATCATCCCATTACATTCCTCAAGATTTTTTCAAAGAATTTACCCTTGTTCGTATGAAAATTTATGACTTTGATAGGGTAGAAAATATTGTGGAAAAAAGTGAAAATGCGGGTGACGAGCATTTTCTTCTTTTCCCACAAAGTTTTCGATAGGCTTCTTTATCGGGGTCATTGAAAGTCTGTGTAATACAGAGTTAAACGATGACCTAAACTTAAAAACAAGTACATGTATACCAGATGTGATGCTATGCGCAAGTACACTGGATTCTTGGGAAGCAGCTATTGTTAAAACCTTATCGTCTTTGTTAAAAGCAAAAAAAAAATACACAAAACTCTACATCACAGACAGTAACCTTAACAATGAAGATATGCCATCAGTCAACATAATTATGAAAGATATCTTTCCCTTGGCGAAAAACAGCAGAGGCATCAGATATGCTAATCACTGCTACACTGCTTTCCAAATGATGGTACATTCCCACTCCAAGACATTCATAGATGTATACAGTCGAATCTGAGTTAGCGGTCATACGTGCGTAGCGGCCAATCTGTGATTAACGGTCAGTTCAGGCCCGCCCGTGCAAATTCACTCTTTAAAGTCCTTTAATTAACGGTAAACTGTGATATGTGGTCTGCGGTCACATCTGAAGATCTTAATTGCACTTAAAGCATATCCCATAAAGTGGTCACGCGACCCGACTAAATGCTAGCAGGTGGTGTGAAAAATTAATTAACACGTCTGGCTCCGTGTGCATACACCGCGACGCTATACCAATCAACATGTGTGATAAACAGTTGAACTTCATATTGTAGGTGTATACTTTGCATAAACGGTGTTAAAACGGGCTATTCTTTGCTGATCGGCAGATAGACGCTGCTTCCCCGCAATGCTTTACATTACTATTGAAAACGAGGTTACCAATTTCCAAAATGGCGTCGATTACCGTAAATTGCGTCAATTTCGGGACAGTAAAAAATAATTATTCTTTTTCGTGTCCCAATACTGTGGTCTACAAGAAAATTATGATCAAACAAGGCAATCTGTCATACTGAAAGTCACTGGCTAACCCGTCGAATATTGCCGACGTTGAACGTCAGTGATGTCAGGTTGCAGGTTGTCTATTTTTAGATTGATTGGAATTCCACCGATCAGTTTGAGCACAAGAGTTTAAAACTTCGCTTTCTCTCATCGTTTTCGTTGATTATTAACTTTTCGCTCAATATTGTCTGCATCATGGGATCGCGATGAATATGTTATTTTGCGTTTGTAGATAAAATTCACAACATAATTTACCTGCTTACATCTACGTGAGGTGCACAACGTTAATTCCACTCTGACAAGTAGCCTACCTGCTCGGACCGTTTTCAAATCGATCGATTGACCTTGGGTAAAACTGTGTACCTTTATTTCTATTTAAAAACAATGAACTCGATCGACCTAAAATACACGCGCGCGTGTCAACTCTAGATGTCAACTTCGGATGTACACACCTTATATATACACGTTATGGGTCTTGGATAACGAAGGAAGTCTACTGATTTCAATAAAAATGTATAGCAGAGAAAGACTGGAAGAGATGGAAAGTGCTCATCAGGAATGATTTCTATTTTCATTCCACAATTTTTTCAACAGTTATCATCGGCAGTGGAATTAAAAAAAAAAAAAAATGGACTTGTCCAAATTCAAAGCTTTTGCAGACAACCATGTAAATCATAAATGTGATTGAAAATTTTAAATTTGTTGTGAAAGAATGGAAAATAGTTTTGCTAATCTGATCTGTGTTAAGCAGCCAACTGTCGTATGCAGCCAATTTTGGCTTGTCCCTTGGTTGGCTGCTTAAGACAGTTTCGACTGTACTTGAGACATTTAGTAGGATCTGTACTCACTGACTATTCTTGGCCCTTAACCCTTTCCCAAATAAGCCCTGGTTTTTACGTGTATCCAGTAGAAGTCTTTTGAAGCCACTGTAGGAAAAGGAGAAATTGCTCGTAAAGAGCAATTTCTCCTTTTCCCACAGTGTTTTCTACCCTTTTAGAGAACTTTCTGCCATTTTCATCAAATTCAAAATTGTTGTCTGCAAACTCTTTCAGTTTGGAAGAGTCTAAATTATGTCATTTGGGAAAGGGTTAACCAAACAACCCATGTTTTTTAAGACCCCGAGATAGAAGCCTTTTGAAAACATTGTAGGAAAAGGAGAAAATTCTGGTAACCAGCATTTTCTCCTTTTCCCACAATGTTTTCGACCCTGCTCGAAAGCAATTTCATTTTTTGAATTATGTTTATATTGATAACCAGCATTTTCTCTTTTACAAACGTTGCTTTCTACCCTGCTCAAAACAAATTTTAATTTTTCAGTTATGTTTATTTTGTCCTCTGCAAATGCTTTCATTTTAGACCAGTCTAAAATTTTGTTGTTTGTTGAAGAGTTAAGGATATTCTTAGTCTTACTCTTCCAGATTTTCTAAATTTGAAAGAAAAACAAATTCTGATTGGATGAACCAGCGGGTTTGGGTAAAACAAAATGGTTTGGCCAATCAGAAGCTGCACTACTGTGAAATTTAGAAATCTCTTGAGGGTGAGACTATGAATGTTCTTTGGAATGGTTAGTGTATATGGGCTGTTTCCACAAATCTTTTTCTTTGAGTTTCACTCAGTGAACATCTCTTAGACCCCGTAAAAAGGATGTGATATGGTCATCCAACTTTTCTGCAGTGTACCTTTCCTCTGGCTTTGCCTGAAATAAAGAAATAGTAAGATTTTACCCATCTCCGTAGAAACTATTTTAACTCTTAACCAAATGACAAAATTCTAGACTGGTCCAAACTGAAAGCATGTGCAGACGAAAAGATAAATGTAACTTGAAAATTGAAATTTGTTTCCACCAGGGTAGAAAACACAGGGTAGAAAACAATGTGAGAAAATGCTGGTTACCAGAATTTTCTCCTTTTCCAACAATGGTTTGAAAAGGCTTCTATCTAAGGGTCGTAAAAAGTAGGGATTGTGTGGTAGGAAAACTGTAGGAGGAGTTGCACACACAAGAAATTGCTAAGAGACAGACTAATGGAAGACTGGGGCCATAACATGATAGGGGGCCCTGTGGCATAAAAAGAGAAATACTGGGTAGAAATGAACTTGATTAATTTGAATAATAAAGTATCTTGGGGAAAAGGAGCAATCTGGTGTGAAAAGTGTTTTCCCAAAATCTTTCAGCTGTAGGGACATAACAACAAACTGCCAATTTCTTTACAACATTTTCAATTGCTGCCTACAGAAGGAGTATAAGTAGTTGTTTAAATGTAAAGCATTAGATGAAAATTTTATGTAGTCTGATCTTGATCTACCCAACTTGCCTTCAAAAGCAACTTAAGTTGATCTTGGCATTCTATAGTTAAAATGTATTGTCTATCTTGTCCTGAAATTTCTATTTTAGCAATCTAGAGCAAATTATATTCTGTGCAGTCTGATCTTGATCTGCAGTGTCCGCAAAAGGTTCTTGATCCATGCTTGGTAGCCTCAGGGTTAACTCTTTACCAAAGGACAATATTTTAGGCAGGTCCAAATCAAAAGTACTTGCCGACGACAAAATATACGTAACTAAAAAATTGAAATTTGTGTCCAGTAGGTTAGAAAACATTGTGGGAAAAGGAGAAAATGCTGGTTACCAGCATTTTCTCCTTTTCCTACCATGTGTTCTAAAGGCTTCTTTCTCAGGGTCGTCAAAAGTAGGGATTGTGTGGTAATGGGTTAACAAGCAGTTGAACTTAACCCTTTCCCAAACAACAAATTTTTGACTCTTCCAAACCGTAAGAGTTTGCATATGACAATTTTAGATTTGGAGAAAATGACAGAATGTTCTCAAAAAGGGTGAAAAAACACTGTGGGAAAAGAAGAAATTGCTTGTTACAAGCAATTTCTCCTTTTCCCACAGTGTTTTCAAAAGACTTTTACTGCAGACACGTAAAAACCAGGGCTTCTTTGGCAAAGGGTTAAAATGAACCAACCTTCCAACATGCTTTAAACACACGGCTCTGTTCCTCTGTAAAATTGGACGGTAGAAGTGGCATTGTGCTCTGTGCATTGTGACTTATCTTTTTATGAATGTATTCCCTGGACTCATGACGATGTTCACTCCACACTGTTTCTCCTTTCAAAAGCTCATAGATCTGACAGCCAACACCCCAACTGTCAGATTCCAAAACAACCCTACTATTGGCTTGTAATAACTGAAATAAAGCACAAAATTTTTACCAAACAATCCTGCATATTAATTCTTTACCAAATAACAAAATGTTAGACTGGTCCAAATAAGAAGCATTTGTAGACAACAAAATTAATGTGACTCAAACATTGAAATTTTTTTTTTTTTTTTTTTTTGTGGGGGGGGGGGGGGGTTAGAAAATATATTGCGGGGGAAAAAAGAAAATGCTGGTTACCAGCATATTCCACTATATTCTCCTTTTCCCACAATGTTTTCTACCTTTCCCAACTCAAATTTTGATTCGTCAGTCACATTTATTTTGTCATCAGCAAACGCTTTCAATTTGGACCAGTCTATAAATTTGTCGTTTGGTAAAGAGTTAAAATGAAGTTTTCTATTCTATCAGAGGCAAATTTCATTGTTTGAGCCATATTTGTCATCTGCAAATGCTTTGATTTCAAAAATTCCAAATATTTGTAGTACAGAGTTTGACACTAATCCCTTTATCATAAAATTCTGTGTATTACTGTATAAATGGGATTTTTTTCCAAGTGGAAATTTTCGTAAGTTACAAATTAAAAAAATATGCACATTTTTTTTTTTACATATTTTACCACAACTATACCAACAAATAACATTTGTGAATTCACAAACATTTGCGAAAATGAAATGCTCATAACAGTTAATTCGAGAGTTTATCTTTTGAGATGCGAATATGTCCACAAATGCAGTAACTACTCTGAAGAAATACACTTTTGCAAACATAGTGGGAGAGGAAAAAGTGATAGAAGGGAGCATTTTCCCCCTTTTTCCAACAGTCTTCTACCGCTTCCATGACAAATTTCATCATCACAGCTTCATTGAATTTGTCATCTGCAATGCTATCGATATCGACAAATCTGAATTGCTGTGGTTTCAAAAACTCTTCACCAAACAACAAAATGTTGGACTGGTCCAAACTGAAGGCAATTCCAAACAACAAATTAAATCATGTTTAAACCTTTACAGTACAATGCTAATTTTAACAACACTGGGAAACAAGCCTCTTGAAAACATTGAGGGAAAAGGAGAAAATGCTGGTTACCAGCATTTTCTCCTTTTCAAACAATGTTTTCCATCCTATGCAGGACTACTTTCAGTAACTGAGTCACCTAAAATATATGGTCTGCAAATGCTTTCAATTTTGACAAGTTCAAAATTTTGTCATTTGGTAAAGAGTTAAAAATTGTTTTTAACACATTTCTTGTTAGCTTGTTCACTGACCTCTGGAGGAGTTATATTTGGTAACAAACACTGTTTAACACCTCCTAAATCAGAGTGCACACCTAGTGGACATGACAAGCTGAAGTTGGTCATCTTGACTCGCTGATAAGAGGTGTCACTGAACATCATATTGCTACCTAGAACAGAAAGTGTGATTTAAACTATGTGAAAAAAAAGTCGAAAACATTTATTGAATAATTTATAATTAATAAAACAAACTTCATAAAGACTTTTAATAAAATCTAGACGTTGTTGTGAAGAAATCTAAATTTGGATATAACTAGAGCTATCACTAAACTTGATTGTACCCCCGACCAACTCCTTGTCACAAAAACAGGTCTTTGTTATAAAACACAGAATGATTTAATACTAAAGTAAGAGTTGAACAAATTTCATGGAGAGATAATTCCGCAACAAATCGCAGCAAGGCCATGAAAATTGTACATGTACAACTTCATATAATATAGGAACCCTGTGTGTAAATTCGGGTTCAGTATGTGAAAAAACTGTTGGAGTATTGCTCCAGATGGACAGACAGACGGACAGCCATAGGCATTCCAGTATACCCCCCTCCACTTTGTTGTCAGAGGTATAATATATATTTCTCCTTGTGTCACATATATCAGCAACACACCTTGTATGGAAATGAAATAAGCCCAAATATAAGTCACTAACAGAACAGTACAAGAGGGCTATGATGGCCCTGTATTACTCCAATGACTTTTTTAACCTTTACCACACAAATTGAAGTGTAAATGACCCTAAAAGAGAAGGCTTTCAAAAACTTTGTGGGAAAAGTACAGCATGTCCGCAGACAGTATTTCCTCCTTTTCCAACAACGTTTCCTAAACTATCCAAGACAAAAATAGCCATTTAAGCTACATTCAAGGGAGGTAAATAGTAACAAACTTAATCCCATATAAATTATTTCTCTTGATTACTATTTCAAATCATAGTTTCTATATAAGGCCATGATAAACAGGGCAGTGCCAATTTTGACCCAAGGGCTATTATCTGAAGAAACTTGTTAGAGTTCCATTATAATTATAAAGCTACATACCAAATTTGGTAGCCTTGGGCCTTACGGTTTCAGACAAGAAGATTTTCAAAGATGTTCAATATTTTTCAGTTTTGTTACTATGGCAAGCAGATTTTTTGAAATATTAAATTTTTTCAAGACATTCTGAAGAGGACAGTGGCAGGATTACTTTTTTGAAGTTTCATCAAATTTGGACGGGTAGTTTCAGAGAAGAAGATGTTTAAAAAAAGTTAATGCATTCACAGATAGACGGACCGACGCACACACTACCACTACGGGCCATGACATAAGTCTGCTGGCCTTAGGCCATTGGAGCTGAAAATGAATTTCAAAATCAGGCACAAAGTAAACAAAAGATAGAATGACCTGGCAACTCTTTAACAAGTTTAAGATTAATTTTTCTGCCAGCAACTAACAGTACAATAACAGACCATCAGAATTTCCATACCTTTAACCCTTTACCACACAATCCCGGCTTTTGACAACCCTGAGATTGAAGCCTTCTGAAAACATTGAAGTGAAAAGGAGAAAATGATGGTAACCAGCATTTTCTCTTTTTCCCACAATGTTTTCTTCCCTTCCAGAAAGAAATTTCAAATATTTCAGTCACTTGTATTTTGTTGTCTGCAAATGCTTCAATTTGAGCAAGTCTAAAATATTGTCGTTTGGTAATGAGTTAAATGGTGTGATTTGAATTTTACTGCATTTTAACACCAACATTATTTACTTTTGGCATCTATAGTTACTTCAACTTACTGTGCCAGTTTAAATATACGATGCCATTTTTGTGAAGGAATATTAAAGCTGACAACATCTGCTGGATAAATACCATTGCCTTTTGCCAAGTTAGGGGACCGCAAGCAGCCATGTAATCATACAGACTCCCCCCTGCAAGACAGGAATACAAATTTCAACAATTACAATTCCTAAAAATAAATGACCAAATAACTGCAATTTCATGGTTGGTTTTTGTCTACAGTACTTCAGCAGTTGACAGTGTAGATCAAAGATCAGGCTGTACGTTTTGTGCACCCTGATCTTGACCTACACTGGTCACAAAGACATCTACAGTCATGAAAGGCCCGTTTATCTACGTCATGGGCAAAAACAGTGACCTCTGCAATGGCATTGATCAAGATCATACTGCACAAAATGTGCAGTCTGATCTTTGATCTATACCTTCGGTGTGATTAGTCAAGCATATATAATCAAAATTTCAGTAAGTTTCAACAGATTTTATTTATAACTGTTGAAAGAGGTTAAGTTTCTTTATTTGGGCTAAAAGGAGTTAACAGCAGTGCATGATACTGACAAATTTAAACATTTACCCCATAAGGCATTTCTATGGTATCTGTAATTGACCCTAAATAACAGCAAGGATGAGGCCGTTTCTTATGTGTATATGACACCTTTTGAAAGCATAGAAAACACTGAGAAAAGGTGAAATTGCTCGTCATGAGCAATTTCACCTTTTGCCACAATGTTTTCCAAAGGCTCCTACAAGGAATGCGTAGAAATGAGTTATCTGTGGAGTAAAAGGTTAAACATCATGCAAAAAGGGACCATCTGGAAACTCTGTACATCATTTAGATGAAACAGATCAACGATAGTGCATGTCACATTAAGTTGATATTTCAAAAATAATTGTATAACAAGGCAGAATGACCACTTTTCATACAAAAAAAATCATAAAAGCGAAAAAAGCGTCTGCACAAATTGCACAGTCTTACCTGGGATGAGACTTTTCGCAGTTCCCAGAAGGTCCCTTTTTGCATAACAGGTCACATTTGTTTAAGGGGTTTGCAGATGGAAACTAGAGATTCACAAAGGGTAAATCAGTATCCATTCAAAGTGTATTAAAATGATGGGTCACATTAAATTTTGTTTAAAGGGTTTGCAGATGAAACTAGAGATTCACAAGGGGTAAATCAGTATCCATTCAAAGTGTATTAACTGTCTACCACAAAATCCCAACTTTTAATGATCCTGAGAAAGAAGCCTTTTGAAAACTTTGTAGGAAATGGAAAAAAATGCTGGTAACCAGCATTTTCTCCTATTCCCACAATGTTTTCTACCCTGCTGGAAACAAATTTTAATTTTTCAGTTACATTTATTAACTCTTTACCAAACGACCAAATTTTGGACTAGTCCAAATTGAAAGCATTTGCAGACAACATAGTAAAAGTCACTGGAAATTTGAAATTTCTTTTGGGAAGGGAAGAAAACATTGTGGGAAAAAGAGAAAATGCTGGTTACCAGCATTTTCTCTTTTTCCCACAATGTTTTAAAAAGGCTTCTCTCTCAGGGTTGTTAAAGGTCAGGATTGTGTGTTAAAGGGCTAAGCTGTCTGCAAGTGCTTTCAATTTGGACCAGTCTGAAATATTGTTGTTTGGTAAATTTATGGTTCAAAATTTATTTCAGGACTTGCAGGTGAAACTAAAGATTGACAAAGGGTATATCGGTATCCCCTCAAAGTATATTAGTAGGAAAGACAGATGTTCAGCTCAAACATGCATTTTACATAGGATCTGTGGTAGGTTTGTAAACAGACAAGTTGGGTCAAACGATTGGAGGTTTTGGTCACTAGGTAATTATACAGTGTTATTTAAGAAATAATCTTCTTCCTATCGTGGTTTATCGTTCAATAAACCACAGTTGTGAATTATGAGGCACAATAAATAATCCATGAGGGCGATAGCCCGAGTGGTTTATTCATTGCGCCTCAGAACTCACAATGTGGTTTATTGAACGATATACCATGATAGAAAGAAGATTATTTTGATTCTAACTCCGTGAATGATGTCACTTGATAAAGAATGACGTCACTCTGCGTGGATTGTCGCAGATTTTACCACACTTTCCTTGCACTGTCTTTATAGAGTGGAATTCGCGTGTCATGTTAGAATTGCTTTTTTTTCACACATAAATCTGACTTTAAACTCTGTTCATCACTGGTCTCTGTAATTTCTGAACATAAAGGAAGAACATTTATTTGTGAAACTGGACTCTACCTTTTAGGACAGAATTTTATAACCGCAGAGGTACCCTTCAAATCAAGAATCAAATCAAAGCTAGGTATTTTGGTGTAAAAACCATCATGACAAATACACTGAACAATATTATTGAGTTACCCAAACCTCGAATCGTCTGAGATATTATCAAAACAAACATTCTGACCAAGTATCAAGAGTTTTGGGCTGAAAATATGGCCTCTAGAGCATACACAAGGTATTACTAAGATTTGACCTAGTGTCCTATTTTTTTACCCGACCTGACCCATTTTCAAAGTTATCCTAGATATCATCAAGACAACCATTCTGATAAAGTTTCATGAGTATCTAACTGAAAATGTAGCCTCTAGAAGGAAGACATGGTAAAAGTTGACGAGGCATGACGCACAACGTACGCTGAACACAGCACAATCACAAAAGCTCACCTTGAGCTCATATGAGCTAAAAAGAAACAATACAAACCAGCCATAAAATCAGAGCAAATCTGTATCTCATTATTTTCATGCACCAAAATCCACAGCTGCTCCACAATGTATGGATGTTTCTCACAAAGTCTTTCATATACAGACACCTGATGCTGATACTCAAACAATGCATACTGAAATCAAAAGAATTAAGGATCCGTATTCACGAACCCTTCCAAAAAACATCCTTTGTCTTCTTCTCAAGAACTGTCTAAATTTTGAAAGTCACATATCATCTGATTGGCTAAACCAATTGGTTTAGCCAATCAGAAGTTGTGTTACTTTCTGATTCTTTAACTCTTTACCACATGACAAAATTTTAGACTGGTTCAAATTGAAAGCATTTGCAGAAGACAAATTAAAGGTGACTGAAAAATTGAGATTTGTTCTGGGAAGGGTAGAAAACACTGTGGGAAAAGGAGAAAATGCTGGTTACCAGCATTTTCTCCTTTTCCCTACAGTGTTTTCAAAAGGCTTCTTTCTCAGGGGCGTCAAAAGTAGCGATTGTGTGGTAATGGGTTAAAAGACTAAGACTAAGTTGGTTAATATGAGCCCAGTTTATTCTTAAATTGTGACTCGAGTTACAGGTAATTCTATTTCAGAATTTAGACCAAGATCAGACTGCCTTTTGCAGAACGTGTACGCTGAGATCAGACTAAACAGAATCAGCATCTTTGATCATCATTTTCTATTAATTTGCCAAAAACTCATGCATACATCCAGTGTGATAACATACATAGCAGTTAGATGTAAAAGCCCTCTGAACATGCCAGTTTAAAAACACAATGTTCTTATTTTCTCCTTTTCCCAGAATGTTTTTAAAAGACCTTCTTTCTCACAGCCATTAAGCCATTACCACACAATCCCTACTTTTGACGCCCCTGAGAAAGAAGTCTTTTGAAAACACTGTAAGAAAAGGAGAAAATGCTGGTAACCAGCATTTTCTCCTTTTCCCACATTGTTTTCTACCCTACACAAAACAAATTTCAAATTTTCAGTCACATTTATTTTGACGTCTGCAAATGCTTTCAATTTGGACAAGCCTAAAATTTTGTTGTTTGGTAATGAGTTAAACTGTGGAAGAAGGGCTAGACGCATAAAGTAAACAGACTATTTGTTTTTTGTATTTTTTTATTGAAAAATTGAACTGTATTTCAAATGATTTATATCATAAGTAAACTTTTCAGTCATGGCTGCCCAACTCCTGAAAACATTACTGATGTTCATTTGATGAAATAAATATGATCTTTCACTGAAAAAATCAAAATATCCTCAATATATTTTATGTCTATAATTTCAAATGCACACAGGACTTATTTAACCCTTTCCCAAATGACAAACTTTTGGACTAGACCAAACTGAAAGCATCTGCAGACGACAATTCAAATCTTGCTGAAAAGATGATTTCTGCCTATGATAGGGTAGAAAACATTGTGGGAAAAGGAGAAAATGCTGGTTATCAGCATTTTCTCCTTTTCCCACAATGTTTTCAAAAGACTTTTACTGCAGACACGTAAAAACCAGGGCTTGTTTGGGAAAGGGGTTAACATGACAAAATTTTATACTGGTCCAAACTGAAAGCATTTGCAAACAATAATTGTAGTGTGGCCCAATTGGTGAAATCTTGCTTTGATAGGGTAGAAAACATTGTGGGAAAAGAAGAAAATGCTTGTAACAATTATTTTCTCCTTTTCCCACAATGTTTTCAAAAGGCCTCTTCTATAGGGTCGTGAAAACCCGGGATTGTTTGGTAAAGGGTTAATTAAGGGGTGCTTACCCTTTTAACAACACACATTTTCTGTGCTTTATCTAAACACAGTAAAGTTGATCCAAATGTTCCAAGCTTTGAAAGTGGGATAATAGATTTCACATCTTTGTTAATCTCCCTGTTCCCGATCTGAAATAAAAAAGGGGTATAATTTCAACTTTATAAATGCTGGGCACTTGTACTTTTGTTCATCAAACTTGTCTTTTTCTTTTTTACAACTTTGTAGTAAACCACTTTCTAAAAGCATTCTTTGGAGAAAGTAAGCAGCTTTGTAAATATTTGCTCCTTTTTTTCCTTTAACACAAACAAAACTTGGAATTTTTCTTAGTCCTTTTCCAAACAATCCCTGGTATTCACGACCATGAAAAAGAATGCTTATGAAAACAATGTGGGAAAAGGACATTTGTCCCTTACCAACACAAATCTGTTGGGAAAGGATTTACAAGGTCTATTTTTCATCTGTTGGAATGGAATTCTCGTTTTCCCGACACCAACACAATTTGTTTGGGAACAAAAGTACAGATTCTCTATACATTGACACTCTATTTATTGTCTTTTCAGGTAAATTCCCAGCGCTATTCTTAGCACCTCACATTAGATGATAATCAATAAATTGCGTGCATGTACTGTATGTACGATTATGGTTTTCCCGTTTGGCAGTATCGATTATCAGACTGTCAAACACAATGCCCCTAAACTATTAGCGTTATAGGTTTACCATCATATAGTCATAAGTATGCACAAAGCATGAATTATTTAAATCACTGTTTAATCCTTTACCAAACAATAGCTGGTTTTTACGACCCTGAGATAGAATCCTTTTGAAAACATTGTGTGAAAAGGAGAAAATGCTGGTGACCAGCATTTTCTCCTTTTCCCACAATGTTTTCTGACCTGATGAAAACAAATTTCAATTTTTGAGTTACGTTTACATTGTCATCTCAAGTGCTTTCAATTCTGACCGGTCTAAACTCTTGTCATTTGATACAGAGTTAACTGATGCCACCATTTAGACCACTGTTCAACTGTGGACAAAAATGGAAAGTTGTCATTATGTTTTAAGTGATTGTCATTCAAACAACTTGTTCGTATAGTCACCATATTCCAAGCTTAATCGTTTATTTTCAATACACCGACATTTTCGTTACAACAACATTTTTGCTGGAAACAAACATGATCGTTGCAATGAAAGTTGACTGTATATATATTGTACTTGTACTTACCTGGTGAAAAGTATAAATATCGCTCACCAACACTTTCATCACAGGTTCACGTAGTGTCCTCTGAATGCATTCAATTGTTTTCTTGACATCATCCTCTGGGACTCCCCTTAAATATAAAAAAGAGCCATACTCTGACAAAAGGGGCTTAACTCTTTACCAAACAACAGAATTTTAGACTGTTCCAAACTGAAAGCAATTGCAGATGACGCAATGACGTAACACAAAAGTTGAAATTTGCTTCCAGCAGGGTAGAAAACATTGTGGGGAAAAGGAGAAAATGCTGGTTACCAGCATTTTCTCCTTTCCCCACAATGTTTTCAAGAGGCTTCTTTCTCAGGGTCGTAAAAAAACCAGCGATTGTTTGGTAAAGGGTTAACTGATCTCAATGACATTATACCAAGCAAGTCATGACATGATTCTGGATACCTAAAATATATTTTGGCAACAATCAACTCAATCTGGAGATAGACTGGTCACTGGACATGCAGAATATTGACCTATAGTAAACACTTATGCACGGGCGCAGGCCGACCTAGTTTATACTTTTTGCAAATGTATTAACCCATTATCACACAATCCCTACTTTTGACGCCCCTGACAAAGAAGCCTTTAGAAAACACTTAGGGAAAAGGAGAAAATGCTGGTAACCAGCATTTTCTCCTTTTCCCACAATGTTTTCTATCCGTCACAAAACAAATTTCAAATTTTCAGTCACTTTTATTCTGTCGTCTGTAAATGCTTTCGATTTGGACAAGCCTAAAATTTTGTTGTTTGGTATTGAGTTAAGCGCTGTTTTATTAGAACGTGGCACACAGAACACTATTACAAAGGCATTTTCAAGGCACATTTCAATTTTCTCCTACATTTCTGCACATAAAATGACCTGCAGAAATGAAAAGGTGCATTCGTATATTTGCGTAAAGTGTAGTCTCGGATCAACATGCACAGTCAGCAAAGGCTAATCCGACACGGCACTTTACAATGACATTCAAATTTGTTCCACAGCTGACTTGCCTAAAACAGAAAAACGCCACTTAAAATGGGAAGTGTTGTCTCCGATTTGCCTGTGCGGACTGCTGACCTGAGACTATACTTTACACAAATGTCCGAGAGTCCCCTTTCGCATGTTACAGACCAAATGAAAATTTGTACTGGTCTACAGTGTAATAATAATGCAAATTTCTTTAACCCCTTTGAAGCCAAAGAGAAACATACAAAATGCAATACACCTTTTGCAACATGAGTATTCATGCATCTTTGTCTTCTACTTGGTGGCCTTTTCAAATAGATACCTATCCGAGGCATTCTGGGTACAGAGCAGACTACTTTTCAAAATGGCAACTGTTACTTTGAATTTCAAAATAAAAGAAAAATGTTTACTTAACCCTTTCCCAAACAATCCCTGGTTTTTACGGGTCTGGAAAAGTAGCCTTTTGAAAACATTGTGGGAAAAGGAGAAAATGCTGGTAACCAGCATTTTCTCCTTTTTCCACAATGTTTTCTACCCTATCATAGACAGAAATCCTCTTTTCAGCAAGTGTTGAATTGTCGTCTGCAAATGCTTTCAATTTGGTCTAGTCCAAAAGTTAGTCGTTTGGGAAAGGGTTAATAAAACTCTTCCTGGTACAATTCATCTAATCATGGTTAGCTAGCAGATAACCTAGGCACCAGTTATTTATAAACACAGCCCCACTTAGTTTGAAAAATAGCCCTAGTATAAGCCCAACATGTTGCTGATGTATTTTTGTTGTCAAAACCTGTCACAGTTTTCCCCATGTCTATTTATAGAAATTAAGAAACTGTAATTAGTTCTGAACATGTAATATTGTCATATTTCAAAGGATACACGAGCAATAAATAGGCTTGATTTTTATGGAACCCATAAGACTGGGGCTTGAACTCCTCACTTTTTCAAGGCTACATCCAGTGGACTACCGTATCTTCAATAGCTCTGTAAAAGCTTGAGAAGATCTCATGTGACCTCTACTCACCAGGATGGAAGTTGCTGACAATATTTCACGGTACACCATGGTTCATCACAACCAACATGATGCTGCCATAGAGCTTGACAGTACTGTTTCAGCAGATCATACTCCGAATCCTCCAATAAACTCACTTTTTCTAAAGCTTCACTGACAAATCGAAGCTGAAATAATCCAAACATGCAAGTATGAACAAGATGGCAGCTTGACAGATAGACAGCAATACATCTTCATCCTCGGAACCCAGGTTTGAAGCATTATATTACTCTCCATACAGAATAAATTTTTATGCATTAGTTCTGGTCAAAACAATCTTAGTAAGCAGATTTGCTATACAAATCTGCAAAAAATGAGCTTGTTCTGCAATATGGCACTTACTAAAGAAATAACTTTTGAAAGTCACTCTGCTACTAAAACATTTTGAAATACACCGTTAGAGACAAAATTCAAATTTTGTAAAAATTAGGAAAATGCCGTGACAATGTTATAAAGGCTTGCTGATGGTTTAACTCTTTACCACAGAATAAAATTATGGACATAACCCAAATTCAAAGTCTTTTAGCAGTCTTATAGTATTTTGTTCAAAAAAACAATTTCTAGCTCAACTCTTTACCAAATAACTCATTACCACATGACAAAATTTCGGACTGGTCCAAATTGAAAGCATTTGCAGACGACAAAATAAAGGTAACTGAAAAATAGAATTTGTTTCTGGGAAGGGTAGAAAACACTGTTGGAAAAGGAGAAAATGCTGGTTACCAGCATTTTCTCCTTTTCAAACAGTGTTTTCAAAAGGCTTCTTTCTCAGGGGCATCAAAAGTAGGGATTGAGTGGTAATGGGTTAACACAATTTTAGACTTCAGAATTGAAAGCATTTGCAGACAAAATAAAAGTGGCTTAAAATTCAAAATTTGTTTTGCTAAGGTAGTAAAAAATTGTGGGAAAAGGAGAAAATGCTGGTAGCCAGCATTTTCTCCTTTTCCCACAATGTTTTCTTTTCTTCACGTAACAAATTTCAAATTCTCGAGTCATTTTTACTTTGTCGTCCGCAAATGCTATGTATTTGGACAAACCTTAAATACTGTCATTTGGTAATGAGTTAATTAACTCTTTACCAAATGACCAAATTTTAGCCTGCTCCAAACTGAAAGCACTTGCAGACGACAGAATAAACGCAACTCAAAAATTTTGTTTCCAGCAGGGAGGAAAACAATGTGGGAAAAGGAGAAAATGCTGGTAACCAGCATTTTCTCCTTTTCCTACAACGTTTTCAAAAGGCTTCTTTCACAGGGTCTTTAAAAGTCGAGATTGTTTGGCAAAGGGTTAATCAAAGGTCATTTTCTCCTAATGTTGACTCTAATGTGTCACTTACCTTTATACAAGCTTTATCTGAGCAATCATTTTTCTGACATCTTGAGGCCCTCTGAAGGCAAGTACATGTAAATTTCTGAAATGAGAGGTACCGTTATTAAATCATAAAATGATACTCTGACAACCTTAGTTAGCGTTGAAGCAAGCAGGAGCTATAGGAGGGCAATTTTAGGAGTTCTGATAATGAAGGTATTTCTCTGCTTACACGATATCAATTTTTTGGAAATACACTTATACAGAAAGCTTATGGACATAGGAATATAGTGGAAAAGGAAGAAAATGCTGGCAGCCGGTATTGTCTCCTTTTCTCACAAAGATTCCTGTCCTTTCACTTTCAAATTCCAACACGTTAAGAAACATTCAATTATCGTCCACCCATAATTAATTGGAGGCGCTTGAGCGCCTGTATCGCTCCACAGGCCTGATTTTTCGGTAACGGTGAAGAGAAGTTTTTAACAATTACCATTCATTCCTGCATTTTAGGTCACTTAAGAAAAAAAGCTATGAAAAACATTGTGAGAAAAGAAGAAAATAATAGTAACCTGCATTTTCTTAGTTTTACACAATATTTTCTACCCTTTTTGATACAAGTTTTACTAATTTGAAGATTTATCATGTTGTCTGCAACATCTTTCAATTATGACCAGTTATAAAAATTTTGTCTTCTGGTTATAGTTAACTCATTACCAAATGACAACATTTTAGGGTTGTCCAGATGGAAAGCATTTGCAGATGAAAAAATAAAAGTGACTGAAAATTTGAAATTTTGTGAAGGGTAGATAACATTGTGGGAAACGGAGAAAATGCTGGTTACCAGCGTTTTCTCCTTTTCCCACAATGTTTTCTAAAGTCTTCTTTGTCAGGGACGTCAAAAGTAGGGACTGTGTGGTAATGGGTTAAAAAGGGTCTTGTTACAAACCATTTTGGGTGGGGAAACATCAAAATATAGAAAATATGTATTGTGGCAATTGTTTTATTGAAGTTGCAGGTTCAGTTTGATTGGATAACAAAATGCCTTATCACAACAGTAAAGCCCTGTCCCTCTTTGTACTAGGTCACTAGGAGGTCAACAAACCTTTACCAGAACTAATTAAAGTGCAGATGTTCTCTTGTTTTATATGAAAAGGATTATAGATTATGTAAAGCAACCATCTTTAACTCTTTACCAAACGACAAAATTTGGGATGTGACCAAACTGAAAGCATTTGCAGAAACAAATTAAACCTTGATGAAATGATGATTTCTCTCTTTGATAGAGTTTAAAACACTGAGGGAAAAGGAGAAAATGCTGATTACCAGCAATTTCTCCTTTTCCAAGAGTGTTTTCCAAAGACTTCTTCTTTAGGGTCGTTAAAAGTCAGGATTGTATAGTAAAGACTTACCACCATAGAAACTAACCTGCAATACATCAATGAAATCAAAACAAATACTTTGAGAGAAGAAATTTTTCAAAGATTTTACTTTATACCATAAAAGGAAAATGAGTCTCCCATAAAAGCCAACTTTTTTGACGGATCTTTTCTTTTTTAAGGAATTCTGTAGACCTCTATCTAAGGAACATTCCTGCAAAAAAATAATGCTATCCAATTAGCAGTTTGGGAGGAGAAGATTTTTAAAGGTTTTTTACTTTGGTTGCCATGGCAACAAGAATTATTCATGGGACACAATTATTTGAAGGAATTTGAAAGAGGACCACCTAAGGACCATTCCTGTGAAATTTGGTAAAGATACAGTCAATAGTTTCTGAGGGGAAGTTTTTTAAAGAAAAAGTTTACGGACGCACGCACGGATGAACGCATGGACGCAAGACGGACACAATGCCATGACAATAGCTCGCTGGCCTTCGGCCAGTGGAGCTAAAAATTGCACAAGTCCAACTTCTTTTACTTGGTATCGGGCTAAATAAAAAGTCATCCCAGTTGAATGCACCAACTAGTGTGAAATCAGCAAAGATTAAAAAACCAGCCTAAAGATTTTTCTTTAAATAGTCCTTCTATAAAAATACAAGCAATTTCATTTAAATGATATCCCCACCGTAAAAGACCTTTTTTGATAGAAACATACAACGCACACATGGATGGATGGACAGACGGACGGATGGAAAGATGGACGGACAACGCTAGAACTATATCCTTCCACCTTTGGCGAGGGATAATGATAATGTGTAAAACTTACTTGACCAGGTGACACAATTCTGCTGAGGTCAGCTGAAACATAAAGAGAAAACAACATCTACTTTAAAAACAGCATAAACTTCATACATGCATATTTTCTAGGCTCAGTAACATCTGACATATTTACTCTTTACCAAATGACAAAATTTCGGACTAGTCCAAACTGAAAGCATTTCAAGACGACAAAATCAATGTGAATCAAAAATTTAAATTTGATTTGGAAAGGGTAGAAAACGTTGCGAGACAAGCAGAAAATGCTGGTTACAATGTTTTCAAAAGCCTTCTCTTTCAGGGACATTAAAAGTTGTCATTGTCTGGTTAACTCTTTACCACACAATCCCGACTTTTAACGACCCTGAGAAAGAAGCCTTTTGAAAACACTGTGGGGAAAGGAGAAAATGCTGGTAACCAGCATTTTCTCCTTTTCCCACAGTGTTTTCTACCCTTTCGAAACCAAATTTTAATTTTTCAGTTACCTTTGTTTCGTCATTTGCAAATGCTTTCAATTTGGGCCGGTCTAAAATTTTCTTGTGTGGTAAAGAGTTAAGGGTTAAAGTTGGCTCAAATGACAAAAGAAAACCTTAAAGGTGGATATTTAGATTTTTCACATCTCCCCAAATTAAGAAATATAATTATATCACTGACATTTATTTGAAAAAAAAAAAATGCAAATCATCAATTATTATGAATCATAAAATTACAAAAACAAGTTTTTCATGGTGTTCCCTTAAAAGGCTATGTAGCCCCATTGTATTTTTAGATTATAAGCCAGAAGTCAAAAAAAACATTGTTGGAATGTCAAGGGACTGGCATGTGACTAATGAGGGTTAAATTCCATAACATAACAAACATGTAATTATTTTCCATGATGGTTTAGTCAGACACTATGTTTGAAGCTTCGTCTGTGTATTTCCAGTATGTAAATGAGTGGGTTGCACATGTAAAACTGTGCTTCCTGTCGGTGTCGGCCTGGGCCGTAGTAAGTCTGTAATTTCTATTGTGATATAGTTTTCCACTACTGAGGTTTTGTGAATGAAAATTAAAGGGCTTTGGGGATATAAGGATGATTTTTTTATGTATTTTTGTAAAATTTTCATCCCAAAATCTGAAGGGCCACCTTTAAAGCTGGGTATTTAGACTTTTCACATCCCACCATATTAAAAGTATATATATAACTGAAATTTATATGAAAAAACAATACAACTCATCTATCATTAAGAATCATAAAATTACAAAAAAGATTTTTTTTGATGGTATGCCCTTAAAGGTGGCCCTTCAGATTTTGGGACGAAAATTTTACAAAATCACAAAAAAATCATCCTTAAACTCCCAAAGCCTTATAATTTTCATTCATTAAATCCCAGTAGTTGAAAACTATCAGACAACTAGATGAATTACAGATTTACTACAGTCCAGGTCGACACTGAAGGGAAACACAATCTATTTTTACATGAGCAACTCGCTCATTTACATACTGGAAATATACAGACGAAGCTTCAAACACAGCATCCGAAGTTCTACACATCACGGAAAGAAAGTTGTGTTAATACTGGTATGAGAAAGCCATGAAACATATTGTGCTTCACAGACCGTCAAGATATGACCTTAGCTGTTTAAATGGCATTAAATCCAAATAAAACCAACCAACTTACCAGGACTTGGAGAGGGGGTGGAACTTTCCGAACCACAAAGCTTTCTCAGTATCATAGATGGATCTTCTCCCGCTTTCAGGCAGTCTTCCAATAGTCTTCGCTGATGTCTGTTCTGCAGTTACATCGATATCATTTAACCCTTTACCCCACAATCCAAAGTTTTAATGACCCTGAGAAAGAAAGCTTTTGAAAACATTATGGGAAAAGGAGAAAATGCTAGTAACCACCATTTTCTCCTTTTCGCACGATGTTTTCTACTCTTCTCACATGTTTTAATTTATCAGCCCTATTTGTAACATGTTTTGATTTATCAGCCCCATTTAGTTTGTCATGCGCGAGAGCTTTTGATTTGGTATAGCCTAAAATTCTGGTAAGGATTTAAGGGCACAATACTTTGGTGATCCTTAACTCATTACCACACAATCCCTACTTTTGACGACCCTGAGAAAGAAACCTTTAGAAAACAATGTGGGAAAAGGAGAAAATGCTGGTAACCAGCATTTTCTCCATTTCCCACAATGCTTTCTACCAGGCCTGTTTTCTACCCTTCAAAAAACGAAATTCAAATTTTCAGTCACTTTTATTTTGTCGTCTGCAAATGCTTTCAATTTGGACAAGCCAAAAATTTTGTTGTTTGGTAACAAGTTAAGGCTAACACTCTACCAAGCAATTGTGTTGTAACTCAATCCCGACTTTTAACGACCCCAAAAAAGAAGCCTTTTGAAAACATTGAGGGAAAAAGGAGAAAATGCTGAAAACCAGCATTTTCTCCTTTTCCCACAATGTTTTCTACTCTTTAACTCTTTACCACACAAGAAAATTTTAGACTGGTCCAAATTGAAAGCATTTGCAGACGACAAAATAAAAGTGACTATTAAATAAAATTTGTTCTGGGTAGAAAACACTGTGGGAAAAGGAGAAAATGCTGGTTACCCATAGTGTTTTCAAAAGGCTTCTTTCTCAGGGGCGTCAAAAGTAGGGATTGTGTGGTAATGGGTTAAAAGAAAAATTACTCCGTTTGAGCCACAATGTCTGCAAATGCTTTCAATCTGGACGTGGCTAAAATTTTCTTGTCTGGTAAAAGGTTAACCCTTTACCCTGCAAAGCATTTCTATGGTATCTCCAACTGACCCTAAAATACAGCTAAGGATGAAGCTGTTTCTAATGTGTATATGACACCTTTTGATAGCATAGAAAACATTATAACAAAAGGTGAAATTGCTCGTGAAGCGAGCAATTTCACATTTTGCTACAATGTTTTGCAAAGGCTACGCAAAAGGAATGAGTTTGACACAATATATTCCTATACAAGTGCAATAACCTTTTTATTATATACTTCGATATTTTTACATAATTTCACCTGATTTAACTGTCTTTTCATCAAATTTCTCAATATTTTCCTTAAGTCAAAATTTCAAAAGCGATAAAATAATGTTTTGTTGATGTGTCGTGGTTTCGCAGACTTTTCAAATTTGGCTCTTGATGACATCACAGTTCTAAAGGTATGTAAACAGGAAATATGGCAACGGAGGATTTTTTTTCCATCCTATTATAATTTTATTGTCGATAAACATGCTCAATAGAAAAATCCTTCAAACTTTGGTTGTTACTATTAGGAAACAAATATTCTGTTTATTTTTTATGTTTTTCATAATATGGAAAAACATTGCATACTTGCATCCCATGCAAATACATGAGAACAGTATCAAAGTATATAACATTACAAGATGTCATGCTCCCCTGCTGCCACATACGGTTCATTTACTGATACGTTGTCTGCACATGACATATTCTTCAAAGATTCGACTGTCTTATATGAAGCATCACTAGCCCCGAAAGCCGGCTGACTGTATTATTACGCTCTATAAAGTAGCAATGTTGAAAATAGCTTTTATCAATATGTTTGAGGAGAAATGAGACCTGCTTTTGCTCCAGATTTCTCTGAACTGCTGATCATAGCTAAGTGAATTGCCCGAGGTAGCGTTTTATTGAGTAAACCTCTATTTTAGTTTTAAATTCAAAGTAACGGTTGTCGCGTAGGAAAGTGATTCGGTTCTGTATCCAGGATGCCCGTATCAGATAGATGAGTATTTATTGAACGCCATCTGGCTGGAGATAATGATTACTGATATCAAAACACGCATTTGACACCCGCTTTTTCCCAGTTGACTTTGATGCTTACTGCGTCATCGAGAATAATCGAGTAAAATGTTGAAGCTACAAGTTGAGCTACATATGATGTTTTTTTGAGACACTTTAATTTTTTTTTTTTAGCAAATGACTCAAGTGACGAATAGCAGTGCTGGCCCTGAATCATCTGGTGGTCACTGTGACCTTGACATTTCACGGATTAACCTTAAAATCGATAGAAATTTTAAACTCCAAGAAGTATATTTATGTACGTACTTAGGTCAATTGTGTTTGCAGTCATCATCTGGACAAGGTTGGGTGTATATATCATTAGGATCATCTAGGTCAATTCTGTGTCTAGTAATCAACCGGACAAAGTAAGGTCTACCGACCATCTGACAGACCGACCAATGGACCGACCAACAGAAATATCATTTTGCAAATATACCCCCACTGCATTAACTCATTACCACACAATCCCTACTTTTGACGCCCCTGAAAAAGAAGCCTTTAGAAAACATTGTGGGAAAAGGAGAAAATGCTGGTAACCAGCATTTTCTCCTTTTCCCACAATGTTTTCTACCCTTCACAAAACAAATTTCAAATTTTCAGTCACTTTTATTTTGTCGTCTGCAAATGCTTTCAATTTGGACCAGTCTAAAATATTGTCGTTTAGTAATGAGTTAGTGGAGGGGGGCATAATAACAGATCTATACCAGCTGCTTTTCTCTAGTAGCAGACTATTTTGAAAGCATTGCCTCAAAAAAAAAGAAACTACTTCTTCTTAGCAAATGTCTCTTTTTGTCAGGTTTTTTTTAACTCTTTACCACACGACAAAATTTTAGACTGGTTCAAAATGAAAGCATTTGCAGACGACAACATAAAGGTGACTGAAAAATTGAAATTGGTTCTGGGAAGGGTAGAAAACATTGTGGGAAAAGGAGACAATGCTGGTTACCAGCATTTTCTCCTTTTCCTACAGTGTTTTCAAAAGGCTTCTTTCTCCGGGGCATCAAAAGTAGGGATTGAGTGGTAATGGGTTAAACTGTTTGTGGTAAATGCCTACAAATCTGTCTAAATGAAATGTGCTTAATACTCTACCACACAATCCCATATTTCAAACTGAACAGGAAGACTTTTTGTAAACATTGTGGTAAAGGAGAAAATGTTGGAAACCAGCATTTTCTCCCTTTCTCACAATGTTTTCTACCCTATCAAAGACAGAAACCATATTTTGAGCTGGATTCCATTTGTCATCTGCAAAAGCTTTCAATTTGGAAGAGTTCAAATTTCTGTCATTCAGTTAAGAGTTAACCGTTTACCAAACAATCCATGGTTTTTATAACCCTGAGATAAAACTTAGAAGCCTTTTGAAACATTTTCTCCTTTTCCCACAATATTTTCTACGCTGCTGGAAACAAATTTTAATTTTTGAGTTCCATGTATGTTTATTTTGTTGTCTGCAAGTCCTTTCAATTTGGACTGGTATAAAATATTGTCGTTTGGTAAAGGGTTAATATGGCTTACCAACGACGAGAAGTCTGATATGGAGGACCTAGGGTCCAGGCTGGGCTGTGATGGGCCTCCTAGGTTTAAATGTTGAATATCTTGTTGTAAATTCTTACTAAATTCTCGATCTATTCGAATCAGGGTGCTTTGTCCCACCATTACACTGCTGTCGTGGAACACGTCCAAATTGGGAACATTTCCGATATTATTCATGTGAAACTGCATGCCAATATTGTCATCAGAATACGACTCAGTCTTTAGACCAGTGAACCCTATGGTGTCATCACTCTGATTTTCAACCATTGTGTTATTTTGAATCTTTTCACCCAAAGCGTCAACAGAAGTAGATCCAGACTTTTCTTTGTTAGAACTATCTCCACTGAAAGTACATCCAAAACCTGACATATTTGGTATATTACAAAAATTAGCCACGTCATCGTGATTTTCCTTTGCAATGTCATTAGATATCCAGGGTTCACTGGAGGCCTCACTTCCGGCAACTGTGGAAACCTGTGACTGCATGCTACTTTTTGATTTATCTCTGCTTTCAGATCCGGTCTGATAACCGCTAGATCGACTGAAGATCTCCCGTCTCTGCCCAGCATCCTTGACTTCCCCATCTTGCTGTTCATTTTTGAAGTTATCAAATGATTCCCTTTCTTTACTTTCAACAAAACCTTCATCACCCGCCATCTCTACAATAATAGAGACCTTGTCAAAGCTACTTCCCTTGTCTTTACTTCTACTTGAACTTTTACCTTCAAATTGCTCCTTTCTGTTTCTTTGTTCTACAAGACTTGATGTACCAGGTAGACTGTCTGATGAGTGAGTAACCTCAGGATTAAAACTTGCAAAGTTGGACTGTACATGGGAAATAGGAGACTGGGAAGAAGAACTAGATGAGCTTAAAATCAAATCTGGTAAACTGTTACTCTTTCGTACAAAACGTGTCTCATCAGGTTCCGGTATTTCATCAATGTCTTCAAACACTTCTATATCAGATCTATTACTGAATCTTTTTCTTTTACCTTCAATAGTAGATTTGCTTCCTTTACGCCTGTATACATTCTTGATACCACTTTTATCTAATTTATCATTTAGTTCATCGTCCTGTCCACTAGTTTGTGATATACTACTATCATCCTTTTCATTTTCCTGATAAATACTTGTCAATCCTAGTATCCTAAAATTTGGAAGACCAGTCCCAGGTATTGTTGACTCCTCTGTACTTCCTCTTATTTTTTTACCAGAGGTTTCACATTTCAAACTTCCTTCTCCAAACAAGTCATCTTCATTTACTGATTCTTGCCTTTCAAAATTTGCCATTTCAGTGGTTCAGTGGTTGTACATAATCACTCTGCGTGTTTCTTGATATGCAGCCTAAAAATATATATAAAAAAAGTTGGTTTCTAATTTCTTTTGTATTTACAACACAATCCTGAGTTTTAACAACCAAAAAGAGGAAAGCATTTTGGAAAATGAAGAAAATGCCATTGAACAGCTGTTTTCACATTCCCACAATGTTTTCGATCCAGTCTAAGGCAGAAGTAATCTTTGGGGCTGCATCTGATCTATGGTCTGCCAATGCTTTCGATTTGGTCTGGTCCAAAATTCTGTCAACTGGTAGAGAGTTAAATATCTAGATTTGGGCAATTACTAGTATATGATAGGAATAGTTCACATATTCACATTTGTTTGGTTTAAATTTCAGGCCAAGGGAATCAATCACATGGGTGTTCTAGTGTTGGGAGAGAGTAAGGTGGGAGTACAACATTGTTCTCTCCCACAAGTCTCTGGTTCAGTTCCCAAGATGAGTGTGTCAAAAACTGGTTAGGTGTCCAGAAAACTTCACCATGACTGATAAATATTACTTAAAGATCCTTGTGTACAACTGATGTAGGGTAAATAAATTTAGTCATATTGGTATTACATGCACACTTGAATAATGTTCCTTCTATTTTTCAGAATGTCTTTGCTAAATTTCCTAGTTGGGCCTTACAAACAAAATCTGTTTAGGGTTTCGGTCCCAGATACTGAAGGCAGAGTAGGGATTTTTTTCTATTTCGAGAGACTTGAAGTGTGGGTATCTTTGAACCAGTGATTTTCATTCACATCTTACGGCCCATGTCATGTGGTTTGATGACGTCACACTGTATTTCAGCTAGTCACCCCCACTAATATTAAAAAAGTTCATTGCAAGTCAATATCCATGAAATGCCTGACAAAATATCTGAACCATAATTGTCTGTTTTCTGTAGAAACATTTTTCATGAAGGTAAGAACTTTCCAATTTATATTCTTGACCCTGCTCTTAAATTCATTAGCACAGAATACAGACACACTTCGACATTGCTTACCATTAACCTGCTGAAAAAAACTTTTAAGAAAATCTTAAAGCTGAATTTTTTTTTTTTACTTTCCGGAGGAAAATCATCTCCTTATCTGGACAGTGTAAATCCACGAGCAGACAGCACGTTCTTTGTAGTCCGATCTTGATTTACACTGACCGCAAACGGTCCTTGAGCCACACCTAGTATCTCAACTGTTTTGGAAATTCCCGCAAAACTCTAAAACTGGTGTCTCTTTACTTATTTTGGTTCATACTTACTAAGAGGTTCTACAGATTAACATGCAACAACGAGCAATTTACCTCTTGACATTATATCGATTAAGTTTAAAAAGATGTCGTCACCACTACGGCCATCGAAACCAGAAGCAATTGATTAAATTATTTGAGTGAATTATTTTCCGTGAATTGGATCTGAAATCCAGGAAGTTGACATACTTTCGCGGATTTTTTTTATTTGCCTGGTACCTTGCTTTCGGTTTCTGTTTCCCATTAAAAAGTTCCGTCCAAAATATTGCGATTTATTTAAATGGAATTACGAGAACTCGTACCCTGTAGAATTCATACCCTGGAGAACTCGTGTCCTGTTCTCAGCTTTCTGGTCAACTCGTACCTAAGTCAACTCGTACCTTAGTCAACTCGTACCTGTTTTGGTCAACTCGTAACTGTTTTTTGGTCAACTCGTACCTACCCAAGTCATCTCGTACCTGTTTTGGTTAACTCGTAACCTTTGTAAAAAAGATATATATATATATATCTATAGCTTCAGTCTGAAAGTTTGCTTCGAAGCTATTTTTCTTTTAAATATTTATTTGAGGAGACAAATAACAAAAATAGCTTCGGAGCAAACTTTCAGACTGAAGGTAGATGAAAACATACTGGTGGGTTGATGATCGACTATAGTCAAAAGTCAGTTGGTTTCTGTTTCCGATTCCGATAGTCGATTGAGGAATCCCGTTTTGTGGATTAAACATAGTGGATAACAAATACGAAAATTGGCAGGAAAAATGAGAAAGAAAACTTTGTCCATGGATGTCTTCACAAAACTTGACAACTCGGTAAGCTTTAAAAGTTGATCCCCGAGCCCGGTTTTTGACAATTGTACATTTGAAATGCCTGTCTTTGACAATGAAAAATATCTGCCTAAATGTCAATCTGACGAGTGAAATAATCGTCTAGAGCTTCATTTAACCTAGCCTGTGCGCAGCCGGCAGAATATGGGCTGAGCACTATCAGTATAAATTGCGAAGGACACGCGGACGATAATAAAGCTGGCGAGTCATTTATGACCGTGAAAGCATCAAAGGTGTTAATCCTCTTATCCAGTGTAGAGTGACAGCTTTTAAAGTTACCTGTGATTGAAACTGACTAATTGGTGTCAAATCATTTAGTAATACTTCTCCGAAAGTTAATTGTCGCGAAAAAATATATCGCCAAAAAAAAAAACGTGAAAACCAATGACACTACAATGAGCAGCGTGGCATCTTCCGATCAGAGGGTCTTTAAACTATCTTTCCATCTTTAATATTGAATTTAAACAATGAATTTACACAACTATCTTGTCATCTTTAATACTGCATTTAAAGAATGAATTTAAACAAATCTCTGAATAAAAAGCAATAAGTGGAAACTGAAATTCTGTTCATGAGTGAAAAACAAAAAAACTGTTGTTTTATGAAATGAAAAAATAGGTCTATAGCAGAAGTGGGGTGGGGGGCGTAGGTCGTCAGCAAATGCTTGAAATATGTCTGATTCTTTTTAACTCGTTTGGAAATTGAAATATAAGGAACAAAATGAATACAGCAGAAAATTTTAATGTAATACGTATTTCCATTGACTCATTACCAAACGACAATATTTTAGGCTTGTCCAAATCGAAAAACGTTTGCAGACGACGAAATTCGTTTTGTGAAAGGTAGAAAACATTGTGGGAAAAGGAGAAAATGCCATTTACCAAAATTTTATCCTTTTATCCTTTTCCCAAAATGTTTTCTAAAGGCTTTTGTTCCAGGAGTGTAAAAAGTAGCCATTGTGTGGTGATGGGTTAATGAAAGTGCAGAACACACCATCTTTATACCCTTAACCCTTTCCCTAACGGCAAATTTTGGACCAGACCAAATTGAAAGCATTTTGCAGATGACAAATTAGCAGTTGCTAAAAAGATGATTTTTCTTCATGATAGGGTAGAAAACATTCATTCACAGTGGGAAAAGGAGAAAATGCTCGTCACGAGCATTTTCTACTTTTCCCACAATATTTTCAAAATGCTTCTATTCCTGACCCGTAAAAACCAGGGATTGTTTAGGAAAAGGTTAAAACCATGTAGGCAATATTGTCACAGTATTTAAAGATAATCCCATTAAGTTTTTCGTTAATTGAATCAACAGGTGCGAAAGGTAATAGACTCTTTACAAGTGTTGATAAGATTATCTCTAAGAAAGTTTGTACTAATTGTTGCTTTGAAAATTGATTAGATTAGATAAATATTTGCCCGACTAAATAGTATAAATAGTATGTGTACTATGCATGAATCGAAATGAAAGGCGTAGATCAGCTATAGTCTGCTCCTATGTTTTTGAATATAACATGTTTTGTCATGACAGACGCTGCTCATATGTAATTTACATCTAATGGCCGTTTTATATTTTGCAAGACAAAGATTTTTTTGGAAAAACGTATATAATTATGTGGCTTGCATTCGTTTCGTTCAGGACTATGCTAGAATTTTCAGTCATTTAGTTTTTGACATACATGTATGACGGGTCTGAATATATGACGTCCAGCACCCAAAATCCCTCCCCCCCCCCAAAAAAAAAAACCCCGATTTTCATTTGTTTTTGACACCATTTTGTGTAATATGAATCAACACAAAAAATTTTTGGTTTTTGACATGATGTTGTCTGATATGAATGGAATTGGTCAGGTTTTAGAACGGGTGGCAATGATACGGCACTGAGGTTTTGATGATCACTGATAAAATTCGCAAAATAAAATATAAGAAATACTTAGGTACGAGTTGACTTCGGTACGAGTTGACTCGGGTACGAGTTGACCAAAATAGGTACGAGTTGACTTAGGTACGTGTTGACTTAGGTACGAGTTGACCAGTTACCTATTCTCAAGGGTACGAGTTCTCCAGAGAAGTCGTGCCCCCTCTGATACATGTAATGACAGTTTACTACTATCTTGTCAACTTTTATTTTTATATCGTTATTGTGACGTAGATGAAAATGTTTTTCTTTTCATCTGTTGAAAAGACACTAAAGTAAAGAAACGTGTGTGTTTTCTAAACCATTGTTCATATATATATTTTGTGTTTGATAATCTGGAGTTAAATTTCTTCACAAGTTAACTCGATACAACACAACCCCGAACCTGAAGGAGAAGGATTCTGAAGATCTTGCGGGAAAAGGAGAAAATTCTGGTAACAAGGGTTTTTGTCAACATTTTCCACAATGTTTTCAACCCTGTTGATGGCTAGTGTTTCATTTGTCTCACTTTCGAATGTTTTTGCACAAGTTTTCAATTTAGAAGAGTGCAGAATTTGTCATTTGGTAGTTAAAGCAGTATATACATGTATCTACTGCCATCAAAATTTTGATGGACAGTGTCAAATAAACATATCTGCACAGATTCGTTGTTGTACGGATTATGGTTGTATATATATATGTCAAAGTAAAGAAGTCTCTTTCGCCGGTTTTTGGGTCTATTTTCATATTATTTTGTGCGACTCTTAGAAGTTCCAGTATTTCATGATCGCTTTTACTTTCTCTCCACTGTGTTTACATTGATTTACGTCAATGGGAAGTGTGTGGCACGAAACAAAACCGGCTAAAATTCGGAGTAATTTTATGGTCAAAGGGAGAAAACTCGTATTTACTGAAAACACTTGTCATGACAGAGTTACTTCCCTTACATTTGTAGACGGCATAAAACCGAAGACGAATAAACATCATTGCAGCTTGTGAAGACGATCTGTACCGAAAATAAAAATATTTGTAGAGCTGTCATTATTTCTAGTAAGTTTAAGGTAGGATTGCAGATGCTGCTACTTCTGAAAATATCATGACAGGAGATAAAAGAAAGAAAAAGCAGTTGCAGACGTGGTTCCTATTCTGTACGTTTTACATGTAGTAGTCTCCCTTGTATTTTGTCACATTTGTAAACAAGGTGACCACCGAAATTTAAACTTTGAAGAAACAATTCAGTTATCAAAGTAAGAGCTCACGCAGAATCTAGAGGTAATTTAATGTTATATTATATAGGGCAGATTTTTTTTCCTATATATCATCATTTATTTTGGTTATAGAATATCAAATTCCTGCATTTTAACCATTAAATCTATCAGCCGATTAATGTATACAATAAAAAAGCTTTATTATGTTACAATATTTAAACTTATGAACCAATGATATGTTTTCGTTCAATCAGATTTTCAAGATTATTAATAAATATCGTTGATATGGGCTGATTTGTCAAATTTAATCATTTCTTTGATCATTTACCGTAAGGAACAGGGGACAGACAGTGAAAGAGTACATGAATCTTCCAAGCTAACAAATGGAGATGAAAGCTATGCTTTTTTCCCGATTTTATTAATGTTAATCCTAGTTTAGACCTCCCTTTTTTGGTGGAAGGGGGTTTAAGATGGGAGGTCACTCTCTGTTAATTTAAACACTTAATCCCTGAGACAATACATTTATTTAATTAAATTAACGCAATGTTCAGCATTCTGCCTTTGACTGAAAGAATACAAGCGGGGTAACCATCAGCACAGACTTAACTCGGTTGTATACAAGTTCATAACTGCACGTGCAGGCTGATCTTGAATCTACATGGTCCATTCAGAACATTTTTTCAAAAGAAACCTCCTTTGAAATGGCAAAGATTGGGTTTCAAAATCGTCTTGAAAGTCTCATTTTACTTATTTAGCAGAATTAGTGTTAACAGAGGGTCAGGGTTTTTTTGATAGACCGTATCCATGGGTATAAATTAACCCTGCACCGGTTCTGAAAGTTTCATTGTGACTGTTTGTAACAGTTGAAAAAAAGACTATTCCGAAAAGGGGCGGGGAATAACAATAAGGGAGAGTACTCTTCATAACTATTGATACCGGATCGTTCGAGTTGTTTCCCTTTGACCATAAAAAATCACAATTGAATCTGATGATGAACGTATCTGGGACAGACCCGAGACCGATCCAAGCGATATTTCGGAGCTTTCTCTCATTTTTAACTCTACTGTCTATGTCATGGTGGAGTTTCTGCCGTCTGTCTGTCTGTCTGTCTATCTATCTGTCAATATTTTAATCTTTTTCTTGTTTACACGATATAGTTCGCTTTTCTCATCAGATTTTCGTGAAACTTACACAGTTTGTTTATCTCATCAATAGTTTGAAACCTATTGATTTTGACAAAATTCCAACAAATAGTATGGGAAAAGTAGCCATTTCAAGTTTGAAATTTCAATTTCTTGTTTATGCCATACAGTCTACATTTGTGGTCCGATTTAAAGGTGACCCTTTAGATTTTTGGACGAAATTTTTACAAAAATACAAATAATTCATTCTTATACTCCCAAGGCCTTTTAATTTTCATTCATAAAACTCCAGTAGTCGAAAACCATCAGACAACAAGAGAAATTAGAGATTTACTATGGCCTAGGTCGACACCGACGGGAACCACGCTCTATTTTTAGATGAGCAATTTTCACATTTACATACCGGAAATACACATACGACGCTTCAAACATAGCGTCCAAAGAAGAAATTATGGAAAATAATTATATGTTTGTTTTATTACGGAATTTAAGCGTCTTAAGTCGAGTGCCAGTCACTTTACATTCCCACAATGCTTTTTCGATTTTTGGCGCGAAATCTAAAAATACCTTAAGAGGTTACATAGCATTTTAAGGGAATACCAAAAAATTTTTTTTGTTTGGTAATTTTATGATTTTTAATTATTCATGATTTGTATTGTTTTTTCATATAAATTTCAGTGATGTAATTTTTTTTAATTTGGTGAGATGGAAAAATTCTAAATACCCACCTTTAAGGGAAACTTACACATTTTCTTTATCTTATCAATAGCTTCAGCCCTATTGATTTTGGGATAAAAATCCAACTAACAATATTGGAAAAGTAGCCATTTCGAATTGAAAGTTTCCATTTCTTGTTAATGCAATAAAGTCTGCATTTGTTATCAGATTTTTGTAAAACTTGCTCAGTTTGTTAATCTCATTAATAGCTTGGACTCTATTGAATTGGAAAAAAATCCAATGAACAATGGGAAAAGTAGCCTTTTTCAGATGAAAATTTCCATTTCTTCAATTTATGTGATGAAATCAGCATTTGAGGACGGATTTTCATGACACACTGCAGGTGTGTCTTATCAACAGCTTTGACATTATCAATTTTGGAAAAAATCTATCAATCAGTATGGGAAAAATAGCCATTTAATGTTGAAAATCTCCATTTCTTGTTAATGCAATGAAGTCAGCATTTGAGATCCGATTTTCATTAAACTTGCACAGTTACTTTGTATCATAAACAGCTTGAACCCTTTTGATTTTGAAAAAAAAACCAAAAAAACTGACAATCAGTGTGGAAAAAGTAGCAATTCAAAGTTTAAAATCTCCATTTCCACAAGGTGGTATTTAGCAACTCAGCACTATTTGGTAAAGGGTAAAGCAATGATACCTCAAGTTGAAAGAGCTAGATATCTTCTTTCAATTTTACATAATTAAAAAAAGGTTATACTTATTTTTATCCTTTTTCCAACAATGTTTATGGAAGTCTTTTTCCTGGTAAAACCATGAAATTGATTGGTAAAGGGTTAAGAGTGCTCTTAACGAACAATACCAGTTTAAATGTTGTTAAATGGCCAGTGTGCACAATGGTGTTTATCACACCCGATATGTGACTTTCTAGTACCCGACACCTTTGAAAAATTGGCATATTCCATTAACCAATTACCATACAATCCCTACTTTTGACACCCCTGAGAAAGAAGCCTTTAGAAACATTGTGGAAAAAGGAGAAAATGCTGGTAACCAGCATTTTCTCCCTTTCCCACAATACAAATTTCAAATTTTCAGTCACTTTTATTTTGTTGTCTGCAAATGCTTTGGATTTTGACAAGTCTAAAATATTGTAGTTTGGTAATGAGTTAATAAGCCATAAATACATGTACGAATTAATCAAGCTTTAAAAAAAAACATATCTTGGGGAGAAGCTTTTGAAATCATGTGGGAAAAGGAGAAAATGCTGATAACCAGCATTTTCTCCATTTCCCACAATGTTTTCTACACACAATGTTTTCAGAGGAAAGTTTCATCATTTGGGCTACAATGAAATTGTTGTCTGCAAGTGATATGAACCTGGCAAGTCTAAAATTTTGTCATTTGGTTAAGGGTTAAAAGTTTAAATCTGGCTGTCATGGCGATAAACTGACAATGTTTGAAATAATCTGTAATTTTCTTCTCCAAACCTAGTCTTTGAAATTCTCTGCAAACTGGCACGAGTAACTTCGGAGTAAGTGTTGATCAGCTTTCTTCACAACTGATAATGTTATTGTTGTACATTAATTTAGAATGGAACCTGCGTATCATCACTTAGCGCTCAGATGATTAAAATTATTACAAAGTATGGGAAAAGTATAAGGAAATTACAAAATCACTTTCTTCAATTTGTTTATATGCTTTAATTTTTTTACTAAATGTAAGTATCATCTGTACATATTCGTGTTGGCTTTTTCTAAATTAAAAAGCTTTCCTATTAAATCATTTAAAAAAGAAATAATTTCTGGTAAGAAAATCAAAAGTAAATTTTCACCATTAATTCTAAATCAAATTCTCATTCCGTATTCTAATACCAGCTAGCTAGTTTATCTGATTGACTGAGACAGACCTTCACAACCAATCAGGTTATTGTCTAGGAATTCAGATTTAGAATGATAATTTGAATTACTTACTCCGCCTGTTTTGAGGTAAATCCTTATTCAATACTTGTGCATGTCTCTGTTTCTAACCTTACTTGCTGATTCAAGTAAAACTTCACTAATATAAATTTGCTTTCTTCAACTGTTTTTACAATACAAGGACAAAATTTATAAATAGGTCAAATGACCAAGTTAACTTTGATAGGAAAGAAAACATTGTGGGCAAGAAAGAAAATGCTGGTTAAAAGCAATTTCTCCTTTATCCACAATGTTTTCAGAAGGTTCCTCCAGGTTGTTTAACTCTTTACCAAACAACAAAATTTTAGACTATTAAGGGTTAATACAATGCGTTACAAAGATGCAGTAAAGCCCCCTTTTGCTAGCTCATGGCTCAAAAAAAATTGAATTTATTAATTCTCTTCCATTCATATCTACAAATCTACCACTGTGACTCCTAGCATGATTTTCATTCATATTGCAAAGAGAGATCAAGATCAAGTATGGCAGAATGCACCATTTCCTTTTGTTTTTTCTACACTGTCCTGTCAAATAATTTTCAGATGTTCCAAGTGTATGTAAATAGAATGTGACAAAAAGACTTCTTAACCCTTTACCACATGGCAAAATGTTAGACCAACCCAAATTGAAAGCATTTGCAGACGACAATTTCAAAGTGGATGAAATGGTGCAATATTTCTTTGAAAGGGTAGAAAACTTTGTGGAAAAGGGAGAAAATGCTGGTAACCAGCATTTTCTCCTTTTCCCACAATGTTTTCAAAAGGCTTCTTCCTTGGGGGTCGTTAAAAGTCGTCATTGTGTGGTAAAGGGTTAATAAAGAAAATTTCTCCTTCTGTCATAATTTTTTCACAAATCCCTTTTAACTATGGATTTTTACCCAGTCTAAAACGCGGTATATCTTTACCTTACTTTTATGAACAATGCCGATCAAGATCAGACTGTTTAGCCACTTAAACCTTTACCAGACGGCATAATCTCACACTCACCAGAATGGATGCATTTTTAGACGTACTGAAAAACAGCAATTCATTATGGGTAGGGTAGAAAACATTGTGGGCAGAGGAGAAAATGCTGGTTTACCTGCATTTTCTCCTTTTTCCACAGTGTTTTTTTAAAAAGCTTCATTTTTAGTTGTTAATAGTCAGGATTGTGTGGTTAAGGGTTAATGATTAAGCCAAGGCTTCTGCCTGGCCAAGTGCCTGTACATCAATATTGCAAAGAAAGCGTGTCTAACTTTGCTATGTTAATATAACATCACTTCCTGGTTTTGACGTTTCACATCCAGTTTTCCCATTTAACATTTTCTTCACAGTTTTAGCATAATCCATAGATTCACTTGGTATACTTTCTCCATTCACTTCCATTGCCGTAGACGGGGAGACAGACAGGTTAGAGATATCATGATGTAATACTTGGGAATCCCAGCCGCATGTGTACAGGAAACCAGTCTCTCTCCATGAAAGGCTGCGGGCAAAATCTCTGTGAGTAGAGGTATATCTGTAAATATAAACATGAATTACACAAATTTCAGTTCATCTTTCATACAGGTGGGAAACATGATGAATGTCACATATTTTTCATACCTTAACCCATTACCACACGATCCCTACTTTTGACGCCCCTGAGAAAGAAGCCTTTTGAAAACACTGTGGAAAAAGGAGAAAATGCTGGTAACCAGCATTTTCTCCTTTTCCCACAGTGTTTTCTACCCTTCCCAGAGCAAATTTCAAATTTTTCAGTCACCTTTATTTTGTCGCCTGCAAATGCTTTCAATTTGGACCAGTCTAAAATTTTCTTGTGTGGTAAAGAGTTAATGTAGGCCATGCTCTGGCAAAAGGGAGCTTCATGCATCTCCAAGCAGGTCATCATGTATTTAATGGATCCATAGAACATTTGTATATCAACCAACTCAGTCCTCAGGTAGACTAGTCCTACGTAAAGCAAAAGGTTTTGATACAGGTCAGCCTGCCAATCTGCTTAGGCTAGCCTGACAGATACTTTTTACAGATGCATTATGCCTCTTTTTCATAGACCGTAGCTAATAATTATGTATTTCATTTCCTTAAGCCAAAAGTAGCTGTATTACTGGTATAAAGAAAGGTTTTTATTATCTTATAGGCTTGACAAAGAGGAGCTACACAGATTTTTGCTTTGTATCAAGTTTTTTTGTGTAACTATGAAAAGCACTGCAAATTATATTTTTTTCTCTCCAATAGGAGAGAAACTGTTTTCTCTCCAATAGAAAAGAAACTGAGCAGTTGGTTAAGTTCAGTAAAAAACAACAATTTGGCGTTCAAATACCAGTAATGGGATGGATGTCTTGGAATCAGTAACATGGTCTATCTTTACATGATCAAATATTACCTTATCAATCCTATTTGAAAATGATCCCACAAGATAAATGTCTTTCCATGATTTTTTCCACAAACAATTTTTGAATTCTGTAGTACCTCAAGACTTAGTGCAAGTAGCCCCAATTCACCAGAGCCATGTTTCTTGACGAATCAAGTTTTGAAAAGGGTCACTCCAGGCACATCTCTGTTAAATTATTTCAGAATCTGACCAGCGGTTTCAGAGAAGAAGAATTTTTAAGAATTTCTTCATTTCTGTACAGTGCAAGTAGTCCCCATTCACAAGAGCCATGTTTCTTGACTGATAAAAATTTCATGATCTATTTTTTAAAAGGATCACCCAATGAACATCTCTGTGAAATTATTTCAAAATCTGACCAGCGGAT
This sequence comes from Tridacna crocea, assembly GCA_943736015.1. NCBI lineage: Eukaryota > Metazoa > Mollusca > Bivalvia > Cardiida > Cardiidae > Tridacna > Tridacna crocea. The sequence goes on along the minus strand of OX031060.1, from coordinate 58,454,206 downwards.
TCAGAGAAGAAGATTTTTAAAGAATTTCCTAGAAAATTCCATTTGGTTGCCATGGCAACCAGAATTTTTGACGGAATCAAATTCTGTGAACACTTTTTAGGGAGGATCTCCCAAGGAATATTCCAGCCAAGTTTGGTCCAAATTGGCCCTGTGGTTTAGGAGGAGTTGATGTTTAAAGAATTGTTAACAACGAACAATGGACACAGAGTGATCCTAAAAGCTCCCCTTGAGCACGTTGTGCTCAGGTGAGCTAAAAACATTGGAAAGAATCTATCGACGAGCAAGTTTTAACTCATTACCACACAATCCCTAGTTTTGACAACTCTGAGATAGAAGCCTTTAGAAAACATTGTGGGTAAAGGAGAAAATGCTTGTTATCAGTATTTTCTCCTTTTCCCACAATATTTTCTACCCTTCACAAAATAAATTTCAAATTTTCAGTCACATTTATTTTCCTTTCGATTTTGACAAACCAAAAATTTTGTTGTTTGGTAATGAGTTAAGTAAAGATTTATCCTGAACATGTTGGAAAGTTATAAGAATAATACTCACACTTGTTTTGAATTATCATTGGTAATGTCTGTGACAACAACAGTACAATCTTCTGAGACAGACCCTAGCAAGGAATTACTGTAAAGAGAATAGAATAACAATATCCATCAATAAATTAACTTCCATTGAATTATACCCTCTGCAACCATCCCTTTGAATCTCACAGCCAATAAACCTTTGGAAAAAAGTAGGTTTTAATGACCTGGTTGATCGATTGATTGTATGGTTTTTTTAACACCGTTTTTAACGTTATTTCAGTTCTATCACGGCAGTCAGTGCACACAGCATTTTCTCCTTTTTCCACAATGTTTTCTACTCTTCTAAAGTCAAGTTTCAATTTTTGAGCAGCATTTATTTTGTTGTCTGCAGATGCTTTCAAATTGGACAAGTCTAAATTTTTTTTGTTTGGCAAAGAATCTAAAACACTTCATCAAACAAAAAATTTAGACATGTCCAAACTGAATTCCATTGCAGAGACAAGGAAAGTGTGGCTCAACTGATTCCATACTGTATATGTGGATATACATGTGTGATGAAAATTTTGTGTACCAAAACAGTTGCAAACTCAAGGTATTCATTATTTTGTGTTGATATATGTGAGGTAAAATATGCAAACACGGGGGTGGGGGTGGGGGTGGGAGGGGGGGGGGGAACTGTTTACCACAGTGTTTTCAAAAACCTGCCTTCCTCTGGGTCAGGGCCTCTAACCCTTTACCACACAATGACAACTTTTGATGACCCAGAGGTAGAAGCCTTTTGAAAACATTGTGAGAAAAGGAGAAAATGTTGATAACCAGCATTTTCTCCTTTTCCCACCACGTTTTCTACCATTCCCAAATCAAATTTTGATTCTTCAGTCACTTTTATTTTTTCTTCTGCAAGTGCTTTCAATTTGGACCAGTCTAGAAATTTAACCCATTCCCACTCAATCCCTACTTTTGACGCCCCTGAGAAAAAAGCCTTTAGAAAACAGTGTGGGAAAAGGAGAAAATGCTGGTAACCAGCATTTTCTCCTTTTCCCACAATGTTTTCTACCCTTCACAAAACAAATTTCAAATATTTAGTCACTTTTATTTTGTCGTCTGCAAATGCTTTCGATTTGGACAAGTCCCAAATATTGTCATCTGGTAATGAGTTAATGTGTGGTACAGAGTTAAAGGCTGAATTGTTCTGCACTGAGTCAAAATGCTCACTTTTTGGGACTAAACTGTATTCTTGTGACATTCCTTTGGTGAGGTGTGGATGTTATGGAGTCAGTTACAGCTGCTCTTGTGTCATTTATAATCACTTGACCTGTTTCCATGCCAACGGCATATGTGTTATCACTTCCAGGTTGCCATGTCACACAAGTTGGACACATCTGCGATTTTTCTGAAGAGTAAGAGTAAACATAACATGGTTTAAATTTTCTACCCTACTTGCTTTTTTCTTTTCTATTATGTCCTTCTTGTGTATGATACTTGGGCCTTTATTCACCAACCAGTGTTCCCACTAGTTTTTTTATTTCAAGGGTACACAAGTCTTGCATCCTGAGCTGTAAATCTTATGGTAAGTTTTCATATTTAAGGGTATGACAGTAATGGTTCTCAACTAAAAGTAAGGCAATCCATATACAGTCAAACCTGGTGATCCGTCCACCTCCATTCAGCGTGAACCTACATTTAACGGCCAGTTCAATGTCCCCCCAATCAGTTTTACTCTATATTGAACCTTTTTTCAACAAGCACCTTTAAAACGCACGCAACGGCCGCCGAATTTGTGTCCCGTTTTTCAAAACACCCCGGTAAGTAGCGGCCAATAACCAACGGAAGTCGAACTGCCAAATTAAAATTTCACGCCCAGTGTACTTCTCACGTTCAACCGTTTTCGGATGAACAACTAAAGTGTCAAAATCGAACAATCATATACAGACGTCGCCAATTAACAGGTGATTGTATATTACCTGATATCCTCGAGAATGTGTTATTTTGATGCAAATGGTGATTTCGTAAGCTATTATACCCGATTTGTCACAATTTTTTTAAGTTCGAAATCACGTGTAAATTACCCGAGTCAGACAACCAAAAATGTCTTTCTACTTTCGATTTAATCCGACATTTCTGTAATGATTACATAACGTAATAATAAAGAAGCTGTTTCGCCAGTTTGTTTGTTTGAATTTTTCTAAACGGTGAGAAACGATTAAAGAAAACTGTCCTAACAACCGATTGTACCCAAATTAGTATAGGTAATTACATATGCCGGTGTTTCAGAAATTGTCATTGATTACGTTAATTTTTGACGATTACCCGGACGTCCCGTTGTCACTGACCAGTAAACCGACGATTGTTTGACCTTTTTTGCCCAATCATCTTCCGACCATTCGATTATTTTGGTTGATGATTATTCCAAAGATGCAGATTTCTTATGTTTTGACCCTACGATCTGCCTATTGTATTATTAACTCGAGACTGTTAATATCTAATCATGGCTTGTACCAAGAGAAAAGTGTTGACATTAGAAAGCAGAGTGGAAGTGATTAGACTTTTAGAATCTGGAAAGAGTTCTCGGATTCTAGCTGAACAATTTGAACATGGGTATGCACTGTACTTGTATATGGACATGTAACACACCCCCTCCCCCTTTATAAATTTTTAGGAAAAGATAACCCCGAGACCATCTTGCGTGATGGACCTCTTTTAAGCAAGCACCTGTCTTAAGCAAGCGATTTTGGAAGGTCCCTTGACCGCTTGCTTAAGACAGGTTTGACTGTAGATGATTTGCAGCAAAAAAGTGTGTTATACCAAGATCTTTTTTGAAAATTTTTAGCTTGAAGTCATTAAAAAGCTGAAAAGACAGTCTGATTGAACAAAGTCAAAAGGAAAATTTTGTTGTGTCATGGTTTTTTGCGATTTTAACCACAAGCTGATGAAATAAACTCTGTTTATTAATTATAGAGATATTGTAAGAGTTCAAAGTTTTTGGACCACTCCTACACAAAACGCAGATGAATGTAAAATTGTTTTTACCTGAATTTGAGAACATATACAATACCTAATCTTTGAACTGGCTTTGAAATGCGTAGATCCCAAAGGCATGTGGTGTGATCTTGAGACACGGTTAAAAACAGATCTCCCTGGGACGGGTGGTTATGTACGCCATGGATTACATCTGAGTGACCTGCAGATGAACGAAAATCATATGACAACTATAATTACCAAACACTTTGAAAAATAATGCTCTAATGTTCAAAAGAACATTAGAATGTTTTTTTTCATAGTGTTTTAACCCTTTACCAAACAATCCCTGGTTTTTACAAGCCTGAGATAGAGGCCTTTTGAAAACATAGTGGGAAAAGGAGAAAATGCTGGGAACCAGCATTTTCTCCTTTTCCCACAATGTTTTCTACCCTGCTGGAGACAAATTTCAATTTTTGAATTATTTTTCGATTGTCGTCTGCAACTTCTTTCAATTTGGACCAGTCTACAATTTTGTTGTTTGGTTTAGAGTTAATTATTCCCTAAGGAATTCAAAGCGACATTGTAAAATTACCAAACTTTTCAACTACTCTGACACAACACTAATATGCCCTTTTTTCACTTACAAAAATACAATACATCATGGTGTAAGATTTTGACCATGATAAGTGATTACCTTTTACTTGTAATATTGAAAAACATGTTGGAAAACACACAACTGAAAGCTCGTTCTGCCATAATCTTTAATCCATTACCACACAATCCCTATTTTTGACGACCCTGAGAAAGAGGCCTTGAGAAAACATTGTGGGGAAAAGGAGAAAATGCTGGTAACCGGCATTCTTTTTGTAGACTAAACATTTTTCTTAATTTTGAGGGACTTGTTCTATTTCTTGCTCTAAGACTAAGAATTGTCAAAATATCACTCAAACTTAACTCTTATTGTACTCTTTGGTCTTTGTTCATTATAAATATTGTTAATTGTTAAAGGCTTATTGCTGTTTTTTTTTCTCCTTCTGCTTGGATCATAACACTGTGAGTAAACTATTTTTACCCTTTTATAATAACTCTTTGATTTTTAAGACCCTGAAGAAGAAATCTTTAGAAAACATCTGTGTGAAAATTAGAGAAAATTCTAACAACCAGCATTTTCTTGTTCTATCACTGTATTCCGTACCTTTTAAATGCAAATTTCATCAATTGAGCCATACTGAATTTAAGAAATAGCAACTTTTGTTTATAAGATCATCTTCCACTTTTCTCTTCTTTTCAATCCTTAATAAACTAGAGATGTCACTAAATGTGACTTCATAGCTCCACCAGCAGTTTGGCAGAAACAGGCAATTGCTAGTATTTTGTACACAGATGGACGCACAAACACACAGACGGACACACACGGAGAGACAGGCTGATTCCAGTATGTCCCCAGGAAACATTCGTTTTGCGGGGGTATAACAAGTTAATGTTACAATTCATGTACACTCAGTAACAATGTTATGTACTTCTATACACTCAGTAACAACTAGAAGCTACAAAGAACATTTTTTGTTGAGAAAATTGAGATTTCTAAATGACTTACCTACAAATGCATTAATGGATTTGAAAGACTCTAGATCCCAAACTTTGACACTGAAACAACATACAAAATAAACCTTGACCATACAATAGCAAGTTTTAATGTTCCTAATAAAAAAGGCTATAGAAAAACATTGTGGAAAATTAGAAAATCCTGGAAATCAGCATTTTTTTTTCCACAATGTTTTCTACCCTTCAAACTTTCAAAGGGAGGAAACCAGCATTTGTGGTACATTAAATTTTATTTTGTGGTCTTCAAAATGCTTCCAATTTAGCCCGTCCCAAAATTTTGTCACTTGAGAAAGAGTTCACACAAACAAATTTGTAGAAGACAACTTTGAAAATACTGACCATCAGCATTTACTAACCCTTTACCACACAATCCAAAGTTTTGACAATGTTGAAGAAATAAAGTCCAGAGCACAAAAGCCTGGAACAGTTGTCAATTTCGGAATTTTTCATTGGCCCATATGTTCGGTGCGAGTACTTGTGTAGTTCCCAGGAAGCAGAATGGAAAGAGATTAGTATAAATTTTAAAAACATGTTTCAATTAGTGTAAAATAAGTAAGTTTAAACTCTGAATGCTGGTACCAGCACTTTCTGCTTTTCCCACAAATGTTTTCTACCTTACTATTACGTGAGACCACTCTTTTATGCATGGCTTTGTCCCGGTTTTAATTACAATACCAAACAACTGCTTCAGTAAAATATCTCTTAACCCTTTACCCCATAAGGCGTTTCTATGGTATCTCTAATTGACCCTAAATAACAGCAAGGATGAAGCAGTTTCTTTTGTGTATATGACACCTTTTGATAGCATAGAAAACATTGTGACAAATGGTGAAATTGCTCGTCACAAGCAATTTCACCTTTTGCCCCAATGTTTTCCAAAGGTTCCTACAAGCAATGCGTAGAAATGAGTATCTATGGAGTGAACAGTTAAGCCCAGTGGTTAAGGTGTTGATCTTTCTGACCTTGAAAAAAAAGAGGCTCTTGTCCACATGGGTCATATCCGGCAAAATGTAGTTTGTATTTCAACTTTGCATTTGTAGCAAACTTTCATGTTAACTTCATAACACGGGGGCTCATCTGGAATTGGCCATTGAGCCATCTGTTGTCTTATTAACCCATTACCACACGATCCCTACTTTTGACACCTCTGAGAAAGAAGCCTTTAGAAAACATCGTTGGAAAAGGAGAAAATGCTGGTAACCAGCATTTTCTCCTTTTCCAACAATGTTTTCTATCCTTCACAAGACAAATTTCAATTTTTCAGTCACTTTTAATTTGTCATCTGCAAATGCTTTCGATCTGGACAATCCTAAAATTTTGCAGTTTAGTAATGAATTAAAAGACTAATTATTTGCCTAATTAGGTTTTCTGTCATCAAAGTGATAACTTTAAGAGAGGATGCAGGGTTTTCCATGACGCACAAATCCTGCGTCATTGACGCAATTTTAATTCAAATGACCCCCAAAATAAATGACAGTGCGTCATCGGTGACGCAACTTTCCAAAATCTGAATAATGTACGGAGTTGAATGAAGCGTCATAATTCCAAGCTTGTTCTTGCTTCAATGTCAGACGAACACCGTTCTTTTTTTAACTACTGGGTTTATTTTAGATAAAAGTGGTTTTCCGGTAATCTATTTATAGAATAAGACTGGTTTACGCATTATTGCCGAGATGTATATTGGACACGTGTCGTAAATATGGGCCCGGTCAAAGTCGTGGTTGGGTTCTCTGTATTTCCTAGCATATTTTACACGACTTCCGGTATATAAACGTACACATTACCAGTCTGTTCTGTTAGCGGAAAAATAATGTCATGACGAAGAAAACTGTAGAATTCTTCTATCGTCTGCTTCGTACAACTGCCGATCAAGCCACGTCAAGCAGCGATTCAGACGAAAATGTTTGGTTTGTCAAAAAGTGACATTTCCGTCAGAAATGATCGACCGACTTTTCAATCTTGGAAGTTGGCGTTTAAAGGTAAAATGCATTGTAAATCGTGTTTGAGGTTGATGATGAAGAAAGCCGTATTTTTGACCCCCAAAATTAATGAAATGACCCGCAACTAATGAGGAAGGGGGTCACAATGACCCCCAATTTTCAAAGCCGAGGGAAAACCCTGGGATGTGTTACCACAGACCACTCCTTCATACCTGGCTCCATCTCGATCTAAATACAACACCTAACAAAGGCATTAGTAGGATATCTATTTAGCTCAGTGGTTATGGTATTGGTCTTTTCAACTTCAAAACATTGTGGGAAAAGGAGAAAATGCTGATAACCAGCATTTTCTCCCTTTCCCACAATGTTTTCAAAAGGCTACTATTCCAGACCCGTAAAAACCAGGTATTGTTTGGGAAAGAGTTAATTCTTCATCACGCAATCATGAATTTTTAACGACTCTGAGGAAGTCTTCAGAAAACATTGTAGGAAAAGGAGAAAATGCTGGTAACCAGCATTTTCTCCTTTTGTACCCTACACAAAACGAATTTCAATTTTCAGTCACATTTATTTTATCGTCTGCTGATGCTTTCAATTTCGACCAGTCTAAAATTGTTTGTTTGGTAAAGAGTTAAATGGTCATCAGCAAAATTCATGCTTTCAATTTGGACAAGTCTACATTTTTGTCATGTGATAAAAAGTTTACTTAGTTTAACTTTGTTTTCTTCTACAATATGCCAATGAAAAGATATCAGCAATAAGGGACAGAGCAACATAATCCAATCACACAGACTTGCACAACCATTACCTCCTATCATAACTTGCCGAGACTGCTCTTTGTCCCCCTGCCTGTACACACACAGATGATACCATATTGTCGTGCTCCACCGATGAGCTTTGTTGTATAAATGTATGTAGATTGTCTGTCAGCTCCCACAGGGCTACTCCCCCTGAAAGAGTTTGAATTTAACTCATTACCACAAAACAACATATTAGACTGGTCCAAATTGAAAGCATTTACAGACAACAAAATGAACATTGTCAAAAATTGAAACTTGACCTTTGAAGAGTAGAATGCATTGTGGGAAAAGGAGAAAATGCTGGTAAGGGTCGTAAGAACCAGGGCTTGTTTGGTAAAGGGTTAAAAGCTCTTTTTACTTCAGTAGTATTAGTAGTGGCTGTAATAGAAGTAGTAGTAGTAGGACGAGGAGAAGAATTTAATATTATACTGTAACCTTTAACACTTTACCACACACTCCCGAGTTTCAATGACCTTACGTGAAAAAGCTTTTGAAAATATCGTGGGAAAAAGAGAAAATGCTAGTACTAACCCCCCTCCCCCATTTTCCTACAATGTTTTCTACTGTTATACCACCCAATTTCAAAATTTTAGCCACAAATTAATACATGTAGTAGCCTGTAAATGCTTCCAATATGGACAACTGTAAATATAGTATTTGGCAAAAAGTCAAGCTTTAGTTGATGACAAAACTAGATACAAATACATTCTGGAGATACTTTGTAATCACGGTAATGAGGAAAAACTGCCAGTGGCTTGGAAAGAAATTGTACAAAGTACTGGTAAAACCATCTTCGTGAGCCAAGGTTACAATCTTAGCTTGGCGGATCGCGCCCAATTTCAAGATTCACGCAACAAGCCCCCCCTACTGGATGCTGTTTATTATCTCCCTTTACACCATATTTCTTATAGCCAATGAAATGTCGTTTTACGATCCACTTACGAATACAATAATTCAACATGAAGCAATAACCACAAAGGTACTTCGACATTCCATGGTCAAGTGCTGGGATATAGCCTAAAATATCTGATAATTGATTGGTCGCATTGAAACTTTATGTAAATCTTGTTTGTCTATGTTTTCTTTGGTAATAAATCATTACGGATCCAGCACACATCCACAGAGGTATTCATGTTTACCTTCTGTTTTTATCACGACCCTGTTCTATTTTTATCAAAGATGAAATGCTACAACCGATTTGATTCGATGCATTTAGAGCTAGCTGCAACCAATGAAAATGCGTATCCGGCATCGAAATCAAGCTCATTCCAACAAGGGTACAGTAGCATAGTGGATCGTAACCCTTGGCTTGCGACTCCAGAAAGGTATAATAGGTGCACAGGCCACAGGGATATAACTGAAATAATGTTGAAAATGATGTCAAACGCCATACAATCAATCAATCTCTAAATGGCTTACCTGTATCCATACCAACAAGGACTTTATTGCTATGGACCCAACAAGCATCTCCTAGGCCTGCCTCTAGCTGGACCCCTGCAGTACATTTTTCCACATTAGGAGCATCTTCTGGATTCCGGTAATACCACAGGGAACCAAACCAGTACCTGCCTGTAAGACTTGAGGCACCCAAAAGAATACCATTATCTACAAAGAGACCAGTTTAACCGATTACCACACAATCCCGACTTGACGACTGGGAAAGAAGCCTTAGAAAACAGCATTTTCTCCTCTTCCCACAATGTTTTCTACCCTTCCAAAATCAAAATAAAATTTTTGATTCATTTATTTTGTCGTCTGCAAATGCTCTCAATTTGGACTAGTCCAGTATTTTGTTGTTTGGTAGAGAGTTAATACAGTTTCTTGTCTGAAATTACTTCTTTACAAGGCATACAATTACAAAATATGTGCCAATCTTATAAATATCGTTTCTTTCCTTGTTCCTTTAAACCCTTGTTAGCTCAATACCGAATGACAAAATTTAAGACTGGTCCAAATTGAAAGCATTTGCAGACACCAAAATAAATATGAGTGACATTTTGAAATTTGTTACGTGAAGGGTAGAAAATGTAGGACTAAGGAGAAAATGTTGGTTAGTAGCATTTTCTCCTTTTGCCAGAATGTTAACAAGGGGCGTCTTTCTCAAGGTTGTTAAAAGTCGGGATTGTGTGATAAAGGCTTGCATGCAATATCAAGATTGCTTTTTCCAGAGTATCTGACCAGAGCTGTCACAGACACATAGTACAGGGTTTGCAAGTCAGAATTGGAAAATGTGAGTTGAAATTTCAAGCACTTGATAAAAAATGTGAGTCCAAATTTGCAAAGATAAGTTACCTAAATATACTAAATTTCATTTGGGAATAGAAATAAGCTAATTCTTTTTGTTCTGGATAATCATCGGTCATGTCGCCCTGAAATTATCCTTAATAATTTAACATGTTGCCTTTGAGTTGTCGTTCGTTATCCAAGTTTCGTAAGCCAAGTTTCGTAAGCCAGGTTTGTTTGCCTGCAGTCAAGGCCGATACTTAGATTTTGCGTTTTTCGTATAGAAAAGTGACACATGAATTCTTAATTTCAATCTCTGATTAAAAAACAAAAATGTTTGTCAATCTTTCATGAAAAGGTAATTATTATGTGCAAATTATGAAATAGCAACTAGCCGGACTTGGTGGACTTGCTAAACCAGTATTAAACCGGACATGCAGATAAATTATATTCCGATGTGATACGTCCGTAATTCGTTTACAAAATCAAATCGTTCACTATTGTTACATCTTATGAAAATTTAACTTGGTTTGAGAGCTTTCTAGTCAACTCGTACCTAAGTCAACTCGTACCTTAGTCAACTCGTACCTGTTTTGGTCAACTCGTACCTGTTTTTTGGTCAACTCGTACCTACCCAAGTCAACTCGTACCTATTTTGGTCAACTCGTACCTGTTTTGGTTAACTCGTAACCTTTGTAAAAAAGATAGATATATCTATAGCTTCAGTATGACAGTTTTCTTCGAAGCTATTTTTCTTTTAAATATTTATTTGAGGAGACAAATAACAAAAATAGCTTCGGAGCAAACTTTCAGACTGAAAGTAGATGAAAACATAGTGGTGGGTTGATGATTGATTATAGTCAAAAGTCGGTTCGTTTCTGTTTCTGATTCCGATAGTCGATTGGAGAATCCCATTTTGTGGACTAGTGCTAAACATAGTGGATAACAAACACGGAAATTGATGGCCGGAAAAATGAGAAAGAAAACTTTGTCCATGGATGTCTTGACAAAACATGACAACTCGGCAAGCTTTAAAGTTGATCCCTGAGCCCGGGTTTTGACAATTGGAAATTTGAAATGCCTGTCTTTGACAATGAAAAATATCTGCCTAAATGTCAATCTGACGTGTGAACTAATCGTCTAGAGCTTCATTTAACCTAGCCTGCGTGCAGCCGGCAGAATATGGGCTGAGCACTATCAGTATAAATTGCGAGGGACACGCGGACGATATTGAAGCTGGCAAGTTATTTATGGCCGTGAAAGTATCAAAGATGTTAATTCTCTTATCCAATGTAAAGTGACAGCTTTTAAAGTTACCTGTCATTGAAACTGACTAATTGGTGTCAAATCGTTTAGTAATACTTCTCCAAAAATTAATTGTTGTGAAATAATAGATCGCCAAAAAAACGTGAAAACCAATGACACTATAATGAGCAGTGTGGCATCTTCCGATCAGAGGGTCTTTAAACTATCTTCCCATCTTTAATATTGAATTTAAAGAATGAATTTACACAAATCTCTGAATAAAGCAATAAGTGGAAACTGAAATTCTGTTCATGAGTGAAAAAAAAAAAAAAAAAAAACTGTTGTTTTATAAAATGAAAATATAGATCTATAGCAGTAGTGGGGTGGGGTGCGTGGATCCTCAGCAAACGCTTGAAATATGTTTGATTCTTTTTAACTCGTTTGGAAATTAAAATATATAAGAAACAAAATGAATACAGCAGAAACTTTTAATGTAATGTGTTTCCATTGACTCATTACCAAACGACAATATTTTAGGTTTGTCCAAATCGAAAAGCGTTTGCAGACGACGAAATTTGTTTTGTGAAGGGTAGAAAACATTGTGGGAAAAGAGAAAATGCCATTTACCAGCATTTTATCCTTTTATCCTTTTTCCAAAATGTTTTCTACAGGCTTCTGTTCCAGGAGCGTTAAAAGTAGCCCTAATTGTGTGGTGATGGGTTAATAGAAGTGCAGAACACAACATCTTTATACTCTCAAAACCATGTAGACAACATTGTCACAGTATTAAAAGATAATCGCATTAAGTTTTTCGTTGATTGAATCAACATGCGCGAAAGGTAATAGACACTTTACAAGTGTTGATAAGATTATCTCAAAGCAAGTTTGTACTAATTGATGCTTTGAAAATTGATTAGATTAGATAAATATTTGCACCACTAAATAGTATAAATAATATGCGTACTATGCATGAATCGAAATGAAAGGCATAGATCAGCTAGTCTGCTCCTATGTTTTTGCATATAACATGTTGTATCATGATAGACGCTGCTCATATGTAATTTACATCTAATGGCCGTTTTATATTTTGCAAGACAAAGATTTTTTTGGAAAAAAGTATTTCATAATTATCTGGCTTGCATTCGTTTCTTTCCTATACTGTAATCTTCAGTCATTTAGGTGTTGACATATGGCGGGTCTGAGCATATGACGTCCAGCACCCCAAATCCCTCAAAACCCATTTTTTTATTTGGTTTTTGACACCATTTTGTGTAATATGAATCCACACAAAAAATTATTTGGTTTTTGACATGCTCTTGTGTGATATGAATGGAATTGGTCAGATTTTAGAATGGGTGGCAATGATACGGCACTGAGGTTTTGATGATGTCAATATATAAGAAAAATACAAAAATATAAACATATAAACAAGAACACATACTTAAACATACTGATAAAATTCGAAAATGAAATATAAGAAATACTCAGGTACGAGTTGACTTCGGTACGAGTTGACTCGGGTACGAGTTGACCAAAATAGTTACGAGTTGACTTAGGTACGTGTTGACTTAGGTACGAGTTGACCAGTTACCGTTTGAGAACAGAAATTCAACTGGAATTGAATTGAGGGTTTTAATATTAGTTAACATTTCATTTTGTTTGGTTGTTGTCTCTACTTGACAACTTACGCAATAGAACAGAATTGAACAGTTTGTACCAGCCATTCATTCTTTACCATAGGTGGGCAAGCTGAGCCTCAAAAGAAAAAGCAAGTCCAATTTTAATTTTGCAAGGGGAAATAGAAGCTACTTGCTAAAATTTGAAAGTGGATAAAAAAATACAATTTTAACTCCGACAGTAGATCAAAGATCAGACTACATGTTATGAGCTACACTAATGGCATGATAGCTTGACATAAATACAATTAAGTAAATGAACTAATGACTTAGATTCATTCTGACAGAAACTGAATATCACCATTCAAATTTCAAGAAGAAACCTACTGTATCTGGCCTAGTAAACAGCGACTCCATCATTAGTCATCATTGTCCTACTTAAAGTACTCTAATTTTTTGTTTCCACCTATGACCTCAGTCATAGTGTCAAAGATTTAGATCATATAGCGGCGTTTTCAAAGGAATTCGAACCCCTTGAGTTTTCCCCGAACTCCTTGGAATCGACCCGCGAAGAGTGGTCTCATGATGACATTACTTCCAAAGAAAACTACACAAAATGTATTTATTTTTACCTGTGTGACATTCTACAACTTCTAGATGTCTATCCATAGCAGCAGGTGTCTGATCCATTACAGGTAATGATTCAACTCAAGCGAGACAAATATGAAAAAATAACAAATTTTTACACACATGTGAATTTCAAAACGGTGTGTGCGTAATTTTAAGAAGTCTGTGAAATCTACTACAAGTAGAAGGCCCTGAAGGGCCTGAATATGCTCTAAGTACTGGCAGAGAATTCAATTTTGCTTTTTCATGAAAATCTGACAAGAAATGTATACGTTGTCACGAAAACAAAAATTGGTAATTTTCAACTTGAAATGGTTTCTTTTCCCATACTGTTTGTTGGATTTATTTCAAAATCATTTGGGTTGAAGCTATTGATGAGATAAAGAAACCGTGCAAGTTTCACGAAAATCGGGCAACAAATGCAGACTTTATCGCGTAAACAAGAATTTGAAAATTTCAACTTGAAATGGCTACTTTTCCCGCACTCTTTGTTGGATTTTTCTCAAAATCAATAGGATTGAAGCTATTGATGAGATAAACAAACTGTGCAAGTTTCACGAAAATCAGGCAACAAATGCAGACTTTATCGCGTTAACAAGAATTTGAAATTTTCATCTTGAAATGGCTACTTTACCAGTACTATTTGTTGGATTATTTTCAAAATCATTAGGGTTGAAGCTATTGATGAGATAAAGAAACTGTGCAAGTTTCACGAAAATCAGGCAACAAATGCTGACTTTATCGCGTAAACAAGAATTTGAAATTTTCAACTTGAAATGGCTACTTTTCCCACACTGTTTGCTGGATTTCTCTCAAAATCAATAGGGTTGTTCAAAGCTATTGATGAAATACACAAACTGTGCAAGTTTACAAAAGACAAAAGCATTCGATTTAGTTGACCATGAGATTTTGTTACACAAGCTGAGGCTGCACCATTTTTCTGAAAAGTCTCTGGCACTTTTCAAATCCTACTTGAGTGACAGAAAACAGTTTATTAGGTATAACAATGAATTTTCTTCGCCACGAATTCTAACTAGCGGGGTCCCTCAGGGTTCTATTTTGGGACCATTACTCTTTTTAATTTACATAAATGACATAGGCTTACACGTCGGTAAGTCTAATTTAGACCTTTATGCGGACGATTCGACATTGTATACATCCGGAACAAACCTTATAGAAATACAAGCTGATCTCCAGAATAGTCTAGAATGTATACTGAGTTGGTGCACTGTTAACAATATGCTTGTAAACCCAAATAAAACAAAATGTATGCTTATAGGACCTAAATATAAATTAAGGTCTACTAATCTAGATTTAAATATTGATAATTTTTGCATTGAAAACGTTGAATCTCATAAAATATTAGGTGTATATGTTGATAAGCATTTATCCTGGAATTTTCATATTGATAAAACTGTATCTAAGATTAAAGTAAGATAACATTGCTAAAGAGAATCTCCATGTATCTCACATTTGAAATGAAACAGTTATTTTATAACTCTTACATACTCCCTATCTTTGACTACTGTTGTACAGTATGGTGGAAGAACACCAAATGTAAATCCGCTAAGCTAACCGTCCTCCAGAAAAGAATCGCTCGCATTATTCTAGGCGTTACCCCAAGAACACCGTCGAAAAATCTTTTTTCTCAACTTAAGTGGTTAACATACGATAACAGATGTAAGTATCACACCGGCGTTTTAATTTACAGATGTCGTAATAACCTATCGCCTAGATATATGAGTGACATTATTTCGTTTTCGAGTAACACAAATTATAACTTAAGGTCATCTGCTCGTAATGACATCGTAAACTCTAGATTCAATACATCGTACAAGAAACGGGCATTCTCGTATTTCAGCATGGATGTGTGGAATGAAATTCCTACTTCCATCAGAGATGCGAATTCAATAATAAGCTTCAAAAAACAGTTCAAACAACATTTATTGAACGTACAGTCCTCATTATATCTACGTAATTATACATCTGTACAAAAATAAAGACGTGCGTATAACTCATTATTCCAACATACATTATTTTGCCATGAATTTATCTTCTTTTTATTTTCAAACACCATAATTATCAGTATCACCAATCATCATAATCATCATTGTTATTATCATCATTATCATTATTATTGTTTACCTAATCATTATGGTTTTTACTATCGTTGTTCCACCCATCTTGAAGGCAACATTGTAAAAAAGACTTTTAATTATGTCTTAATGTTTTAACCTTCACTAAATAAAGATATTATTATTATTATTATTACTAACGGACGGACAGACGGACAGACGTACAGACGGACGGACGGCGGAAACCACGCCATGACATAAGCTCTGCTGGCTGAAAGCCAGTAGAGCTAAAAAACCGAAAGGGATTCGTTGTCTGCGCATGTCATATTCTTCGAAGATTCGACTGAACTGGCCACCGTTGTATACCGTGTATTACACCTATACACGTAGTAGTATCAGGGGCGGTAACCAGTCTAAGATTCGACCTGTCTTATATGACGCATCACCATCCCCGATATCGGGAAACTGTAGTATTACTCTCTATAAAGTAGCAATGTAGAAAATAGCTTTTATCAATACATTTGAGGAGAAATGAGACTTGTTTTAGCTCAAGATTTCTCTACACTGCTTATCATAGCTGACTGAATTGCACGAGGTAGAGGTTTATTGAGTAAACGTTTATTTTAGTTTGAAATTCAAAGTAGGCCTATGTCATTTTTTTTTAAACTTTGATAGGAAAGAAAACATTTTGTTTCCAGCAGTTTCTCCATTTGTTTTCAAATGACCTAGCTTCGTTGGTAGCGGCGTCGTTAAAACATGGGATCGTTTGGTAACAGGTTATTTAAAGAACGTCTTCCTAATCACGATGATAACTAGCACACACGCGAATGAGCTGACCAGTGTCCTGTTATAGTTTTTTGCATGCTTATCGGGTTGGACCTATGACATAATTTTTTTTATACAGTATTACATTTTCATTATGTCATGCTTTCCGGTAGGATATCGAGAAATCGCGGTGAAAATATTTTTTCGATATTCCACGGGTAGGACCAGTGAAAATACCGATTTCTATGTTCTAGTTACTTATGTAGAATGCACGTGACCTTCACAACCACATGAAAAGATGACGTCATTTACCTCACATTTCTCGCGCTTATATTGTAATGCGTTGCTATATGCGGAGGGGGTACCCCTCGGGGAATAACTTAATTATTAAAACTGTACTGGATTGTAATAAGTTCCTCCAAGACAGGGTTAAAAGCATGAAATTTAAAGAATATTTGGGGTATTTTTCGGTGAAAAATCGAAATTCATTTCATCTCGTGAACACCATTGGTAATATTTTCACTCGTGGTGCACACCATCGGTAATATTTTCACTCGTGGCTGCGCCACGAGTGAAAACATTACCGACGGTGCTCAGGAGATGAAATAAATTTCGATCTTTCACCGGAAAAATAAAACCCAAATATTCTCTGTATCATACGAGATCTTTTTTTCCTCATGCTTTCGATTCTTTCAGAGATAATTTTCATTATTTGAACGTCTTCTAATTCATCATAATCAAAATATTTGGACTTGAAAAAATGCAAAATTTTGTCGTTTTATAGAACTTATTGAGAGGCTATCAAGAACAGATTCCTATTCGATGTCACAATGATTACGGGCTGCCACACTTGAAAATTGGATATAAACCACTTCTGCTCCATTATTTCGCCAGAAAAGACGAAAGGACATGTCTAAATTATGGTTCAGATGTTGATTAAGTGGTGTCACCAAACCATTCTTGAGAACAGTCATAGGCTCAAACCTAAATTTGAAAGTAACACAACTTCTGAGTGGCTAAACCAAATGGTTTAGCCAATCAGCAGTTATGTTACTTTCTAAATCTTGACGAAGACAAAGAATAAAATGCCATCAATATTTCAGTTTCCTATTTTTTAAGGACAGAAATCATCTTCAGGGCTACATTCATTATCTGCCGCTAGATGGCATTCTATAAATACTCATCTATCTGATATGGGCATCCTGGGTACAGAACCGAACCACTTTCCTACGCGACAACCGTTACTTTGAATTTAAAACAAACAAAAAAAGTTTACCCAATAAAACGCTACCTCGTGCAATTCACTCAACTATGATCACCAGTTTAGAGAAATCTGTTGCCAAAGCAGGTCTCATTTCTCCTCAAACGTATTGATACGTAAAAGCTATTTTCAACATTGCTGTTTTATAGAGCGTAATATTACAGTTAGCCCGCTTTCAGGGCTAGTAGTGATGCGTCGTATAAGACAGTCGAATCTTTGAAGAATATGACATGCGCAGACAACGGGGCTACATTGAGTTTGTCGTCCTCAAGTAAGACTTTGAGTTTGGGTGTGTCGAAATCTTTATTTTGGTAAAGAGTTTAGAAAACTATATATGCGAAGTTTATAAATTTATTTTCAGACTTGATGCTTACGTACCTAACCTGCGCACGCAAAATGGATACGCAATTGAAAGAAAGGCAGCTCAGGTCTCTTTCCAAAGGTAATTAGGTCTTCAAAAGGAATGATAAAGAAGTTCGGCATTAAGCTTTTTAAAAGGTTAAAAATTATTTATAAATGTGAGACCAGAAAAAGGTTACCTGCCAGTATTTTTCTCCTCCAAGGGTACCTTTTAACCCATTACCAAACAGTCCCTACACTTGTCGACCCTGAGAAAGAAGCCCCTAGAAAACATTGTGGGAAGAGGAGAAAATGCTGGTAGCCTAACCAGCATTTTCTCCTTTCCCCACAATGTTTTCAAAATTCTTCCTCCACAGGGTTGTTGAAACTCGGGGTCGTGTTGTAAGGTGTTGAGCGTTGTAAACCTTTGACGTCAGCTTACATGTGGAGTGCCGAGTCTCGATAGCTCAGTCGGTAGCTCAGCAAGTTATTGGACTTTAGAACAGGGGATCGCGGGTTCAATCCGCGGCTTGACCAATTTCTTTCCGAGGATTTATGATAATCATTGCGATAGGATTCTTTCATCTTTCACCGCTGTCCGTTGTTTGGCCGATGATTCTGTGGGAAAGAAGCCAGTGGCTTGGAAAGAATATTGCGCGGAGTACTGGTAAAAGAAACCCACGAAAAGCACTGACCTCCGCTATATAACTGAAGTAATGTTGAAAACGGCAGTAAACACCATACACTCAATCAACCATACGGAGTTGTGGAATGTACCTGTTTAACATAGTAGGACGAATCCTGGTTTTTCAAAAGATGGGCTGTGCACATGAGTTATTTTAATTCAATTACGTAAATAGGTCTTGTATTGGAGCGGCTGTTTTTGTTACATATGCCTGGTTGTCTATCTTCAAAAGAATCCCAACAATAAGTTGTCTTCTGGATAAAATTGAATTACTAAATCGGTCTGTTTCAACCCTTAGCCCACTAAGCGCTACTTTGCAGACAGTGTTAAGATCAGATAGCACAGAACATACAGTCGGATCTTAGATCGACCCTGTCCTATAAGTTTTTTTTTTTTATTTTAATCTTTGAAAAAGTAAAATTTAGATTTGTTACGAATGGCTAAAAGTTTCATTTCACTTATCTCATTATCTCCCGCTAGATGGCATTCTACAAATATTCGTCTATCTGTTGTCTGCGTATGTCATAATCTTCGAAGATTCGACCTGTCTTATATGACGCATCACCCATTCCCCGACACTTGGGAAAAGTACAGCTTAAACCGTACCCAGAATGCCCATCTTAGTTAGATGTGTATTGGTAGAATGCCATCTAGTGGGAGATAATGCTCATCTATCTAATTTCGGCATCATGGGTACAGAAGTTCTTCTGTATTATTGTAAAGCGCAGAAGAATATACATGTATTGTATCAATTTTGCGTATTACGATAGGCGACCTTTGGAGCATTTGTGATCGGAGTAGATTAAGACCAGTTGCAGTGAAGCTGCGGTCTTATCTTGGATCTATATCGTCTGACAATGTCCTTACTCTTTTGAAGCTATTTTCAATCAAACAAGAGTATTTCAAAGATCGATGGCCTTTTGCTGTTTATTGCAATACGCAATTTCCAATTATATATCTGAGTATCTTTTAAATAAAGTATGGAAAAATTGAGTTAAATTGGGTTTATTTTCTTCGGTTTTGCGCAAAACACCATACATGTTCCTCAGAATTCAATTTTGAACATTTATCGTCGATCACATAGTGGCATTGTCTTCGACAAACGCCACAAAAAATGGTTCACTAACTTAGTGGGATAAAAGTTTGACTCTTTACCGAACGACAAGATTTTAGACTTTTTCAAATTAATGGTATTTGCAGAGAACAATAAAATTGTGACAAAAATGTAAGAACCTGAAATTTGTTTTGGAACGGGTAGAAAACATTGTGGGAAAAGGAAAAAATGTTGTTTACCAGCATTTTCTCCCTTTTCCCACAAGGTTTTCAAAATAATTTTTTCCCAGGGTCGTTATAAGTCGAGATTGTGTGGTAGAGGGTTAAAGCAAAAAAATAGAATAAGAAAAGCCCAACATTGTGGGAAAACGAGAAAATGCTGTTTTCCAGCATTTTTCCCTTTTCCCGTAATGTTTTCAAATGTCAGCCAGAATTTATATACAAATCGTAACCTTGTAAATAATTGAGGTTTACCCGTGCACTGTCATCATATGAATAATTGCGTCTTTTTAGTCAGATCATAATACTTCCTGCTAAAGGGAAATCGTTCTCCATTTTATCAATAAACTGACATCCCCATATCTCAGCGCTATATACATAAAATTTGTTAAATCTTCACCAAAACAACAAAATTCTGGACACTTGCAGATTGAAAGTACTAGTATTTGCAGACGCCAAGTTAAATGTTGTCTAATTTGTCTAAGAAAGGATAGAAAACATTGTGGGAAAAAAGAGACAATGCTGTTTATCAGCATTTTCTCTTTTTTTCCCACAATGATTTCATAAACCTTCTTTCTTAGAGTCGTAGAATTGAGTGATTTTACCTAAAAGTGAAATAATGACTAAATATGAAGGAAAAGCAGAAATTTCCAAAAAACGCAATAAAATCTGAATCATGAAAATTATTCGGTATTTATTTAAATGTGACGCAAAGGGATTCATAGCTGCCTAATATAACATAACATCGGGGGTGGGGGGTGGCTGGAGCTATTAGTGCATCATGGAAATAATGCCCCCCCCCCAAAAAAAAAACCGACAAAAAATCTACTTTTGATTTTACAGTTAGGAAAATCTTTGTGAATTCAAAATAAAATGTGACAGAAGGGATTCCAGTTACATAATGGAAAATAACTATTGTGGTTTTTGTGGAGGTGTTGTGGAAGTATTAATCCATTTACACACAACCCTCTTTTTTGACGACCCTGAAAAAGAAGCCTTTTCTCCTTTTCCCACAATGTTTAATACCGTTCCAAATACAGATTTCAGTGTTTGATTCACATTTATTTTGTCGTGGGCAGTTGCTTTCAAGTATGGCAGGTCCAAAAGTTTGTCGTTTGGTAAAGAGTTACTGCATCATACAAATAAGGAACTCCACAAAATAACCTACTTTTGATTTTACAATTACAAAAATATTGTGAATTGAAAATAAAATTTCCTGGATCCGGATTTCACACAAACAGGACACAGTCATTAATGGCAAATACACCACTACTTTATCGTTAACAGGAAAAAATAATTACTATATTTTTTCCATGCCTTTTTCAATGAAAACTAGAGCTGTCACCGAATGTGACTTAATACCCCGCCAGCACTTTGACAGAAAAAAGTTTCAAGTTCAAGGGGAGATAATTCCTCAACCGGTGTATAGGTTACCTGCTAGCTGAGCATAACTGAAGAAATCGCATCAGGTAGCGTTTTACTGAGTAAACGTTTATTTCATTTTGAAATTCAAAGTAACGGTTGTCGTTTTGAAAAATGAGTCCTTCTATGTACCCAGAATGCCCATATTAATTAGATGTGTATTGGTAGAATGCCATCTAGCGGGAGGTAATGCTCATTTATCTAATTTAGGCATCCTGGGTACCGAAGTTCTTCTGTATTATTGTAAAGCGCAGAAGAATATATTGTATAAATTTTGCACTATAAAAATGTTGATGTATTTGTATTTAACCTTTTACCGAACAATACTGAGTTTTCACACCTCTAAGAAAGAAGCCTTTTGAAAACATTGTGAGAAATGAGAAAATCCTGTTAACTACCCTTCTCAAGACGAATGGCTTTGACTGTGTCTTACCATTATTGCCTCTTTCTTTTTGTACGTTTTTAGTTGGATTGTTTCTTACCGATTTCTGCATAAATTTGCTTTGGACAATTTGAAATGCTGTTATGTGCCTTTTTTCAGATATAAGTGATTTGCGGCACCATTGATGTTACGCATCAAAATGTTCTTGTGTACTTCCTTTCAGTATGCTTCCATATGCTCGACTACAATATGAAATATTTTCACATCTAAGATTTATTTTCTATCGGAATTATATCTATCCATCTGAAATAGTACCGAAAAAAGAACAGATAGTAGAAATATATTCATCCATTTATTTGATTTACGAATCAAACCCAACGACTTTTTGTTTTCATACTTAAATACTTCCCACGTATGTATTGAATTCATTTGTATTATCTGACAATGACCTGTTGAAAATGTTATATGTTATGTTATGCTATCTAATCGAATAAATGAATCAGAAATATGAGCTGTGCTCTGGGATTGTATGATACATAATTCTAGCCGTCACATACATGTAATTACAAATCCATAAAAATCCATTCTGTATAACAACCAACCGACAAAATCATGGGGCACTCTGGTCCTTGGACACACTGGAAAGTTAACAAAAACAAAAATGTTTAACCCAATTCATCCAGCGCCGACTGCGCAGACTGACCGAGGTCGACACTTTTTTTTAACTTATGCATTAAGCTCCCATTTCACAGGGCGCAGTTCATTTAATTCTTTACCAAACGAGAAAATTTTAGACTTGTCCGAATTTAAAGCATTTGCAGACGACAAAATAATTAACGTGACTCAAACTGTCTTTGAATCGAAACTCGGCTTTAGAATAGTAGAAAACATTGTGGGAAAAGAAGAAAATGCTGGTTACCAGCATTTTCTCCTTTTCCCACAATGTTTTCAGAAGACTTCTTCCCCTGGATCATAAAAACTGGGGATTGTTTGGTAAAGAGATAGATGGCAGTTACTGTACTTAAACCTTAGCAAAACAGTTCCTGCTTTTAACGACCCTGATATGGAGGTGTTTTGAAAACATCGTGGAGAAAGGAGGAAATGTTTTTAACTAGATTTCTCTCCTTCTCCCACATTGTTTTCTGTCACTTTTACAACGATAACTTGATTTTTTCAATTATAGTTTTCAGTCGTCTGCAAATGCTTCAATTTAGGTCAGTCTAAAATTTTGTCATTGGTAACCAGTGAAAAGGTGCAAACACAAAACGAATTTGTATGCACGGTGTAAAAATGAAACAATATTTCTGTCATTTAGAGAAAAATGCCATTTCTTTCTGTCACATCAAGGAAAAATGCTTTTCTTTTTTTTAATCCAGTTTAAGAAAAATGTAATCTATTTCTGCCACTTCAGGGAAGATTGCCATCTGTTTCTGTTACTATAGAAAAAATTCCATTTATTTCTGTCACTTCAGAGAACAACGTCATCTCTCCCTGTTACTATAGAAAAATTGCCATCTATTTCTGTCTCTATAGAGAAAAATATGGTGTCTGTGTGCTATAATACAGAAAAATTACCATCTATTTCTGTCACTTCAGAGAAGAATGTCATCACTTTCTGTTACTATAGAAAAATTGCCATATATTTCTGTCACTTTAGAGAAGAATGCCATCTCTTTCTGTTACTATAGAAAAATTGCCATCTATTTATGTCACTTCAGAGAAGAATGCCACCTCTTTCTCTTACTATAAAAAATGCCATCTATTTCTGTCTCTAAAGAGAAAAATTGGGTTTCTGTCTCTTATAAAATAAATTAAAATGAGTTATTTCTTTGGCTTTTGAAGAAAATGGCGTCTCTTTTTGTCAGTCTTATAGACAAAATTTTTTCTGTTACTTGAGAGAACATTTTTTACATTTTTGTGTCACTATAGAGAAAAATGCCATGTCTTTTCTGTCGTAAAATTAGAGAAAAGTGTTAATCTTCATTCCAGGTACGTGAAAACACTGATTACGTGAAAACACTGATTACGCTCATGATTTTTCCCTACTCAAATCCAATCGATCGGTCTCAAACACAAGTTATACCATGGTGCGTTTCTTACAGAAACAGAACTTCCGCATCTTGACGGTGATCATTTCACATTTACCCCCAGACAGTTCGCAACGCCCGACACCACCGGAACCTCGACGTCTACTACCCACGTCTATGCACTGATTGCGAAATCTGTGTTTACGACATTTCTTTTCTGGCTCAGCCCCAGTAGTAAAAGCTGACAATACTAAGGTACAGATCAATACTATGATGACTGTAGATTTTATGGAGATTGGATTCATTTTAGTAAAAACGTTGGCCTGAAAAACAGCAAAACGGGAATTCAGTAATTTAGAAACAGAGAAAACAAAAGATGTGTGTAAGAAAAAAAATTAATGCGGATATAGAGGGTATTTGACTTTTTCAGTGAAATATCCAAATTTATTTCATCTCGTGAACATCATCGGTAATATTTTCACGAGTGGCTCTGCCAGTCTTGAAAATATTACAGATTATGTTCATGATCTGAAATAAAATCTTGATATTCAATCAAAATATTATTATCATAATAATTATGTCACTTTTCTAAGAAAAAACAGGCTGGACAACTTTTGAAGCCCTTTCCGAAGGATGGAATCAAAATGGTTTTAAAATGTTTCGCTGACAAGGTGGTTGTTCAATAAATATTTAAACAAGAAATGTTGTCAAAAAGTAGAATAAAACAAGGACATAAAGTCTCATGCACTGAATACTAACAAAAGGTAAACAACGGGAACACTCGGTTTTTTTTTAACCAATTTAGACCTGGAGCACTGGGTAAATTAAAGTTTTTCAGCAACCATTTAAGATCCAGGTATTATTATTTGAAGATTGTTGTGATAAAAAGAAATCTCACGAAAAAGATTGGTTGGTTGTATTGGGGTTTAACGTCACTTTAACAGCTAAGTTTATATCATGGCGGTCGGTGACACACATATATTTCCTGGCTTTCTCACACCAGTACTAACACAACTTTCTTTCCAAAGCCACCGACTACTTTTTTTACATGCTTCAACAGAGGTGAGGAGCGAAAATACGCCGGAAAGAAAGTTCGTCTCAACCGGGTATCGAACTCACAACCACCAGGTCATGAGTCCGACACGCTCACCACTGAGCCACCCGTGCGGTGCGGGACTCATAAAAAAGACCGACAGCGTTAATCCAGTGTCAGTTGCACATAAAATGTAGTCGGATCTAAAGTTATAGTGTAAGTGAAAACTTCTGAAAGCTGGTTCACCTCTCTATTTTTCTTCCGATAAAAAGATTAAAAGAAATTAAAAATGCTACTGTTGTGCTGTCTGGGGTTTTCATTCGAAGCACAATCTTGAAAATAACTCATAAATATTTTAACCATGTTCTTTGATAAGGAAATTTAGTGAATCTTGGAAAAGTATCGACTAGGGTAAGCCTGCGCAGTCCGCTCATGATAAAGAAAGCAAGAGCTTATAAATTCTTCTTAACTCTTTACCAGAGGAGGTAATTTTTATCTGCTGAAATTGAAAGAATTTACAGACGATAAATTTAGAGTGGCTAAAAAGGAGATATTTTATCTGTAAGGGAAGAAAACACTGTGGAAAAAGGAGAAAATGCTCGTTATGAGCATTTTCTCCTTTTTCCACAGTATTTTCAAATGCCTTCAAATACCTTCAACGTCAGAGCCGTAAAAACCAGGACTTATCTGGGAAAGGGTCAACCGAACAAATTACGAATATGTATATATGCAGAACAGAAAGTAATTGAGATGTAAATCTTTTTCTTACCACAGGTTTCCAAAAGTTGCTTGTCCTTAGTTACTTTTTTTCGTGATGAATACTAGTTGATTAGTTGATTAGTTGTATATAACTGTTATTCCTTTTAGTTAAACCTGCAACGTTATGTTTAGGCTGCACTTGTTTTCAGCTATTTATAATTGCACTCATGGTGTAAAATCGTTTTTTGATTGGTCAGAATCGGGTCATGTGATGAAAAAATCTGCATGTTATTTTTCGATGAAACGCAATAGCACTACTTTCGGTTTTTCCAATTGTTGTTGGTATCTAATTTTAGATTTCATGCAAACTGTTTATGGGCTATATTTAGAGTTCCATCGCTGAATCAGTCAAATGCAAAAAGATCGATTTCTTTTTCTTTAAAAAACTTGCAAAAAGGAAAAGGGCTAAATTTAAAAAACTTGCAAAAAGGAAAAGACCTAAATTTAGTACACTGTGTAAACGGAAAAATCAGTGTTGCATAAATGGACTTGATTTCTTGTTTCATGATGGAGTTAAACTTTTTTATTGCGGGGATTTGGTTTAAAAAATGCTATTGACCTGAAAAAAGTTATCGTGGATTTGGTGGAATGAATAGTGTGAAAGAACTGTTTGGAGAAAGGATCGAAAGAAGTGAATACACTGTGTTAAGAATTTTTGAAATGTTGGCGTGATAGGAACGATATTAGAAACATGCCTAGAACTGGGAAACCAAAAATGCATATTGAAAAATTAACAGCTGCGACACCGTTTTTTATGTTCTAATAAGTGGGTCACAAAACGTTGGCGTCATTCGATTCATATCTTACAAGAAACATAGGATAGACCAAGTCTTATATCGGCAACAGATAGATACTCATCGAGAACGGATCTGCCGACGGTACGTACGCATATTATTTACAAATTATCTATGAAAAGTTCACTCGAAAGAACACATCGTCCGCTTAGCCTCAAGTTTAGATAGTTGGTTGTATTGTTCATATAGATCTACATAATTATTTAATTCTTAAATTTTGTTCGATGAATCATCGAAAGCATCGATTTCAAAGCCAACAAAATGGCCGCCTTCGACAGAAAAAATATGTTGAAAAGCTAAAAATAGATTGCGTATTCATGCCCGTTCTACCAAGTATCCGCGAAGGAAATTAACTTTGATTTACTATCGTACTTGTCCGTGAAGTTTTCCTCTCTATCATTTTCGAAAAGTGATTTAAATGAACAGCGAGTGCAATTATAAGGGTTGAGTGCAGATTTTTGTGTTTTCATCGAGATATAAAATGCAATTGCCTTATTACATGGCTTAACATAACGCCCTTCGGGCGTTATTTGCCATGTAATAAGGCAATAGACCATCTGCCAAATTCTGTTACTGACGCATCACCACGAGTTACTTCCCCTGGGAGTACTCTCCACCGGACAATCTTTCCCAATCTTGAATATGCCGAATAGTGAAAGGGTCATATTTTTTCAATGGAATTCACCCTAAACGCGATAAATAAGACAACAAAAATCCTAAATCGGCCATGCCGGTAGTGTTATTATCTTTTTCGAAGACACACACAAAAAAAGAACTGTTGTTTTGTCAATCTTTCGGTAAACTTCAGAGATTAAAGCGGTATCATAAGCCCTGTCTCCTGTCGGTCGTGTTGATAGAACTTTTTGTATGCAGACTGAATTAACTCTTATGCTGCGAAGCCCGACTCAATGACTTTATCCAGACAATTTAGATCAAGATCGGACTACGAAAAAAGTGCAGTCTGATCCTACGTAGATCTCTATTTTATCTGGAGATATTCCTTTGAAATAATATTTGAGTTTTTACTATCGACTTTAAAAGTGCCATTCGATTCATTTAGCAGGATAAGGTTTAATAACTTGAAAACCAAATTCGAAAGAAATGAGTGCAAATATATACAGTTAAACTGGGACCGGTTAAATCAGGTTACATAATAATGCATTTGAAAAAAAAAAATGTTCGGACAGAAAAATGCATCTTCAAGGGCCAATGATTAGAACAGACTTACCCCTGTAACAGATTTAAACAATTCCAAACCTTTACAAGTGATCAGCGTCAGACTGAAGGTAATAAACAATTAATTATGACGCGAGTGTGTTAGTCGGTGCCTAAGAAGAGCATAACAGCTTTTCAAATAGATGCACCCACTTTGACGGTGAAATACCGAGATCAAAAGAACACCAAGGTAACCCTTTATTAACTTTTCAATGAAAACAAGTATAGCACGCATTTGCCCACTGAAAATGAATCCCGAACTTCTTTTTTTCTAGAAGGAATGGAGTGTTTGAAATTTGATTTGAATTTTGTTATTACGATAGTCTACTGATAAGGTAGTTCAAGCAGGAACATGACAAAACTGCAGCTATAGATATTCTAAATGTTATTTCAAAGTCAGGATTTTTGCTGTAAATTCAAACTGTATAATATCACAGTTGTTGGTAAATAGACTGTGTCTGTCTATTTGCAGATACTGGAACGATTTTTCAAAAAGAATTACTATCACTTTAATAGTTCAAATTTCGAGCCTGTAAGATACAAACTTAGCTACGGAATTCGGCAAACATTAGTTGACCAATCAGACATAAAAATAGGAAAGGTCTATTGCAGTTATATAAATGTTATTTCCCCCTTTTTTCGCTATTTTGGATAGCAAAGAAAAAGGAGAAAAGGTTGGTTACCAGAACTTTATCCCTTTTTAACAACATTTTCAAAAGCTATATTTCTCAGGGTCGTAAAAAGCTTGAGTTATGTGGTATACTATTTTAACCTTTTACCAAACATTTCCTGGTTTTTATGACCGTGGGATAGAAGCCTTTTGTAAACATTGTGGGAAAAGGAGAAAATGCTGGTAACAAGCATTTTCTCCATTTCCCACAATGTTTCATACCCTGCTGGAATCGAATGTCAATTTTTGAGTTACGTTTATTTTGTCATCTACAAGTGCTTTCAATTTTGTCCAGTCTAAAATTTTGTCGTCTGGTAAAGGGTTAAATAGTTACCGTGAATGTTTTCACCCGATGTCAACACCTTGGACTCGTCCAGATACTTAACATGTAGAGACGATTGAATAAAAGTGGGCCAAATGGTTGTAATTGTCCTTGAAAAAGTAAAAGAATATTGTTGGAACGGAAGAAAGTGCTTGTTGCAAGCCCTTCCTTTCTTTTCCACAATATTTTCTCTCACACTTGGAAAATTCATTTTTCACAGATGTCTCTGAACTGTATATTGATTACTTTTTTCAATTTTTTTTTGGGGGGGGTGTTATGGTTGAAGAAGTGAGACAAATAACATAAAGTGGGCAAAATCAGCACGCCTGCCCCTTTTTTCCGGATCCCCAAAACTCAGAATACTTTGGTAAACGGTTAAATAGCTGTTCAGTGTCTTCAGAAAGACAGGTACAGTCCATTTACTGATATTATATAGCACTATTATCAAACGTCTTTATTGCACTTTCAGGCATGTTCCTATTGACGAATAACTTCATATTATAGATCATGAACAAAAGAAACGTGGCTTCAGATCAAATTTTAAACCTTCCATATCTTCTTCACAAAATAATTATTCAAGCTTCATTTTTGAGTATATGTATTTGAAAATATGCGTCTAGTGAAGTTTTACAAAAGAAAATAGGTGAAGGGTTAACTCGGTGTTCCTTTGATCTCGGTATCGCACTGTGCGGAAGACCTTTAGAACAGCTGTAATGTACTTACTTCTTACAGATTAACACACACGTGTCACATTTAATTGACCCTTCTTATCTTTTGTTTCATATTTATTTACCCGTTTGGTGATCATTAGTGGACGGGATTATGAATTTTATACAGGTTACAGAGGGTAAATTCATTCTTACTTTCTACATGCTCTTTATTTGAATACGGTCTCATAAAATGCGTATTTTGTCTATTCCTAATTGTTTTTTTCAAAAGCAATGTCATGAAATATGAATAAATTGTGTTAGAATTGATTTCATAAAGATTTCTTACTATGTCACTTTTTTTTCAGTGGTGAATTTGTCCAAATTTAAAGGATTTGTGAACGGGACATACGGTTTTTGCCATTGAAATAATGCTTTGATTGTCCGGTGTCACGTGATACTTCCGGTGCGCCGCTTACGATAAAATGGAAATATCGCTTATATCAAATTTAATTGGCAAATCGTCTATTGCATTTTATATCTCGATGAAAACACAAAAATCTGCACTCAACCCTATAATAAACGGTTTGTCAGTTAATTTTCCCATGAAATACGAAAACACGCGTTGTCTGCGCATGCCATATTCTTCGAAGATTCGACCTGTCTAATAAAATTATGACGCATCACTCTCCCCGATGTTGGGGAGATTGTAGAAATATAGTAAAGTAGCAATGTAGAAAATGGCTTTTATTTATACGATTGAGGAAAAGTCAGGCCTTTTTTAGCTACAGATTTCTCTAAATTGCTGATTATAGCTGAATGTATTGCATCAGGTAGCGTTTTATTGAGTAAACGTTTATTTTAGTTTGAAATTCAAAGTAACGGTTGTCGCGTAGAAAAGAAGTCCGGTTCTGTACCCAGCATGCCCAAATTAGATAGATGTGTATTTATAGAATGCCATCTAGCGGGAGATAATGCGAAAAACAAGGCCAAGCAGATCACATGATCACGATTACTTTACATAGAATGGGAAATTTTATTCAAACCAGTCCAACAGTCTATACTTTTCTACTTTGAAAGAAGTTAATAATAATAATAATAATAATAATAATAATAGTAATTTATTAGCAAATAAAGGCCAGTGGCCCATAATACAAAAAAGTATGCGAACTTATATACATAAGTACATTAGGTTAATTGGTGCTTTTGATTCTATTTTTTTTTTTCTTAATCTGTAGGCTGCTAAGCTCGATTCGCTGAACGTGCAGTCTGATCTTCGACCTACACTGTCTGATAATGAGATACTACTGTAAAACATTACTTTGAAATAGCAATATTTGGGTTTTTTATTATTGAATTCAAAATTCCATTATAGTTATTCAGCGGGATAAGGGTAATCTATATGAGCAGCGTGCTCTGTGAAAAGGGGGCTTAATGCATCTGCGAAAAGTATCGACTTAGATCAGCCTGCGCAGTCCGCGAAACTTTTCGCAGTTGATCAATTTTCAATTTTTCTGTATGCCAAATGACCAGTCTACTTCATGATTAAGGACGTTTTCGGTAGTAATTTCTGCACATCCCTTTGGCGATCAAGGGAGACAATAACAGACAGTAACTCTTCTCAAAGAAGGTACTTGTATATCGTTCGGGCAATACCTTGAATTTCGGATACGGTACGTTTCGAAGCGAAAAATGAGTCTACAATATCGACTTAACCCTTTCCCAAACAATCCCTGGTTTTTACGGGTCTGGAATAGTAGCCCTTTGAAAACATTGTGGAAAAAGGAGAAAATGCTGGTAAACATTTTCTCCTTTTCCCACAATGTTTTCTACCCTATCATAGACAGAAATCATCTTTTCAGTAAAAGTTGAATTGTCGTCTGCAAATGCTTTCAATTTGGTGTGGTCCAAAAGTTTGTGGTGTGGGAAAGGGTTAACGCACGTTTTGAAAAAAGGTTTAAAGGGGAAAAGATTAGAAGAATACAGGAAATTTTACAGCAGTATCGACTTTTTTAGAGAATAGAGTCTACTAAACATGACAGTGCCGATCGGTCTGAGCGCCTAAACGGCTGGAAATGGCCATATTACAAAAAACTCTAACACGACAACATATCTTTTTCTTTCCATTTTTGTACCATTAAATGTTACTGTATATACCAAAAAATTAGAAAATCTTATGAAAGGAATTTTTCAAAATTTTAAATTAATTGAAGAAATCTTACATGTTGCTTTTGCTTATATTTTGGCGAGTCAAGAAATAGGAAAAATATTTTTTTTTAAAAAGAAAATGAATTCAGATTATTATTTTATTCATACATAATCAAGAAATAATATATTAAATATGGAAAATAATATTTGCATTGTATAATGAACTTTCTATCACTGTATTACTGTCTTTTATGAAGATATAGTCATTTTAGGTGTTTTTATTCAAACGGTTACCATAGAAACAGCCATTTTGCAGAAAATCTAACTCGGCAACATACCTTTTTCTTTTAATTTTTGAGCTTGCCATTGAATTTTACCCAACATATGAAAGAATTAAAAGTTCTATGAAAGGATTAAATTTTCACAAAACTGTAGAAAACGTCTTTAAGTCGGTTATATAACAGAGGTAGCTCTTATGGATCCATAGTCATGTGATGACGGGTTGGTGTCGGATATCACGGAGATGCATTAACCCTTTCCAAAACGACAAACTTTTTGACCAGACCGAATTGAAAGCATTTGCAGACGACAATTCAACTCTTGCTGAAAAGACGATTTCTGTCTATGATAGGGTAGAAAACATTGTGGGAAAAGGAGAAAATGCTGGTTACCAGCATTTTCTCCTCTTCCCGGAATGTTTTCAAAAGGCTTCTATTCCAAACCCGTAAAAACCAGGGATTGTTTGGGAAAGGGTTAAGCCGCCTTTTGCCAGAGCATGACTCAAGTATTTTGTGACTTTGAGGACATTAAGTTGTTTTTTTTTCTAATTTTTGAACAGTAGGCCACCGGCAATAATAATTTGTGAGGCGTTCTTTTCTAAGATTAGCATATTTCGGACAAACTAGAAGAGAGTGGCATTCGTGTTCGACCATGTTCATATAACAGTATTTACAAAAAGCCTCCGTCACACCGAACTAATTCTTGACTCCTAGGCTGCTAAGCGCCACCCACTGGCCTTTTCCGGATAGTGTAGATCAAGATCAGACTGCACATAACGTGCAGTCTGATCTTGGATCTAGACTGTCCGATATGGAGATGTTATTCTCCCAAAACATATCTTTGAAATAGCAATAACTAGATTTTTACTGTCGAATTGAAAATTTTTTGTTACTTATTTAGCAAGATAAGTGTTAACCCATTACCACACAATCCCTACTTTTGACGTCCCTTGGAAAGAAGCCTTTTGAAAACACTGTGGGAAAAGGAGAAAATGCTGGTAACCAGCATTTTCTCCTTTTCCCACAGTGTTTTCTACCCTTCCCAGAACAAATTTCAATTTTTCAGCCATATTTATTTTGTCGTCTGCAAATGCTTTCAATTTGAACCAGTCTAAAAATTTTGTCGTGTGGTAATGGGTTAAAACGTCTTACCCCGTCCTGACATAATAAGAAAACGGGTTACGGTCGGCGTTGAAGGCGTAGTTTTGGCCTGATAATGCCTGAAGTCCCCTTCTCACCAAGCCTGTTCCTAGAAAACCTTACCCCGGTCAACAAGATCGAAAAAAAACGGGCTGCAGTCGGGATAGGACGTGTAATTTCGGTCGGTAAAAATGCAGACGCCCTGCCAATTGATGCTCGACTGCACCGCGTCTCTATTAGGATCTAAGTACGTACGGCTGTTCCGTTTGTATACTACGTCCATCTCGTTTTAATTACATTTTTACTCCGTCTAATTACAGGACGGGATGGGCGGCAAAAATTTTGAGCGGGCTCAAAGTTCTACAGCACCCTTCCCGTCCTAACCCCAGTCCTTTAAGTTTGTAAACAGATCGTAAAAGGTTGCTAACACGTCAACTCCGTCCGTGCTAAAGTCAGTTTGGCAACGATTTTCAGAACGGAGTGTGAACGAGTTAAGTGTGACAGAAGGTATTACCGATCTTCCCTCTGGATGTGTATGTGTCTTCCCATTTCGATGAGTAGTTTATCACACTGGAGAGACCTTACGAACTTGCTCCCGGGCAACGTTACTGTCCCTGTCAATTTTACGCACCTGTTCGAGTAAAAAACATGGCTGCGCCCATAAAATTACACAAGGTAAGCACAAAAACATACTTCTATTACAACCAGATGAGTAGATGTGCAGTAGACGGTTGTCGCACGGAATGTCTGGGATGTCATTGCATATTTATGTATAGTTCCTTTAGTGGTTTGTTATTTGTTAAAGACGTTTAATCCAACAAACTTCCGTCAGCGACTGCGATTTCTGAATAATCAACACATGGGAGTCAGCAAAAAGCTTTTTTAAACATATACATACAATAATCTGAAGTTTGTGTTATGTCAGGTGAATCACATATGCTTTATTCACCACAGTTGAAAACAAAAACTATACGACATCCATTAAAAAAGCACTTTTCTGTCAATTTTTGTTGGCAACGCTCCACGCTCCAGAACACAATAAAACGATCCAGTTCCTGTATTGAAAAAGAGAACGATATCATAATGTGATTGTGTACTTATTTAATGATTGTTTTCCCTTTTTTCCCTTCTTTAATCAATATGTTTAATTGTCTACTCGTCCATCTTTCGGTTTTTCTTTCCGGCAAGTTTATTGTCCTTTTGATGCTTTTGAAATGAAATGCCATGATATAGATGAAGAGCTTGATGACAGACAGTATCATGCAAAGGATATCTATCATAACTATCGTGCAGAAGATCCATAACTTTTATAAATACCATCTTTGATATCGTCATCAAGAGACTCATTTTTGTGAATATAATTTAATAATAATGATCATCAACGAACAACCATTCATATGCCTTGTAAGGGGCACACCTAAAAGTAACTAGTAATATCTAATACTATGCTTTAAATATTGATCAGCGATACTTTGTGCATTTGCGAAAGAATCTGCCCAGGTCGGCTTGTGCATTCCGCGCAGGCGGAACTGGACCGAGACTTTTCGCTTTAAGTCAATTTTCTGTCTACCTAAGGATTGAATGGTGTTTGTTTTTTTTCGAAAAGGTGATTATTGTGGATCCATAAGTAGGCAAAGGGTTGTTTGGCACCACGAATGACGCAGATGCATTAAGTTTCATAGAGCATGGCTCCAATATATATAAATCTTCTCACACCTTTGCAAAACAGTAGATCATATAGCTAATTAGACCTCAAAGTAGCTTACGAATCGCAAATTTGTTTCAAATTAAACAACCATTTTTGTGAAAAACACTAATTAGATGCATGTTTTTTTTTTTTTAATTTTTTTCCACGAAAACAGATCCGGTTTATCCATAAATCTTTTGGCATAAGAAAACGGCATGGGCAAATAATGCAGTTCCAGATCAGCCTCTACCGAAGCTGTCAGAGTATGATCATGAAATTTCACTATTTGCCAGCATTTTCTCCTTTTCCCACTGTGTTTTCAATCCTTTCCAAATCAAGTTTCAATTTTTGATTCACTTTCACTTTGTCGTTTGCAAATGCTGTCAATTTTGGACAAGTTTTGCGTGAAAACTAGATACTATATATATGGGATTTACACGCTTACCAAAGAAGCATGTTTGTTTTATTTATAGATAAAATTTTAATAAAAATTTTTATTTTTATTTAATTCTTTATTTCCTCTATAAATGAAGATTACAAAATTCAAAAAAAAAAAAAAAAAAAAAAATTACATATAAGTTAAAGATGCATACATAACATTAAACTCACATATACGCACAGAAGCAAGGAACCCTCACATTCAACAAGAACATGCATTCATATATACCCACTCCACAAACGATAAACAGAAGACAGACGGACAGACACACAGACGAACGTACAGACAGACGGACGGAAGGACAGGCAGACAACAGGCAGGTAGACAGAAAGATAGACGAACAAGAAGACAGACATCTGAGATGCTTACTTAAGGGGAGAAAAAAAAACTAAGGAAAAGTAATTTGTTTATAACAACTCCACATGGAGTGTAAAAACCAAGCAATATGTCTATAGAAATGATCGTAAACAGACCTTATTTCCTTATCAAAATCTTGGTTTAGACCAAATAAAGTTTGCACAAACATATACTCATCTAACGATTGCAAGGCACGTTGTACAGAATGTCCATATAGGATTACAACATTATGAAAAAATAAACGTCTGCAGTTCTGAACGCTGGTACATTGTGTTAAAATATGGTCTGTTAGACTAACAGATATATTGCTTTCACTGCATCTAGGACAGTTTGAATCAAAATGAGCCAAATATGCAATTAACTGTGCAATAGAGAAACATGCGCGCAGCATGGAAGGATTACTCCGTGCATAGGTCCAAACAGGACTGTACGAAAACTGCTGCTGAATTTGTCTATACCGAACAAACTCAACTGACATGGTTCGAACTTCCCATTCATTAATAAAATGGCTTGATATCTTTTGGTCAATACAACGTTTTCTCCTTTTCCCACTGTATTTTCAATCCTTTCCAAATCAAGTTTCAATTTTTGATTCACATTCACTTTGTCGTTTGCAAATGCTGTCAATTTTGGACAAGTTTTGCGTGAAAACTAGATACTATATATATGGGATTTACACGCTTACCAAAGAAGCATGTTTGTTTTATTTATAGATAAAATTTTAATAAAGATGGGAAAAAGAAAAAAGACTAAGCTTTGGCTGAATAAGCCAAAAAGGCGACCCATGACTTTCTGTACTCCAATGAAAAAAATATGCAATAGTTTACCTAGAACACCAAGTACCCGGAAATATGTAGGGACACCATCAGAACGTAGATCCAATATGAAACCGACCCCGCTCAGAACATCTAAAACATCTTCTTCTTCTTCTTCTTCTTCCTACACCCCTCCCTTTCTCTCCCTTTCTTTCTCTTCTTCCTTCCCCCTTCCCCCCCCTCTCTATCTCTCTATTTTTCACGATGGGTGTCTGATTCTGCCACCTTAAAGGTGGGTATTTAGAATTTTTTACATCTCGCCAAATTAAAAAATATATATATCACGGAAATTCATATGATAAAATAATTCAATTCATCAACAATTAAGATTCATAAAATTAAAAAAAAAATTTTTTTTGGGTGGTATCCCCTTATAAGGCTACGTAGCCTCTTAAGTTATTTTTAGATTTCGCGCCAAAAATCAATAAAGCATTGTGGGAATGTCAAGTGACTGACACGTGACTCATAACGCTTAAATTCCCTATCATAACAAACATGTAATAATTATTTTCCATAATGTCTTCTTCGGACGCTATGTTTGAAGCTTCTTCTATGTATTCCTGTAAGTAAATGAGCGAATTGACCACCTAAAAATAGAACGTGTCTCCCGATGGTGTCAACCTGGGCCGTAGTAGATCTCTAATTTCTCGTGTTGTCGGACGGTTTTCGATTACTTGGGTTTTATGAACGAAAATTAAAAGGCTTTGGTAGTATAAGGATGATTTTTTTGCAACTTTGTAAAATTTTCGACCTAAAATCCGAAGGGCCACCTTTAAAGGTGGCCCTTCAGTTTTTGGGACGAAAATTTTACAAAAATGCAAAAAAATCATCCTTATACTCCCAAAGCCTTTTAATTTGCGTTCATAAAACCCCAATTTTCCAAAACCGTCCTACAACACGAGAAATTAGAAATTTACTACAGCCCAGACTGACACCAACGGGAGACACGTTGTATTTTTAGATGATCAATTCTCTCATTTACATACAGGAATACACAGACAAAGTTTAAACCTAGCGTCGGAAGAAGACATTATGGAAAATAATTATTACATGTTTGTTTTGTAATGGAATTTAAGTGTTATTAGACACGTGCCAGTCACTTGACATTCCCATAATACTATTTTGATTTTTGGCGCGAAATCTAAAAATAGCTTAAGAGGCTACGTAGCCTTTTAAGGGAATACCATCAAATTTTTTTTTATTTGTAATTTTATGATTCTTAATTATTGATGATTTCTATCATTTTTTCATATAAATTTCAGTAAAATATATATTTTTTAATTTGGCGAGATGTAAAAATTCTAAATACCCACCTTTAATAAAATTGGGGATAGAAACAGAGAACCCGAGATCACCTGAATACATGCCCAGTAACATTAAGCCTATTGATAGAAAAAAAGAGTTCAACGTGTTTTAGAACTGTACTTCCATTCAAGTATTTATTTAACTACTTTACGACTGTGACTACGATAATTAATATAGAATCTTGACCAAAATAACAAAATTGTTCACTGTAACACAAACCTATACGCTTACCGTATTTTCAGCTCAGAAGCTGAATCGTTGTATTGAATTTAGGAGCATCTT
Organism: Tridacna crocea; assembly: GCA_943736015.1. Taxonomy (NCBI): domain Eukaryota; kingdom Metazoa; phylum Mollusca; class Bivalvia; order Cardiida; family Cardiidae; genus Tridacna; species Tridacna crocea. Next base: position 58,416,540 of record OX031060.1, on the reverse strand, counting down.
ACGTTGTAATGTAAAAATGGCAAAATATCCTTTAATAACTGCAATTTGATTTTTCATCAGTTTATAGCTCTGAGGATAATCACTGTATTGGTCATCTGACACGACACACACTTCAGAATATGGACTATATATGTTTTACAAAGGTTTTTGGAGACTCCATGTAGTGTTTTTGCAGAAATCGTAGTCGCCGACGAAACTTTGTTGGATTAAACGTCTTCAACAAACGATTAACCACCAAAAGAACTAAAGATTAACGTGCACTGACACCCCAGACATTCCGTGCGACAACCTGCAACTGCATATCTATTCAATAACATGTTTAAAAAAATATGTTTTTGTGCTTACCTTGTGTAATTTTATGGGCGCAGCCATGTTTTTTACTCGAACAGGTGCGTAAAATTGACAGGGACAGTAACGTTGCCCGGGAGCAAGTTCGTAAGGTCTCTCCAGTGTGTTTATGGGATGACAATCTAAATTTTGTTAGAGATGTGATTTTTTTTATTAGCTATTATAGAAAGATATTCTTCTAACTGGAAATTTTCTTTGAATTAACTGTAAGACGACCATAATTATTTCCTTATGATGCCATTATCAATAAGTATATCTTCATTATCTCCCGCTAGATGGCATTTCATAAATGCAAATCTATCTAATATGGGCATTCTGGGTACATAAACGGACTCATTTTTTAAAAAAGACAACCTTTACTTTGAATTTCAAAACGTTTACTCAGTAAAACGCTGCCTGGTGCGATTTATTCAGTTATGATCAGCTAGCAGGTAACCGGCCACTTATTAAAACAGTCCCTACAGGCTTGGGTTTAGCTTCGGAGAATGGGTGATGCGTCAAATAAGACAGGGTCGAATCTTCGAAGAATACTAGTATGACATGCGCAGACAACGAGTATATCTGATACGAGGAAGAGCGGCATTATTAATCACATTTACATGTTAACTAAAGGCGGAAGGTAAAATAATTGTTTTCGGAAACTTTCATTGTTTAACCTTTTCCCAAACGACAAACTTTTGGAGTAGACGAAATTGAAAGCATTTGCAGACAACAATTGAACTCTTGCTGAAAAGATTATTTCTGTCTATGATAGGGCTGAAAACATTGTGGGAAAAGGAGAAAATGCTGGTTACCAGCATTTTCTCCTTTTCCTACAATGTTTTCAAAAGGCTCCCCATCCAGACCCGTAAAAAAAGGGATTGTTTTGGAAAGGGTTAAAAAATGATTCCCATAATGACACATTAGCAGATAAAGCAGGCACGACCAACTTCCTGGATTTTCATTGATGATACCAGTTGAATCATGGGATACTAGTATTAGGGAAAAAAAGATGAATATCATAAACAATAAAAAAAACTGTTCTGAGAAAATCTTAACCCTTTATTTATTGAGTTTGTCTTCGTGTGAATATGGAGAATGGCTTGTTAAGATTAAGATCTAATCGCGAAAACGCGCAGACTGATCTTGGTTCTACGCTGTCTAATACTATTTCAGCTATGCTAGCTTTTCAACCGTCTTATTACTCTGTTCGGTCACTTGCGAGTGATTGAAAATACTTGTGTTATTTTTCTTAACCCTTTACTCCATAGATACTCATTTCTACGCATTGGTTGTAGTGGCCTTTGGAAAACATTGTGGCAAAATGTGAAATTGCTTTTGATGAGCAATTTCACCTTTTGTAACAATGTTTTTTATGCTATCTAAAGGTGACATATACACGCAAGAAATGGCTTCATCCTTGCTGTAATTTAGGGTCAATTAGAGATACTATAGAAATGCCTTACGGGGTAAAGGGTTAAATTTTTAGCCATGCGCTGTGGAAATGAGGCTTAATGTATCTTCAAAAAGTGTCGACCCATGTCAGCCTGCGCAGTCCGCGCAGGCTGACATGGGTCGAAACTTGTCTTGCTTTTTGCAAATTCTATGCATGTCAAGGGACCGTTCTTGTAAAAAGCAGTAGTTACGAGGTTTTGGAAGTAAACCGACGTTATGAATGCAAAATAGCCACTAAAAAAAAAAAAAAAAAAACTGACCTAATCATAAGGTAGACTGGGCTATGGACATACAGAAAGTTGACCCAATGGCGAGGAGTGTCTCTCCAGGTTAGCCTGCGAGGACAGTGCACAGGCTGACCTGGGCAGATACTTTTCGCAGATGCATTATGCCCCCTTTTTCGCAGGGCATGGCTGATACCTTTGTATGCAGTCTTGACCGGGACAGATGCAAAGGACAGGTTTAGAATAAGTATTTGAAAATGCTTCACCATAGAAAAAAAAAAATAAACCATACCTTCTTTCAATTGGAAAAAACAAGTCCATCATGATTTAACTCATTACCAAACGACAAAATTTAAGGTTTGTCCAAATCGAAAGCATTTGCAGACGACAAAATAAAAGTGACTGAAAATTTTAAATTTGTTTTGTGAAGGGTATAAAACCTTGTGGGAAAAGGAGAAAATGCTGGTTACCTGCATTTTCTCCTTTTCCCACAATATTTTCCAAAGGCTTCTTTACGAGTCAGGGTCGTCAAAAGTAGGGATTGCGTGGTAATGGATTAAAAACACTTGTGTCAAGTAAATAACCTTAAATGGAAATAAAAATCGGACTCTTTCTATAATAAATCACAGGAAATATCTAATTCATTTTGCTTTAGCGCTCTGACGGCGTAAATAATTTCCCATGCCAGTTCCAGAACACTTTAAGCCACGCCCCTGTAGCTCTGTCGGTAGGGTGCACGACCTGAGAAAAGGAGGTAGTAGGTTCGATCCCTGGCATTGCCAGTTTCTTTCCAAGGATTGATGATAGTCATTGCGACAGGATTCATTCCTCTCTCATTGTCTAGGCGATAGTTATGTTGGAAAGCAGCCCGAGGCTTGAAAGGAAAATTGTGCGGAGTAGTGGTAAAAGAGACTCCAGGAAAGCACTGATAGGTGCATTGGCCGTCTGAAATGGTATTTGAAAATGACGTTAAACACCATACAATATATCAAAAAATTGAAACACTTTCAACCGTGTTACGTTAGACTCCAGGGCCCGTATTCACCAACCATTCTTGAGAATATTCTTAGTCTTATTCTTCAAGGTTTTCCAAATTTGTAAGTAACACAACTTCTGATTGGCTAAACCGAATGGTTTAGCCAATCAGAAGTTGCGTTACTTACAAATGTAGAACATTCTGGAGAATTAGACCAAGAACGTTCTTAAGAATGGTTGGTGAATACGGACCCAGGAAAGCACTGATAGGTGCATTGGCCGTCGCGATATGACTGAAATGATATTTGAAAATGGCGTTGAACACCATACAATCAATAAAAAAATTGAAACACTTTCAACCGTGTTACGTTAGGCGACCTTTGAGGCACAAGTGGTCGGAGTTGATTGAGACCAGTTGCAGAGAACGGGCGGTCTTATCCTGGATCAACATCGTCCGACATTTTCCTTATTCTTTTGTCCAAAAAATCCGTTGTCTGCTCATGTCATATTCTTCGAAGATTCGATCTCATTATCTCCCGCTAGATGGCATTCTATAAATACTCATCTATCTAATTTGGGCATCCTAGGTACAGAACCGAACCACTTTCCTACGCGACAACCGTTACTTTGAATTTCAAACTAAAATAAACGTTTACTCAAAACGTTACCTCGTGCAATTCACTCAGCTATGATCAGCAGTCTAGAGAAATCTGAAGTTAAACCAGGTCTCATTTCTCCTCAAACGTATTGATAAAAGCTGTTTTCTACATTACTACTTTATAGAGCGTAATATTACAGTCAGTCCGCTTTCGGGGCTAGTGATGCGTCATATGAGACAGTCGAATCTTCGAAGAATATGACATGCGCAGACAACGGATTCGACCTGTCTTATATGACGCATCACTCTCCCCGACATCGGGGAGACTGTAATAATACGCGCTATAAAGTAGCAATGGAGAAAATGGCTTTTATCAAATCAGGCCTGTTTTAGCTCCAAAATTTTTCTAAACTGCTGATCATAGCTGAGTGAATAGCACCAGGTAACATTTTATTGAGTATACGTCAATTTTAGTTTGAAATTCAAAGTAACGGTTGTAGCGTAGAAATGTGTACCCAAGATGCCCAAATTAGATAGATGAATTATTTGTAGAATGCCATCTAGCGGGAGATAATGCAAAAAATCTGCTTATATGGATTAGAATTAAGGTTTTATCATCCGGAAAAATTGGTGTATTTTGTCGCCGGGAAAAGGTTTGGGGGTTTTCAGACACTGACGTTTATTTGTCATGAAAAATTACCGTTGATTTTCCTTCAATTAATTTCTAACCCTTAGCCTGCTGAGCTCGATTCAATAACTTGTTGTGGACAGTGTAAATCAAGATCAGGTTGCACAAAACGTGCAGTCTGATCTTGGCTTTACTCTGTCCGTTAAGGAGGTCTCTTCTTCCCAGTAATACCTTTGAAATAGAAAAAAAAAATGGGTTTTACTATATGGTTGAAAGTTGCGTTTCACTTACTTCGTTGGATAAAGGTTTGACTCTTTACCAAGACAAGATTTTAGACTTTTTCAAATTGGTACCATTTGCAGAGGACAATATAAATGTAACAAAAAGAAACACTGAATTTTGTATAAAGGCGGGTAGAAAATATAGTGGGAAAAGGAGAAAATGCTGTTTACCAGCATTTTCTCCCCTTTTCCCACAATGTTTTCAAAAGACTTTTTTCTCAGGGTCGTTATAAGTCGAGATTGTATAGTAGAAGGTTTAAAGCAAAAAAATAGAATAAAAAGCCCAACATTGTGGGAAAATGAGAAAATGCAGCTTTTCAGCATTTTTCCCCTTTTCTCACAATGTTTTCAAATGTTAGTCAAAATTTATAATACAAATCGTCATTAAACTTGTAAATAATTGGGGTTTACCCGTGCACTGTCATCATATGAATAATTGCGTCTTTTTAGTCAGATTATAGATACTTCCTGCTAAAAAGGAAATCGTTCTCCATTTTATCAATAAATTGACATCCCCATATCTCAGCGCCATATACATAAAATTTGTTAAATCTTCACCAAACGACGAAATTCTGGACAATTGCAGATTGAAAGCACTAGTATTTGCAGACGACAAGTTAAATGTTGTCCAGTTGTTCTAATTTGTCTAAGAAAGGATAGAAAACATTGCGGGGAAAAAGAGAAAAAATGTTGTTTATCGGCATTTTTCTCTTTTTTCCCCCCACAATGATTTCAAAATCTTTCTTTCTTAGAGTCGTGAAAACCCAGAAATGAGTGTTTTTACCTAAAAGTCAAATGATGACTGGATATGAAGGAAAAGCAGAAATTCCTTAAAACGTAAGAAAAGCTGAATCATGAAAATTACTCGGTATTTATTTAAATGTGACGTAAGAGATTCTAGTTACCTAATGTAACATAACTTTTGTGGGGGTTTTGTGGAACTATTTATGCATTATAGAAATGAGGAACTAAAAAAAAAATCTACTTATGGCGAATTCAAAATAAAACGTGACGTAAGAGATTCCAGTTATATAATGGAAAATATCTTTTGTGGGAGTGTTGTTGAAGTATCATTGCATCATAGAAATGAGGAACTCCACAAAAAAATCTGCTTTTGATTTTACAGTCAGGAAAATTTTGTGAATTCAGAATAAAATATGACGTAAGAGATTCCAAGTACATAATGCAAAATAACTTCTGCGATTTTTGCGGGGCTGTCGTGGAAGTATTAACACTTTCCCAAACGACAAACTTTTGGACTAGACCAAATTGAACGCATTTTCAGACGACAATTCAACTCTTGCTGAAAAGATGATTTCTGTCTATGATAGGGTAGAAAACAATGTGGGAAAAGGAGAAAATGCTGGTTACCAGCATTTTCTCCTTTTCCCACAATGTTTTCAAAAGGCTACTATTCCAGACCCGTAAAAACCAGGGATTGTTAGGGAAAGGGTTAACCCATTACCACACAATCCCTACTTTTGACGACCCTGAGAAAGAAGCTTTTTCTCCTTTTCCAACAATGTTTTTTACCGTTCCAAAAAACAAATTTCAGTGTCTGATTCACATTCATTTGTCGTCTGCAAATGCTTTCAGTTTTGTCAGGTCCAAAATTTTGTTGTTTTGTAAAGATTTAATACATCATAGAAATAAGGAACTCCATAAAAAGAAAAGATCTACTTTTGATTTTAGAGTTTGAAAAATCTTTTGTATTTGTAATAAAATTTCCTGGATCCGGATTTCACACAATCAGTACACAGTTATTAACGGCAAGTACACCATCACTTTATTAGTAACAGGAAAAATAAAACTACTATATCTTTCCCACGCCTTTTTTCAATGAAAAATATTAGCCTTTCCGATTCCTTCCCAAACGAACGAACGAATGAACGAACGAACGAACGAACGAACAAGGAAAGATTAACTCTTTACCAAACGAAAATATTTTAGACTGGTCCAAATTGAGAGCATTTGCGGACGACAAGATAAAAGTAGCTGAAAATTTGAAATTTGTTTTGGGAAAGGAACAAAACATTGTGGGAAAAGGAGAAAATGCTGGTTACCACCATTTTCTCCTTTTCCCATGGTGTTTTAGAAAAATTTCTCTTTCAGGGTCGTGAAAACCAGGGATTGTTTGGGAAAAGGTTAAACGATCAAGCAAACAAACGAAGCCACCAAGAACACAAGAACTACTGAACGAATGAAATGTTTTAATGACAAAAACTTACGAAAGATTATAGTAATTATAAATATGTAAATTACCTGATGTCTAAGACTAACATGAAGTAGAAAAATAGCTTAAAGCCACCCAGTCTGATCTTGTACTATCGGCTTGATTGAAGGTTTCATTCTATTTATGTATTTATTTATTTATTTATTTTATTTATTCAGCAACATAAGAGTTAAAATTTCAAGAATCCCCTGAACTTGCTATCTGTTTTCTCCTCAAAAGCGCACCATTTTCTTGTTACTAAATTCTCCCACCCTATGGGTAAACCCAAGACCACTTCGTGACGTAATTTCTAACTAACTGCCTACACTTGACCTAATTTTAACCTGACCAACATAGGGAAAATCCAAGATGCTCTCTATAAATAACGCAGCTTTGTTTAGTTTCTTCATCAACCTAAATGCGAATCGAAGGTTAACAGTTAACAGCTTTTAACAAGGCAGATACCGCTAAAGAGACCAGCTCAAGAGAAGATTTTCATCTGTGGCTGAAAGAATTCGTTTGGCGAAGATCTAAATACGTTATCGAAGGTGCAGACTTGCAAAAAGGTAGGATAAAAAGTTTCTTACATTTTGAAAATGAAAAAAAGATCAGGAATAAATTTTAACCCTTTTCTTGCTGGATAACTAAGATATTTTTTTTTCATTTCGTTAGTAAATAAACCCAAATATTGCTCTCTCAAAGTTATGTTTTGGTGAATAATATCTATTTAAAGGACAGTGTAGACCCAAGATTAGACTGCACGTTCTGTGCGGTCTGATCTTAATCTACACTGTCTCCCCAAGGTCAGCGAGTCGCGCATAGAAGCATATAAGTTAAAGGAACAACATTTTTTTTTCAAATAAAATGAATAAACTTAATATTTGCTTCAGTTATGAAATGCGACGAATAAATGAGTAAATTTTGAATGCATGTAGTTCAATTATTTACCACACAATGACGACTTTTAGCGCCCTTTTGGAAGAAGCCTTTTAACCCATTACCAGACAATCCCTACTTTTGACGACCCTGGGAAAGAAGCCTCTAGAAAACATCGTGGAAAAAGGAGAAAATGCTGGTAACCCATCCTCGGATACCCCGGGGTCTCCCTATTTGCTACGCTAAATCGACCCCTGGGACAATTAATTGAATTTCCCTCGCTTTACCGCTGGCCGAATGCTGGCTTTTCATTGGTTCCATCATCATTTTGTGATGGGCGAGTGGACTGTACGCTATGACGTTTCGTATCGATTTTCGGCGGCTGATTCAGTTTTATTAGTCAATTGTCCCAGGGGTCGATGTAACGTAGCAACACCCCGGGGTATCCGAGGATGCTGGTAACCAGCCTTTTCTCTTTTTCCCACAATGTTTTCTACCCTTCACCAAATATATTTCAAATTTTCAGTCAATTTTTTTTTTTGTCGTCTGCAAATGCTTTCGATTTGGGCAAACCTAAAAATATGTCGTTTGGTACAGAGTTAAAAACATTGTGGGAAAAGGAGAAAACGCTGGTAACCAGCATTTTCTCCTTTTCCCACAAGTTTTCCACCCTATCAAATAAAGATTGCGTCACTATGAAATTGTCGTCTGCAAATGCTTTCAATTTGGACAGGTCTAAAATTTTGCCCGATATGGTTATGGGTTTATCAACCTGCTAAATAAGATGTATGGAAATTTTAAGCAAATATTAATTACTTTAATTACTCAGTCGTTACTAATTCAATATAATGTTTTTTTTTGCCTGAAAATTATTTCAGTATCGAACACTGTATCCAAGACAAGATCAGACTTCGCGCTCTGTGCACTCTGATCTTAATCCACACTGTCTGCAAAGGGTCATAAAATCGCAGTCAGCAGTCTCAGTTATTTTTGAAACTTAGGATTCTATTGATCATCTGATTATTAACCCTTTATCAAAGGACAAAATTTTAGATTTGTCCAAGTTGAAAGCAATGGCAGACGACAAAAAAAAACGTGACTCAAAAATAAAAACTTGGCTTCAGAAGAGTAGAAAATATTGTGGGAAAAGGAGAAAATGCTGGTTACAAGCATTTTCTCCTTTTCCCACAATGTTTTCAGAAGGCCTCTTTATTAGGGGGGGGGGTGTTACTGAAAAGTCGGTATTATTATTGTGAAGTAAAGGTTTAAATAAAGAATTCGATCAGTTATTGGTAATCCATTGATTTTCTCTTTTTCAGAATTCTAAGATGGCCATTTTTACCGTAAAATCAACCTTTGTTGCCATTCTTGTTATTTCAATCATTCTGGCTTCTTTCACAATCGAAAGCGAGGCCAAGACCTCAAAGTGTTTCAAACATCGGAAAAATGGCAGATGCGTGGACCGTGGAAGTCGACGAAAAGATTCTGGCGGTCAAGGTCTATGTGCGAAGGCCGGAGGTCAATGCGTTCGAATCTCAGTTCCAGGCTATGACCAATGTATTTGTCTCGGACGAGTTTTGGCGTGATTTTAACTCTGAATCTACAAGATAAGTGAAATATTTTTTTTTTAACCGATACGAAAATACAAGAGGTCAGTCAGCAGTATATTGGTTGGGCTAATTTGCACCTGTCATGATGAGAAAAGAGAAAATCTGAGAATAAAAGAAAATAAGTGTCGGCGAAAATGCATGACTGCAATTTGTTAAGACTTGAACATTCCTTCAATGTGACCAGAACTCCGGATACAGAGAGTGATTTTGATTTCAAAATTGAAACTATTAATTCTTTTTCACTTAACCCTATGTTGTGGGTGCTCATTAGAATCGTCTCATCGACACGATTCTAATGAGTACCCACAACATAGGCTTTGAGCGCAATACTGAGCTATTTGTTAAGACTTGAACATTCCCTTAATGTGAATAGAGCTCCAGATAGAGGGAGTGATTTTGATTTCAAAATAAGAAAAAAATATTAAGTACTGTCCACTAAACTCTATGTTGTGGGTATTCATTAGAATCGTCTCATCGAGACGATTCTAATGAGTACCCACAACATAGGGTTTGGAAGAGAAATAACGGATTTAGAATACCATAACTCCCTCTTATCTGGAGCTCTGATGTGACTTTTTTTTTCATCTTTGTGTATGAGTTGGGTGTAGTTAGATAAATATACCGTGTGCTCTAGCAAAAAGGGGCTTGACGCTTCTTCCTGAGGCAAATCAAGCAAATCATCGCGTTATATTGAATCCACAACACCTATGTATTTTGTTGGACATCCAACGAAATCATGCGCTAGATTGGTCTTTTGAAACGCAGAAAATTGGCTTAAAGCAAAAAGTTTCTGCCAAGGTCAGCCTGTGAGGACTGTCTGGTCGATGGTGTTTGGTTAATATAGATAGATAGATTTTATTGACTTATACAAATACATGTATCTCGTCACATACAATATATATATAATAAATATAAACAACCGACAGTAAACCAAGAAATGTTGCGTGTATATTCATATAGACGTGGAAAATTCTACTCTATCTTTCAAATAATTAATATCATATGATCCTGTTGAGATTGATGTAATTTCTGTATCAATGTTTTCAAATCGACTTCTATAAAGTTTTTTTTTTTTTCCGTACATTTTTTTTTCTTTTAAATCCAACTTTGGAGAGTGAATATATAGCTATCATTATTAACGCCTTAACTACTAATAGGAAAAAAGTAAAAAACAATAAGTTTTCAATCATTTCAACCAAAAGTAAAAACCAAAAGAAAAAACCAAATGCTGCAGTTTCATTTTTCTTATCAAATCGAAAATTAGATTTCATCTCACAGTGTTGACCGTAGATCCGACCGCACTTTATGTGTAGTATGATCTCGATCCACACCGTTCGAAAAATCGATATGGCCGGGCAGTACAACACAAAAGTTTAATGTTAGTTATTTGGATTTACAAAATAATCAAATACATTAAAAAAAATTCTTTTTTTTTTTCATCTGTAAGGCGATTCGGGAAATAAGATGTATTTTCGGCCAAAGTGGATCGAGATCGGACCACACCGAAGTGTAGACCGATCTTCGATCCACATTTGTCCGGTCTATTTCAACGTCTTCCGTAAGACTACTAGCTAAAAAATCAAGAATAGGCATAATGCTGAACTTCTATATTATGTGCTCACCTCGAGACTAAAACTGTTACAAAGCCTCATTGAGGCTTGTTTAAAATCCATGAAACAAACTCAGTATAGATGAAGTTTAAGTTACATAATCATGTTAATAAAATTGTATTTCTGTGTTTTATAGCTTTACTTATAAATTGACATAAGCGAACTAAGTTTGATCTCTGTGGGCTATTAAGTAACTTTGTGAATTTAAACATACTGGGGTTTCTGTAAAAGTAAGGTTTTAAAAACTGTTTTCTCAGGTTCCTAAATGCTATATATGGCCCACTTTTCATTGTGCACGACACATGTAAATCTATAGCATTATATATAGTTATATATTTCCTGTACAGTTTTTGTTATCTAAATCTAGTCACTGTGTGTGTGTGTGGTTTATTATTTTTTTTTCCCAAAAATCAAGGCAGTTTCTCATACTGCAAAATTTCATTTTATTATCTTTATTATAATGTTTTTTTTTTCGACTATTCTCTTGCTAGTCAATGTTTTATTATTATTATCTTTTAACGTTTGACGAGAAACTGTAGAGTTTAATTCAATAAAGTATTGTCTGGTCTTGTCTGTCATACGACAGAATTTTTTCCTGGCGACAAGTTAAACTTAGACTTTGGGATTAGTGGATGAAAAGGATAGAAAACATTATGGGAAAAAGGAGAAAATGCTGGTTATCAGCATTTTCTCCTTTTTCCCATAATGTTTTCTGAAGCTTCTTAAGGTAGTTGACCCGTAATACTTCTAGTGCAGCATGGCATAAAACTTCATGAAAGTTGATAAAGGTAGATTTATACAGATATAACATTTCTGCACATTTTTAATCGATCAGAAATTCTTTTGATATCTATCTTGAAATAATTTGTTGATACTTTTGTTCCTTTCCAGAAAAGGGAGGTAATTATCATATCCCTTTGTAATGAGAATATAGCGGTTTTAGATTTATAAATGATAATTCTAGGAAGGACAAAAAGGGAAAAAAATAAGGCTCGGTGAAAGTAGTACGGTGATACCAATATTTAATCTTTGAAAATTTTGTAGAATAATTTTATAGTGAAATACTAGTAGCTGTTTTCTATTACGGGTCCACTACGTTAAAGTCATAAACTTGAGATTATTTTCAGAAGGGTTAGCCACATCAATGTAATTTATTATCCATACGTCAGAGCTCCAGATAAGAGGGAATTATGAAATTTCTTAATTCATTATTTCTCTTGGAAACCCTATGTTGTGGGTACTCATTAGAATCGTCTCGATGAGACGATTCTAATGAGTACCCACAACATAGGTTTAAGCGGTAAATAATTAATATTTTCAATTTTTAAATAAAAATTACTCCCTCTATCTGGAGCTTAGACTTAGATATGCTTTGTATTTTAGCGATTTTTATGTAAATATAATTATAAAACTATAAATTATTTCGTTTGAGGAAAGGAGGGCTTACGATGTTACAAACTGTGTAAATGTTTTATCAAAATAAAAATATATATATAAAGATTGAGTCTTATTCTGATTTTTCTTTACAAAAACACCTTTCGGACGTTTGTAAATGGTTTTAGTAACAATGATGTTTATAGACAGGTAAATTTTCAGGACCTATCTAATGGTACAGCACATAAAAATCATTGACAAACCTTTAAAGCGACAATAAAGGCCAAATGTAAACAAAGCAGGTGTTTAAAGGCACTTGAATTTATATCATATCATTTAAAAGTATGGAATTTATTGTGAAGACAGCAATCTGTCAGTGTAAAGTCGGTGCAAGTGTTAGTTGATGACAGAGGAATTGATTTCAAAACTAGGTTAAAGCCTGGCCGGTAGCTGTGTCTTTTGTTTACTTTTTGCCTGTGGGTATTTAGAATTTTTACATCTCACCAAATTAATATATATATATATATATATATATATATATATATATATATATATATATATATATATATATATATATATATATATATATATATATCACTGAAATTTATATGAAAAAATAATACAAATCATCAATAATTAAGATTCGTAAAATTACAAAAAAGAATTTTTTGGTGGTGTTCCCCTAAAAGGCCACGTAGCCTCTTAATGTATTTTTAGATTTCGCGCCAAAAATCAATAAAGCATTGTGGGAATACCAAATGACTGGCACGTGACTGAGAACGCTTAAATTCCATTGCATAACAAACATGTTATAATTATTTTCCATAATGTCTTCTTCGGACGCTATATGTTTGAAACTTCGTCTGTGTATTCCTGTATGTAAATGAGCGAATCGAACATCTAAAAGTATAATGTGTCTCCCGTTGGTTTCAACCTGGGACGTAGTAAATCTCTAATTTCTCGTGTTGTCGGATGGTTTTCGACTACCGGGGTTTTATCAACGCAAATTAAACGGCTTTGTGAGTACAAGGATAATTTTTTTGCATTTTTGTGAAATTTTCGTCCAAAAAACTGAAGGGCCGCCTTTAAGTTCGTTTTTCCTGCCAGCGACTAACATGTTGTTCGACCATACAATAACATACAGTCATCCCCACAATATTTTCCATACTTATATAAATCGTATTACATTGTAGTTAAAATTGACTGGTTTATGATAACTGCTTTGATATTTTGGACTTTACCGGGCCTTTAACTCTCTACACAAAATCAGAATTTTAGGTTTGTCCAAATCGAAAGCATTTGCAGACGACAAAATAAAAGTGAATGAAAATTTGAAATCTATTTTGTGAAGGATAGAAAACATTGTGGGAAAAGGAGAAAATGCTGGTTCCCAGCATTTTCTCCTTTTTTCCACAATGTTTTCTAAAGATTTCTTTCTCAGGATCGTCAAAAGTAGGGACTGTGTGGTAATGGGTCAAACTGTCTACCCACACTATCTTGCTAGTTGCAGGTTGAAAAGATTTGTATTGTTTAACGTCATTTTCAACATTAATTGAGTTGATTTGCGGCAGCCAGTGCATCTATTAACACTTTCCTATGGTTTCATTTTATGAATACTTTGTACAATATTGTTCTCAAGTTACCGGCTGATTTTCAATATAATTATTGTCGAAACAACGTTCAGCGGTGAGAGATACTCGTCACTCGTCACTCGTCACAACTCGGTCGATTCCGTACCTACATGTAACCTCGTCCTGTCTGTCTTTGTGTATATTTATTCTCCATTATAAATCTTTACTAAATCAATTATACTTAGTCCACAGTAGTTTTTTTCTTTTTCTTCTTCTCCTTTTCTTTTGGTTTTAGCCCCTATCCTGCTAAAGAACTAAAATTAGATTTAAAACTTGAAATTATGAACCCAAATATTACTATTTCGAAGTTATGCTTTTTGGAATAATATCTCCTCATCGGACAGTGTATATCAAAGATCAGCCTGCACGTTCTGTGCTGTCTGATCTTGAACTACGTTGTGCGCAAAAAGTTCATGAGTCGCACTTACCAGCCTAGGGGTTAAATGCGGGTAGATTTGTTTATTGAATTTTGTTTGTGTGTGTGAGAGAGAGAGAGAGAGAGAGAGAGAGAGAGAGAGAGAGAGAGAGAGAGAGAGAGAGAGAGAGAGAGAGAGAAAGACTCTATTTAGTAAAATGACATTTGTTTAACAAACATTTTGTACACGACGATATACATTTGTATGTATAAGTCAATAAAGATTCTGATTCATAAAACAGTCGTTTCCATTTGAACTGCTCTTCCATTTTCTATTTTCACGAATTGAGATCATACTGTAAGTCGTGCTGGGACATTGTTGGGGTGGAGCAATTGTTTGAAATAGACACTGCTGCCCTCAGCAATGTTTTTCCCGGCTGCAAACAGTTGTCACTATGTTTTGGCTGATCCTCCAACAAAAAAAAAAAAACAAAAAAAAAATAATAATTGTTTCCTCTTAAATTTTCAGTTTTTTCCTCTCTTACAATTTTCTATGTAGTTAAATTGATGTCTTTATCAATCATATACTCCTGTTTAACAATATTCTATAACCTATTTCCTTATATTTTTTTTTTTTCCCTAGCAACAGCATGATGATCTTTATATTGCGTATTTTTCATATTTGTATATGGCTATAAAACTATGTAAGTTTTTTGTCATTAAAGTAATTCGTTCGTTCGTTCGTTCGCTAACAACGTGATCTTATACACGGCGCACCAATCTCAGTCGTTCAGCAACGACATAAATAACATCTTTTTAACTGTCGGTGAAAACTTCAATCAGAATTGATAAAGCACGTTAAAAATGAATGTACGAACTGTTTGTCACTTGAAATATAGTGAGAAAGATTTCGATGGAAAATTGAAACTCAGATTTTCTTTTGTAAGAGGAGCCTTACAATTTTTCATAACGGTAAACCGGCGTATTTCTGGGTATGCACCAATCTGATGCATATCAATCCACCAGATACAGCCAAGGGATTTGATGGCTCCCATCATCAGAGGTATGCAAAATGCGGTGAGAGAGAAGTGAGTCCTGTTCCAACGACTACCATCAGTCCATGGACATGAACTGGCCACATTACCTCCCGCTAGATGGCATTCTACAAGTACTCGTAGATCTAACAGACAATTCTTACTATCCTCTCGTTGTGTTCTGTATAGTTCATTCACTCATCACCGTCCACCCACCCCCTCGGAGGCGTAAGGGGGGGGGAGCTTAATGCAATTCGGTGATACATCGTTCAAATCAAGTTGTCACAAAATTATGCGTTCATGGGAGACTCGTCTTTCATTATCTCCCGCTAGATGGCATTCTACAAATACTCATCTATCTAATTTGGGCATCCTGGGTACAGAACTGAACTACTTTTATACGCGACAACCGTTACTTTGAATTTCAAACTAAAATAAATGTTTACTCAATAAAATCTACCTGGTGTAATTCATTCGGCTATGATCAGCAGATCAGAGAAATCTTGTGCTAAAACAGGCCAGATTTTTCCTCAAACGTTCTGATAAAAGTCATTTTCTCCATTGCTACTTTATAGCACATATTACTTTAATTTCCCCAATATTGGGGAGAGTGATGCGTCATATAAGACATGTCGAATCTTCGAAGAATATGACATGCACAGACAACGGAACTGGCCAAGCTGATAATTCGAACCAGTGATCCACCGGTTTCCACTTTTACTCGTTACCGAGTACGCGACCAGGCTCGACAGAAAGGCGTGCAGATACTTTCTCCCCATCTTTGGATTACAAACATTATGGCGTGATTGACTGAATAACCTGGGTGCAGCAAGGGCGAACATTAACTCTGAATATATAAACGCAAAATGTATAAACTGGATCCGTTTCGATGCCTGAAACTACTGGGACTCAGAAGGATTTTTGTTGCATATGCTTGACTATACAAGCGAACGGAATAGATCCAAGACCAGACTGCACGTTCCGTGCAGTCTGATCTTGATCTATACCATCCGCAAAAGTTCAGGTTTTCGTCTATAGGGCCGAAAGGGTTAAAGAAGAAATAATAAACAGACGGGTGTGACTGTCTACATTTAATATTATGTTTGTCAATATTTAGATTTCGTTGTCTTTATCGTTCGATAAAACAAACACAGAGATCCTGCAACAAAGATACAAAATACAGAAGCAAGAAAGAGTTAGAAAAACTTCGGTTTGGATTAAAATTAGTTTATTTTGCGGATGTGTTGCAGCATGTTCAGCTGCAAGAAGATGTAACAACCATCGCAACTTTTCCCACAATGTTTTAAAAAACTCAAAGAAAAAGAGAAACGTTTTCTTTAACCCAAAGGCTGCTAACTGCGACTATTTGACCTTTTACTGACAGTGTTGATCAAGATCAGACTGCACAGATCGTGCAGTCTGATCTTGGATCTATACTGGCCGATACTGAGATATTTTCTCCAAAAATATATCTTTGAAATACATGTAGCAATATCTAGGTTTTTACTATCGAATTAAAAATTCATTTTGTTTGTTTAGCAGAAACTTAGGGTGGCATACAGTGAAATAAATCAGAGCTCCAGATAAGAGGATGTGATCGTATTATAAATTCATTATTTCTCTGCAAAACCCTATGTTGTGGGTACTCATTAGAATCGTCTCATCGAGACGATTCTAATGAGTACCCACAACATAGGGTTTAGTTGAGCCAGTAATTAATATTTTCAGTTTTGAAATCAAAATTACCCCCTCTATCTCTCCGAAACTCTGCAAGTGCTTTCTGTATATCCATCTTCCTCACCCTTAGCTTGCACGACAGCTCAAAACCTAACCTGGGTCGTAAATGTTTACTATTTGTCAATTTTCTGCATGTAAAAGGACCAGTTTACCTAATTTATTAGTCACTTGTTCGACAGAAATATTTTTATGTATCGATTATAACGTAATGACTTGCTTAGAATTATCCAACGACGAGGTACATTAAACTGCCTTTTCAATTCAGCATGATTCAATTACGTCTTCCCACAGAACGAGTTGAAAGACAAACGCAATAGATTTCGTGGTATTCCAAGCAAAAGGCGAAATCGCTTATCATAGGCGTAGCCAGAATTAAAATATTTATACTCACAGTAAGTAAGGAAGTGCTGTTTGCACGAAACGGGGAGGGATTTGTGATTTTATTAAGTCTGTGCTGATTATTGGAGGCCCCACACTCTACCATACTGATCCCTTACATGAAGTGATCAGGATCGTCACAGATTGGCATTTAATGTAATGTGTGGATAGTTTCGGTCGTGATGGTATTCTAATTCTGTTATTTCTCTTCCAAACCCTATGTTTTGGGTACTCATTAGAATCGTCTTGACGAGACGAGTCTAATGAGTAACCACAGCATAGGATTTAGTGGAGAATTATTAATATTTTCAATTCTAAAACCAGGGTCACTCCTTCTATCTGGAGATCTGTCTAAGTATATATGCATGTGCGTACTGTGCGTAGA
This sequence comes from Tridacna crocea, assembly GCA_943736015.1. Classification (NCBI taxonomy): domain Eukaryota; kingdom Metazoa; phylum Mollusca; class Bivalvia; order Cardiida; family Cardiidae; genus Tridacna; species Tridacna crocea. The sequence continues at coordinate 58,398,850 of OX031060.1, read as the reverse complement.
GCGCGCGACGCCTTTGCATTAAACTGCCTGTCCATACAGCATGATTCAATTACGTCTTGCCTCAGAACGAGTTGAATGACACACGTTACAGGTTTCGTGGTATTCAAAGCAAAAGGCAAAATGGTTTAATCATGACTCGAATTTGGGGATTACCCAGATTTCCCATTATCTCCCGCTATCGGCGGCATTCTGCAAATACACATCTATCCAGTATGGGCATTCTGGGTATTTTTTTTTTCAAAAAGACAATCGTTACTTTGAATTTCAAAATGAAATAAACGTTTACTCAGTAAAACGCTACCTGGCGCGATTTATTCAGTTATGATCAGCTAGCAGGTAACCTATGCACTCGCCATTTATTAAAACAGTCCCTATAGGCTTAGGTTTAGCTATGGTATCCGCCCTACTTTTTCCACGCATCAGAGAATGGGTGATGCGTCATATAAGACAGGTGGAACCGTCGAAAAATATGACATGCGCAGACAACGCCCAGATTCCAGAATATGAAAGAGAAACTATATTCCCGTGTAGTTTCCCCAACTCTTTTTTCCCAAAGGACCGATAACATCGAGCGGGGCACACACACGCTCGTTTTCAGAGAAAATATGCAATGCCCTCTAGAGCGCAAACTCGACAAAATGCATTCTCTAAGACACGGGTAGGAAACTTCATATTCAGAGCCAATGGCTCCGACGAGAAAATGTTGTGCTTATGTCTTTGAAATTCGAAAAAGGAGAATGGAATGCAATGCTCAGGATTTGTATTCACCAACCATTCTCAAGAGCATTCTTAGTCTTATTCTTCAATGTGAAAGTAACAGAACTTTTGACTGGCTAAACCGAATGGTTTAGCCAATCAGAAGTTCTGTTACTTTCACAGTTAGATTATCCTGAGGAGTAGGATAAAGAATCTTCTTGAAAATGGTTGGTGAGTACAAACCCTGGTCTTTTGACGAGTTTTCTGCACTATGGAAAGTTGTGATAAATGTACGATGTCGTCTGAATCATTTGTGGCGTGGGTTGACAGCAGCCGAAATAATATGTCACAGAACAAAATTCAGTATGTTATTGCCATTTAATTGGCAAATAAGAGAGAAGAGTCTTGCTGTCGCAAAGCGTAAATTAATATCGTGAAAGGTTACATTCACTACTGGTAAATTGAAAAGAAAAATACGCAAAAAATGAAAAATAAATAAAAATAAAGAAGGACTTATTCTGTGCAACCTGATCTTGATCTACACTGCCCGAAAAAGGGTCCATGAATCGTGCAAAGCAGCCTGGGGATAAATAAGATTTCTAAATAGCACATTTATGTATAAATCTACGTAAAGTAAGAAAGAACAAACCAGAACTATTGTTATAATAGATACACATTTTATTATGAGTTAATTAACTAAATGCAAAAAATGACATTCTTTCTATCAATGCTTATGTTGCGTACAAAGTAGGGTTAAACAATTCACTTAAAATTATTCTTGGAACAGCGAAGTTTTAGCAGTTTAACTCTTTACCAAACAACAAATTGTTGGACTAGTCCAAATTGACAGCATTTGCAGACGACAAAACAAATCCGAATCAAAAGTTGAATTTGATTTTGGAAGAGTAGAAAACTTTGTGGGAAAAGGAGAAAATGCTGGTTACCAGCATTTTCTCTGTTTCCCACAATGTTTTCTAAAGGCTTTTTTTCAGGGTGGTCAAAAGTAAGGATTGTGTGGTAATGGGTTAGTGGTACTTGGATTTTTATAAACCAAAAATATATATCCTTTCATATACTTTTTTCTCAGTCTCACAGTACTAACACATAACATGAAAACTTCAAAATAAAATGAATTTCGTTGATCGACCTAAAACTTTAAAAAAAAATGGTGTTGTAATGCGGGAAATATGCTGATTGCAGACTACTCTGCCCGTTTTAAGAGTTACTAGTTCCTTACTCTGGTATTAGAAGACGGAAACTGCCGAGATTACCCGAATAGCCTTTACATAAACGTCGATGTTTACCGATGAGTTAGAAGTCGTAGACCTTAACAGATATCAAAAACAATAACTGCTGTCCTTCAATTTGAAAAGGAAAAAAAAAACGCTGGTCACAAGTGTTTTCTTCGTTTCTACAATGACAAATGAAATACAGTAACTCAAAAAATATAACAACAGAGTAAGGGATATACATATGGTGATAACATAAACCGACTTCCTCGGTTACTGTTGCCAAGGGCTCCCGAAATACCGCAGTTAATGCATATACAGTATAGCAGATAGCCTACTTAAATCGTGCTTTCATGACTATTTGTCTCGATAGAATTCTGGAAAAAATGTCTTCTTTTCATATGTTTCTGCCAGTGATGAATTCTCGGTAGGTAATTGAAAGATGCTTGAACTCATTTACACAAGGATATGTACAAAATGGTGAATTACGGGGACTATGAACAATGTAACAGATCTACTTGCATTTTACCAAAGATTTGAACTTCAATGAGAAAGAATGAGACACATCAACAAAACTAAACTGGGGGGAATTATTTCCCCGTCACAGTGAATATTTTCCTCCTGCCGAAAATGTGGAACTACTTTTTTGTTCTACTTTGCTAAAAATAAAATCACTAGTTTTAAAAGTGACATTCGTTGACAAAATAATCAGAGGAAATATAAAATTCATTTTCATCAGCTTATGGTTAATATAGGGAAATATTTGCCTCAAAAGGGAAAGGTCCGCAAAAATAACTAAATCATTTTTACGTTTCCCTTTTTCGGTAAATACTTCCCATATTAACCACAAGCTGATGAAATAAACTCTATTTACATGCCTTTCGAAAAAATTGTAGATTGTCAGATTCTACCGAGGTGCAGTGCACTTTTCCTCGATAGTTTGAAACCAAAAGGTGCTATACATTAGAAGTAATGCTCCGGAATAAATAAAAAAAAAAACATTTAAAATAACAAAGGGAAATAACTCCAAAAATAATGATGACAGAGTTAGGGATCTTGTGCAGAACACTTTTCCACGATATGATCTATGAAGTTTGATGTCAAATGGTCCTGTACTTTGCAAGTAATGGTCCAGACAAAAATCCAACATGAAAAATAACAAAGGGAAATAACCTCAAAACTAATGAGGACAGAGTTATATATATCTTATGCAGTACATGTTTTTTTCTTTAGTGTGATTTATCTGCATATGAAAGTGGAAACCAATAGGTCTTATGCTTTGGAGTTTTATACTCCGGACAAGAGCACAAGATTTCAGCGGACACACCGATGGATGGACGGACAGACGGACAAGACGGACGGCTCCAGTATATCCCTACAAACTATCGTTTGTGGGGGGGAGGGGATAATAATAAACTGTTTTGTGAAAAGGGAGCTTAATGCATCTGCGAAAAGTATCGACTCAGGTCAGCCTGCGCAATTCGCGCAGGCTGACCTGAGTCGAAACTTTTCGCTATCGGTCAATTTTCTGTATGTTGAAGGACCAGTGCACCTCATGATTTAGTAGGTTTTTTGTGAAAAATATGGTTAATTTGAATCAATGATCATTCATGTGATGGCTTGCTTGGTATCGTGCATCACGGAGATGCATTAAGTTCCATTTTGCCAGAGCGAAAGGGAAGTAAACGAGGGTGGTATACGCTTCACACTCTACTACCGTCTATACACTCATCAGACACTATGCTATTTCCCGCCTTCGGTCTCTGAGACAGTAACATCTGGGTCCAAACTGTCTGATATGGATACACGTTCCCCCTTTCCGTCCACATTTCCCAACACCCCCGGAGCCCCGTCGTCTACTGCCCGCGTCTATACAGCGTCTACGTCGGAATATACACCTTCTAGCTTCGATTTCTGTGGTCAATGACAGTAGAATTGTCAAACATATAAGGGTGGTCAGAAGAAATTTCGATGTCTTCATGGCTTTTCCAATGACGTTAGTGCTGACTGTAATAAAAAATAATGAAAAGAAGTTTAAAGCCATACTGTTCATGTAGATCTATAAAACCATAGAGCTGTGGTGAAATGATTGGTGGAAGTGCTTGAATTGAATTCATTCAGTAAACCGACTGAATTGATTGGTTGATTGACTAATTAAATTGATCTGGTTGGATTTAGCTATTTGAATTGATTGATTGGTTGATTGATTGATTGATTGGTTGATTGATTGATTGATTGATTGATCGATTGACTGGTGGACCGGTTGCTCGACTGATTGGTTGATTGATTGGTTGATTGGCTTGTTGGTTGGTTGGTTGGTTGGTTGGTTGATTGATTGATTGATTGATTGATTGATTGATTGCTTGATGCTTTACCGCAATTTCTTTAACCCTTGCTTCGCACAATATACGATAAGTTACTGACTGCTTTAACACGTAACCATCATAGACACAAAGATCAGCCGTGAGAGAGAAACGAATCCAGTCACAGTGACTATCATTAGAACGAAATCCTCAGAACGAAACTAGTCGAGCTTACGATTCAAACCAGCAACCCCTTGTTCTCAAATGTAGACCTGCCACTGTGCGACCGGGCCTAGGCACGTCACGAAAAACACAAGACAAATTACCTGCATCATTTATCCTGACCCAGGTAAAAAATTATTTACATGAATTCATATTCTACTTTTACCCTCGGTATTGCTCAGCATATGTCCCGAATGGCCTCGAAAATATTACGTGCGGTTTACGCCAATCGACCCTTAACCTACTAGATAAGTAATTAACCCATTACCACACAATCCCTACTTTTGACGCCCCTGAGAAAGAAGCTTTTTGAAAACACTGTAGGAAAAGGAGAAAATGCTGGTAACCAGCATTTTCTCCTTTTCCCACAGTGTTTTCTACCCTTCCCAGAACAAATTTTAATTTTTCAGTCACCATTATTCTGTCGTCTGCAAATGCTTTCAATTTGAACCAGTCTAAAATTTTCTCGTTTGGTAAAGAGTTAAGACTTTCCGGTCAATAGTGGCAAAAAAAAGCAAATGTTGCAATTTCAGAGTTAGTATTTTTTTTTTGTTGAGATTTTGAGAGATTTCTCCTCGTCGGTCATTGTAGATCTAAGATCAGACTGCGCGTTTTATGCTTTCCTACATAACCTTCGTCAGCATGTGGAGATAAATAAATCCTGTCGCAGTGACTATCATCAGTCCTTGGTAAGAAATTGGCTGAGCCGGGGATCGAACCGGCGACCCCCCCGTTCTCAAGTCCTGTACGCTACCGGCTGAGCTGCCGGGGCTCGGCCTGACGGGTTGGAAAGGTAACTCGGTAATTACAGGACCGAATAAACCCAATAGACCTTTCGATTTAAGAAAACAATAATAATTTGACGCATAATGGATGAATTGAGATATATTGTATCAAAATATCTGATAAGGTGCCGTGATCATTAAACAAAGGTAACACAGTCTGAGTAAAATTGGATTTGAAAATCTGAAGTGGGCAGTGAATTTCTGTCGCGGGGGGGGGGGGGGTGCCTATCAAAAGGCGCATCGTAAACATTATCTCCCGCTAGATGGCATTCTACAAATACTCATCTATCTAATTTGGGCACTGTCCTACGCGACAACCGTTACTTTGAATTTAAAACTGAAATTAAACGTTTACTCAATAAAACGCTACCTCGTGCAATTCACTCAGCTATATATGATCAGCACTTTAGAAAAACCTGGAGCTAAAACAGGTCTCATTTCTCCTCAAACGTATTGATAAAAGCTATTTTCAACGTTGCTACTTTACAGACCGTAATATTACAGTCTGTCTGCTTTTGGGGCTAGTGATGCATCATATAAGACAGTCGAATCTTCGAAGAATATGACATGCGCAGACAATGGATTCGACCTGTGTTATATGACGCATCTATCTGTCCGCTTTCGGGGCTAGTTATATGCGTCATATAAGACAGTCGAATCTTCGAAGAATATGACATGTGCAGACAACACATCGAAAAAAAATCCAACCAGGTCAAAACCAATATACTAGTAATTAATACTCATCTTCAAACATAATAAATTTTGTAGGATAATATTACAGTGGAAATAGCTGTTTTCTATCGGGCCCATCACCTTAATTTTATAATGACAAGTCGCGTTTAAACATTGTGGCCTAGATTTAACCTTTTGTCCTTGACGAGGCAAAATTATATAGAGTTTGTCAAAATACCGAAAACGTTTTAGAAATAAAAACAAGCTAACCCTTCCCCAAACGACAAATTTTAGACTCTTCCAAACTCAAAGAGTTTGCAGACGACAATTTCAAATTTGATAAAAATGGCAGAAAGTTCTCCAAATGAGTAGAAAACACTGTGGGAAAAGGAGAAATTGCTCGTTATGAGCAATTTCTCCTTTTCCCACAGTGTTTTCAAAAGACTTGCACTGCAGACACGTAAAAACAAGGGCTTGTTTGGGAAAGGATTAAATGTTGTTAAAATTGTAACCGTTGTATTGAAATAGGTTTGAAAACATTGTGGAAAAAGGAGAAAATGCTGGTTACCAGCATTTTCTCCTTTTCCGACAAATGTTTTCAAAAGGCTCATTCTTTAGAGTCGTTAATTTTTCTGGATTGCGTGGAAAAGATTTAGCACTTAACAGCCAATTATTCCGGTTTATTAACATTCACAGTGCTTTCCTGCTTTTGCGGCAACTGTAGATTAAGAGCAGACTGCACAAAATGCACGGTCTAATCTTTGTAATGCTTTCATACTGATGAATTCTTTCTACTTCTTTCTACTCTGAAATTATTTTTATCGTTATGGTCCATGAAATACATGGACCATAACCGCTGTCTGGAAATTGGAGAAGAACTTTGCAAGCTGTAGCTTCCGTTCTGATCCATTTTTTCAGTACATTTGTAATATGACTTATGTTTGTTACTATTTGTTATATACTAATGAATAAAATATGTTTAACTCATTACCAAACGACAAAATTTTAGACTGGTTCAAATTGAAAGTATTTGCCGACGACAAAATAAAAGTGATGAACATTTAAAATTTGTTTTACGAAGGGTAAAAAACATTGTGGGAAAAGGAGAAAATGCTGGTTACCAGCATTTTCTCCCTTTTCCCACAATGTTTTCTAAAGGCTTTTTTCTCAGGGGCGTGGGGATTGTGTGGTAATGGGTTAAACTAAACACTGTCTGCTTTCTTGAGATTTTCTAGACTGTTGCAACTTTGAAACTCGTTCCGTATATATGGCCCATCATGCAAAAAGCTACTTTAACCGAGTCGCTTTTCCCATTTTCGCCTTCTAAGATTAATCATTTATAAATCTAAAACCACTATATTCTCATTACAAAGGGAGATAGTAAATACTCCCTTTTCTTGAAACTAACCATTATCTCCCGCTAGATGGCATTCTATAAATACTCATCTATTAGACTGGTTACCGCCCCTGATACTATATATGCGTACTACTAATTCACGGTATACAACGGTGGCCAGTTCACTCATCTATCTGATATGGGCATCCTGGGTACAGAACCGAACCACTTTCCTACGCGACAACCGTAACTTTGAATTTAAAACAGAAAAAAAAAAAGGTTTACCCAATAAAACGCTATCTCGTGCTCTTCACTCAACTATGATCACCAGTTTAGAGAAATCTGTTGCTAAAGCAGGTCTCATTGCTCCTCAAACGTATTGATACGTAAAGGCTATTTTCAACATTGCTACTTTATAGAGCGTAATATTACAGTCAGCCCGCTTTCGGGGCTAGTAGTGATGCGTCATATAAGCCAGTCGAATCTTCGAAGAATATGACATGCGCAGACAACGTGAAACTAACAATTTAAGCATCAATAAATAATTTCAAGAGACATTGAATGAATATTTGGTTGGTTAAAAGTGTGTAAAAATATTATAACTGCAAGTCATGTGCTGTCTGATCTTAATCTACACTGTGCGCAAAAAATCTGTAAGTAGATATATTGAAGTTGAAGATTTAATTGGTCATAGTTTGGTCGTCGGTAAAGGGCAGCGTAGATCCAAGATCAGACTGCAATATGCAGTCTGATCTTAATCTATGCTGCTCGCAAAAGACATGTAAGTTTTCATTAGAATTAACCCTTTACCCCATAAGGCATTTCTCTGGTATCTCTAACTGATCCTAAATAACAGCAAGAATGAAGCCGTTTCTTATGTGTATATCACACCTTTTGATAGCATAGAAAACATTGTGACAAAAGGTGAAATTGCTCGTCACGAGCAATTTCACCTTTTGCCACAATGTTTTCCAAAGGCTCCTACAAGCAATGCGTAGAAATGAGTATCTATGGAGTAAAGGGTTAAAGATTTCACTGGTCATTTTATAGCCACAGGTAACGGACATTGTAGATCCATGCCTGACCCGAAACATTTTGCAACTGGTCAATTCTTTTCTCCATGTCAAAGGACCAGTTTATCACGGATGTTTCTTGTCGGCTTGAAAAAAGTTCATTAACTTATTGAACTCGTTACCACTCGGCAAAATTTTAGTCCTATCCTAGTTGAAAGCAATTGCAGACGACATGTGCAATTCCAAAGCTGCTAAAATGGTGCAAATTTGTTTTGATAGGGTAGAAAACTTTGTGGGAAAAGGAGAAAATGCTGGTTACCAGCATTTTCTCCTTTTCCCACAATGTTTGCTAAAAGTTTCTTCCTCAGGGTCGTTAAAAGTCGCCATTGCGTGGTAAAGGGTTAAAAAGTAGGATAATCAAAAGTAAAATTTATATATAATAAAAATAGGGCAGAAGTAGATCTTACCTTAAAGTTAAATGGCTGTCCGTTAGATTCTCGTTAGAAAATGAAATTTTTTCCAAATCTTTTTTTACTTTTTATATCATTCTCACACTCTACTAAATGCAGAAATGAAACCTTTGACGATAATTTTTCGTCTGCAATTCACGGTAGCTACATGCGCAAAAATGCACTTATCTTGGAAGGCTCGGTAGAAAACGTATGCGAAATACGGGGTTTTCCAGTCATCTATTTATAGAACTTCCATACCAGGCCTAACAAAAAAATAGTAGTGTTTAGGATTTCAGACCGAGAGGCTGTAAGTAGGCTAGGTAGGATTTTTTTCCCCAGAAATTCTTTACATGGACCATTTACCGAAATCTTATCTGATAGATTTTTTTTTTAATCGTAGCGTAACCTTTTACCTCACAATAGAATTTTTAGACCCATATCAATCAAAAAAATATACAGACCCAAAATGAAACATTGCTAAAATAGTAGAATATGTCTTTGATAGGGTAGAAAACATTGTGGAAAAAGGAGAAAATGCTGGTTACCAGCATTTTCTCCTTTTCCCGCAATGTTTTGAAAAGTCCCGTTTCTCAAGGTCGTCAAAAGTCTGCATTGTGTGGTAAAGGGGTAAAATTTAAAGTTTAGGTTCGGAAGCTTTTCTAGGTAGGGAACCCTAAACACATATATTTTTATCTTGGCCTTTTATAACGGGAGTGTTTAGGTAGGTCAACCTTCAACTCTTCACCGAATAACAAAATTTTAGACCGGTCCACATTAATTAAAAGCACTTGCAGACTACAAAATAAACTTAAATCAAAAATTGAAATTTGTTTTCAATAGGATGGAAAATATCGTGGGAAAGGGAGAAAATGCTGGTTACCAGCATTTTTTCCTTTTCCAACAATGTTTTTAAATGATTTCTAGGTCAGGGTCGTAAAGACCAGCCATTGTTAACATTATGCTGGGTTACTGAGTAAGCTCAAACGTGGAAAATCTTATCGCTTCATTTAGGGCTTTAGATAAAAATTATATTTCAGCAGACGTCAGCTTAAACCAAATGATATATTTTTTTAAACAACAACAAGAATCAGGATGACTCACCAAGAAGTTGAACTTTTATTCATAGCCAACTTTCACGGACATGCCTTATCAGCAGTCTCGCATATCAACAAATCGATGGAAAAAATCGATATCATACATAAAGGTCCGGGAGTTTCCGGAGTTTGGCGAACTTACACCATGTATACAAGTAATCGATATTCAATAGCCTGCAGCGATAAAAGATAAGAGAAACGTAACATTACGTAACAGTAGCCTGCTTCAAATTCACAATCCTTGCCTAGACGGTATATCTGTCCTGGCATTTTTTTCTGATTTTAACCTAAACCCTTTGTCTGGTACAGCACAGTGTGACTCTTGAATATCAGTATCAGACTGCACATAATGCGCACCCTTATTAGACTCGACAGCATATTGGAATTACACCCCCAGATAAAGCGAGAGTTTTCTTGAGAACAGAATATTGAAATCGTTATATTTCAGCTTTATTTGTCGGTTTGTAATTCATTTATCCTCGGATTAAGGGTTAAGTTTTGATTCTCTGAGACATAACCTGATCGGTCCTAAAACTGCTCTCGACAAATGCACTTTTTGTAGTCTGATCCTGAAATCTAATCCGTCCAAAGGCACTTTTGCTGACATTGTAGGTTTATAACGGGCTGCACAAAACAAGCTGCCTGACCTGATCGATTCTATAAGTCGACAATTATTTTGGTAAAAAAATTATTTTTGATGTTCATGGCAAAATCAACAGGTTGAATTCAGCAGAAAATTCGGCGTTTTGAGAATACCAGTTTAACACTATGGCAATCTAACTGACCTGAGAGAAAAGGCTTTTGTAAACTTTGCCGGAAAGGGAGAAAATTTTCTCCTGTTCCTAAAATGTTTTCTACCTTTTCAAAAACAGACATTATCATTTGAGTTGCATTTAATTTGTTTTCCTAGGGATCGTATATAACATGTTTTCTACAATTCCTGTTCTCCCACAGTGTTTTCTACCCTTTCAAATGCAAGTTTCATTATTTGCCGTATTTTTCGTCTGCAAGTTCTTTCAACTTGAAAAAAAAAAAACATAATATATTTTGTCGCTTAGTAAATAGCTAATGGTCATATCTTGACTGGGTAAACTTGTCTTTTGTGTGCATGTGTGGTTTAATGGTTTTGATTTTTATAATTTCTGCTTTCTACGATTTTTAAAAGAAAAAAGGTTGGGAAGGCGGAGAAATAAAACTGTTATAGCACACAAATAATTTCAAATTGATTAAATACTATCTCTTGAAATAATAAATAATGATTATGCAGCAGGTAACTTTTTAAGTTACTGGTAAAGGAGAAGTAGCTTGTATTATTCCGTAAAGGAGAAGTAGCTTGTATTATTCCCATTTCCGTGTACATGCATGGTCTATGCCATTTTTTTCCTTCTTTTTTCACTCATAGTGGTTATGCTTTTTTGCAGATTGCGTTGTTTTAAAGATGGAAGAACCTCAATGTTTAGGCTAATTCTTCCATTGAATAATTAAAATATTAAAGATGTTGAAGGGAAGGGGACATGTGAAAGAAGGTGGAAACTGTTTGATTGATGTAAAAAACAAAATTTGTCAATTTTGATCTAGTGTTGTCATTCTTTGAATGGTAAATACTCTTTGCAGGAGAAACCGATTGAGTGATGTAGACAATATTGTTTGAAAAGTAGAAGATAACTGGTAAAAAAGATAATACGCCTGTTACCGTATTCTATCCTAAACAATCAACAGCAGGGTCGTTAGACGTCGTATTTATACAGTAACAGGTTAAGCTTGTTATTTGAATCTTTACCAAAAGAAAAATTTCAGACTAGTTCGAAATGAAGTAATTTTCTTAAGATAAATAAAGCATGGAAAAAATAGAACTTATCTTTTATTGAGTTAAAAATAGTGTAAGAAGAAAATGTTGGCAACCAGCATTAAATCTTTTTCTTCAATGTTTTCAAAGGCCTTCTATGTGATACGAAAGATGAAAGACCGATGTGAAAAAAGCAAGGAAACATGAGTTTGTGAGCTATCGCCAGAAAAAAAAAAAATATAAGGCATTACTGAGTTTCTAAAAAGCTGAAAAGTTGAAAGAAAAAATCATCAAACGTACATTTTCTTATTTCATATGTCAATCTTAATCATTGTAAAAGGAAATAATTTCATAAGTATTACATTCTGGGTCTTTTAGATAAATAGGATACATAATACATTTTAGGCATACTGTCAGGATCAAACGGTATTCGATCTGAAAACAACCCGGGTATAAATTCCAGTTTATAATCATGTGGATACATGTATATCATAAACATAGCAGGGGGTCCGTTTGTCAATGAAACATTATGTAACGCAATAAAGATACCCGGCTGGCTTTTCTAAAAGTAAGACTCGGCCAATATCGGCAAAGTCCGGCATAATCCGAAGGTTCACGGAAAAAGAAAAAAAAAAGGATAGTGGCATTAAAAAACTGTAAAAAGGACCAAAAGTTTATCTTTTTAAATGACTCAAAATTATACCATTTGAAAGAGAAATGAATAAAGTAACTCTCTTCACTTGAGATAATTTTGACTTCTCAACACAAAGAAAGAAAATCAAACAAATATTACAGTTTTTGACCTCGGAAAATGCGTTTTTCCTCTTTATTCTATACAAACCATACCTACAATTTTTAAGTTCAAAAAGGACCAAAAGTTTCTTTTTCGAAATTTTTAAAACCAAGTTCATTTGAAAGAGAATAAATTAAATTTTCTTACCTCACTTGAGATAATTTTCAATTTTAAAAATTGATGAAGTTATAAGCGTTTATTTACAGAGGCCCTTCATAATTCTATATAAAAAAATGCAGGTAAAATTGGCCCATATCGATTTTTCCATGTCCGCGAAAGTTGGCTATGCATGAATAAAAAGATAATGATTTTAGAAAAGATAGAAAAAGGTACTGGAATGAAATTTGAATTGGAAAGTAACCTCGGTCACGAGCAATTTGCTTCTTTGTCTTCAGTGTTTTTCGTTTTGTCGAAAAGTGGTATTGCCTTATTGGCTAACTCTATAGGCCTATGTGAAAATGTTAAATTTCCAAATAGCGCTAGAAAAGAATCATTCTCTTCTAAATTACTTTATAATGGTATTAATCATGGTTCTGGAGTATTGATTTGCGGAAGCAACGCTTGTTAATAGTAGTTCATAAATGTGCAAGCAAATATGTATTCACCAATCATTCTTAAGAAAGTGCTTTGTCTTATTCTCCAGAATTTTCTGTATTTGAAAGTAATACAACTTCTGATTGGCTAAACCAAATGGTTTAGCCAATCATAATTTGTATTACTTTTAAGCTTTGAAATTCTTAGGCAATAAGACTAAGAATATTCTCAAGAATGGTTGGTGAATACGGGCCCAGCAGTCCGCGGAATAGGCCTAAACATAAGAACATTTTTGACCAATCAGAAATTACTATCTATTTATTCTTTATTAGTACCGAGAAGTAGGTCAAAAGCCAGCCCATTCAGCTACACCGAAAAAAAATGGGGGGGGGGGGGGGTGAATTTGAATTTATTTATCTTCGCCACCGGTTGCACATATGGGCGATGCCTCCTGAAGGCTGTTAGTATTGTTACAGGGGATAGTGCAGATACAGGACGAAACCCTTCCTAAGTTTCGTCTAGTTCTTTAACGTGCTCGGTGTATAGCACCGTCACACGGGAACTCGGTCGGTTTAACGTCTCATCCGAAAGACTATTAGTAATTTCAGATGGTCAGCCGTGGGGGTGAGGCTGTGGCTGGGGTGGGTGGGTGTCTTATTTTGCTCAAATTGGCTAACGTGCTCATTTTCTGAAATACAGTGGGTAAGCATATTTAAAAGCATATAATAAAAACAGACTCTAAATTTTGAGCCCACACAATATTTCAGACTCAACTCAGGAAAACGAATTGACTTAAGTCTGTCTATTTCCGGTGAAGTCTGCTAAATTGCAGCGCAGAACGCTAGTCAAAGAAACTCTTGGATAGCAAAGATCGGCGCACTGGTCGCTGCAATGTAACAGAAATAATGTTAAAAACGGAGTTAGACACCATGCAATCATCCCCATTATCCGGGGTCGTTAAAACACGGTATCGTTAGATAAAGGACTTACGACCTTCGCCGTCAATGTGTCACAGTAACAATTCGTTTATTCAAAGTGTCAAGATTTAAGTCACTTAGGCTGTCAAAATTATGTTCTTAAAAAAGAAAATGAATTTAAAAAAGCTTTGTGTTACCAATTTTACGGGTTTTGTTTGAGAACTGTAATTAATATTTAACTGATATATCTGAGTCCATATTCACCAACCATTCTTAAGAACATTCATAGTCTTTTTCCCTATGATTTTACAACTTTGAAAGTATCAAAACTTCTGATTGGCTAAACCGAATGTTACTTTTCAGTCTCAAAAAAACTTGGGAGAATAAGACTGAGAATATTCTTAAGAACGGTGTACTCGTTCTCGTCTGTGTCAGTCAGCCAGTTTTTGACCAGTTTCATACTAAGGTTATAAGTTATAACTAGAGGCCCTGAAGGGCCTGAAATCGCTCTCCTGGCAGGTATTTTGCTTTTATGCTGGCATACGCTATGATGGAAAGATTAAAACATGTAATGCTGACTTCATTGCATAAACAAGAAATCAAATTTTTCAACTTCAAATGGCTACTTTTCCCATACAGTTTGTTGGATTTCTTTTTCAAAATAAATAGGGTTGTCAAAGCTACATGTGTTGATGAGAGTTTCACAAAATCTGATAACAAATGCAGACTTTATCCACCCCTCACAACCTACGTCAGTGTGACGTCACAGGTAGTGATATCGGACCCTTGTTATAAAGTCAGTGTGCGTGTTTGGTAAGACTGTTTTTCTTTTTGTAATCGTTCTTTTAAATGATGTGAAAAAAGTCTTTAGACCTCCAAAGCGTACAATGCCTAGGGACTTTGTTTTTTGTCAAAGCTTTTGTTAACTACTTATATTAATGGAATAGACTTCGACCAACTATTAAAACCCAATCACTTTTTGATATTTGGTCAAAGTGTTTGTGCATATAGACATCTGCTTCCTGTCTAAAACATCAGAATATTAAATGTATTCATCTAATGTCTTTGATAGATGCATGGGAGTCTTTGTAGTCCGTTTGTATCCACCCAAGCTAGCCTAATTCTATCTTCATATCGTACTTACTTTTCAATATAAGTTACGAAAATCCGCAGGTCCGATATCACTTCCTGTGACGTAGGTTGTTACCCTTGTTATCGCGTACACATGAAATAAAAGAATTCAACTTGAAATGGCTACTTTTCCCTTACTGCTTGTTGGATTTTTCTCAAAGTCAATAGGGTTGAAGGTATTGGTGAGATAAACAAACTCTGCAAGTTTCATGGAAATCTGACCACAAATGCAGGCTTTATCACGGAAACAAGAAATATACTAACGGACGGACAGACAGACGGACGGACGACGGAAACCACGCCATGACATAAGCTCTGCTGGTTTTCAGCCAGTAGAGCTAAAAACTATAGACATTCCTGTATCTTCGTACCAAATATTGCCCCTGACGGTTGCACAGATTACGGCAGATAGAAATTGCTTTTCATTCTATTGCGGCTAGCCATAGATATAACAAACACAGTTTCCGGTTTAAATCGAAGACAAACCCATACAGTTTCTCTTTTTTTACCGCCCTAGTTTCTTTTTTTACCAATTTTTTTTTATTTAAGGAATGAAGAGAATTTTTTTGTTTTCATGGAGGTATGAAAAAAAAAAATCACACTGTATGAAACCGCGAAGCCTCCACTCGGCCTTCGGCTCGGGGCGATATGATTCACCACAGCCGTGAACAAGTTTCCAAGTCCCCTGCCACCTGACCGTACAACTGATACAGTCAGACCAGTCAGTTAACTGTTCGCGACGCGAACAGTTCGCCTCACACGTTCGCTTTAACTGAACGCAAGGCAGTATAACCCTTTCTACTTCGTATCTGTGTGGTGTGTGTGTGTGTGGGGGGGGGGCGGTTATAAAAAAAGTATTGACTCAGGTCAGCCGGTGCGGGCTGACTTGGATCGATACTTTTTGCACTAAAACCTTTTTTACCAAAGCATGACTCAATCTATGATATTAATTCTCTACCAAACGACAAAATTTTACACTGGTCCAAATTGAAAGCATTTGCAGACGACAAAATAAACTCGACTCAAAGATTGAAACTTCTTGACTTTAGAAGAATAGAAAACATTGTGGGGGAAAAAAGAAAAGAGGAAAAAATGCTGGTTACCAGCAAAAGGGTTAGAGATGGAATACATAGATCTACAGTTCATTCGAAACAAGTGAAACAAATCCCGAAAGACCTTCACTTAACTCTTTACCAAACGACAAATGTACAGACTGTTCCAAATTGAAAGCATTTGCAGACGACAAAAAAAAGTGACTGAAAAGTCAAAATTTGCTTTTGGGAACAGTAGAAAACATTGTGGGAAAAGGAAAAAATGCTGGTTACCAGCATTTTCTCCTTTTCCCATAACGTTTTCAAATGGCTTCTACCTCAGGGTCGTCAAAAGTCGTCATTGTGTGGTGAAGAGTTGAGTAGGACGGTACGAGAGATGATCTGTTTACCACTCCTAATCTCTAAAAAAAAGATGTACACTTGATATAATGTACCTTACAACTTTAAAGTCTTAGTAGCGTCCAACTGAAAAAAAACAAGAGGACTATGATGGTCCTATATCGCTCACCTGAGTACCAAGCAGCAAAGGTCTAGAATAAAGATAAATACCAAATATCAAGGTTCAAGGCTAAATGATAATGAAACAAGAGCAGCGATTTGTCGCAATTTCACTTGAGACTTTGAAGTTCCATTCCTGACAAGCAAGAAATACTATAAGAATGAAGATCAATGTGGAATTACATAAAGTTCGCACTAGGTAGAGTTATTGTTCTTGCGCATTGTACTCTGTAATACTGCAACAAACATGCATACCAAGTTTGAAGTCATTCTGACTTGAGATGACAAACTTATATCCTAGACTGGCACTAAATGCTGTAAAAATGACATTAAAAGGGAAATAACTCGACAGCACGAATTAGAGTTACAATTCTTGTGCACTGCACTTCCAAATATTGCACCAAATAATCATACCCAATTTCAAGTCATTCCTACTTAATATGACAAAATTTTGCTACGGACAAGCAAGAAATGCTATTAAAATGAAGTTCAAAGGGGAAATAACTCAAAATTCAAGCTAGGAAGAGTTATGGTTCTTGTGCACTGCACTCCATAAATATACAACGATCATGCATATCAAATTTGAAGATGTTCAGGCTATAGATGACAAAGTTATATTCCAGACGAGCAGAAAATGCTGTAAAAATGACAATCAAAGGGAAATAACTTACAGACAGTATAGGGTAGAGTTATGGATCTTTCACATTGCACTCTGCATTATTGCAACGAACACAAATGTCAAGTTTCAAGTCAATCAGACTGGAGATGACAAAGTTATGCTCTGGATTAAGAACTATTATCAAGAACTTTCTAATTCAAGGGCAAATAACTCCAGTTGTTTGCATCCGATTACACCCATAATTAAACTCATCCAAGATCTTATGGTTATATATATTTTGGCCAAGTTTACAGCTGACTGGTTCAAAATTGTAGATGCTAGAGAGTAAACAAAGTGCAGTATAGCAATTTTTCTAATTCAAGGGCAAATAACTCCAGTCGTTCTGGTCCGATTAGACCCATGATCGAACTCATCTGAGATCTTATGGTCATATATATTTTGATAAAGTTTGGTGCTGATTGGTAGATATTTGTAGATGCTAGAGTGTAAACAAAGTGAAATACAGCAATTTTTCTAATTCAAGGGCAAATAACTCCAGATGTTCTGATCCGATTAGACCAAAAAACGAACTCATCTGAGATCTTATTGTCATATATACTTTGACCAAGTTTGGTGCTGATTGGTTGATATTTGTAGATACTAGAGTGTAAACAAAGTGAAATACAGCAATTTTTCTAACTCAAGGGCAAATAACTCCAGATGTTCTGGTCCGATTAGACCCAAAATCGAACTCATCCGAGGTCTTATTGTCATATATACTTTGACCAAGTTTGGTGCTGAATGGTTGATATTTGTAGATGCTAGAGTGTAAACAAAGTGAAATACAGCAATTTTCATAATTCAAGGGCAAATAACTCCAGATGTTCTGGTCCGATTAGACCCAAAATCGAACTCATCCGAGGTCTTATGGTCATATATACTTTGACCAAGTTTGGTGCTGATTGGTTGATATTTGTAGATGCTAGAGTGTAAACAAAGTGCAATACAGCAATTTTTCTAATTCAAGGGCAAATAACTCCAGATGTTCGGGTCCGATAAGACCCAAAATCGAACTCATCCGAGGTCTTATGGTCATATATACTTTGACCAAGTTTGGTGCTGATTGGTTGATATTTGTAGATGCTAGAGTGTAAACAAGAAAATGTGAACGGACGTAAGGACGGACGAACAGAAGGACGGACGGACGACGGATGGACGACGGACGGTGAGTGATCACAATAGCTCACTCTGAGCTCTTCATGCTCAGGTGAGCAAAAAACTGTTTATGAAATGGAAGTTTCACATCTCACCAAATTAATACCTCTAGTGCTGCATTGCATCAAGTTGCACATTTTTAATGGTCCAGAAATTTCTTTATGCCTATCTTGAAATTATTTGTAGATACCTTTGTTATTTATCAGAAAAGGGTGGTAATAAGTATCTCTCTTTGTGATAAAAATATAGTGGTTTTAGATTTATAAATGATAATTCTAGAAAAGACAAAAAGGGAAAAGTGGCTTGGTTAAAGCAGTACAATAACACTCTTTTTCAGTCATAGCAAATTTTGTAGGATAATATAGTGGAAATAGCTCTTTTCTATTTGGGGGTCTACGCGGGGATACGTGCACTGGCCGGCGCGATGTAATGTTAAAAACGGCATTGAACACGTCAATACAATCGATCAATTTAACCTATGGGATTCGACCCACTGCCGGTTAATCAAATTTCAGACATAACTATTTTGAAAGCATTTGCAGCAGACAAATTATAATTATGTCGCCAAAAATGATTGAATATGCTTTTGATAATAGAGAAAACATTGTGCGATAAGGAGAAAAGCATTTTCCCCTTTTCCCACAATGTTTTCTACCCTTCCCATGGCCAATTTTAACTTTTTAGTCACACTTATTTTGTCTTCTGCAAATGCTTTCTATTTGGACCAGTCCACAAATTTTGTCGTTTGGTAAAGAGTTAAACATGGGTTTGTTTCGTTATAAGTTAGAATACAATTCAACACAATGGCTGTTGGCCTAAATGTTGAGATTGTAAAATGTCCCTCTTTTTTTAAATTCATGTAACGCTGTGATAACAATATCTCTTTAAAACAGTCATGTCCCCCCCACATTGATACATGAAGTGGTACAGTTCATACACCGATATCAAAACGCGCGTTCGACCCCATCTTTCCCTATCGACTTCGATGCTTACAACGTCCCAGATAATGCGCGAATAAAATGTTGGTGCCACAGGCCGAGCCACATATGATGATTTTTGAGACATTCATTTTTTCTTTTTTACCAAATGGCTCAAGTGGCGAATGGCAGCGCCGGTGTAATGCAGAGAAACGACAAGGTTTGGTCTATATATCATTAAGTTGAAGATCACTGTGACCTTGACCTTTGATGGATTAATCTCAAAATCGATAGGGATCATGTACACTCCGAGACAAATGTCGGTACCAAATTTAACGAACCTATGTCAATTCCGTGTCTAGTTATCATCCAGACAAGGTTTGAGCCATATAGCATCATGTTGACGGTCACTGTGACCTTGACATTTGACCGATTGACCTCAAAATCAATAGGGAACATCTACACTCCAAGAAAAATATCTCTGCAAAATTCAACCTAGGTCAATTCTGTGTCTAGTTATCACCCTGACAAGGTAAGGTCTACAAACCGACCGACGAACATTAGCATAGCAATATTATCTCCACTTCGTTGAAGGGGGGGGGGGGGGCGCATAATTATCATCTCCTACCCTAGATATGCATTTTTCAGACGAATTTTAACTCATTACCAAACGACAATATTTCAGGTTTGTCCAAATCAAAAGTTTTTGCAGACGATTAAAAAAAAATGAAAAAAAAAAGAATTTTTTTTTGTGAAGGGTAGAAAACATTGTGGGAAAAGGAGAAAATGCTGGTAGCATTTTCTCGTTTTCCCACAATGTTTTCTCTAGGCTTCTTTCTCAGGGTCGTCAAAAGTAGGTATTGTGTGGTAATGGGATAAATTTTATCCAACTGTAAAAGAAGTCTGGGAAGTAAATAAGCATATCATATTTCTTGTAGGTCATTTGGGATTGGTGGGGTGGGTTTTTTTGGTGAATCGGCCTAAATCCTGGACAGCTTGGGCCACAGAGTACACCTGCTGATGTTAACCCTAGCCTAGCATTCTGGCATTACCAGACGACAATATTTTAGACTTGTCCAAATTGAAAGCATTTGCAGACGACAAAATAAAAGTAACTGAAAGTTTGACGAATTTTAACTCATTACCAAACGACAATATTTTAGGTTTGTCCAAATCAAAAGTTTTTGCAGACGACCAAAAAAAAA
Source organism: Tridacna crocea (assembly GCA_943736015.1). NCBI lineage: Eukaryota > Metazoa > Mollusca > Bivalvia > Cardiida > Cardiidae > Tridacna > Tridacna crocea. Next base: position 58,378,402 of record OX031060.1, on the reverse strand, counting down.
AAATTGAAAAAAAAAAAAAATGTTTTGTGAAGGGTAGAAAACATTGTGGAAAAAGGAGAAAATGCTGGTTACCAGCATTTTCTCCTTTTCCCACAATGTTTTCTAAAGACTTCTTTCTCAGGGGTGTCTAAAGTAGGGATTGTGTGGTAATGGGTTAACTCTTTACCAAGCAACAAAATTTTAGACTTGTCCTAATTTAATGCATTTGCAGACGACAAAATTTATGTGACTCCACAATCGAAATTGGTTTACGAAACAGCAGAAAACATTGTTGGAAAAGGAGAAAATGCTGGTAACCAGCATTCTCTCCTTTTCCCTGTGTTTTCAGTAGGCTTCTTTCTCAGAGTCTCGAAAACTCGGGATTGTTTAGCAAAGGGTTAAGTCATTCTAATAAACAAGGTGCACAACAACATCAAACTAACAGAAATACCAGTGTGTGTTGTTATTTGATCTTCTTCTGAAATACAGGTAACTCAGACATTCAGAGCATTGAGAACACAGCATATTTGTTTTGCAGTTTTACTTGATAGTTTTAACTCTTTACCAAACGACAATATTTTAGGGTTGTCCAAATCGAAAGCATTTGCAGACGACAAAATAAAAGTGACTGAAAATTTGAAATTTGTTTTGTGAAGGGTAGAAAACATTGTGGGAAAAGGAGAAAATGCTGGTTACCAGCATTTTCTCCTTTTCCCACAATGTTTTCTAAAGGCTTCTTTCTCAGGGGCGTCAAAAGTAGGGATTGTGTGGTAATGGGTTAAAGGTGGGTATTCAGATTTTTCACATCACACAAGATTAGAAAATATATATATCACTGAAATTTATATGAAAAAGTAATGCAAATCATCAATAACTAAGAATCATGAAATTACAAAATAAATATTTTTTGATGGTATTCTCTTAAAAGGCTACGTAGCCTCTTAAGCTATTTTTAGCTTTCCTGCAAAAAGCCTTTATGCATAGCTTCATCCGATTTAAATACAATACCTGACATCTGCGTCTGAGAAATATCTCTTTAGCTCATTGGTTATGATATCGGTCTTTTAATCGTCGAAAAACGAGGACAGTTGTCCCTTCTAGGTTTTGGATCCCGCCAGATGTGGTTTGTATTTGACCTATGCATTTGTGTCTTTGCAACAGAATTCGTTCGAATGATGGGGACTCGTCCAGCATAGGGCATTAAGCCATTAATCCCATTTGTTGTTCAAAATTGGACTCTCTGCCTAAAAAGACTTTGAGTGATCAATAAATGATGATTTTAAGAGGGGGTGTGTTACAGGACACCACTCCTTCATGCATAGCTTTGTCCTGATCTAAATACAATGACTACTGCATCAGAAAAGATATCTCTTTGGCTCAGTACTTATAGTATTGGTCTTTTAACCGATTACCACACAACCCCTACTTTTGACGCCCCTGAGAAAGAAGCCTTTTGAAAACACCGTGGGAAAAGGAGAAAATGCTGGTAACCAGCATTTTCTCCTTTTCCCACAGGGTTTTCTACCCTTCCCAAAGCAAATTTCCATTTTTCAGTCGCATTTATTTTGTCGTCTGCAAATGTTTTCAATTTGGACCAGTCTAAAATTTTGTTGTATGGTAAAGAGTTAATCCTTGAAAAAAGACGATATAGGTCCTTTGTGGGTTCGAATCCCTCCAGATGTGGTTTGTATGTGAGCTATGCATTTATTTGTTACCAACTTTGTTCGTAAGAAAATGCTCTAATTAACGGACCGAAACCAGTCTAATTTTAACCTTTCTCTGCTAAACAAGAGCCGTCAGAGACGGGTTATGCTCCCTGAACAAGTGCTTGTCATAAAATATAATTATGAAATTGATATGTATTCACTTCTTTTATCCTAAAAGAACCTGTTCATGCCCCTCAAAATTTGAAGTGAAAAGGCAATTACTATCTTAGAGATAGCCAACCCAAACTTGTAGAGGACAATAAGCCCAATAAGCCCCCTTTAAGCCCCCTTTTCCCATAAGACAATATTGGATCATTTAATTAAATACAACGGGTGTGTGGTTTGTGGCATTTTTGAATAATAATTCAACCCTTTTCCCATAAGACAATATTGGATCAGTGAAATAAATACAACGCCTGTGTGGTTTATGGCATTTTTGAATAATAATTCAAAATTTAAAATTTCATAAAATTTTGAGGAGTCATGTAGTAAATATTACATAAAACAATTTTTTACATGAAGCCCCCTTTTTCCAAGTCGCAGCCTGAAATTGAGAAACAGGAAGAGAGGTACCTGGGCAACATTCCAACAAGTTCAGATTTAAAATTTCACAAAGTTTTGAGCACCGATAAAAGAGATACTAGTGAAAAACAATTTTTTCCATGAAGTCGCCTTTTTACCGTGATGCAGCCTCAATTTGAGAAACCAGGAAAGACGTATTTGCGCTTTAATAATTCATAGATTGAAAAAAACAAAGGGCACATGTTGAAACTTGTAAAACAAGATATAACCATGAAATTTTGACAAAAACTGAACAAGATGTTAGTAAAAATTGCAATTTTGCATTAGGGCCCCTTTTTCCTTGTCATTTTACAAGAAACCCCCTTTTTCCATGACAGAGGGTCAAATTAAAAAACATGTAGATAAAGAAACAAGAGCACATGGTGAAATTTTGAAACAATATAACCATGAAGTTTAATGAAATTTTGACCAAAATTGAATGAAATATTAGTAAAAATTGAAATTTTGCAAGAAACCCCCTTTTTCCATGACAGAACGTCAACTTAAAAAATGCCCAGATTAAAAATAGCAAGGGCACATGCTAAAACTTTCCATAAACAATATAAGCATGAAGTTTCATTATATTCAGACAAAAACTGAATGAGATATTGGTAAAAATTGCAATTTTGCATTAAGCCCCTTTTTTCCATGACACTGGGTCAAATTGAAAATCCGGGACAGATACGTCGGCGCCTTACCCTAAGGAGTTCATAACACATAGATAAAGAAACAAGAGCACATGGTGAAACTTTGAAAAAACAATATAACCATGAAGTTTAATGAAATTTTGACCAAAACTGAATGAAATATTAGTAAAAATAGGAATTTTGCAAGAAACCCCCTTTTTCCATGACAGAACGTCAACTTAAAAAATGCCCAAATCAAAAATAGCAAGGGCGCATGCTAAAACTTTCCATAAACAATATAACCATGAAGTTTCATGATATTCTGACAAAAACTGAATGATATATTGGTAAAAAATTGCAATTTTGCATTAAGCCCTTTTTTCCATGACACGGGGTCAAATTGAAAATCTGGGAAAGATACGTCTGCGCCTTTCCCTAAGGAGTTCATATGTGAAGTTTTATCCAATTTGGTCCAGGGGTTGTGGAGAAATCGCTTCAGACGGAAGGATGGACGGACGAAGCGGCGACTATATGCTTTCAAGTCAAAAGGAAAAATCCAAGTTTTCCGATTTCAAAAGTTTTTTCAAGGTAAAGATATCTGCTTAACCAGACAGTGTAGATCCAAGATCAGACTGCATGTTCTGTGAAGTTTGATCTCGATCTACCCTGTCCGCAAAAGGTCAGCAGGTCACACTTAGCGAAATGTTTAAGTGAAAATACACTTTTCTTGTACTGCAGCTGTAACTTCTATTTTCCCTTTAGAAGAAAACGTGGCATGAGAAGAAATTGCTCCTTAATCCATTACCACACAATACATGTACATGTACAGGTCTACCTTTGATGACCCTGAGAAAGAACCCTTTAGAAAACATTGTGGGATGAGAAGAAAATGTTAGTAGTCAGCATTCTCTCCTTTTCCCACATTGTTTTCTACCCTTCACAAAATAAATTTCAAATTTTCAGATACTATTATTTTGTTGTCTGCAAGTGCTTCATCTTTGCAAGCCAAGGGTAATGATCCACTACGCTACTCTACCCTTTGCGGATCGAGCTTGATTTTGAAAGCACTTGCGACTGAAAGATTAAAATGTGATTCAAACATTGCAATTTGTCTTTAAAAAGAAAGAAAACATTGTGGGCAAAGGAGAAAATGCTGGTTACCATCATTTTCTCCTTTGCCCATAATGTTTTCAAAATTCTCTTCTTTGGAGTGGTCAAAACTCAGGAATATTTGATAAAGAAGGGATTACTGTCAGACTCTCTATTATTGTTTTATTCATGGATTGTTCCATATTCTAACATGACAGGTGAATTCAGCTCCATAAACACACTGCACTGAAAGCGTGGTAAAATCTATGTTATTTTATTTGGAGTGACATCATTCCATGAAGAATGACGTCATTCTGTACAAAGTAAGTTATTCAATGGAATAAAATCTGTGTCCGTGTTTTCACTCTAAGTATGAACTTGTTTTCCTTTGATTAAGAGTTGGTCATGTTAGAATTGAAATGGTCTTCTTTCTATTGTGGTTTATCAATCAATGAACTACGTTATGAGTTATGAGGCGCAATGAATAAATCACTCAGGCTATCGCCCTCGTGGATTATTTATTGCGCCTCATAACAAGTCTAAACATTTGTCTTCGAATGAAGGATTAAACTATAAATGGCTTGCAACCCCACAAAAGGGGCGAAAACAGGCATTCGGACATTTCTGTATTGTTGGCTCAGACCGACATGCTTAGGCTAATCCGAAACAACACTTTAGTATTTTTCAAATCTTTTTTTTCTTTAGTAGACTCACGCAAAACAGTAAATAAAATGAAAACAGAACGTGTGTTTCATGCGCATACTGTGCAGGCTGATCCAACACGACTCTTTACACAAATGCCCGATTGCCCCTTTTCGCATGCTGCAAGCCAAATAATGTAATGTAATGTAACAATTCAAAACAATTGCCATAAGAGTTTCACTTTGAGGAGAAAGCATAATTTCCATGCAGTTTCGGCGATTTGGGCATATCACCCATAATTAATTTCTTCCACTGTTTTTCATCTTCTTTTATACTCCGATCACATTTTCCACGATTAATTCCCTGGGTAAGAAGTTCAGGTTCAGTTGGCGTGATGTTCTCTTTGCTACCTAGGTTATACTTTGTGCTTGTCATATAGGACTCGGGGTCTGTGGATGTGAGGTTGAGTTGTTTAGATACTCTGGATGACTCAAAAATCTGTAAAAAAAATTAAAGTTACAATAAAGGCCAAATTTAACAAAGTGGGTATATATATGCATTTGAATTAATTATCATACCATTTAACTCCTCACCAAAGGGCAAAATTGTAGACCAGTCAAAATTGAAAGCATTTACAAATGACAAAAATATGGCTAAAATATTGAAAATTGTTATGAAAAGGGTAGAACACATTGTAGGACAAGGAGAAAATGCTGGTTACCAGCATTTTCCCCTTTTCCAGCAATGTTTTCACAAGGCTTCTTTCGCAGGGTCATCAAAAGTCCGGATTGTGTGGTAAAGAGTTAAAAGTATGAAAAGTATTGTGAAGACGATGATCCATCATTGTACATGTCGGTCCAAGTTTTAGTCACAAACAGAAATATTAATTTCAAACTTAAGTTCAAAACCCGCCAAGTAGCTATGTGTGTCTTTTGTTTACTTTTTGCCTGACTTTAAAATTCTTTTCTTTTTCTTCCAGTGACTAAAACATAGTCTGACCACACAATAACTTCTTCATCTCCACAATATGTTCCATGCTTTTAAATGATGTGAACTTAATTATGTTGTGACACCTGCTCTGATATTTTTGGCCTTTACTTGGCCTTTAAAGGATTGAGCCATGCTCTGCCAAAAGTGATTTGAGTACATCTACATAAAGAATCAATCTATGTTAGCCTACACAGTCTGACCAGGCTGACATATAGCAGATATTTGGGGGGGTTTTTTGGTGAACGATCAAAATTTATTTCATCAAGTGAACACCACTGGTAGTATTTTCACGAGTGGCACAACTGATGATGTTCACCAGGAAAATAGATAGAGGATTTTTTTTTTTCCAGTAAAAGATCGAAATTTATTTCATCAAGTGAACATCATCTGTAATATTTTCACGAGCGGCACAGCTGATGATGTTCACCAGAAAAAATAGAAGATATTTGTTGGTTTTTTTTGGTGAAAGATTGAAATTTATTTCATCGAGTAAACATCATCGATAATATTTTCACAAGTGGCACAGCTGATGAAGTTCACCAGAAAAAATAGTTAGACAATATTTATTTTTTTTCCTATGAAATATCAAAATTTATTTCATTGAGTGAACATCTTGGTAATATTTTCACGAGATTCATAATTTCTGTGACGACTTGTATAAAGCCACTTGATATACATAATTGATCATGGAGATGTGTTAAATCCCTTTTTTATAAGAGCATAGCTCTTCTACCCTCTCCCCCCATTAGGAAGGGCAGAAAACATTGTTGGAAAAGGAGAAAATGCTGGTTAACAGCATATTCTCCTTTTCCCAAAATGTTTTCAAAAGGCTTCTTTCACATGGGTGTTTAAAGTCCTGATTGTTTGGAAAAGGGTTAACTTTTTACCAAACAACAAAATCTTTGACTGGTCCAAATTGAAAGTATTTGCTGGCAACAAAGTGAGTTTGACCCAAGAGATGAAACTGGACTTTGACAGATTTTGCTGGTTACACACCATTTTCTCCTTTTCCCACAGTGTTTTTCGTAAGCCTCTTTCTGGGAAACTTGGACATACCATACAGTAACAGATTGTCATCTCCAGAATAATTCCCATTCTTTCAAATGGTATCATGCAATTTCAAATGCATTTTAACATCCCCACTGGTTACCTTTGGCAGCTACCAAGCCCCCCCCCCCCCCAAAAAAAAAAACATTTACTTTGAAAAAGAAACAAAAGTAAAATCAGGATTCCATACCTCAGTATCACCCTCATGTTTTTGTACACTGAAACTTTGATGTACTGGACTGGCAAGTGCTGTAAAAATATACATGATAGTTATAGATATCAAGTCCAAATAAATAAGCCATGATCTTAGAAAAGCAGGTGTGATTCATCTGCAAGAACTACATGTAAGTATCGACCAAGTCACTCTGCCCTGTCCACACAGGCTGACCTGGGCCGAAAATTCTTGCTATGATAAATTTCATCATTCATGCATGACCAAACCCATTCCAAGTTTTAGTTTAACTCTTTACCAAATGCCAAAATTTAAGACTACTCCAGCTTGAAAATATTTGCAGGTGACAAAATAGATGTGACCCCAATTTCAAAGATTGTTTTGGGAAGGGTAGAAAACCTGGGAGATAAGTAGAAAATACTGGTTACCAGCATTTTCTCCTATTCCCCCAGCGTTTTCAAAAGGCTTCTTTTTCAGGGTTGTCAAAAGTCTGGTAAAGGATTAAACATATTTATTCTCCCTCAAGTTTACATGGAAATGTGGTTGGGTCACAAGTTATAACAACTTAGAAACTGATCCTCCCCCTACAATGTAAATATACAAGTGTTCACACAACTAATTATAATACACGAGAGAGAGAGAGAGAGAGAGAGAGAGACAGACAGACAGACAGACAGACAGACAGAGAGAAACAGAGAGACAGACAAACAGAGATTTTGTCCATTTACTCCAGCATAACAAAAATGAAACATCAGAACATTCCAAAATATACTTATATCAAGTAAATCGGCCATTTCATTGAATATTCAAAGTCAAGATTCAGCCTTGTTTTACAAAATATATTCCACAATTTAACATTCCAATGTTTTAACAACCCTTACGTTAATGCTTTTTGAAAATAATGTCGTTAAAGTAGAAAATGCTGGTACCCAGCATTTTCTACTTTTCCCACAATGTTTTTAACCCTAAAAGAAGTTCAGTTCATACATATATACCACTTTCAGATTTGTCTTCTGCAGATGGTTTGAATTTATGGGTGTCCAAATCTGCTTGCTGTGATTAAACTTGCCAGAAAAAAACCCATCACAACACTTAGTCTGTACAATGACCTGAACCAAATACTATCATACATACTTGCAATCTACACAATTTACATCAGATTTAACCCATTACCAAACAACAAAATTTTAGACTGGTCCGAATTGAAAGCATTTGCAGATGACAAAATAAAAGTGACTGAAAATTTAAAATTTGTTTTGTGAAGGGTAGAAAACATTGTGAGAAAAGGAGAAAATGCCGGTTAGCAGCATTTTCTTTAACCAGCATTTTCTCCTTTTCCCGCAATGTTTTCTAAAGGCTTCTTTCTCAGAGTCGTCAAAAGTAGGGGTTGTGTGGTAATGGGTTAATGAATGCATCCCCCGAACCTGGTTTTTTTCACCATCATACAGACACTCCTACACATGTACACTGTCCTAAATCACTTGCAGATAACAAAATAAATGCAACTCGAAAGCTGAAATTTGTTTTGGCACTGCTAATAAAACAATGTTTTCTTTTTCTAAGGGTGTTGAAATTCCGGAGTGTGTGGTAAAGGGTTAACTAATCACAGCTATATGTACATGCATTACATGAAATGAAAACTCGATTTTTTACTACACATAATCAAAGCTGATTATTGTTCCACACAAGCATGTTTCAGACTTCAACTCTTCAAGATCATTAAAACCTGGGATTTTCTTTTTTGAGGGTAAAGAAAATCACCTACCTTCTCGTAAATTCAGACCAGACCGGTCCATTTTTCCACCGAAAAGACTTGGGGTACAGATGATACCGTCATGTTGAAAGCACGCTGGCACCTGCTGTTGCAGTGTGGGCTGTCTCCTGATCTCTCTAAAATAGATATAACTAGAGCTATCACTAAAGGTGATTATATCCCCCCTACAAGCTCCTTGTCACAACTAGAAGGCCGTGAAGGGCCTGAATATGCTCTACTGGCTGAGTTTGCTTTTATGCCCCCAATAAGCCCCCAAATGGTTTAGCCAATCAGAAGTTGTGTTGCTTTCAAACTTTGAATATTTTGAAGAATAAGAACATTCTCAAGAATGGTTGGTAAATACCGACCCAGATTTGTGTCATCATGCCTCCTGGATGCAACACTTCTCTTAACCCTTTACCACACAATAATGACTCTTAACTCCCCTGAGGAAGAAGCTTTTTGAAATGAATGAATGAATGAATGTTGTTTTATGGCGCATCGACAGCTTTGGTCATTTAGCGCGCATATCTATGTTAAAAGATAATAAACGTGGAGTTGTTTAAACTGAATAAAGTTTGAATGACAATAAAAGAATTGAATTAAGAAAATTTAATGCATAAAGGGCATCATCAAGTTACAGGGCAATCCCTATATACTCAAATGTTTTAAATGATAAGAACTGAATTAAGAAGAATGCATAAAGGGCATTATCTAGTTACAGGGCAATCCCTATATACTCAAAAGTTCTAAATGATAAGATTAAAGAATGTGATATAAAGGTTTAAACTCAATGCTGGTTTGATAAAAAGAAGTTTTTTAAATGAAAAAGAAATATGTGTCATTTATAATGTGCATAAAATATGTTATTGAGTGGCTGGGCATTCCCTGCCTACTCAACAGTTTTAGATTAAAAGGCAAGACTGATAATATTGTTTTTCCTTGGAAATGAGGTTAAAATTGGTAAAGATTGGAGCCTCCAACGGGATCAAATACTCCCATTAAAGAGGTCCTGTCTCCAATGAGATAAGATGCCCCCAAGAGGGCTAATCCTCCCATTAAGGAGATGTAAACTGAATATTAGAGGAATTAAAAATGTTGTAAAAAGATAGGTAAGAAATTCAATAGTAAATATCACAGTTTATTGTAAATGCCAATCTCCTTTATAAAAGCGATAATAGATTCAACGCTGACAGAATCAAAAAGATTTTTCAAATTATCAACGTTGAAATATTTTAAACGAACTGGCTGAAAGTCAACGCAATCTAATAGGATATGTTTTACAGAATAGAGTGCATTGCATGGAATACATTCAGGAGCATCATCTTTGGTCAAGAGCCAGGAATGTGTGATGCGTGAATGGCCAATTCGAAGTCGTGCAATTATCACTTCTTCTCGACGAACGGATCTGTAAACGGGATACCATTCACCAAGGGATGGTTTAACTGAATGCAGTTTATTGAAAGTATCAGCATCCCACTGGGATTGCCAAGAAGATTGGATATGTGATAAAACCGAGGATTTAAAATCAGTGTGTGGAACTTTAAAATCTGAAATGGGAAGGTTAAGTGCAGATTTGGCAGACCTATCGGCATTTTCATTGCCTTTGATGCCTACATGACTTGGAAGCCAGCAGAACACCAATCTATTCTTAGAAGAAATTTGTGAGATCCTTTCAAGTAAACTGCAGATTAAAGGATTCTCAAGTCGTTGATTTGAAAGGGCCTGTAATGTTGACAAAGAGTCTGAAAAGATAATAAAACGGTTGGAATTAGAACTTTCAACTAGATTAAGGGCCAGATCTACTGCTTTAATTTCAGCAGAGAAGATAGAGGAGTTGTTTGGAAGGCGGCATTTTAAGCTCCTTTGTCCATAAACAGCGGCAGCTGCTACAGAATTGCCTTCTTTAGATCCATCTGTATAGATGGGTTTAAAGGAAAAATAATGCTCCTTTATCTCGTTGTATCTAGCATGAAATACAGTTCTATCCGTGACAGACTTTTTGTCAGATGCAAGGTCAAATCTGAATTCTGCACTGTTTAGTGTCCATGGAGGGATTTCAGAGATTTTAAAGTCCGCAATAGACTCGGTGTCTATGCCAAGGTTATCCACAATAGGCTCCATGCGGATACCAAATGGAGGAATAACATTTGGTTTCCTTTCAAAAAGACGTTTATACTCAAGTTTAAAGACAACGTTATGAGTTGGATTAAAACGATTCGATTTAAGTTTTAAAATATATTGAAGTGAGAGTTTTTCTCTCCTGTAAGAAAGAGAAGGTTCATTAGCCTCAACATAAAGACTATTGACGGGAGAAGTTCTGAAAGCTCCAAGTACAAGACGTAGACCTTCGTGATGTATAGAATCGAGAATTTTCAGATAGGATTTACGGGCCGATCCGTATACAACAGATCCATAGTCCAACTTGGAGCGAACTAAAGACCGATAAAGCCGCAAGAGGACTTTACGGTCTGCTCCCCATTCAGAATGAGCCACAACCTTAAGAAGATTAAGAGCCTTCTTGCACTTCTTTTTAAGTGCAGTGATGTGAGGAAGGAAAGAAAGCTTTCTGTCAAAGATGACTCCAAGAAATTTAAACTCTGAAACGACTTCAATTTTAGTTTTGTCCAGATAAAGTTCAGGATCTGGATGAACACCTCGTAGATTACAGAGGTGCATGCACTTAGTTTTGGACTTTGAAAATTTGAAGCCATTTTCATCAGACCATGTTTGCAATTTGTTGAGACATTGCTGAAGTTGTCTCTCAATAATGTTCATATTTCGAGATCTGAAGCATATGACGAAGTCATCAACATAGAGGGAAGAGTCTACACCAGGACAGATAGCTTTGACTATACTGTTTATTTTCACACTGAAAAGTGTAACAGAGAGAATACATCCTTGGGGTACACCCATCTCCTGTTCACGGGCTCCCGAGACAGTATTACCAACTCGGACGCGGAAAAGACGTTCATCCAAGAAGGCTGAAATAAAAAGAGGAAGACGGCCTCGAAGACCAAAGTCATGCAAGTCTTTCAGAATTCCGTATTTCCAAGTTGTATCGTAAGCGCTTTCAAGGTCGAAAAAGACAGATACTACATGCTGTTTATTAATAAAGGCTTCTCTGACAAAGGTTTCAAAGCGGACAAGATGATCTATGGTGCCGCGCTGGCGACGAAATCCACTCTGTACATCAACGATGAGGTTGTTCTTCTCTAAAAACCAGACAAGCCTGTCGTTGACCATACGTTCTAGGGTCTTGCAGAGACAACTAGTAAGAGCTATTGGCCGGTAGTTAGCCGGGTCACTAGCATCTTTGCCAGGTTTTGGGATAGGAATGACAAGTGCCTCCCGCCAGGATGCAGGAAAATCACCTGACTGCCAGATATCATTAAAGATATCAAGTAAAACTGAGAGGGAAGTAAAAGGTAAGTGTTTTAAAAACTGGTAATGAACTTTATCCGGGCCAGGAGAAGAATCATGAGCTTTATTCAGAGCAGATTTTAATTCTTTAAAAGTGAAGAGTTTATTATAATGCTCTGAATTGGAAGACTTGAAATTAAGCTTTTTCTTTTCTTCTCTAGCTTTATTCCTCTGAAACTTTTCTGAATAGTTTGCAGAGGAAGACTTTTTGCAAAAGGTGTTAGGAAGAGCATCAGCTATATCCTGGGGAGATTCCAACGAAGTATTGTTAACCTCAAGGTGACTAACAGGGGTCTGGCCTTTGCCATTGATCTTTCTGATCATATCCCAGGTTTTTTTAGTAGTAGTTCTACTATTCAACTTAGAGACATATTGTCTCCAGGCCTTGCGCTTACTTTCTTTAATGGTACGACGGGCTTTTGCCCTGGAAATACGGAATAAGTTAAGATTGTCTTTGGTAGGCCTGAGATTAAATTTTCTAAGGGCCTGTTTTCTGTCTCTGACAGCCTGTTTACAATCATCATTGTACCAAGGCTTGTCAGGTCGTTTTGGGTTTGTCGAGGTCTGAGGGACGGACTGTTTAGCTGCATCAATTAATAGGGAAGTGAAAAGTTTTGCAGGATCATCGCAATTTCCAAATTTATCATGTGTAATGGTCTGTTCACATAGGGTTTCAAATTTATTCCAATTGGCTTTGGAAAGCTTCCATTTCTGCGGTCGTACACTGCTGGACGGTTGTGTAGATGAAAAGATAATGGGGAAGTGATCACTTCCACACAAATCCTCAGTCACTTTCCAAGTGAAATTGGGAAGTAAGACTGGGCTGCATAATGTTAAATCAATGGAAGAGTAAGATCCAGTTGCTGGATGCAAGTAGGTTTTGGATTTGTTATCATTCATGAAAGACAGAGAGTTGTTGGAAATGAAGTTCTCCAACTGTAGACCTCTCTGGTTGGTGTCATTGCAACCCCAAATAACATTGTGACCATTAAAGTCCCCAGCTAGAATATAGGGGGATGGCAATTGGGAAATGAGATCATTCAGATTGGTCTCATTGATAGGTGTGCTTGGGGGGAGGTATACAGAACACAGTGTAACAGCACTGTGTAAAGATAACCTGACGGCAACAGCTTGCAAGTTTGTATTTAAAGAGATAACTTTGTGAGGAATGTTGTTGTTAACAACAATAGAAACACCACCTCTGGCTTTTTCGCCTTCGGTAAAAATCTTGTTGTAAATAGAATGATATTTTATAGTGATATCATCTTCCCGTTTAAGGAAGGTTTCTTGCAAACAAACAGCAACTGGTTTGTTATCATTGATTAAAAGTGAAAGTTCGTCAAAGTTTGACTTCAGACCTCGACAATTCCACTGGATTATGGTATCCATAGTGCATGAGGAAAGTATAAAGACTAAGGTAAAAAATGAGGCCGTAAACCAATGCATTTTAAAATAGACTGGTTAAGATTTAATTACAGATGTCTCGGCTTTGGATGATTGCCAAGCGTCAAAATCCTTGTTCCAAAGATCTTTGGAAGTGGACCAGATAGAGGCTTCTGAATCTGAAGCCTCACCTTCCAGATTTTCAGTATCTGCATCCATGTCCTCTAGCTCCGAAAATCTGTTGGAGGTAGGGACAGGATCATTTACTTTGATTGTGATCTCACAAGATCCTTGGTTATCTTTAGATTGTGGTTTAGACTTGGAAGAAGACCTTTTAGGAGGTCGGGGTGTATGATTGGGATTGTTATCTTTGGATGAGACGTTAGATTTTGTTGTAGACTGTGAAGATGGAGGTTGTGGTTTCTTAGGAGGTGGTTGTGAAGAGGTAGATGGCTTTGGAGTTTTCCGTGAAGAATTTTGTGAAGGTGTAGATGGCTTTGAAGTTTTTTGAGACGAACTATTTTGAGAATTTGTGGGTTTTGAGGATGCCAAAGAGATTGTGTTTGTTTTAGATACAGATGGAGAGTCAGGAATTAGTTTGGACAAGGTGGATGGAGGAAGAAGTTCTTTCAGTTCAGAAGCTACATCAGGAAATTTTTGAAGTAGAACTTTTGCAAGAATTTTACAAGTGCTGCATTCGTCCTTTTCAGTTGACGAGCCAACAACACCTGCATAACTAGGACCAGAAGAGGTTTTCTTGCGTTGTTCAAATATTTTCCTTGCCTCTGGAAAGCTAACATTATTGTTATATTTAATTGAAAGAATTTCTTTTTCTTCCTTCCATACTGGACACTCTCTTGAAAAAGTAGAGTGTGCAGATTTGCAATTAATGCAGAGAGGAGGATTAGAACAAGTAGTACTGTCATGGTCAGGTCCTTGATGAGCACATTTTGAGCACGTTTCTTGGTTCGGACATTTACTGATGTGATGGCCGTATCTCTGGCATTTAAAACATCGCAAGGGGTTTGGCACATACACATCTACTTTGACTACTTGGAAGCCTATCTTGATAGATGTTGGAAGAACAGGTGAAGAAAAAGTTAAAATGTACGTATTTGTAAGTCTCTGTTCTCCATCTCTGCGTACAGAAATCCGCTGAACATCGGATACACCTTGTTGTTTTAAGTTATCTTTAATTTCTTGTAAGGAGCTGCAGTAAGTAAGCTCTTTGCATCTTATTACTCCTTTGCAAGAATTGAGGGAAGGATGTGGGAAAATTTTAACGTCCATGTCAAAGAATTTTGTGTTTTTCAAGAGATTTAGTGCTTGCTGATTAGTAAAACATTCAACTAAGAGAGTCTGATCTTTCAGTTTTTTGACAGATTTTGGAGTTCCAAGGATGCAAGATATTTGTTTTTCAATAATAAAAGGAGATAGTTTTGTGATAGGTTTTGAAGGATCTTTGGACTGAATGACAATAAAACGTGGAGAGTTAAAAGAAGAACTAGAAATAGGTTCCGTTTCAGATTCACTATCGGAAAGGGGGCGCTTGCTTTCGTTGAGCTTGGCCTTTTTTTGGGATGCCATGTTTGTGTGTTTAGTTTCACCACCGATGCTCCCCACCCACCATGGAGCCCAACGAGGGGACATGGTCCGGGGAAAACCCATTCGCAGACCATGACAGGGATACATCAATGGTATACTCGGTATGAAAGGGCTAGACTGGACAGATGCTTTCTCGCAGAAAGTCCTACCAAGCTTAGACGATCATTGAGAAGTTACAAATGTCAGCCAAATACCAATAACTTTCACCCGATTGACCCATGAGCCACCGCCTTCTAGGGCTAAATAAGAAATATAACATCTGAAAGAGTGATGTAATTATGTGGAGAAGATGGTAAATTTAATCGAAAAAAAGATGTAAAAGAAAGAGTATATCAGATGTCCTAGGGCAAGGCATGACCAGCCGATTGATCAGGACGGGCCTTCCTGACCTCCCGTTTAGCCCAACTTAAGGCCAAAGTGGTGTGTTGCAAGTACAGGGCCTAGCCAATCCCTGATGTCCCTCAACCACCAGGATCCCGTCATCAGGCGACACGGGTCGCAGCCCACGGCAAACGGGCAGGTCCTTTTCGGTGGGGTTTTACCACTCTGCAGGACTACAACCGGGATTTTTTCTATTCCCCCTACCCGGCTGGGGGGAAGCTTTTTGAAAACATTGTGTGAAAAGGAAAAAATGCTGGTAACCAGCATTTTCTCCTTTTCCCACAATGTTTTCTACCCTTTCCAAATAAAATTTCAAGTTTTGATTCACATTTATGTTGTTGTCTGCAAATGCTTTTGAATCTGGACTAGTCCAAAATTTTGTTGTTCGGTAAAGAGTTAATCAAATGACAAACTACTTGACCAGCGTTTTCTCCTCTTCCAACAATATTTTCAACTCAAGATCCATTTATGTTAGCTTCATGTACTTTGTCATATGCGATTGCTTTCAATATGGACAAGTAAATTTTTTTGGGTGTTAACCTTTTACCTGATATGCCAATACGAGGTTGTTCCATTTCAGCAGCAAATAAAGATATGATGTCAAAAATATGGACAAATGAGGATACAAATATCTGATTAAGTGGAAAACATTGTGGTGAAAGGAGAAACTGCTCATCACAAGCAATGTCTCCTTTTCCCACAATGTTTTCAAAAGCTACCTGTTGTTGATATGTCAAAATGAATATCTATGGAGTAAAGGGTTAAAGTGTTAACTAAAAACTTTATAACCAGCACCTTGGAACCTGTATTTGCTGCTTTTCTAGTGCTGCTAATCTGTCCATCATCCGTTTAGAGAGGCCCGCGTCCTCCAGCTGTGGTGTTCTGTTTATCTTGGTCGGCTGATTGAAGCTGACAGACGGTGGGGTGACAGGTCTACTTTAATCGCTGGTTAAGAAAAAATTGTAGGTTTAGAATCTTCTTTCATGCTACTTTCAACAGTATTGCAGAAATACCACAAATACTGTACAGCTCTCTGGTTAACCCATTACCACTCAATCCCTACTTTTGACGCCCCTGAGAAAGAAGCCTTTTGAAAACACAGTGGGAAAAGGAGAAAATGCTGGTAACCAGCATTTTCTCCTTTTCCCACAGTGTTTTCTACCCTTCCCAGAACAAATTTCAATTTTTCAGTCACTTTTATTTTGTCGTCTGCAAACGCTTTCAATTTGGACCAGTCTAAATTTTTCTCGTGTGGTAATGGGTTAATCAGTACCCAGCTCCGGCAAATGCAAATTGTTACAAGTCTACATTTTTATATCTGGTAATAAAAAGTTTAAAAAAAAATTTTGTTCATTTGCGACTTGTCACGTGAAAAAGTACCATCTGGGAACTGCGAATAGTGTTGACCCTGGTCAGCCTTGTTCAGTCTAACCAGTCTAACCAGGATGAACACCTTTCGCTTTTATGATGCTTTCTGTTTGAAAGGTGGTCATTCTACTTTATCATACAACCATTTTTTAACGATCAACTTAACTCTTTACCAAACAACAAATTTATAGACTGGTCCAAACTGCAAGCATTTGCAGACGACTAAATAAATATGACTTAGAAAATGAAATTTGATTTTGGAAGGGAAGAAAACATTGTTGGAAAGGGAGAAAATGCTGGTTACCAGCATTTTCTCCTTTTCCCACAATGTTTTGAAAAGGCTGCTATCTCAGGGTGGTAAAAACCAGGGATTGTTTGGGTAAGGGTTAAACTAATCTGTACAATTATTGATCCGTTTTCATCTAATTGATGTACAGAATTCCCAGTTTGTCTCTTTTTGCATGATGAGTCACATTTTGACAGAGATCAATTGCTTACATACAGTCAACTCAATTTGACTAGGCTTGATATGATACCTTTTGTCTATACAGATAAATGAAAGAAATTCTGTCACAGTTAACTACAAAAGGATACTCAGGTTTGATACAGAAAGTTTTATCAGACCTCTCGACATTATATTGTAAATCTTCTGAAGTTAAATTGGCTGTTACTTCCTGCTCCTTTTCTTGTCCCCTATCCTCCCTTTCAACTTCGACATCAGAGGAGTCCTTCACGTTTTCAGCCTCTTCTTCAGACACCATAGGCTCTACATGATCAGTTTGGTTCTTCAAGCCTCTGCAAAAAAAAAACAAGACTTTGCAAAGCGGTGCATATACTACACCCATAGGGGCTTGTCAGTAAAATGGTCTAAAATCTAGATCGCCTGTAGATATCAAAATTCTTAAATTTACACGCACAAAAACAAATTACAGAAATTCATTGTTTCAACTTTTTCCAATGAAAATTGTAGGAGGAGTTGCGCATAAAAGAAA